>CM077095.1:60653553-61856053 GCA_039513925.1 Platanthera zijinensis | reverse complement strand
AAGAATACGCAAGAAAAGCACTTCGAATTGTCGACAATGGGAGCTCCGTGAATGTGATCTTCAACAAGGCCTTCGACGAGATGAAGGTCGAGGCCAAGAGGGTCCTAGATTTGGACGGACCGTTGTTTGGTTTTTCAGGGGAGAGGAAGGAGGTAGAAGGTGGAGTAGGGCTGCATGTGAAGTTGGGGGAGTGTCACGGAACTGTAGATTCGTGATAGTGGATGCCCCGAGAAGTTATAACGCCATCTTTGGGTGCCCCCTCATCAGCGCCTTCCGCTACGTCCCATCCTCATTCAACCAATGCCTCAAGTTCAACAATGGAAGGGTGCAGGTTAGGATCAGTGGGACCCGAAGGTGGCGAGGCAATGTTATGTGACAGCGGTCAACACCGTATCTTGGATAGCAGAGGTGGAAGAGCTGGAGAGAGAGATAGCGGAGCAGGAAGAGGTTGTCGGAGAGTAGAAGGTGAGCCTGAAAGGGGCGAGGGAGGAGATGGCGGAGTACTAGAGAGGAGGAGATGTGTGTGAGATCTAAGGACGGAGAGTCAAAGCCGCGAAAGGATCAGTATGAGGAGTTGAGAAGGAGGCCCTAAGGTGCGTGGAGGTTGAGCAGTGTGAGAGCCTGGGCGAGGCGATGGAAGTTGTGGAAGCAGGAGGAGAGGAAGAGTTTTGGCTGGAAGAGGAGGCAAGGGCTGGCTGGGAGCAGGCGTTGCTGGAACTGGCAGAGGAAGTGGTGAAGATGGAAGTCTTCACCAACACCGGCAAGGTGCAAAGGGTGATGATCAGTGGGGGCTGAGGTCCCGAGGACCAGGACCGGATGCGGGCTTGCATCCAAATAAACATTGACATCTTTTCTTAGAGCGCTGTTGACATGCCGGCCATCGATGCAGATGTGGCCTGCTATCGCCTAAATATGGAACTCCGGATGCGCCCCATCCGCCAGAAGGTGAGGACCATTGCCACCATGCTGTAGGAGCCCATCCATAAGGAGGTCAAGAACCTTCTGGAGGCTTGCTTCATCTCGGAGATCTAGTACCCATGCTGGATCTCCAACGTGGTAAAGGTAAAAAAAGGGGGAGGGAAGTGGCGCATGTGTATCGATTTTTCCTTATTAAATAAATCATGCCCAAAGGATATCTACCCCCTTCCTCGAATCAATGTACTGGTTGATTCAGCCGTTGGTTTTTCTATTATGAGTTTTTTGGATGCTTTTTCAGGTTACCACCAGATCCAAATGCACCCTCCTGATGTCAAGGATGTCTCCTTCATTACGAGAGAGGGATGTTTCAACTACAAGATGATGCCCTTTGGGTTAAAAAATGTAGGGGATACATACCAGCACATGATGGACCGAGTCTTCAAGGGTCAAAGGGGGAGGAACCTAGAGGTCTATGTTGATTATCTGATGGTCAAGAGAAAATGTGTGGACTCGCACCTGCGGGACCTGGAGGAGACGTTCGCCACCCTACGGAAGTTCAAGATGAGGTTGAACCCCTTGAAGTGTGTCTTTGGGGGGAGCCGTGGGAAGTTCCTTGGACATCTTTTGACCCCGGCTGGAGTAGAACCTTATCCAGATAAGGTGAAAGCCATCCTATAGCTGGAATCACCACGCAATGCTAAGGAGGTCCAGCGCTTGACAGGCAAGCTGGTCGGGCTAAGCAGGTTCCTTTCCAGGTCGAGAGAGAAATGCTCATAATTATTCAAGGTGTTGCGGGGTAATCAAAAATTTGAATGGACCGCCGAGTGTGAGGAAGCTTTTCAAGTGCTGAAGAGGCAGCTAACCCAGGCTCTGCAGCTTCAAAGCCCGAAGGAGGGGGAATGGGAGCAGAGGCTGTTAGCTCCATTTTTATCAGGGAAGAGGGGAAGAAGCATTTGCCCATCTACTATGTCAGCAGGATCCTGAAGAAGGCGGAGCTCCGCTACCCAATTTTAGAAAAGCTAGCGTATGCTTTAACATTTTAGCCAAGATGCTTCGGTCGTACTTCGAAGCACATTCAATCAAGGTGGTGACGGACCATCCCCTTCACAAGATTTTTGAGGGAATGGAACACTCAGGATGATTGGCCAAGTGGTCTATAGAATTAAGTGAGTTTGACATCTCGTTTGTGCTGATGCTCTCCATTAAGGCATAAGTAGTGGCTTACTTTCTAGCTGACTACGTTATCGAGGTTGGGGCCGAGGAGCCATTGCCATAGGGGGCATTGAAGATGATGGTTGACGGGGCTTCGGGAAAACATTCCCTTGGGGGGAGTAGTGTTGATAAGCCCTCAGGGGGTCACTATAGAACAAGCTGCGGTTTTGCACTTCCCAGTGACCAATAACCAAGCGGAGTACGAGGCAGTGATAGCCGGCCTTCGTTTGGCAAAGGAGCTTGAGATCCAGGATGTGGAGGCTTTTACGGACTCGTTGGTGGTGGCATCGTAAATCCGAGGAGAGTTCGAAGCCCGAGAGCTCACCCTTGTGAAATACTTATCCAAGGTAAGGGTGATCATCGGAGGGTTCCGGTCATTCACAATCCAACACATTCCCAGGGAAGAGAGTGTAATAGCCGATTGGTTGGCTAAGTTTGGACCTCGGGGGGGGGGGGGGGAGGAACCCTGACCGAGCTATTTTGACCGGCAATCTAGGAAGGAGAGTTGATGGAATTATATCGGCGACCCTCGTAGGTGGATCCCTTCGTGACTTTTCTTACCACTGGCGAGCTTCCGAAAGGGACCAAGGATGCGAAGAGCTTCAGGCACAAAGCGGCTCATTACCTAATGCTGGAAGGAGGGTTACAACGAAAGATGTTGTTGGGGATCCTGGCGAGGTGTGTGACCAAAGAAGAGATCTCGAGGATCCTGGAGGAAGTGCATTCAGATGCATGCGATAGTCACTCGGGGGGAAGGATGTTGGAAGCAAGAGTGGTAAGGCAAGGGTATTTCTGGAAGACCCTGAGGAAGGATGCAACTGAGTTGTCGAGGAGGTGCCGAAAGTGTTAGTTATATGCTCCCCTCCAGCTCTTGCCCGCTCAAATTCTTTGAAGCATCCCGACACCATGTCCTTTCGCCATCTGGGGGGTGGATCTCGTCGGGCCTTTCCCTCCGGCTAGTGGGCAGAGAAGGTTTCTTCTAGTCATGATTGACTACTTCTCAAAGTGGCTGGAGGTCAAGGCGTTGGCCAAGGTCACTTCACAATTCATTAGGAACTTCGTTTGGGGGGAGATCATATACAGGCATGGGTCGCCTTTGGCGATAGTAACAGACAATGGCCCCTAGTTTGCTAGTGACGAGTTCATCATCTTCTTGCACCCAACTGGGGATAGACTTTAGGTTTGCTTCCGTACATCACCACAAGAACAACGATCATTTGGAGGTGGCAAACAAGATCATTGTGAACTTACTCAAGAAGAAGGTGGAGAACTTGAGGGGGAATTGGGTGGAACAGCTCCCCTCAGTTCTATGGGCCTTGCGAACAACCCCGAACACGACCACTGGTGAGACCCCCTTCAAACTCTCCCATGGGTGTGAGGTGGTCCTGCTAGTGGAGTTCGAGGTTCGATCCCTGCGGGTCAGGGCCGCGGGAGAAGGAGACGTGGTTTGGAGATTGGAGAATGAGGGGGAGTTGTGCCTCTCATTGGAAATGGTGGAAGAGCTGCGCGATGTTGCAGCTATCAGGCAGGAGGAAATCAAGCAGCGAATGGCAAAATACTTTGACAAACATGTCAGAATCAAACAGTTCGCGGAAGGATATCTGGTGTTAAAGAAAGTTGATGTAGGGGGAAGATCAGCCCCCATTAGCAAGCTCAACCCAAATTGGGGGGGCCTTACATTATTGTAAGGGTTCTACAAACGGGAGGTCACAACCTCCAGGACATGGAGGGGAGATCCATGAGTCATAAATGTAGCGGTGACGACTTAAAACGTTTCCACCCATGAAGGGGGTGTTGAAGCCAAAAATGACCACAACGAAAGTTTAAAAATAGGGGTGCAACCAACACCTACTTCTCTCAAACCCCGACCCTCGACTGGTTGCAAAGGACCTAGGACTTACCCAAAGCCTCAGCAGGAAGGTCCCACCTCACACCCAGAAGAACTCTGAGAGCTTCCCCTCCAAAGCCAAAAGCTGGGCTATGAGCTCCTCAGAAAGCACTAGAGATTTGGAGAATCATAAGAACCTTGCTTTCTCAGGAGCCCTTATGGGTCTATTCATAGCCTTTTGCTGACCTGAAGTTACTGAAATACCCCTGGCTGGCCTGCCAGTAGCCAAATCCCTTTGTTTGTAAAGTACTAAATGAAGCCCCTAGGGGTATATGGGTAATTTTACCCGAGGACAAATAGGTCATTTTACCCTGGGCCCTGGGATCCACTCGGCGAGAACCCTGAGCCGAGAGCCTTCCCACCCCAACTCAATGCGGCGTTGAGTGAGTGGAGCTTTCTCAACACGGTGTGGAGTGGTCTCGATGCCTTTGTTGTTAAACGCGACGTTGAGTGAGTGGAGCTTGCTCAACGCGACGTGGAGTGGTCTCGACGCCTTTATTGTTGAACACGACGTTGAGTGAGTGGAGCTCAATCAATGTGGCGTTGAGTGGACTCGACGCCTTCGCTGTTGAACGTTGTATTGAGTGAGTGGAGCTCACTCAACACGACATTGAGTGGACTGGACGCCTTTGCTGCTAAACCTTTACTGCTTTGATTTTTGTGTCGGGTGGACTCGGCGCCTTCTCGCCCTCCTCTGGTCGGTGGGTCTTTGTCGAGGCTTGGAGTGAATGATCTCGCCTGCTTATAGGCGGGAGCTCCTCCAAGGCGAGAGCTATTCTGGTCTGAAGCCGGAAGCTAGCTTGAAGCTAGTCCAATCTTGATTGTTGATGCCTCTGGGTCCCACTGAGCGAATATGGGGTTATACAAAATCCGCGCTCTTTTTGAGCAAGCTCTACGCTCGAAAAGACACATCCAACCCATAAGTATTCGTTGAGCACATGTCATTCTTGAGAGGGAATCTCCTGGTGGGCCATCCCATGGCTCTATATATTTGTGCTGATAGGCGGCCGTAAGTATGCCTCTGAGTCGCTTCTCCTTGTCTGAGCTCTCGCATGGTTTCGCGATGCGTTCCAAACGTGTTGACAAGCCGCTCTTGCAATGTAACACCCCTATCCGTCACATAGCATATAGCAGTAGGTCCGGCCGGGGCCCGACGCCATATACTACGGACAGACCGGTTGGTTACGCGTAGAAACCATTCAACCAATTACACGTCCTACACAAGTACCTAGCGAAAGCATTAAAATTAAGTTGCAAGACGAAAGAACCCGGCCAAAAAGCATGAATGTCCACTACAATCACACCCGCAGGAATGTTTCAATACACAGAAATAGAAACGGCCTTAAGGCCTTACACAGTTTGCTTGACATAAAAGTGTTTTCATACTTCGGCTCGCAGGCCGGCCACAAATGATTACAATGAAACACTCAAAATTAGGCCTTCGAGGGCCGGCTCAGCAACTTGGGCTTTAGCCCGCTATTTCCCGCTCGGCTCCGCAACACCTGCAAGCCACAATCCACCTCCCGGTGGTAAACAAAAGCACCGGTCAGCTATGATGACCAATTATAACGATCCCGCCCCCAAAATCGGGGCGGTGATGCTCTTTCCCTTCACTTTATTAGTATAGGAAATAAAATAGTGTAAACACACTTCATCACAGGCATAGGCTCGCACAGCCACACACCCCGTGCACACAGGGCACATTCGCGGCGAACCGGCCAACGTCACGCCAATTCAAGCCATAGACGTTCCCGTTCCACCATCGCCCCTTGGACGGCCAATCACATGAGCATTTTGTCTTCCTGGCCTTGGTCACGACAATTTAAGCCATAGACCGCCGAAGAATCTCATCCATGCCAACGGTCCCACCGAATGACATAGGTCGGGTACGGTTCTGCCTGACCCGTGCTCATTCCTCAACGACAATTAAAGCCATATGTGCAGGTCAAGACTCACCGAGTCCCGTTTCTGCCACAACAATCACATAAACCGGTTATGTTCACGTTGGCTCTCCGGCCATGGTGTTGGCAAAACTCGCTTTTGCCCAGTTTTCTGGGTGTACCTTGGAGTTAATCTCCAAGGCTCCCTGCTGCAATCTACCACGTAGAAAACCCGAAAAATGCCCAAACATCCGAAGTCTTCCCCGGTTCATATGCAATGCAACATCACCGATCCGGCTCTACTTGTCCGGATAGGCTTCACACACAATGTCTATGCCCATTTTCACATATGGACTTTATACAAGGGGGACTTCACATATCTATTCCAAGGAACGCTCCAACTCTTCGCTCACTCGCAAGAGAGGGCTTCCTATGCAAAGGAAAAGAGGGCTTCACATGCACTAGGATGAGAAATCGTTACCCTTGTGTTTTTCCGCGGCGCCATGAAAATCCACGCGGTTGGGAAGCACCGCAATGGCGTCTCCTTCGCGGATCTGGACTCGGATCGCGATTTGGAGCTCCGACGCTCCACCGGTGGCCGGATATTGGTCTCCTCCTCCACCAAGCTCTCCCTTCTCTCTAAAATCTTCGAGAGAGAACACCCAAAAGAAAATGAGGGTTTGCAACCCTATTTTCGGGTTTAAACCGCCAGAACTGACTCCCTACCGTTGGATCTAAAGCTAAGGAAATGAACGGCCACGATCGGGGACTGAAATTACAAAATCTGGGCCAAACACGGGTTACAACACGGCCGTGTGCATGGCCGTGTCACCCATTCGCCGTGTCGACCGACTCGATAACCAGCACACGGCCTTAGACACGGCCTCCGACACGCCCGTGTCGCATGCGACACGGTCGTGTCACGACCCATGTCACGCCCCATGTGCAACGACCAACACTCTTGTCTCGAGAAGGACACGGCCTATGACACGGCACCAGACACGCCCGTGTCATATGTGTCACGCCCGTGTCTGTGCCCGTATCATGGCCCGTGTGCACCTCACTCGACGAGTGACTGACACGCCCTGGGACACGCCCGTGTTCCAGGCCGTGTTCAGCCTCTCGACGATCGTCGACCCCAAAATTGATGACCTCCGCCAAGCTTGAGTCTGCTATAAAAAGTGGTTTCCCTAGGGAATCTTCCATGTATATTACATGCGCTAGGTTCAAAATCCGCTATAAACAAAAGTGCTTGCCCTAGGGGTATCGCAAGACTTTATACAACAGTTTTACATTCCTGGGGTCATCCAGACTTTAGCAGATCAACGTACCAAGGTACGTACCTAAGGTCTGGTTGGCTAAGCATAGGGTCAAAGTTGGACATACTTTGTGTGAATTACATATGGGCACACCACTGCTTCCGCTAAGTCAGTTTGTCCGTAAACGGACTAAATGAACGGTGGTGGTACAATTATTGAATGACTTCTGCAGTTCAGGATCGTAGCAAGTTGATACCATTTGTAAACCCCACCGGAACACAAAACACTGCACGAGAGGGATCTTATGCCCAGAACAGCCGCCTTGCGGTGGCAATAAAACTCGGGTTAGCCTGTATAACAAGACGCCTATTCCGCCGGCCATAACCAATATCACACATTGCCAACCCAACCAAAATATAACACAGAAGTCAAATCTACACAAATCATATAATCCATAACATCATAAATAAAGAAGCTACAACAAGCTTTTAATATCAGAGTATGTAAATAGTAGTTTGCCCAAAAGGGGCTACAACAAAAACCTCTCACACTCACATCTATAACTGACGGTAGCGACGACACCATCCCCTCAGGCCCTATCATCCTGGCCTGGCTGTCCGGCTGCATAACCTGCTGGACCACCTGCGGGGTTTCCTCCTAAAATGGAAGACGTAGCAACCGTTAGTCATAAAGACTAAGTGGCTTCTCATCCACTCCCCCGGTGACTCCTCAGCACCGAGGGGAGAAAGAAACAGGGTACAATATATATGGAACATAGGTACAAGCAGGTGGTATAAACTATATAAAGCAGTGTAATAAATTAGAAACATCTTAGTCTAACAACTCTACCATCTACAATAGCATGAGATTATAATGTTATAACAGTAAGTAACTCAACTTATATGAATGCCCATACAAACATATAAGTTGAGGATCGTTCAGCAGTAATTAACTTATTGTATAGGAGTGCCCATATAAACTTATACGATGAGGATCTTGTGTATGCAATGAAGTGTAATGACTTGTATGCAATGCAATGACACACCCATGATCATGCACATGCAATCGCTATGTCGACACAGACTTGCAGTTCCTACTTTTCGAGCAGGTAGCTAACCTCTTAGGCGTCAACCGTCGTGGAAGGAAGGTGACAGTAGAGCGGTCATCTCCGCTACTAGGCTGTTCTCCACACTACCTGGCCTAGGCCTTCGTACGCCTTAATGCTAAGAACAGTACAGCGGAGCTCACATGCGTACTACGGCTCAGCGGGTGTCTCAGGTAGATGTGCATCGAGATCCTAGCCCCAAACTGGCCTAAGGTGTGTTATGGAAGGAGCCTCGTAAATGAGCACGAGGACCAAGCCCAACCATTCACTTGGCACGGAAGGAGCCTCGGGACGTGAACACCGAGGACCAAGCCCAACTGCCCAAGGTCTAGCTGTCAACTCCAATCAGTGTGACGATTGGTGAGCCCATAGACCTGCCTCACAATCCTAAACCCGGGATTACGACACCGCGTGTTGACTCACACTGCATGCAATATAACCATATCGTGGTACGGAAGGAGCCTTAAAAATGAGCATGAGGACCAAGCCCAACCGACCACTTGGCATGGAAGGATCCTCGGGACATGAACACCGAGGACCAAGCCCAACCGTCCATTTATGATTCTTCCCAACGTTACCAACAAGTGCAATCAGATATCTGCTCTCACCCCATTCATAAACCGGTGCACAAGGCACCCCAATGGTTTACCACAAACAAAGGTGGCGAACCACCTTGTTGGAACCAGCAAGGCCGATTCCACCTAAAGCTCGGAACTACTGAGGCAGCTTGTGCTTACTCCCTTGGGATCACTCTAGGCGAAGAACTAGACCGGAGGCTTCAGTGAGGAGGTCCCACCTCTTACCCGAAAGAGACTAGAACTAGAGCTCTTCCCCTCCCTAGCCAATACTGAGCTAGGTGCCTTAGAGAAGATAAGAGGAGTCCAGAATGCTTGCTTCTCTAAGGCACCTTACCGGTCTATTTATAGGCCTCTGAACTGGGACTGCCAATAACCAAACTATACTGCTGTGAAAATACCAGAATACCCTTGGCTGGGTCTGCCAACAGCTAAACTCCGCTGTCTTAAAAGACTAAATGCAGCCCACGCAGGGTAAAAGAGTAAAAACACCTCCGGGGCCCAGAAGGTGGGCCCGACCTTACCTGAACTGGCCTTAAAACTAAGACGGCCCTTCTCTCGAGGCACCTCTCACTAGGGCCCTCTCGCCAGGCCGAATCCTCTTCACTCGCCTAGGCCCTCTCCTCTCGCTTGGGCCCCTCTCACCGGGCTGAGCCCCTTTCTTCCTCTCGCTTGGTCTTCTCTCGCCACGAGGCCTCTCTACTGCATCCCCCCGACTCGCTAGGCCCTCTCCTCTCGCCTGGGCCCCTCTCCTCTCGCCACGAGGCTTCTCTACTGCATCCCCTCGACTCGCCTAGGCCCTCTCCTCTCGCCTGGGCCCCTCTCCTCTCGCCTGGGCCCCTCTAGCCGGGCCGCGAGCCCGAGGTTGTACACAATCCCCGCTCTTTTCGAGGTTAGCACAAACTCGGAAAGATAGTCCAACCGAGGCTCGCGATGGTACGGCCAATTTATTGAGGGAATCTTTTGGTGGGCCCCTTGCCTGACCTATAAATACAGAACCTCCCTTCCCTCAAAGGGGGTACTTCCTTACTTTCTCTCTCCTTAACGCTTGAACATGTCTCTCAACCAAAGCGTCCGGGACCGCCTCGCGGCCGTGCGCCAGCGGAATAGGGCGACGGCGGCGGGTCTGAACAAGATCCCTGCCCGTGCTCCTCCCTCGCTACCGCTATCCGCCTCACCTCCTAAGAGGACCAAAATTCTGGAGCCTCATATTCTGGCTGAGGAACCCTCTCGCACCCATCCAAGGGAATCGACACCCCCGGCCCCCGCTAGCCTCAAGGGGAAAGAAGTACGTTCTTCCAACCTTTTCGGGTTTCTTGCTACTGCCCCTTCTTTATCTGCTGTCTATTCTCAGAGATTTTTGGAGGCCTCTCAGCGCCCCGAGACCATCCGAATAAACATCTCCGAATTCCCTTCTCAGCGCCTCTCACCCCAGGACTCCCTCCCTTCTACGCCGGTGACGAAGAGGGATGACCCTTCCACCGCTTCGGACCGCACTCGCCGAATTGGTAAGAGATCTTATCACTGACTTGCTCCGTCCTTGCTATTCCTTCCGCCACTCCCAGCCAATATTGGTCTTCTGGCAGGTGCGAGTGGGAGGCCTGCCGAGAGCACTCTGGCCGCTGACTCGCCGACTGAGGGTTATTCTGGGAGAGAAGCCTTCTCGCCTCCTCCACCAGTAGACGAGATTGACGATTATCTGGGCGATCCCGCGGACCCCATAGAGATGAAGCGAAAGGTGGCCGAGATGCTGCGGAAACACGCGTTGCTCATCCAAGCACTGGAAAAAGGAAAGCAGGTCGCGGACCACCGAATTGATTGGCTCGAAATGGAATGTGCTCGCCTGTCGAATGAGATTGATGTCGACACGGAGGTGGACCAGACTGATCCTCTAGCGATTCTGAACGATGTCGATCAACAGCTTCGTTACGCCCGGCGCGGTGTTGCGGCTGCTCGCGCCTTCCACTTCCCCCATCGCCCCCCCTGCGTGAGAGGTCGTGGAGGACGATGGAGGTGGGACAAGAACTGACGGAGCCCGAGCGTTCTTTCCTCCTGCAGTCGCCTCTCGCTTCCCGCCTTCCGCCAAATTACTCTCTTCTTAGCTGTAATAGTATTGACTGATATAGCGCCTGCTGTGCGCCCTTTTGAACTCGCCGCCCGCTACGCGCGGGATTAATTAATTTCATAATGTCGGTTTAATCGTCACTACTGCTTCTTTAAATGATTTCTATTTCACATTATTGGCTTTCATCATTAACTGTCTGTCCCGCTGTCTTTTCACCGCTCTTTTTTCGAGAAGGCCGTTCACTTGGCGTTCCGCTGCCCGAGGCCCGGAGGGCGAAGGGTCGGCCGACTCTTCCCTTCTCCTGACGCAACCACCTTGTCCGTACCGAGGTACCGGGGAAGGTTATAAATACCCCCCCCCCCTGCCAAAACAAGAGGTATGCTTTCCTTAGACTCCAACCCGCGAGTACTCTTCTTCTTGCTGTTCGACTCGCTCTCCAGCCTCTCCCGCTTCTCGCGCACACTCGCGCGTTCCCCATTCTCCAGTCCCTCCCTTTAGTCTCGCCCTGCGCTCAAGATGGCAAAGAGGAGGTCTGAAGGGAGCGAGGGGCGCAGCCGCTGCGGGAAACGATTCACCGACCACGACTTCCCCCCCGGTCGCCTTTCTGCCGACGATTACGAGGCCTTTCGGAGCGACTACCTGTCAGAAGGCTTCGAGTCGCGCCCTCCCCGGGTCGGTGAGAGCATCAACACTTTCTACCCGGGAGAACTCGCCTTCCCAATCTCCCACTTTGAAGCTGGGCTTCGACTTCCCTTTTGGCCAGAGGTAAAACAGGTCCTGAAGTACTTCGGTGTTGTACCCGCTCAACTGAATCCGAATGCCATCTCCGTCATCATTGCATTCGCCTGCTACATGCGGAGGGAGAGAATAGAGTTCAGTCTTACCGTCTTCCGTAAGATGTTCGTGTACCACGCCAATCAGGACGGAGTGTCCTTCTTTACTGGGTTGAATCTGAAGGTGTGCGAGACCCCTAACAAGAATCACCACTGGCTCACTCGCTTTGTTTTCATCCGCGGGAATCTAGGCGGAGTTCCTCTCGCGCCGGTGTCTCCTGCTGAAACCTTCTACACCTCCCCTCAGGTAGGCGGAACGGATAGACTTCTCTGTGAATACCTTGCAGGGAAGAACTTTGAAGTTCGTTATCTGAGAAGAGGGCTCACCTCTCTACCCCCCGTGCTCCCCGGGGAAGGTATACTTCGAACTTCTCTTTTCATTACTTCTCGCCTCTTTCTCTCGCGAGAGCTCTTCTGATGTTCGTTCTCTCCTTTCTTCTCAGGAGAGAGGGTCGTGCCAGCGCATCCCCCCTATCGAAGCGCCATTAAGCCTTCCCCCGATGTGGCTCTCGCTACTATGGCGGCCGAGGCGGCCAGAGAATCGCTGGCCCCTCTCCCCCAAAAGAGGGTGGCCGAGGATTCCGCGCCGCTTCGCCTTAGTCCTTCGAAGAAGATGCGGATGAAGACCAAGAAGACCGTCTCCTTCCCCTCCGGGAAGGGCAAAGCTCCTGCCGATCTCGCGGGGACGCCGGGATCACTGAGCCCTATTTCCGTGGGGTCCCGGTCTCCCCACTCGCCTCCTCTAACTTCTCCACGTAAAATGACCTCGCTCCCCGAGGGGGCAGCCCCCTTCGCTCCCCTGGCGAGTTCATCCTGCCCTTCTCCTCGATTCCCCTCTCGCGAGGGGACTTCCCAAATTCCCCCGCCGTCCGATCACCTCAACTTCGACCTGGGGCCGGCGGTCCCTGACGGCAACAATGACCCCTCTCTGATTTGGGATAAGGGGTCCTACCGAGTCTCCATTTCCACCCTCCTGCCCTCCTGGAGAGAGCAGGCTGAGCCCAGTGCTCACGCTTTCTCCTTGGGCTTCGGCCTATATGGAGGCCTTACTCCCGATCCGCTCGACACAGCCACCACGCGAGACCTAGTCCTGAGGACGGCACACTCGCAGTTGCGCACTTTAGAGCTGTCGCACCGCCTCTCGCGGCGCCTGATTTTCAACACCAAAAGCTGGAAGGAGATACACACCGAGCTGGAGACCGAGCGCGAAAAGTCGGGGGACCTTGCCAAGCGGCTGGAGGTGTCCGAAAGCCTTCTGGCGAAAGCTAGCGGCGGAGTGGTAAGTCAACACCCCGCCACTGTTCTACGGGCACTTGCCCCGGTACCCCCTCTCTTTTTCACTTTTTTTTACCTTTCCTTTTCTCTCGCAGGATGCCGAGACGGCCGATCGGCTACGTTCGCGGGTGGAAGGGCTGGAGGCCGAAGTAAGAGAGCTAAAGGCGGAGAACGCCAGGCTCAAGGAAGCTCCCCTTCCCCATTTGCAGGCCTCCCCACTTCCTCTCGCGCGCTATACCCACGATGATGTGGAGGAATTTTGTAAGGATGCCAACATAAGGACCGCCGAGCTCATCCTCAAGATGATGCGGGAGCTAGGTGTTGTAAAAGATGGCTGCGAAGATATCACTGCTCGAGACCTCGTGCCCGAGATCTATGGCGAGGACGAGGATCCCTCAGCGAGTGAGAGGGGTTAGGGCCCTCTTTTTCCTTTCTTTTGCTGGGATTGTAATATTTCCTATTTCATAGCCGTAGGATGTTTGAACGCTGTTATGACTCATGTTTAAATTCTTACTTTTTGCTCGCCTCTCGCTTCTTCCTTATCTTACGAATGCGTTGTCTTAAAATATAGACATGACTCGTGCATGTATATAAGTATATATATTCTTGCTCGCGCCTTTTTAGGGCCGGCCCTTTCTTTTATACCGGGATTGCTCGAGGAAACCTCGAGATTATCGATAGGCGAGAGAAAAACAGCCTTTCCTCTCGCCTAGTTATTACCCGTGGGCTTGGCTCCTGGGGCGAGTGGGTGGGCCTCCCTGGTTTTCCGTGAGCGAGAGGAGTGTTTACTCGCCCTCGGCTCTCGGGACGGCTCCTCTCAGTGCGAGTGGACAGGGAGGGCTTGCTATCTTCCCTCTCTCCCTTTTTTTCCTTCCTCTCTTTTTTTTCTTTATGTGGTGACTTCCCCCGAAGCATCCCTTTTTTGCTAGGGGGGATAGGTTTTTCCGATTAGCCGACCTCCGTTGTTGCTAGCGGACATTAACACGAAAACCCAAACACTCGCTCGCAGAGGACCCGAGAGCGTTGGGTCCCTCCTCTCCCATCTATTCCAGCCACCGAGTGAGCCTACAGACCTGTCAGCTCGATGGTAGCCTGGACAGCGGGTCTTCTCGGGGTCTCCTCCCCTCTTTCTCCTCCAACCACCGAGTGAGCCTACAGACCTGCCAGCTCGATGGTAGCCTGGACAGCGGGTCTTCTCGGGGTCTCCTCCCCTCTTTCTCCTCCAACCACCGAGTGAGCCTACAGACCTGCCAGCTCGATGGTAGCCTGGACAGCGGGTCTTCTCGGGGTCTCCTCTCTTCTTTCTCCTCCAACCGCCGAGTGAGCCTACAGACCTGCCAGCTCGATGGTAGCCTGGACAGCGGGTCTTCTCGGGGTCTCCTCTCCTCTTTCTCCTCCAACCGCCGAGTGAGCCTACAGACCTGCCAGCTCGATGGTAGCCTGGACAGCGGGTCTTCTCGGGGTCTCCTCCCCTCCTTCTCCTCCAACCACCGAGTGAGCCTACAGACCTGCCAACTCGATGGTAGCCTGGACAGCGGGTCTTCTCGGGGTCTCCTCCCCTCTTTCTCCTCCAACCACCGAGTGAGCCTACAGACCTGCCAGCTCGATGGTAGCCTGGACAGCGGGTCTTCTCGGGGTCTCCTCTCCTTTCTTCCAACCGCCGAGTCTCCTCCAGCTCGATGGTAGCCGCCGGGTCTTCTCGGGGTCTCCTCTCCTCTTTCTCCTCCAGCCGAGTGAGCCTACAGACCTGCCAGCTCGATGGTAGCCTGGACAGCGGGTCTTCTCGGGGTCTCCTCCCCTCTTTCCTCCAACCACCGAGTGAGCCTAACCTGCCACCGATGGTGCCTGGAGCGGGTCTTCTCGGGGTCTCCTCCCCTCTTTCTCCTCCAACAGAGTGAGCCTACAGCCTGCCAGCTCGATGGTAGCCTGGACAGCGGGTCTTCTCGGGGTCTCCTCTCTTTCTCCTCCAACCACCGAGTGAGCCTACAGACCTGCCAGCTCGATGGTAGCCTGGACAGCGGGTCTTCTCGGGGTCTCCTCTCTTCTTTCTCCTCCAACCGCCGAGTGAGCCTACAGACCTGCCAGCTCGATGGTAGCCTGGACAGCGGGTCTTCTCGGGGTCTCCTCTCCTCTTTCTCCTCCAACCGCCGAGTGAGCCTACAGACCTGCCAGCTCGATGGTAGCCTGGACAGCGGGTCTTCTCGGGGTCTCCTCTCTTCTTTCTCCTCCAACCGCCGAGTGAGCCTACAGACCTGCCAGCTCGATGGTAGCCTGGACAGCGGGTCTTCTCGGGGTCTCCTCTCCTCTTTCTCCTCCAACCGCCGAGTGAGCCTACAGACCTGCCAGCTCGATGGTAGCCTGGACAGCGGGTCTTCTCGGGGTCTCCTCTCCTCTTTCTCCTCCTCTCCTCTTTCTCCTCCAACCGCCGAGTGAGCCTACAGACCTGCCAGCTCGATGGTAGCCTGGACAGCGGGTCTTCTCGGGGTCTCCTCTCCTCTTTCTCCTCCAACCACCGAGTGAGCCTACAGACCTGCCAGCTCGATGGTAGCCTGGACAGCGGGTCTTCTCGGGGTCTCCTCTCCTCTTTCTCCTCCAACCGCCGAGTGAGCCTACAGACCTGCCAGCTCGATGGTAGCCTGGACAGCGGGTCTTCTCGGGGTCTCCTCTCCTCTTTCTCCTCCAACCGTCGCTCTCTCGTCCTCTGAAGGAGGGCGCCCTGCGGTATAGTATTAGCATATTCAAAAGAGGGAGGATTATTAACGATACGCTCAAGTAAATTCAAAAGACTTTTATTATGGATAAAAACGTTTCAGATCATCGCCATTGCGGGCGCAGTCCAGGGGTATCCCGTCCACATCCTGGAGGTGATACCCCCCTGACTTTAAGACTTCTTTTACTATGAAAGGACCTTCCCAATTGGGGTTGAGCTTCCCCACCGAGGCTCCCCTCCCTGCAGCATCTACCTTCTTGAGGACCAAATCCCCCTTTTGAAACTGCTTGATCCGGATGTGCTTATCGAAGTACCGGGACATCCGGCGCTTGACCTCCTCCTGTCGGACTGTTGCTAGTTCCCTGAGCTCTTCCACGAGGTCGAGAATAAGTCTCTGCTCCTCTCCATTATCGAACTGCCACCCTTCCTCTCCTTTTCTGGCTGCTGTGACCCTAGGCGATTCAACTTCAAATTCCACAGGTATGACGGCCTCGGAGCCATGAGAGAGTTTGAAGGGCGTTTCCCCGGTGGCCGTGTTGGGTGTAGTTCGCAGAGCCCACAGGACAGAGGGGAGCTGTTCCACCCAGCTCCCCCTCAAGTTCTCTACTTTCTTCTTCAGGAGGTTCACTATAATCTTGTTTGCTGCCTCGACCTGCCCGTTGCTTCGTGGATGATGGACCGAGGCGAACCGAAGGTCTATGCCGAGCTGTGCACAAAAATCCACAAACTCTTTGTTAGCAAATTGCGGCCCGTTATCGGTGACTATGGCTAAAGGAAGCCCGTGCCGGCAAATAATCTCCCCCCATACGAAGTTCCTCACCACCTGCGAGGTTACCTTTGCCAGGGCCTTAACTTCTAACCACTTTGAGAAGTAATCCACCATAACCAGTAGGAACCTCCTCTGACCACTGGCTTGAGGAAACGGTCCTACCAAATCCAATCCCCATATGGCGAAGGGCCAAGGGGAGGTGATCGTTCGCAGCCTTTGCGCTGGAAGGAGCTGCAAAGGAGCAAACTCTTGGCACTTCCTACACCTTTTAGCAAGCTCTTCTGCATCTCTTCGTAGGGTAGGCCAGAAGTAGCCCTGCCTTAGCACTCTCCCTTCCAAGGTTCGACTCCCCGAATGGCTCCCGCACTCTCCCGAATGGACCTCTTCCAGCACCCTTGGTGCTTCCTTCTCGGATACACATCGGGCTAACAGTCCGGACAACGTTTTTCGATAAAGTACTCCTTCCTTCAACAAATAGTATGCCGACTTGTATCGGATTCGTTTCTTCTCGAGATCCCCCTCGGGTAGTCGTCCCGACGCCAGGAAAGTCACAAAGGGATCCATCCAAGACCTCTCCTGGTCGATCTCCATCACCTCCCCCTCTTCTATGGAGGGTCTGAAGAGCTCGGTCATGGTCCCTCCGGCCTGAGGGCCATGCTTCGCGAGCAGGTCTGCCCGAGCATTCTCCTCTCGAGGAATATGCTGAATGGAGAAGCTATGGAACTGTCCAACTATGCCTTTTATCTTCACTAGGTACAACTGGAGAGTCGGCTCCCTCACCTCGAACTCTCCGCTGATATGACGCGCCACCACCAAGGAGTCCGTGAAGACCCTGATATCCTGTATACCCAACTCCCTGGCCAACCGAAGTCCGGCGATGATGGCCTCATACTCCGCCTGATTATTGGTGAGGGTGAAGTGTATTTTCAGAGCTTGTTCAATCCTAGTCCCCTCAGGACTCGCCAGGATGACCCCTCCCCCGAAAGAATTCCTACCAGAAGCTCCGTCCACCAGCATCTTCCATGCTGCTACGGGAGGTACCTCCATTTCTTCGGTCTCCAGTACGTAGTCTGCCAAGAAATCCGCCACCACTTGTGCTTTAATAGCTTCTCGAGGAACGTAGGAGAGGTCGAATTCACTGAGCTCTATCGACCACTTGGCCAACCTCCCCGAGTGTTCGACCCCTCCGAGGATACGGCGAAGGGGGTGATCCGTCACAACCTGGATGGCGTGGGCTTGGAAATAGGGTCTGAGCTTCCGGGCCGACACAATGAGAGCGAAAGCCAACTTTTCAAGGATGGGGTACTTCAGCTCTGCCTTCTTGAGGACTCTGCTTACATAATAGATTGGGAACTGCCTCTTCCCTTCTTCGCGGACGAGGACTGAGCTGACCGCCCCCGTCCCTACCCCGAGGTAGAGGAGCAAGTTCTCCCCCTCCCTCGGCCCCTGAAGTAGCGGCGTCTGAGTGAGTTGCTGCTTTAGAGCCGCGAAGGCTTTCTCACATTCAATGGTCCATTCGAACTCCTTCCCTCCCCTCAGGGTTCGAAAGAAAGAAGAGCACCTTTCTCCCGCTCTGGAGAGGAACCTGCTCAAACCGGCTAGTTTACCAGTGAGACGTTGGACTTCTTTGGCATTCCTAGGAGATCCCAGCTCCAGTATCGCCCTTACCTTGTCAGGGTTGGGCTCCACCCCTTCAGGGGTGATTAGATGTCCCAAGAACTTCCCTCGGCTGGCCCCGAACACACATTTCAGAGGGTTAAGCCTCATCTTATACTTTCTAACGGTTGCAAAGGTCTCCTGTAGGTCTAGGACATGAGACCCGAGGTCCCGACTCTTTACCATCAAGTCGTCCACGTAGACTTCGAGGTTCCGCCCTTTCTGCTCACGGAAGATCCGGTCCATCATCCTTTGGTAGGTTGCCCCCGCATTTTTTAGCCCAAAGGGCATCATGTTATAGCTGAAGCAACCATCCTCCGTGACGAAGGTGACATCCTTGACGTCCGGAGGGTGCATGCGTATCTGGTGGTACCCTGAAAAAGCATCTAAAAAACTCATTAGTGAGAAACCGACGGCTGAGTCAACCAGCGCGTCGATCCGAGGCAGGGGGTAACAATCCTTAGGACAAGCTTTATTTAAGAGAGAGAAATCGATACACATCCTCCACTTGCCCTCCCCCTTTTTCACCATTACAACGTTGCTCACCCATCCCGGATACCTGTTAGCCGATATGAATCCCGCTCGGAGCAGCTTCTCTACCTCTTCTCTGATGGGCCCGGCCATCTTGGAGGCGATGGCTCTCTTCTTCTGCTGAATGGGGCGAACCCCGGGGTCGAGGTCGAGACGATGGCACGCCACATCCGCGTCGACCCCCGGCATGTCTGCTGCGCTCCAGGCGAAGACATCAATGTTCTCTTCTACACACCTCCGAATTTCTTCCTGGTCCTGCGGAGTGAGCTCACTGCTGATCTTTATCTTCTCTTTTCTCCCATCTTCGGTGAGGATCTCGACCTCCAGAACTTCTACCGCCGCCCTCAACCTCGAGGGTTCTTCCTCCTCCTGTTCTCTCAGCTCTTCCTCCAGATCCTTCGACCCGCACCCAACTCCTGAGATTTCCACAGTAGCCACCCTCTCCTGGGCCTTTCCTCCTTCTCCCTTCTCCAACCCGTCTCCTTCATACATCTCCTTCTCCACTACCAGACTTCCTTCCCCTCCTGCTCCTCTAGCCACCTGCTCTCCAGCCATCCCTGGCTCCACCGCAATGCCCCTCTCCACCGCCATCTCCAACTCCTCTCCTCCAGCCACCTGCTCTCCAGCCATCACTGGCTCCACCGCAATGCCCCTCTCCACTGCCATCTCCAACTCCTCTCCTCCAGCCATTTCTTCTTCCGCTACCCGATCTTCCTCCACTCCTGCTTCCCTTCTTCCCAACTCCCCTCTCTCCATCCTCGCTCCCAACTCCTCCGCATCCTCCATCCACGAGATGGTGTTGACCGCCGTCACATAGCACTCCCGAGCCGCTTTCGGGTCCCCTCTCACCCTGATCTGGGTTCCTCCCGAATTGAGCTTCAGGCACTGATGAAAAGAGGATGGAACGCATCTAAAGGCGCTGATAAGAGGGCGCCCAAAGATCGCGTTGTAACTGCTGGGAGCGTCCACTATCACGAAACGACCATTCCTGGACAACCCCCCCAAGGTCACCTGAAGTCCTACTCCTCCCTCAACCTCCTTCCTTTCTCCTGAAAAGCCAAACAACGGTCCATCCGCCGCCAACACCCTTCGAGACTCCACCCTCATCTCGATGAAAGACTTCTTGAAGATTACATTAACGGAACTCCCATTGTCCACCAGAATGCGAGATACCGTGAAGTTCTCGATGGCAGTCTTGATCACGAGCGCGTCACAGAAAGGATCCTCGTGGTCAGGTAGGTCTCTTCTGAAAAACGTGATATTCTCATCAGGGGGCGGGGTTTGTGACGTCGAGGCGACGCTCCGACGATACATAGTGTGAAGACTGGCCTTACGGGTGGCCTCGATTCCCACCCCCCCATGAATTACTCCGATCCCCCCTCGATCCCCTGTATCTGACCGGTCTACACACCGATCTTCCTCCCCAGCTCCTGGCACCTCTACCATCCGCACTGCCGGTTGTCGGTCTTCTCCTCCTTTTCCTCTCTTCAACTCCAAGAACTCGGGACACGTTGCCGTCGCGTGACCCTCCTCCTCGTGGAAGTCACAATAGGGCAAAACTCCCTCCTCACGTCTCTCTTCTGGGGGATTCCTCCTCCTCCCTGCTCCCGCTCTTCCGCGATCTCTTCCCCTTCCTCTCCCTCTGCCTATGGCCATAGCCTGCTGAGGTGGGGGTGGGAGTGGCCTCGGACCATGCCCCCATCCTAGCGGGTGAAACCTTCCTGGTCCTTGATAAAAGTTTCTTCCCCCCTGCGGAGGACCTCTCCCAGGTCCCTGAACCGGGCCTCCTGGTTGTCTCCACCCCGGCTCCGGGTGTACGGGCCCTCTTAATTCCTCTCTCCTCCTTCCTTCCGGCTGTCTTCCCCCTCCTGGCTCCCTCTGCTCCACCTCTGTCAACCTTGCCAACTTCCTTGCGAATGCCGGGTTTGCCGCCTCCATGGCTATTTCTTTCACGGCCTTCTCCATCAACCCTTCGAAGGACAACGGCGCCTTCCTGGTGAGACTCATCTTGAAGAAGCCTTCCCTTAGCCCCACGGTGAAAGCCATCTGGAGGGCGAAACCAGGCACCTCCTGAATGTCCAACATCTCCTCCTGGAAGCGGTCTACGTACTGAGCCAAAGACTCGTCTGCCCTCTGCTTGATCAGGAAGATGGACTCCGGGTTCCTCTTCCTCTTTTTGGAGGTTGAGAACCGCAGTTGGAAACTTCTGCTCAGGTCCTCGAAGCAATAAATAGAACCAGTTGGGAGTTGGTGGAACCAATCCCTAGCCTTGTCCTTCAAAGTGATGGCGAAGAGGCGGCACTTGAAGGCGTCCGTCATGGGTCTGATGGAAACTGCGTCTTCAAACCACTGCAAGTGTTGGAGGGGGTCATCCTTCCCCACGTAGTAGTTCATTTCCGGCTCACGGAACCCTTCTGGAACGGATGCCGAGAGGACCAACTCGCAAAAAGGAGATCCTCTCGCCAGTGACTTCGCCTGGTCCACTCGCGCCACGAGGTCCACCGGCGCGGCACTCGCCGGACTAGGGAAGAGCTCCCTTCCTTCCACCTCTCGCCGACTTCCTTCCGCCATTACCTCTTTTCCTGGCCGCCTCCCAGGCGCATCTTCCCCTATTCTCGCCGAGTCGGCCCCTCCCCTGGGCGCGAGGTCTGGCGCTTGAGGAGAGGGGGTCTCGCACTCGCCTCTTTGTGCGAGTTGTTTGAGGAGATCCATGATCCCTCCAATGGACGTCATGAACTCCGTTCTCCCAACATACTCCTCCTGGCCGGGGGACCTCTCGCCTCCTCCTCCCGCATCTCCCGCCATGAGATAACCCCTCGTTCTTCCGCACAGGCTGCTGCTCCACGCTCACCGCACCATAAAATGTTGGAACCAGCAAGGCCAATTCCACCTAAAGCTCGGAACTACTGAGGCAGCTTGTGCTTACTCCCTTGGGATCACTCTAGGCGAAGAACTAGACCGGAGGCTTCAGTGAGGAGGTCCCGGGATTGTGTACAACCTCGGGCTCGCGGCCCAGCTAGAGGGGCCCAGGCGAGAGGAGAGGGGCCCAGGCGAGAGGAGAGGGCCTAGGCGAGTCGAGGGGATGCAGTAGAGAAGCCTCGTGGCGAGAGGAGAGGGGCCCAGGCGAGAGGAGAGGGCCTAGCGAGTCGGGGGGATGCATTAGAGAGGCCTCGTGGCGAGAGAAGACCAAGCGAGAGGAAGAAAGGGGCTCAGCCCGGTGAGAGGGGCCCAGGCGAGAGGAGAGGGCCTAGGCGAGTGAAGAGGATTCGGCCTGGCGAGAGGGCCCTAGTGAGAGGTGCCTCGAGAGAAGGGCCGTCTTAGTTTTAAGGCCAGTTCAGGTAAGGTCGGGCCCACCTTCTGGGCCCCGGAGGTGTTTTTACTCTTTTACCCTGCGTGGGCTGCATTTAGTCTTTTAAGACAGAGGAGTTTAGCTGTTGGCAGACCCAGCCAAGGGTATTCTGGTATTTTCACAGCAGTATAGTTTGGTTATTGGCAGTCCCAGTTCAGAGGCCTATAAATAGACCGGTAAGGTGCCTTAGAGAAGCAAGCATTCTGGACTCCTCTTATCTTCTCTAAGGCACCTAGCTCAGTATTGGCTAGGGAGGGGAAGAGCTCTAGTTCTAGTCTCTTTCGGGTAAGAGGTGGGACCTCCTCACTGAAGCCTCCGGTCTAGTTCTTCGCCTAGAGTGATCCCAAGGGAGTAAGCACAAGCTGCCTCAGTAGTTCCGAGCTTTAGGTGGAATCGGCCTTGCTGGTTCCAACACACCTCATACAATGGACCATTTTAGACTCTCTTATATGACAAGCCTCAAGACCATGATTACGTCAAACGCGATGGTCACATTACTTTAACATCACCACTTAAAATTCCTTCACCAAAATCAATCATTTGTGTACACATGAGTTAACCATCTATGTAACACCTAACATGTTCATACAGCAAACACCGAACAATTATCCAAGTTCTAGTAAATCTTGTTACTAAACGACTAATTACCCTTCGTTCATTAACCCCCACCAAGTCATTTCGTTCAACCGCATACCATTTCACCATCTGTTTACATGGGGGCTATCAAGTAATTTCATCATGTGTTGAATCATCATAATTAAGCATATTATAAATCGCCTACAACTTAACGTCGGATTGTTACAAAACCTCTTCCGAGTCCAAACCCAACTTTACACTTACCCAGGAATTTCAGGTGCAGAACACCTGCTGGACAGCAACTTCAACCGGAGATTACCATGGCTATAGGAATACGGTGAGTGCATGTAACCCCTCAATAGAAAGTTCTTTCCATGGGCTACAACTTTCATGTTCAGTTTGCAACCCAAATAAGACTGTATCATACATGAAATTGGCTCCAAAGCCTGCTCCGTACAGAATACAATTTCTGCACGCTTAGTCTAATAGCCCTCTACTTCTATTAGACATTCCCGTGGCTACAGACTTCACTCGAAGGCGTGTAACTACTCGTTGGAAAGGTAATTCCAATGTCTACGACTCTTATGTTTAGTCAGAAGCCCAGGTCTGGCCATATCTTGCCTGAAAATAGCCAAGAAGGTCGCTGTGTGCAGAACAAAGATTTATGCACGCATCTTGAGGCTGAATGAACGGCATCGATTCATCTTCCTCCTCAAGCCGATTCTCCCAAATAATAACCAAAAGTTCCTCCACCCTTATTCACCCTCTTAATGTCATTCCTCTTCATGAAACCACCCCCATCATCACTTTGAAGGAAGGGGAGGTTGAAGATGAGTAAACCTTAGAACACGAGTTCTAGCATGGCCCTCCTAGAAGCCTTCATCTCACACATCAAGACTCATTTGAGTCGATGTCTCTCCTAAGAATAACTATGGATCTAGCAACAAAGGAGAGGGTGGGGGAAGCTCACCTCATTTCCAGCGGTTCCGCCATTTCCGGCCATAGAACTTATCATTCTTCTCGTCGGCATCCCTTTTCCTTGACGGCGGTGGCGATTCCTCACGGAGTTTGGTTGGCTCCAGCAAGTTTTCCCTCTTCCAGGAGTTTTCTCCAGCAGATGTGGCTTGGAAGAGAATGAAAATGGCTAGGGTTTCATTTTGCCCTTTTTATTCAAAGATGACACAGGTAGGGATACGCCCGTGTCCTTACCCGTGTCCTGCTCTGGAGAAATGTCGTCAACGGTTTGCCTGCCGCTTCATATACATACACGGGTACTGACATGCCCGTGTCTGTACTTGTGTCCAGGTGACACGGCCGTGGTTCTGACCGTGTCGATACCCGTGTCCTGCTCGGGAAAAATTTCGTCGACCTTGCCTCGACACACACGTGTAGGGACACGCCCGTGTCTCTACCCGTGTCCTTCTCTAGACAATCTTGCTTATCACTCAACGCCATTCCACACAAAGCCACGGAACATGGGTAGGGACACGCCCGTGTCTTTACCCGTGTCCTTCTCGGGACAGTCCACTCAACTCCATTTCCTTATCACTCAACACCATGACACTTAACGCCATGGCACATGGGTAGGGACATGCCCGTGTCTCTACCCGTGTACTTCTCGAGACAAACCACTCAATGCTATGCTAGTCAAAGATATGGTACACAGGTAGGGACACGCCCGTGTCTCTACCCGTGTCCTCCTTGGGACAAACCACTCAATGCCATTTTCTTATAACTCAACACCATGCCACTCAAAGCCACGACACACGGGTAGGGACACGCCCGTGTCTCTACCCATTTCTTACACAGGGCCAACTTCATTTTTCCCCACGAGTGCGCGCCTGATCGCCTGCACTCTCTGAGCCTAAATCAGCTCTCCTGACTCAAAAGCGCGCACAAGGGGCCTAGCACGAATCGGGACGTTACAAGTCGACCGGAGATCGAAGAACACTTCTTAGTGAAACATATTTCGTCGAACGGAGATTGATGAACCCTGCTTCTTTGAGTACTTCATCGAATGGAGATCGACGATTTATTCTTGCACTTCAGACTGAGATCGACGAACTAATTTTTCAATAAAATATTTCGTCGACCCCAGATCGAAGATCTTTTTGTTTTTTTTTCGCTGGACGGAGTCTGCCTCTTTGCATTCTGAAAACCTTATAACTAGGTTTTCTTCGAGCTCTATCCCGCACTTTCTGTTCTTTTGCACTTTATCTCAATTCTATTTTGCAGGACAACAATGGTGATTCCAGTGCTTTCTCTCACAAGCATGAAGTTTCATACTGGCTTTGACATCGACTTTGACTCCTTTCAACATACCGATCAAATATGTATAGACATTCTGAAGTTATGTGAAGATCAACATCATGAAGAAATTCATGACTTCCTGGATCAAATTGCCGACGGCAGAGATAAAGGAATTGGTTTTCACTTCAACCTCACAAGATGTAGAGACACTTATCAGTACAATTTCAGGAACTCCGGTTACTCTTACCCCTATTGTGTTATCTAAAATTTTTGGTTTAATAAATGGAGAAGATCATATTGAGTTAGATGGCTCTGAATATGATAACATGCTGAGTAAAATTGGTCACTCTAAAGGAAACCCTAATAAGTTGTTAAAGAAGAACTTATCTGTCGAGTACAAGTTATTGTTGATGTAGTGGGAAAGATATTATTGGGAAAACATAATGCCCATGACTACATAACCCGACATCAATTTCTGGTTATGTGTCCGTTGGTAAACAAGAAACACGTGAACTGGGGAAAGATTTTATTGTAGGTTATTAAGAGGAAATATACAAAGAAAGAGGTTTGTTATACAAATGAACTACTAGTCTCCTCGATAATGTTCATCAATGCCTCAAAGAGGCTTATAACTACACTCTTCAGTAGATGGGAGAGGACAATCTCTAAGCCATCCAGGGTTTCTGTTGGAACCTCTGTTTGGCTTTGTGCTAGGTTCACTCTTAGGTTGTTTAGACTCTCTTGTAAAGCCTGGGTCTCTGTCTTTTGTCTTAGTTAGATCCCCTTTAGATCAGGTTTGGACAGACCAGCTTTGCATTGGACTCAGATTAAGAATATGTTGTGATCCATCTATAACAGTTCGACTATGGTCGAACTCAGCTCGACGATCGTCGATCTCCCATCGACGATCTCAGAGTCTCCTACTCTGAACTGAGCTCGACGATCTACGAGCTCAGGTCGACGATCTCTTGTTTCTCTCCTATAATCGAAGCTCGATGATAGCCATTCTCTGGTCGACGATCTCTGAACCGAGCCTTATGAATTTATGCTGTCTTCTTCTATCTGTTTTTCAGATCAGTCAGAAGTCTTTATTTGGTATGGCTATGTTCAATTATTTTAAGGCAAGATATATTCTGATAATAAATGCTGATACTCCCATGGATGATAGCTGTATTTCTTGAAGCATTTATTATGGCATTCACAGAATATTGTGTAGAGACAATTATGGATTGTATTTATGACTACCAGCCATTCTAGCTGTTGGGGCTCCTTATTTCTTGCAGTAAATTATTCCTTGCCTTGGGAATTCAAATTCAGGTCGTTTTTCTTCTCACTGATAGAATATATATCTCAAGATAACACAAAAGAGAGAATAAGACAAGATATAAGTCAGTCATCAAACAGAAAGAAAATAATCTTTTGCTCTCAGTGGTTATTGCATGCTTTGCTAAGAAGAAGAAGAAGAACTCTCTCTGAACAAGTTTTCTCCAGTCTTCTTGTAACATCCAATTTTCGGCTAGACACTTAGGAGTCGGTCTTTCGTGACAGAACCCTAAGAAACCCAAAAATTGAAGTCCATCGACCAAGAATTCGAGTCATAGGTTGGTCACGCCCGTGACCTAGGGCGTGACCCCTTCGACGATCGTCGATCTCAGTGAGACGATCGGCGAGCGCAGAATTTGCAACCCGAGCATGTCATGCCCGTGACCTATGTGTCACGCCCGTGACCTAGGGCGTGACCCCTTCGACGATCGTTGATCTCAGCGAGACGATCGTTGAGTGCAGAATCTGCATCATGGCCCTGTCACACCCGTGACCCACGTGTCACGCCCGTGACCTAGGGCGTGACCCCTTCGACGATCGTCGTTCTCAGTGGGACGATCGTCGAGCACAGAATTTGCCTCATGGCCCTGTCATGCCCGTGACCCACGTGTTATGCCCGTGACCTAGGGCGTGACCACCCTGCGACAATCGTCGATCTCAGGACGACGATCGTCGAACTCAGAACTTGCCACCAGGACCTGTCACGCCCGTGACCTACGTGTCATGCCCGTGACAAAGGCCGAAATGTCATCCAGGCTGGAAATTTATGTAACCCAAGTCATAATCAATTCTGATTATGGGAATTTACAGCAAGAGTATTTATGGGCCGTTTCATTCTCTAATTACTTAGTAAAATGAGAAAGTGTTTGTGCAATAGGAAATCGCCACCTGGATAAGTCTTCTCATCTTCCAATGTTTCCTTTCATCCACCATAACCGAAATACTATTATGAGAGAGAGAGAGAATTCATGGCCATGAATGCTTCATCCTTTCCCCTCCCCACTTGGAGATCTATAAAAGCCCCCTTAGAGCAAGATGAGAAGGTTACACTCTTGACCAAACGGATTCAGATTTTGTTCTTGCTGAAGGAGAAGTTCGGGAACGCCACCACCGCGCCATGACACCGACGTTCATCTCGTCTCCAAACCGCGAACAAGGTCCTCCTCTACTTCTTCTTTTGTGGGTAGATCTTAGGATCTTTGAAAGGAGTTCGTGCTCAATGGAGCCGAACATATCTTACGTTTTCATGGAAAAACCATGAAAACTATGTTTTTTGGGTACGCCGGAAACCGCCACCTCCGGCGGCCAAACCACCGCCGACCGATAGCCATCGCCTCGACAGAGGTGGTGGTGGTTGTGGCTGGCCAGGGAAGTGATCGGACAGCCGACGACAGATCATGTAAAGGTTACAGGAAATATGGTTTTCTGAGTTTCTGTTTCGGGTTCTGTTTGGTAGGGGAGATGAACAGTAAAACATTATTATTATATAAAAATTAAGTACATAATATATAAGGTAAAATTACATAAAATTGGCTTATTTTGATGCTGCAAAACGAGTCATTTAAAGGCCGTTTTAGGAAAAATGGCCAGTCACGAAAGTTGTAGTTCTTCAAGTCTAGATTAAGTTAAAATTGATTTCAACTCATTTGGGTAAGCGTTTTGACCGTATCCCCTGTTTTAGTAAGGGTTGTACCTAGAGTTGGGCAGGAACTAAAATGAATGCCCATGCTTCATCCCTTGCCCAAATGACATGAAATTTGGGCAGAGGCTTACCCTTAGACATATCTACAGGCTGACCAAAAATGGGAATTTTTGGAGATACTTTGCCTAAAGTTTCTGTTTTAATTTAATAAAGTTAGAGTAATTTATTTAAGTGGTCATATGACCTCCAAACCCTCCCAAATTTTGGTGAGTGGTTCCTGGCTATAAATCCTAGCTCTGTACAAAATTTCAACTCATTTGGATGAGTTTTGGATAGTAAGTCACCTATTCTTAACTAGGCAATAATGAGGCGTTTTTGAGTAAAAAGTGCACAAGAGGTTAGAACGGTCATATCACCTCAATAGAGGCTGATATTTTGACCACTGACTTACAGGGGTTTTTATAACCCACTTGGAGAAAATGGTGTGATTTAGGGTTGGTTTACCCTAGGATCCAAACTCAAACCCTAGATGGAGGGTTTTGAGGGTTGTGAAGGACGTGGGGGCAATTGCTCTCGTATTGTCTTGAAATTCATTAGAATTGACATTAGCATGATATGAATCATCTGGATGGAATCTTGGAGGATTTGGAGACAGGTAGATACCTCACAAACCTAACCTTAGCTTTAGGATAAAATATCAAATAAGTAAAATATATCACTAAACATTATCTAAAAGCTGTGAAAGTCAGGTAGAGTGAGTTTTAGAGTATGTTGAATCTATAGCAATTTTACTAGAATTTTATGATGTCTATTTCCAGCACTTCATTTGTAACGTTTGTTATAGCTTTAATTAATGTATTAATTTTTTTAGATCTTTATGTTCATTGAAACCCCATGAAATCTTGGAAGTAAATGTTTTAGGTTAGAATGATTGCTCCTGAATTTTTGTATAATTTTTAGTTGAGTAAATCTAGTACTTCATTCACAAATGTTAAAAACGGCTTTAATGGTTTAAAAATTAATTATAGATGATATTTCTATTGACAAATTATGAGTCTTAGGATTTGAGACTTTCAGGACATTATATGATTGTGGACAATTATTCATGATTTTTAGAATTGTAGTTACGACACTTTATTTAGAAGACCACCTTAACGAGATATTTGGTAATTAATTTATTCAGAGATTAATACTTGCTGAAAAATTATAAAATTGGGCCAATGCTATTTTTAGGGTTGTATCTGCATAGTATAATTAATTTATAATTTTTGGATGAATATTATATGTACTTGATTCACAAATAACGAATTATAGAAAATATTGCTAAAATAGTTTTAGTGCCTTTTTGATGATATAAAAATTGTGATACTTTGGATTTACTATTTTGAGATTACATAATATTTAGTATAATTTTGTTGGACATCTTGCATGAGAACTTAGGATAGTTCATGTTCAAACTAGTAGCCCTTGGAATTTTTGAAGAAATTAATTAAATGCCGGATAAATTACGAAAATTACCATTTTCTGGATTTATGCTACTAATATCATGATAAGTATCCAGTAAATAATTTAGGCCATTTGGATAAGCATTAGATCATTTCCTAACCGGTTCGACATATAGTGTCGGTTGGTCTGCATATAACAAATTGTTAAATTGCAATAAGACATGATCTGGGATAGTGGTTGGAGTTAGTCATTTTGTCTGAGTGGATAGATGAGGATAATATCACAATAGAATGAAATGAAGAATAGTGAGAAGTGGTGATAGCTAGGGTTATGAGGTGCTCGGGTTCGACGAAAGATCGTTTTTACCGAGAGAGGAAGGTTAAAAATCACCCTAGGTTAGCCTATCATAATATGAGAAGGGAATGGGTAAAGAGAATCAACCAATAACAATAAGTGCTTTGCGAAAGGGAACGATGGGCTTCAGCTACCATCATAGTTCCTTGTTCCCTTTGAGAGCCCTTCACGGGGAATACCGGGGGCAGTCCTGGGTTAACATAAACTGTATTAACAAATTGACAAGAGTAACTTAGTAATTAGGGCTGCACTTTTCACAAACACCGTTAGCACAAAAGATTGTTGGGAGCTTCGGCTCGGTTGGTTAAGAGACGGACAGAATGGTCCGGGGAGCTTAAGCTCATTTGGTTAAGAGACGGACGTGTTGGTCCGGGAAGCTTCGGCTCGGTTTTTGGTTGATTACGATTAAACTTGCATGTGCATAAAAGGAAAGAAAATTAAGGTGGTGGGTCTTCCGTATTGGAGGGTCGATGCACCGACGCCAATACGCTGACTCAGCAAGTGTGGTTAGTACTTCGCCAACAAAAGTCCAGTGCGCCAGCCAGCGAGAGTACGCAGGAGTCCGCTTAGTGCACCAAGCATTGAGGCGTATGATAGGTCTGATCGGTAGTGCTTTATAGGTGGGCGAGGCCCATCCCACCGCTTCCGTCTGCCACTACGGAGGTATCCTGGGAGGTAACAACTCCGAAAGGGGGAACTAAAGGTCTGTGTGCACAGAGTCATGTTTGTGTGTTGCACTTGCATGTTCCATCATACCCACTTGCATGTCATAGCATAATCGATTCATTTAACCCCCTACACCTAATGTATAAGCTGTGGAATGGGACGCTTATACATTAGGACTTGCAAAACGACACCTTGGTCTATAAGCTTGTGTGGGAAAGTTTATAAATTAAGGTTAAATTCAATATATATATGCTGCTGTTTGGTAACCTACACCCCAATGTATAAGTGGTATGTGACACTTTATACGATGGGAGCCTTGCAGAAGATCCCTTGGCTTAGGTGCTTCCGCACCTAAGTTAAGGTTACATTTCTTACTTTTTGTCATTGCTATTAGTTATTATAGAATTGCTAGATTAGTTCCGTTGCCACCTGTTTTCTTTTGATTTAATCTCCGCCTTCATGTCCTTCCCTTTCTTCCTCTCCTCTCGGCACCTAGGAGCCATGGGGGAAGTGGTAGGGGATGATAGGGCTTAGTCTTTATGACTAACGGTTTTTGAACCGCATCATTTAGGGGATTGTGGAGCCCAGCATGGAGGAGCAGCCCCAGAGACCGGTGCGCTTTGAGATGGGGCAGTCTAGCTCTGGAGTTCATACAGCCGGGACTGTGAGTCTCGACCTTGAGTAGATGTTGTTTTTGCTTCCGCATGAGTGACCTGTAGTGAGGACATGATGTACCGGGCATAAGTCCGTATTTTAGTACTCTGATTTATTATTCTATGGACACTCCCTTCGTGGAGTTTTATTTCTATATATGTGATTTATCTAGTGAACTTGCTTTTACTTACTTCATTTTGTGCTACCTTTCTGTTATCAAATTGTCCAGCAGAATCGGCGCCTTATGGTGATGACCCTTCAGGACGTGAAGGTGTCACCGTAAAGTGGCGGTTCTGGGCCTAAGACCCCGGTGTTTTGAAAAGAAAAAAACGGGGGTCTTACACTTCTTCTCTCTTCAGTCTTCAAAGATTCACAGAGAATCTCAACATCAACCACTGTTATCAGATTCAAAAAGGGCTTTACAACTTTTTCCCTTTGAAGTCCTACACCCAAGGCCAAGCTTCATCTTCCTGCATTCATACAATATCCGAGGTGGAGCTTGGACATTTTATTTTAATCCACATAATCTTCTCACTTGTCTGAGAAAGAGAAGATTCTCATATATTTTTTCTTTTACCTCCATCTGTACAGGGTTATCTCTCCCTTCAAAAGTGAACTCTTTGGTGATAGGGCACCTGATCAAAAACCTATTGGATTTTGATCTCCTGATCAAAAGCTTAAAGGTTCTCTAGATCTACCTGCAGAAGATCTTGTGGTGATAGGGCACCTGATAAAAAACCTAAGTGGATTCCTACCTGGGTGGTAGAAGAGTGGATGTAACCAGTTTTGGTGAACCACTATAAATTTTCTTGTTTCGTCTGTGTTGCCTTGTGATTTCTTTGTGTGCTATGTTGCTGTGGTAGTCCTTTTAATTTCATCTCTCTAGTCTCTTTTATTAGTATTTCTATTCCGCAATTAAATTTTTAAATAATTTTTAAATACTCTATTCACCCCCACCCCACCCCCCCTCTAGAGTAAGAACCAATATATCCACTCACTTTCAATTGGCATCATAGGGTGTATTTTTGTATAAGGTTATACAGGCTAACACCTAAACCTAAGATCTCTGATAGATATCTTCTTACTTTATTCTTCTTTGTTATACCATGGCTCAGTACAAGGATTTTGCAAGCACCAGGCCTCCAGTTTCCAACTTGCAAAAGTTTTGAATCTGGAAGGCAAGAATATGACTTTATATGAACTCTATTGATGAAGATATTTATGGCTCTATCTTAACAGGAGTACCTTTGCCACCAGTTGCCACCCTAAGCACTTCCACAAATATGACTGCAGTACCTCCTCCAGACTACAATGATGAATACAAGAAAGCAAAAATTGCTGATGCAAAAGCCATGAATATACTGGCACAAAAATGTCTGACGACATATTTCAAAAAGTTGCTGAATGTGAATCAGCTAAGGCCATCTGGGATTCCTTAAACCAGATGGTTGCAGGATTAGCAGATGAAAGGAAGGACAGGAGAGCTCATCTCATCTCCCTGTATGAGAATTTTAAAAAGGAAGAAACTGAGCAAGTTCTTAAGATATATAACAGACTCAGTATCATTGTTAATGAACTTAAAACCCTTGACAAGGACATCTCAATCACAAAAATAAATGACAAGTTCATCATGTGCTTCCCCAGCTCATGGGACTCTAGAATCTGGCCTATTAGAGAGACCAGATGAACACATGAGATGATCACTGAATCAGTCTTAGGAAAGCTAAAATCCTATGAACAGCTGATGAAGACAAGAGAAACTGAGCAACAAAAGAATGCTACACCAACAAGGAATGAGCAGAATATTTCTTTCAAAGCTTTAGAAGAATCAGAAACTTCTCCATCAAATGAAGAACTTATGAGTCTCTTTGCAAAGAGATTCTTCAAGATGGGTAGAAAAGAATTTAGAAGAAAATCATCAAGGAGTGATGATAAACCAAGGTATGATAAAACTCCTTCTAAGGAAATCATTTGTTTTGGTTTTTGAAAAGCTGGAAACATTCTTCAAGAGTGTCCAGAAAACAAGCACAAGGAAAGGAGAAAGGAGAAAGACTCCAAGAAGCACTCCAGCAAACCATCCTCCTATAAGCAAAAAAAGAAGGAGAGAGGATTTGTTGCAGAAACATGGAGTGATACTGAAGAATCATCTTCCTCCAGCTATAGTGAAAAAGAAAAAGAAGCAAAGGCCAAGGAAATTTGCTTAATGACCATCAATGCTTCAGGAAATGCCTCAGAAGAAGAAGAATCTGAAGAATGTTCAGATTGTGATCAGGTATTGGATGATTTTGACTTTACCTCTGAAGATTTTAAAAAGAACTTTAAATCTATGTATAGTGATCTAATTAGGTCTGAGAAAGAAATCAAACTTCTCAGAGATAGGCAAGTTAACTATGACACTTTAGTATCAGAAAACATCAAATTAAAAAATGAAATAGACTTGTATAGTGAACAAATCATTTTTCTGAAAATAGAATTAAGTAAGGCAAAACAGCTAAAGGAATCACTAAATGGAAGAAGTAAATAGCTAGAAGAAATAACCAGCACACTCAATGATAGGCTTAATAAAAGTAAGTTAGGATTAGGTGCATCATCTAGTGAACCACCAGTCATTCAGAAAAATCATCTCTCACAACCCATAAAGTTTATTTCAGAAAAAGGCAAGAAAAATACAGAGCAAATTAAAAAGGTTAAAAAGGTTCTAAAATAAGTTGAGAAAAATAAACAAAAACAAACAACCAAGTCTCAACAAAAATCGTCGAACCAAGATCGACGATCTCAGCATTATGCGTCGAACGCCGATCTCAGAACCCTAAGCTTGAGTTCAAACAATCTGCAAATGGTGATCGACGATATCACTATATATCGTCGTCCATAGATCGACGATCGTGGAACCCAGATAATAGATACTATTACTCTGAGAACCGAGATCGGCGACGTAAATGCTGGTCGTCAAACGCAGATCGACGATCTCAACCTAAATTGTCGAACTCAAAATAGAGTTATCAAAACTTTAATTTCAACAGAAACAGAAATCTCAATAAGAACCCTAACTCTAAATCATGTCATCCCTTAACTAACTTGATGATACCACCTAGGAGATTTCATCCCTTAGGCTATAAATGTCAACCTGAATTTTCTTATATTTCAAGTTTTAAGTATGAAAAGAAGCCAGGACCCAAGGTTACCTGGGTCAAAAATATATAATATGCCTTCTAGTAGGTGAAGACCTATCCTACCATACAGGATAGATGGTATCTGGATAGTGGGTGCTCCAAGCACATGATAGGAAACTAGGCCAACCTAAATAATTACAAGGCAAAGCTGGGTCCAAAAGTTGTATTTGGTGACTCAAGCTTTGGCCAAACAGAAGGATATAGAGAATTCACACTTGTAGATATCACATTTAGGAAAGTGACATATGTAAGTGGTTTGAAACATAACTTGATATCCATAGGTCAGCTATGTGGTGCAGGTTATGAGGTATGATTTACTGATTCAAAGTGCAATATTTCTTTAAATAACAACATTGTGTTGTCAGGATATAGGTTAGGCAATATTTACTTTGTTGATTTTCATTCTGCTTATTCAGAAATCTGTTTATTTAATCAGGTTAGCAATAATAACACTTTATGGCATAAAAGGCTAGGGAATGTAAACCTTAGAAACATTGCTAGGTTATCTAGGGACAACCTTGTTAGAGGATTGCCCTCTTGCCCCTACAAGAAGGAAAGCCTTTGCAACGCTTGCCAAGAAGGAAAGCAAACTAAAAATAGCTTTAAATCAGTTAATAAGAGTGATTCACCTAGGATTTTGTATCTGTTTCATTTGGACCTTTTTGGACCAATTGCATTACAAAGCCTTGGAGGGAAGTTCTATACTTTAGTCATTGTAGATGACTTCTCTAGGTTCTCTTGGGTTTTCTTCTTGAGAAACAAGTCAGATAACTTCAAGGTTCTTACAGACTTTCTAAAGTACATAAAGATTGATTACTCTACTAAAGTTGCATTAATCAGAAGTGATCATGACACTGAGTTTTAATCTCTTCCTATGCAAGAATTCTGTGAGAAGGAAGGTATCAAGCATTGCTTCTCTGCTCCCAAAACTCCTCAACAAAATGGGATAGTTGAAAGGAAAAATAGAACACTCATTGAAGCTGCAAGCAGATTGCTTGCTGATGCTCACATGCCTCTATCCTATTGGGCAGAAGTTGTAAGCACAGAAAATTATGTCCTGAACAGAAGTTTGATACACAAACTTAAGGGCAAGAATCCCTATGAATTACTCAAAGGGAATAAACCTAAAATAGATTATTTTAGAATTTTTGGCTGTATTTGTTTCATTCATAATAACAACAAAGATTACCTTAGAAAGTTTGAAGTCAAAGCTACAATGGAAATTTTTCTAGGATATTCCCAAGTTAGCAAGGAATATAGGGTTTTCAATAAATCATCTTTGAAAATTGAAGAATCTGTTCATGTTACTTTTGATGAAGCTAATATGTTTTACAAGGAGAAGGAAGCTTCTACCAGTAATCTCTTGCAGGTACCAAATCTATGTGAGAAAGTGGATAAATTGAATTTCACCCAAAAGGTGATATCTCATCCCTCTCCACAGATTGATGAAGATAGTGAAGAAGAATCTCTAGAAATTGTTGAAGGCTCTCCAACAGCAAACTTAATTCCACAAGAGAAATTAATTCTTGATGTTGCTGTTGTTGACCAAACTCCACCTCCTAACTATGTTACACTTAGAGATCATCCCATATCTCAAGCGATAGGAGACATGTCAGTGGGTGTGCAGACAAGGCATCAACTCAATGAAAATATGATGCATGGTTGTTTCTTATCTTATATTGAACCCTCATTTATTAAAGATGCAGAGCAAGATCCACACTAGATTATTGCAATGCAAGAGGAGCTAAATCAGTTTGAAAGATGCAAAGTTTGGAAATTGGTTCCTAGACCCAAAGGACAACTAGTAATTGAAACTAAATGGGTCTTCAAAAATAAATTGGATGCTCAAGGCAGAGTTGTCAGAAACAAAGCAAGATTAGTAGCACAAGGCTATATGCAAGAAGAAGGTATTGACTATGATCAGACCTTTGCACCTGTTGCAAGGCTTGATGCTATTAAAATTTTCTTGGCATATGATGCTCATAAGAAATTCAAGGTATATCAAATGGATGTCAAAAGTGCCTTTCTCAATGGGGAACTTAAAGAAGAAGTATATGTGGAACAGCCACCAGGTTTTATCTCTATAACTAACCCCTCCAATGTTTTCAAATTGCATAAGGCTCTCTATGGTCTAAAGCAAGCTCCAAGAGCTTGGTATGAAATCCTAGCTAGCTTTCTTTTAGAGCATAAATTTTCTAGAGGCACTGTAGATAGGACTTTATTTGTTAGACATCATCATGATAGGATTCTGTTAGTTCAAGTATATGTTGATGATATTATATTTGGATCTACTGATTCTAAACTTTGCAAAAGGTTTTCTGATCTTATGTACTCCAAGTTTGAAATGAGTAGCATGGGTGAACTCTCTTACTTTCTTGGTCTTCAAGTAAAGCAAGCTCCTGATGGCATCTTCATATCCCAGTCCAAATATGCTAAGGAATTAGTAAAGAGGTTTGGGATGGCTGAGGCCTCAGCTATGAAGACACCTATGGCTTCTAATGCAGTAATTGATTCTGATGAAAAGGGCAAACCTGTTGATTAGCAAAATTTTAGGGCCATTGTTGGGTCCCTATTATATCTTACTGCCAGTTGACCTGATATAATGTTTGCAACATGTCTTTGTGCTAGATTTCAAGTCAATCCTAAAGAATCTCATTTAATTCTCCTCAAAAGAATTTTAAGATATTTAAAGGGTTGTCCTAAACTAGGACTTTGGTATCCCACAGAGTCAGAATTTGAATTAACTGGATATTCTGATGCTGACTATGTTGGATGCAGAGTTGATAGAAAAAGCACTTCAGGAACCTGTCAGTTCCTGGGTGATAGATTAGTTTTCTGGTTTTGCAAGTTACAATCTTCTGTGTCTACATCAACTGCAGAGGCTGAATATATAGCAGCTGGTAGTTGCTGTTCACAGATCTTGTGGATTCAAAATCAGCTACTGGATTATGGGTACTCTCTTAAAGATTCCACCATATTTTATGACAGTGCCAGTGTCATATCTATTGCACAAAATCCAGTCCTGCATTCTATAACCAAGCATATAGAAATAAGACATCATTTTCTTAGAGACTGTGTTGATAAAAACAAGATTAACCTCAAGTTTATCTCCACTGATTTGCAAAGAGGAGATATTTTTACCAAGCCTCTGGATGTGCAAAAACATCTATTCTTTTTGAATCAGCTTGGAATGATAATTGGAATGGATTAATCCTAAATTTTGTCTGTGTGAAGATGTGGTAAACGATCGTCAAACGAAGATCGACGATCTTCGAGCTCATCTTGAGCTAAATCGTCGACCTAAGATTTACGATAGCTCTTTGTGATGAAAAAAATCATCGACCGGAGATCGACTACTTTGCTTCAGAAAATTAATCATCGACCTCAGCTCGACGATCGATTTTCCGGCTGAGATCAGAGACCAAAGATATTATTTGCTTATAAATTAAATCTTTGACCTAAGATCGACGTTTTTGTATTTATCGTCGGTCAGAGATCATCTCTTCATATTCCAAAAACATATATGTTGGTTTCTTCTCGATCTCTGTCCCATGCTTTCATATTTCCCATCTGCTCTTGATTTTTTCTCTCTCAAGTTTACAGGTTTTCCATGACGATCTCTGCAGCAGTTCTCGCAGTGATGAAGTTCGACACAGGATTTGATGTCGACTTCGGCACTTTCAGTCATTGTGATGTTGTGTTTCAGGAAATACTATAGCTTTGCGACGATCAGGGGTTAAAGAAACTTTTGTCTACAAGGATAAAGCTATCTATTGCTGAGATAAAGGAATGGGTTTACACCTCCTATATTAATGATTCTTCGATGATTGGTTCCATCTTCGGGATAGTAGGTTACTCTAAACCCTACATCTCTTACAAAAATTTTTGAGCTAAAGAATGGAACAGATGATTTGGATCAGGACAGTGCAGAATATAGCAGGATGCTTCTTGAGATGGGTCATGCCGAGGGCATTCCATCTAAGTTATTAAAGAAATACCTATTTGTTGGGTTTAAGTTTCTCAAGGATATTGTGGGCAAGGTTCTGCTGGGCAAGCACTCGGCCCATGATAATATCAACAGGCAGCAGTTTGCCATAATGTCTGATCTTGTAAACAAGAAGGCCATTAATTGGGCTAGCTTGTTTTTCAATTTTATTAAGAGAAAGAATAGCAAAAAGGAAGTCTGTCTAGGAAGAATTATAGGAATCTTCCTTCAATAGAAAGCCCCAGAGCTTTTGGTTTCTCCAACAATAGCGATTAATGCTAGCAAAAGGATGGATTCATCTTTGTTCGGGAAGTGGGAGAGGTCAATTCAGAAAACCTCCAGGGCTGGAACCTCCTCTCGCACATCTGAGGACACCAAGGCTGTCACAGCCACTCCTCACCCTACTGAAGAAGTTCCCTCCCTTCCTCCTCCACCCCCTGCATCTCCAACCATCCCCAATGTCTCTTCTCACCCTGCCACTGCCTTTCCAACTCCTCCATCATCTCAAACCACTCTTTCGTCTCCTACCCAGTCTCCTAAACACCATATTGAATCTCAACTCTTCTCAAACTTGTCATCTTCAAATTTTGATCTGCTCTCTCCTCACTCATCCCCTTCTCTTCAACCTAATTCACCAATAAACATTGAAGCCACTCCTCACAACTCTCCTCAAAATTCCCCCATCCATTCCCCCAGAAACTCTCAAATTAAGGATGAGATCATGAAAGATCTCACTCCTCCTCCCTCTCATACTTCCTTCTTAACTCAGGCTCCAGCTGAGTTTCTTCTAGATGATCCTATCTCTCTCTCATATTCTGTAACTTCTTTCTCCCGCCCTAAAATCCCTGATAACAGAGGCAATTTCACCTCTTGCTCAATCTCTTTCATCTCTTTCTACCCTCATCACTTCTTCTCTCGCTACTTCCTCTATCCCTTCTTCATCTAGGAGCCTGGTTCCAGTCCTCAGTAAAACCATGCAGGGGGAGATGTCCCATGAAGATGCTGCAGGTCCAGTATCAGTAGAACTTCAGGTTCAGACTCCTCCAGCAGAACAGGAAGAAGAAGCTTTTCAAAAGTTTTGTGCAGACATAGTTCTATTTTCAGATTTGCTGATGACAGATGAGGACACTGATGTGTCAATCCCTGAGATTTCCAATGGTTATTATTTTATTAACCCATCAATTGACTTGCAAATTCTTTTACATTCTTTCTCTATGTTCAGAACAGTTTTGATTTTATATGAGGATATTTCTTCCAGGGCTATGGTCTGTTATACCAGACCCATAAGTCCCTCTGTTATGAAACATCTTCTGCAAAATAAATCAGCTCTAGCTTGTTCAGACACTCTATCAGTTACAGAATGTACAGATATGTCATCCTCTATGATGTTGAGTTTTTTCTTTCTTCAGAAAATAAGAATGAGAATGATGCTCTATCAATTGCTGATGATTTACTTTATCTAGTGGCCTCAGAAAAATTGGCTTTAGCCCTAGAAACAAGTCTAATCAATCTTTGTGAGCCTATTAGTCCTTATCCCTCTTTGAATGATTTGACTGCTAATGATATTCTGGAAGAAGCCAAAGAAAAGGCTGCTAAGAAGATAATTTACAAGCAAATAAAGGAAATAGATTAATTATATGTCAATCCTCAAGTTTTATCTGATGATGATGATTCAGATGATAGTGATTCTAAAAGAAAGAAAGCCTCAAAGAAAAGAAAAGCTGCTCCCCAGGCTGCTCCTAAACCAGGAAATACTAATGATACACCTTATTATATTTTGAAAGGAATTACCCCATACCCTGGCATGGAGAGCTGGATGTGGCTATCCAAGAATGAGAAAAAACCAAGAAAGAAGAGCAGGAGATATTCTCCACCTCCTCAAAACTTCAGAAGAGGTCCTCCTCCTCCTCCTACTGCTGCTGGTGCTGGTGCTTCAAGTGCTATATCTCAAGCTTATGGTGCATCTTCCCAGCCTTCCTCCTATTCAAGATCATCTCAAAGGCAGGACAGATCCTCCAGAACTCATTTTCAGAGAAGCAGTCAGCAGCACAGAAGTAAGAGCTCCTCAGAGCAAGTGAAAGATGTAATTTATCAAAATCCATCATCTTCTCCTTCTCTCCAACAAATTGCTTCAAAGACTCAAATGACAGCTACTTACCCAGTCAAAAGACATGATGAATCTCTCAGATCTAAAGGAAAATATAATGATGCTGCCCCCTCCTAGTTCTCTATACTCCCAAAGTGATGAACAGCTTAATTCAACATGCTTTCAAGCTTAATCCACTCAGTTCAAAGCATTCACTGTATTGCCTCCTCAAGAAGATCAGCTACCTGTTGAACAGGAACTTGACCCAAACTTCAGGATGGCTAGACTTCAGGAACTTATTGGCCTTTCTCATATCAGAAAAGCTATAGAAGAAGGGAAAGATCCATCTTCATTCTCTACTATGTCATCCTTCAGAGAAAATGAGTTGGATAAACTTCAAGTAAGCAAGAAAGTCTTCAATCCAGCTGAGTATATACCTTTGTATCCAGAAGCAGTTGTGCCTAGAATCAACACTCAGACATCTCTTGGTGGGCAAGACTTGATGAAATCCAAGAAGAATGCACCAGACCTAAGCAGGAAGATAATTTTCTCAAAACCTTCATCTGGCTCTTCATATGATAAACCATAGTTTATGTTATTTATTTAATGATAAACTGATTATGTACAATGTACTGCTATAATATATCTATTGATGGTATTTCATTCCTTCAGATATTTATGGTCCTTGCAGTTCATTTCTTTTCTGTTTTTTTGAGTGACCTCACACAAATAGGGGGAGATTTTTGGAACCTTTGTTTGGCTTTATGCTAGGTTCACTCTTAGGTTATTTAGACTCTCTTATATAGCCTGAGTCTCTGTCTTTTGACTTAGTTAGATCCCCTATAGATCAGGTTTGGGCAGACCAGCTTTGCATTGGACTCAGATTGAGATTCAGAATATGTTGTGATCCATCTATAACAGTTTGACTATTGTCGAACTCAGCTCGACGATCGTCGATCTCCCATCGACGATCTCAGAGTATCCTACTCTGAACTGAGCTCGACGATCTACGAGCTCAGGTCGACGATCTCTTGTTTCTTTCCTATAATCGAATCTCGACGATAGCCATTCTCTGGTCGACGATCTCTTATCTCTGGTCGACGATCTCGGAACCGAGCCTTACGATTTTATGCTGTCTTCTTCTATCAATTTTTCAGATTAGTCAGAAGTCTTTATTTTGTATGGCTGTGTTCAATTATTTTAAGGCAAGATATATTCTGATAATAAATTCTGATACTCCTAAGGATGATAGCCGTATTTCTTGAAGCATTTATTATTGCATTCATAGAATATTATGTAGAGACAGTTATTGTATTTATGACTGCCAGGCATTCTAGCCGTTGGGGCTCCTTATTTCTTGTAGTAAATTATGCCTTGCCTTGGGGATTCAAATTCAGGCCATTTTTCTTCTTACTGACAGAATATACATCTCAAGATAACACAAAAGAGAGAATAAGACAAGATACAAGTCAGTAATCAAATAGAAAGAAAAGAATCTTTTGCTCTCAGTGGTTATTGCATGCTTTGCTAAGAAGGAGAAGAAAAACTCTCTCTGAACAAGTTTTATCCAGTCTTTTTCTCTCTTCATTCTTCAAAGATTCACAGAGAATCTCAACATCAACCACTGTTATCAGATTCAAAAAGGGCTTTACAACTTTTTCCCTTTGAAGTCCTACACCCAGGGCAAAGCTTTATATTCCTAGATTCATACAATATCCCAAGGGGAGCTTGGACATTTTATTTTAATCCACATAATCTTCTCACTTGTATGAGAAAGAGAAGATTCTCATATATTTTTTTCTTTTACCTCCATCTGTACAGGGTTATCTCTCCCTTCAAAAGTGAACTCTTTGGTGATAGGGCACCTGATCAAAAACCTATTGGATTTTGAGCTCCTGATCAAAAGCTCAAAGGGTCTCTAGATCTACCTGCAGCAGATCTTGTTGAGATAGGGCACCTGATAAAAAACCTAAGTGGATTCCTACCTAGGTGGTAGAAGAGTGGATGTAACCAGTTTTGGTGAACCACTATAAATTTCTTGTGTTGTCTATGTTGCCTTATGATTTCTTTATGTGCTGTGTTGTTGTGGTTGTCCTTCTTATTTCTTCTCTCTAGTCTCTTTTATTAGTATTTCTATTCCGCAATTAAATTTTTAAATAAGTTTTAAATACTCTATTCATCCCCCCCTCTAGAGTAAGAACCAATCTATCCCCTCACTTTCAGTTTCATCCTCTTTCATATCTTTTGAGAGCACAAGGGTTGTACCAGCCACTCCCTAACATGTAGAAGAAGTTTCCATTCCACCTCCGCCACCCTTAACACTACTTCCAATAACAACTCCTTCCCCTCAAAAACCACCTGCCTCACCAATGCGTCAACCAACACCCCCTGCATCTCTAGAACACATCACACCACTTTCATCTCCATTACCACCTCACCTTGATGACAAACCACTTAACAACCTTTTGTCACTTCCAACATTTGACTTACTAACATCATCTCCTCACCATATTCCATCATCTATAGATGAAATAATGACTGATACTCCACCTCTAAATTCATCCTCCATCATCCATCCATCTGTATCTACTCAGACACCTCCTGAGTTCATGCAATTGCATTCTCCATCCATTTCCAATATCCTAGAGCTCATCACTCAAATCATTAGGAATCTCATAGTAAGGGCAATTACACCTCTTTCTGATTCCATCTCCTCCCTCTCCGCTATTTTTGCTACTTCCCCCTCTGCCCCTTCTTCTTCTAAGGGCCTGGTTTCAGTACCCTCTGAAACTAGGCAGAGGGAGATGTTCAATGAAGAAGAAGAAGCAGTTACAGATGCAGCAGCAGCGGTTACAGAAATATTCAATGAAGAAGCAGAAGCAGTTAAAGATGCAGCAGCAGTAGTTACAGATACAGCAGTAGCACCAGTCTCAATATTAGCAGTTCATGCAGTAATTGAGATTAAAATGGTTTGTACAGATGAAACAGAAGATACCAGAGATCATGACTGTTGGTGATTATTTTGTTAATCACACAGTAGATTTAACTTATTTATTCAATTCTTTTTCTATATATCTTAATTATTTTCCAGAAGTTATTCAAAAGCAGTCAAAGGCTATTGTCTGTTATACTTCTCCAATAAGCCCTGAGGTTGTAAAGCAACTAAAGGTAAGTTTTGCAATACCAGATGTCACACAAGTTACTACAGAGCAAGTTGTATCCATTATTGAGAAAGTATTTATTTCCGAGTCCAAGGCTTTCTCTCCACCAACTTATAAGATGGATGAAAGTTCTATACCATCCTTGGATGATATCATGCTTACAGATATGGAAGAAGACATTCAGATTGTTATTGAAAGTGTTGTAGAGCCAGAAGTTCCAGAACAACCTCAGCCTGAGAAGCAGATCTATAATGAGACTCTGAAAGAGATTGATGAAATATATGATAATCCCATTGAATCATCTGATGATGATTATGATGATTCATCCACCAAGAAGAGAAAAGCTAAGAAAAGGAAAGCACCTCCCAAGGCCATTCCTAAACCAAACCCCAATGCAGATACTCCTTACTATATTCTGAACAACATAACTCCATATAAAGGTATGCCCAACTGGATTTGGCAATATAAAAATGAACAGAAAGCAAAAAAGAAAAGTAGGAAGTACTCTCCTTCTCCTCCTAAAAGGAATTGTAGAGGTCCTCCTCCCCCTCCTACTCCATCTGCAGGGGCCTCTAGAAATGTCTCTCAAAGATCAACTCTGTACACTAAAACATATCAAAGACAAGACAGATCTTCCAAGCTAAATTCTCAGAGCAGCAGGTATCAGCATTAACAGTAGTCTACAAGAAGCAATCCACCTCCAACTATAGAGCAAAAGAGTCCTCCAAAATCTCATGGTGAACCAAAGAAGGATAGCAGTCCTAAAAGTCCTGAATCTACACCAGTTCCTTTTGTTGATCCTGAGCAGGAAAATACTACTAAAATGGCTAGATTTCAAGAACTGATTAGACTTTCTCTGATTAATAAAGCTAAAGTAGAAGGCAAAGATCCCTCTCAATATTCTATAATGTATTACTACAGGATAGAAGAATTGAAAAGGTATGATAAAGCTAATCAATTTTTCAATGTTGATGCTTATATGAGTCTACACCTAGAAGCAGTTGTTCCAAGAGCAACTTCATGCAACATCATTGGAGTAGTTGATATGACAATGTCTAAAAGAGAAGCAGAAAATCCCAAGAGGAAAATCATCTTCAGGCAACCTTTTGAGAAAGACAAGTCAGAGAATCTAAAATAACTCTTTGAATAGTTTATTTTCCTCTGATCTATTTGTGTTAATTCGTCACAAAGCACTTGTTGTATATATCTGCTAGACTTTTATTTTCTGCCAGATATTTGTTGGTTTGCTTTGTGATTATATTTTATTATTTGATTAGTGACCTCAACCAAATAAAAGGAGATTGTTGGATCCCCTATTTAGAATTGGGCTAGGTTCACTATTAGGATTGTTGACCCACCATGTATAGCCAGGGTCAAGATTATTAGTCCTAGGGTTTAGGCTAGTCATTAGAATCAAACTTCATGGACCAGCATGTAGTGGACTTCAGGAGACTCAAGACTTACAAGATTTTAGAGTTCAGTTGATTAGTTCGAAGTTCTTTGAACTCAGCTCGATGATCGTCGATCTCAGATCGACGAACTCAGAGTTCCTTCTCTAAGTTAAGCTCGAGAAAATTCGAGCTCATGTCGACAAATTCTTACCTCAAGACAGGTTCTCTGATCGACGAACTTGGAGTGCAGAATTAACAAGATTTTTCTAGATTGATGTTTGCTGAGCTCAGGACAAAAATAGGATTTCTTAACTCGACGAACTTGGAGCTCAGATCGACGAAATCTGCCTAGAGGTCGACGAGCTCTATTCAGAGTCAGAATGATAAGTTTTCCATATATCTGTCCCTAATTCATGCTATTATTTGGCAATAATTCTCTGAATAATTAATTCTTATATTCTCAAGAATATAACTATTCATGAAATCATTAATTATGGATTTCATCAGAGTTAATTAATTACTTATTTCACTGGGACAATTGGGGAAACACATTGAAGACCATTTCAGCTGTTTTCTTCTCCAGAATCTATGCAGAAATTAATGCATATAATTCAAAATTCAAAAGCAGAATTATATAGCAGAATATATAAAAGATTTTGATGCTGCTCTATACAAGAAGAAAAAGAAGAAGAGATATACACAAGGATATATACAGAACATTATACAGAATAACATCTGCTTTCACTGTGTAGAAAAAGAAGTTGTTTTCCCTTGATCTTATAGAATACTGAAGAAGAATATCAAATAGATATTAATTGTCCTCTTCAACTTATATTCCAGGAATCCTCAAAGACAACTCTTCTAGATCTGTCTACAAGTTCCTAGACTTCAACAAGTCAAGGGTGAAGACTTATACCCTGAACAAAGCTCCAGTCTTCTTGAAAATTTCAACATCTCAGGGGGAGCTTTGACACCATCATTCCACTGAAGTCTTCTCTATTGTTTAGAGAAAGAGAAGACAACATCACCTTCTTAACTCAATGTATAAAGGGTTTATTAACTCCCTTCAAAAGTTCTTCTTGGTTTTTGTGCACCTGATCAAAAGACTAAAAGGTTATGACATCTCCCTATAAATAGATCTTGTGGTGACAGGACACCTGAGCAAAAACCTGTGGTGATAGGGCACCCGAGCAAAAACCTATGGTGGCAGTCACCTGATCAAAAACCTATTAGTGGATTCCAACCAGGGTGGTAGAAGAGTGGATGTACCCCTGATTTAGGGAACCACTATAAAATCTTGTGTTGTCTGTGTGCTCATTTTTCCTTTGCTTTGTTGTGTTGTTGTTTTGTAGTTTAGCTTAGTCCCTCTTTCATTTTATATAACTACTACTATCACTAATTTTACTGATAGATTTTAAAAATAATAAAAAGATTTAAATCACTCTATTAACCCCCCCCCCCTAGAGTAAATCAGATCTATCCCCTAACTTTCATTCTTAATGAAGAAACTAGACAAGGTCTCATACCATGCCCTTGGGGCTTGCTTTAACTCATATAGAGCTTTCCTAAGCCTATAAACATAGTCAAGTGAGTTAGAGTTGACAAAACATGATGGCTGTTTTACATATACTTCCTCTTTTAAGTCCCCATTCAGTAAGGATGACTTCACATCCATCTGGTAAACTTTAAATCCTTGATAGGCAACAAATGCAAGGAAGAGTTTTATTGCTTTCAATCTTGCTATTGGGGAAAATGTCTGATCAAAGTCTATTCCTTCTTCTTACCTGTATCCTTTAGCCACCAGTCTAGCCTTGTTCTTGACTATAATGCCATTCTCATCTAACTTGTTACTATAGATCCACTTAGTTCCTATGAAATTATGTCCCATAGGTCTGGAACTAGCTTCAAGACTCTACATCTCTTGAACTGGTTCAGTTCTTCCTGTATTACTCCAATCCAGAAATGGTCTTTGATTGCTTCTTCAAACTTATTAGGCTCTACTTGTGATAGGAAACTTGAGTAGAGATCTGTGTTGGTACTCATGCTCCTGGTCAGTACTCCTTGGCTTGCTTCACCAATGATTTGGTGTGTTGGATGGTCCATTAGATGCCTTATAAGTAGAGGAAATCTAACTTCAGCTGGTTGTTACTCATTGCCTTCAACTGATTGTTCTTCATTCTCAACTTGAAAGTCTTCAGGTCCCTCTAGACAGCACACATCTTTTCCCTATCTTAGACTGCTAGAGCATCTTCCTTGATAGTAAGCTTGTCCATCACCTGCTTTATGCCTGGAAAACTAGAAGAGGAGCTAGAAATCTCATAGTTAATCATGTTTGACTCATCAAAAACAATATGAACTAACTCTTCTACAACTTGACTTATCAAGATGTAGATCCTATATGCCCTACTATGGTGGTTATACCCAACCATGGGACTTGGCTACAAACATAGTCATATAGGACTTTCTATTATTCAGGATATAACACTTGCTACAAAAAATCCCAAGGTAGGATTTGTTTGGTTTCCTACCTTTCAAGTTCTCATAGGGAGTCTTCTTGTGGCTTTTGGTTATAGAAGCCCTGTTAAGGACGTGGCATGCAGTGTTAACTACCTCAGCCTAGAAATATTCTAGGAGAGATATGTCACTTAACAAGGTCCTACCAGCCTCTATGAGGGTTCTACTTTTCCTCTCAGCAATTCCATTTTGATGGGGTGTTCTAGGAGATGAGAATTCCTGGTGAATCCCTTGCTCTTCACAGAGTCTTATCATGCTTGCAGAGTGAAATTCAGTGCCATGGTCACTTCTGATTTTGACCACAGTACTTTCTAGTTCATTCTGTATCTACTTGACAAAAGTCTTGAAGACTTCAAGGGTTTCATCCTTTCTCCTAAGGAAGAATACCCAAGCAAACCGAGAAAAGTAATCAACAATCACAAGGGTGTAAACTTTCCTACCTAGACTTTGAACTGGCATAGGACCAAACAAGATCATTTGTAGGAGGTATAAGCACCTCACTGAGTCTTTGTCCCCAATGCTCTTGAAGGAGGACTTGGTCTGTTTGCCCTTTTGGCATGAAGAGCAGATACCCTCCTAAGTGCATTTCAATTTGGGGCCATTTCTGACTAACTATTCACTAAAGATTTTTCCTATGGTCTTATAGTTCAGATGAGCCATCCATTTGTGCCATTGGACACATTGTGAGGCTTTCTTATCTGCAACTAGGCATATAAGAGAGTCCTTAATTTCATAATCAAAATTAAGACAAAAGATATTTCCTCTCATACTACCTGTCATGATTACCCCTTGGTCACTTGACCTCCTAATTTGGCACTCATCCTTGAGAAAGGAAATGTCATAGCCAAGATCACATAATTTTCTTATGCTTATTAGGTTATGTTGCAACCCTTTAACGTAAGCCACTTGTGTGATAGTGATTATGCCATTTGATATCTTATCATACCCTTTTGTCACTCCCTTTTTTGAACCACCAAAGATGACTTTGGGTCCATTATGTACTAGAGTGTACTCCTTCAGCATGCTCCGTGTTCCAGTAATGTTCCTGGAATACCCATTATCCAAGTTCCATTTAGGGGAATGGCCACTTGGACTAACCTGTAAGGCATAATTCAGTTAACCTTAGGATCCCAATTCTTATTGGGTCTTAGGTGCATGTTAGTCTGATAATAAACATGCCTACCTTCAGCTCTTCTGACAGGTAAGCTCTCTCTTGCTCTTAGCACACTTGTATTATTCCAGCAATCTATAGCATAGTGGCCCACTTTACCACAGCACCAACCCTCATAGTTATTGTACCTTCTTTTAAGAGTTGGGCTAGTGGTTTGTTGACAACAACTCTTGGTCTAGAAGGTGCAGCAGTAGTCCTATTCTTTTATTTCCCAGCCCCAGTCTGACTAGTGGTGGGTCTTGCAGTAGAAGTGCTTGGGATATATTGAGCCCTACTAGCAGCTGCTTTCTTTTTAGAGAGCATACTCTTAATGGCCTCAGAGATGACCAAGTCTGGTCTATTGACAGACTTCCCCTTAGTCTTGTAATTTGTTGGAGTGTTCTAAGAAAAGACTACAACTTTACCCTTGAGTGAAGGGGCTAATGCACTAAACATAAATGGTCCAAGATGGGCCATTTGTATTTCCTCATGGGCTGCCTTGAAGGCACTTGCACCCTTGCTATATCTACCACCCTAGCAATGAACATCTTTGTTCACTTAAGAGGATCTACCATTCTTATAGTGACCATAAATACTCTCTTAATCATACCTATTAGAAGGTAGTAGAACTCTCCTGAAAGGAATAGGAGGCCTGGAGGCTAGAGGCTGTATTGGAGCCTTGCCCTTCCTTTTGGGATTGACAACTGTCGAAGTATGAGATCGGGCGGTCTGGCGGTTTGAGCCTGACGGGTTGTAGACCGGGCGGTCTGGTGGTTTGAGTCTGACAGGTTGGTATCCAGGCTGTTGCAGTGTGGTGTTCGGCGGTCTGACAGTTTATCTCTAGCGGCTTGGAAACCGGGCGGTCTAGCGGTCTCCTACCGCATCTCTCTCTTGCTTCTGGTATTGTCGAGCGGTTAGAACATTGTCTAACCGCGCGGCCTGTTCCGGTCTGTTGTTCTAGCCACCCAGACTTGTTGTATAGCTTTAGTCCCACATTGTTAGTTTGTACTCTATCCTCTCTCCTCCATTCTATAAAAGGGAGACCATACCTTTGTAAATGATATCTTTTTGGATAATAAAATTTCAATTATTCAAAATTCTGCCTTGTTTTCTATTCGTTTGTTCGCTACTTTAGTCATTTGTTCGCTACTTCTCACATGGTATCAGAGGACTCCATCTTCTCCTCCTGATTCTGTGCGCCCTGTCCGCGCAGCTTGCCTCTTCGTCTCGCGACCTGTTCTCGTGGTTTGTCTCTTCCGCCTGCTTGCGCCCTGTCCATGCGGCTTACCCCTTCCTCTCGCGACCTGTTCTCGAGGCTTATCTCTTCCGCCTGCTTGCGCCCTGTCCGTGCGACCCCTTTTTCCTGCCTTTCAGTCGCAGCGACCTGTCACTTTGTTCGCCGCGACCTGCTGCCTCATTCGCCTTGTTTGTTCCTCCCTTTTTTTCGCGCAGTCTATCTTCTAGCCATTCGACTTCTTTCCCTGCTTGGATCTGCGGCTTGGTCGTGGCTTCTCTGGCCGCTGGTGTCTGACATCGTGACCACCGCAGCTCTTCTTCTTCCTATCCGCGCGGCTTGTATTCTAACCGTGCGGCTTTTCGCTGATTTCTCCTATGGCCCTTTCTGAAACCTCCACTACCACCAATCCTATCGCCACTCCGGCTCTGCATCCTACTCCCTCTAGCAACCATGGCACGGTTTCTAAACTTGTTGGCTCCAACTCTCTGGATTGGAGCGTTTCTTTCACCGTTCTTCTTCGCTCTCAGCGCAAACATCATCACCTCACCGATGACCCTCCTCCTCCAAACTCTGCTGAATTTGATGACTGGGATGCCATTGATGCGCTTGTCCGCACGTGGTTGGCTAACAGCCTCTCCGATGAATGTCTTCCTGTCATACGCCATGATGATACGGTCAAGACTGCGTGGCTTCACCTTACTGCTCTCTACTCGAAGGGGGCCCAGACATCCCGCATTTATAATCTCTATGCGGATCTCTTCGCTCGCCCTTCCATGTCTCCTGCTGTGGCTTATCAGCAAGTTCAGGCTCTTGGCGCCGAAATCCTCCAGAATCGCCCTTTCTCCGCGGACTTGGCCGAACAGCACAAACACTTCTAGGAACTCCTGGTTGTTTATTATCATATACGGCTCCCTGAGTCTTTTAATAAGATCCGCCAGCAGATCTTGGGCGAAGCAGAGTCTCCCACCTTGGATGCCACCGCGGCTCGCATCACCGCTGTTACTTCACTGTTCCAACGTCCTCTATTGTCCTCCCATCCTCTACAGGACTCCTATGCTCACCAAATTAAGCGGGGTGGCAATAGTGGCAGCAGCCAGTCTGGCACGCACGGTCCGTCAAGGTTCCTCTGCTCTCACTGTGGTCGTACCGGCCACTCTGTTGACCGCTGTTGGCAGAAACATCCTCATCTTCGTCCCTTGTTGCGCGCTAGGGTTCGAAGAAAATAAATGCAACCGAACTAGCAACCCGATGAGGCAAGTATACCTTTCGAATTGTAGCAAGGGGACACAAGTGTCGTATTGAAATCCGGGAACTGTTGGCTATGCTTACTCACACGAACGATATTATCTTATCGATGGAAAAACTAGGGTTTTAGAAAATCTAAGTGCAGGGAAGGAAGTAAAGCTATACTAGAAAGAGAAACACCGCAATTAAGTAAAGCTATTAAGTAAAACGATTACTACGAAGGGTAGAAAATATGAAATGGAAATGCACTCGATCAAGATTCACCTCGGCTAAAGACGATTAAGAAAATGCGATAAAAATCTAAACTTAATAGGATAAAGGTCCTTGACCATAGAGGTTCCTAAAGCTTGAACACGCTTCTCTCGAAGTCGTGCCCAACTGAGTTTAGGAAGGTCCGACCGACTCTCGTCTAAATCGGAGGCCTAAAACTCGCTTTACGCGGTGAACCACACTATTGGATTTTACTCCAATCCGGGAGATTTGGTCGTCTGCCTCTCTCGAGGGGTGCGTACAACTCCCTTTACTCTTGAATGCTCACTTCATTCTTTCGGCCTCTCGGCTAGCCCAGAATGAAAGCAAAGGCGGAGAGTATATATCGAAAATATACCTCCAACCCGTGATTAATCAAGAGTAATTCAAGGCCCTAACCTAAAAAGAAAAGATTAATTAAAACATCATAACATAATCGCTCTAACCTCGGATCATCAAGATCGAGTACAAGGAGGATTAGTTAATCATAATGGAGTGGAGGAGGGGAGATGAGTAGAAACGCATATAAAGAAACACAAGATAAAGGAAGAACAATTCTATTAATGAAAAGGGGCAATTTACACTAATGAAAATAAAATTACAAGTGCATGAAATTGAAATCCTATTCTAGCCCTACAAGTAGCACTAAGCAAGAGCAAAATTACAATAAAAGCTAGAACAAACTAAGATTAAGCTAGGGTTAAACAAGAATTACAAAGAGAGGGAGAGAGAGAGAGAGAAAAAGCATGAAAAAAACTCAAGAACCAAAGGGGCAGCACCTCCCCCTCTCAACCAAAGCTTGCTGAAATGGAGAGGGGGGGTCTCAATTTATAGAATTTTTTCTCAGGTTGGTCACGCCCTCCGACACGCCCTAGGGGGGGGGCGTGACAGTACTATGTTGACCTCGGGCTCTGGATTCTGGCAGGAGGGATGATTGCTTCGGTACGTCAGTGGTCACGCCCTAGGTCACGCCCGTGACAGGGGGGCGTGACGGGCACGTCATGTCCAAATCATTGGTCGGAAATCCGTCAGTCACCGAAAAAGGAGGGTGTCACGCCCATATCATGGGCGTGACATGGGGCGTGACAGTACTGTTTGCGTGCTGTGGAGAAATGACATTTAATGCGGCGGCAGGCTTTGCGGCAGAGGGCGACACGCCCATAGTCACGCCTGGTGACATGCCCAGGGAGGGCGGGTCAGGGAGCGTGACAGCGGTTTTGACCGTTTTTCTGTCCCTTCCAGCAGGAGTCCTCGGGATCGGGTGACACGCCCTAGGTCACGCCCAGGGAGGGCGTGACAGGGGGGCGTGTCAGGTCATTTTGGCCAATTTTCTGGAAACCTGCAAAAAGACAAGAAAAAGTCAGTGGCAATAATATTTACATAAAAATGATACAAATAAACTAATAATAGACATGATTTGTACACTATAAAATAGAAAATACGATAATAGTTTAGGCTACAAAACATATTATCAAATTCCCCCAAGCTTAAGCTTTGCTTGTCCCCAAGCAAAAATATAAAAACTAGATATTTATAAAAAGGACTAATCAAAAAGTTTTAATTATGCCTACACAAGTACTATGCGAAATTCTAAGTAGGGAAAAAGTGAAATGTAAGTCTAAAACAATTATTTAGGTATGGTAAAACTTTTATAAACTATACTCAATAAAAACAAATCATCCAAAATTTTAACGAGATTTTTTAAATGGACTTAAGCAAAGCAACGAAAATGAAAAACACGCATTGAGTTGTTACTAGATCCAAGCAACACATTATAATTATATCAATTTAATTATCAAAAATCTAGGTTTAAATCTAAAACTAAAACTGATTTACTGTTTTTCTTTTCTTAGTTGTTAAATAAAAGTCAAAAAAGCGCGAATCAAAAGGACTTAAATAGGACAGAAACGTTTGGTTTAGGAAAATGATTAGGAGTGGAATTCAAAGATAAACGTGAAGGTTTTAAAATCACACTAAACTAAAGCAAAGAGTTTCAAAAACTTACATAAAAATATATACACATTTTTTTCTTTTTCTTCTTTTTTTTCATTTTTTTTTCTTTTTTTTCAAAACAAAGGCCATAAATATTTTTATTTTCCTTTTTGAAATGGCCAAACAAAAATAAACATCACTTTTGAACATACTTCTTTTTTTTCGAAAACCTTTCTCCCACAAAAATCACAAAATACCCTATCAAAATCGTCAAAATAATTTATGAAACTCAAAAAGGCTAGTGCGATTCGATAGGTTGGAAATTTTTGGCTTTGGTGAAACTGAAATGAAGGGAAGAGCTATCAAATGAAATCGGAAAAAAGGATCAAAAATGGCTAACTAGTGGTAAAAGTTTTTAGGTTGGCAGAAAAGCTCAAACGAAAACAAAAACGGCCTAAATCATTTTCACGCTTTTGAATTTATTTAAAACAAAGGTTTGAAAATTTTCAAAAAGCGAGTCCTAGATAATAAAAGAAGATTGATGAAATTAACTTGAAAATAGAAATAATAGGTGACTTGGATCGTTCACATCTACTACGTTATTCAAAAGTTGACTTTACAAAAATTATTCAAAAACGAAAAAGAAAATAGTGATGAATTTTTGAGAAAGTAAAGGAAATAAACAACAAAAACCATAATAGAAATGCGAGTTTTAGAAAAATATTTCACCTTAACATGCTACCGTGAATTAGAAACACAGCATGACCAACATTTTACTTGTGAAACATAATTAAAAAGGACGATTAGAAATATTATAATTAACTAAGTTGTTTATAGGAGATTTTGAGTAAAACAAAAACAAAAACTAGGGGTACTATTGAAATACAAAAATGTCTAAACCATTCAAAAACACATATATATATTTTTTTAATTTTGAGAAATATTCTCTTTTTTTGGAATTTTATAAATTTTTTCTCTTTTTTTTTTATTTTGGAAATATTTAAAATATATACAAAAAGAAAAATATTTACACTAAGCAAAAATGAAGGAGGAAGTCCTCCCCCAAGCTTAAAACAGACATTGCCCTCAATGGCTAAAGAAGGGGATTGGAGAAGGAGAGAAAAATAAAGTACAGAATTGAAAGACAGAATTGAAATACAGGTACTTCCCCGGATTTATTTGCTGTGAAAGCTGAGTGATGCCGCTCCTCCGAATGTCTTCTTTGGACTTCGTGATGGATTCAGCAATGTTGGAGCAGGCGATCGCAGAAGCTTCAGCTTGTCGGAGCCGTCCAAGGCAAAAATTGTAAAATAAAGATAACAGAAAAAGATAACTTGGGTTGCCTCCCAAGGGCGCCCTTTGGTTAAAGCGTCGTTGAGCTCGACGCATCAAAAAAATAATTTTGTCCAAAAATATTGTTGTCCAGAAATAAAATTGTTTTTAGCGAAAATTAATAGTTCAAAGTTAGAGTTCATGAAGCAGAAACATAATAATGTTTGGACTGACATCATCATCACCAGAAAAGTAGAGTTTAAGACGCTGACCATTCACTTTGAAATTACCCTTATTAGGGTGAGAAATTAAAACAGTTCCATAAGGAAATACTTCTAAAACAGAAAACGGGCCAGACCAGCGAGATTTTAATTTTCCCGGAAATAAATGTAAACGAGAATTATATAAAAGGACTTGGTCGCCCGGCTTAAAAATTTTAGGGTGCCTTAAGTGTTTATCGTGTAAACGCTTCGTCCGCTCTTTATAAAGTTTATTATTTTCATAAGCATAAGAGCACCACTCATCGAGTTCATTTAGTTGAAATTTTTGAAGGTCACCGACTGAGTGGGGATCGAAGTTTAAAAATTTTAAGGCCCAAAAGGCGCGATGTTCTAACTCTACGGGCAGATGGCATGATTTTCCATAGACCAGCCTATACGGCGTACATCCGAGGGCGGTATTGTACGCTGTTCGGTAGGCCCATAGAGCATCGTCAAGTTTGGCTGACCAGTCTTTTCTAGAAGTTGAAACAGTCTTTTCTAATATTCTTTTTATTTCTCTATTAACTACTTCGACTTGTCCGTTTGTTTGGGGGTGGTAGGCAGTGGACAGCTTATGCGTAACGCTATATTTGGTAAGGATTTTTGAAAATTGTGCGTTATAGAAATGGGAACCCCTATCGCTAACGATTGCGCGAGGCATACCGAATCTAGAAAATAATTTTTTTAAAAACATGAATACAACTCGGGAGTCGTTCGTAGGAAGAGCTTGGGCCTCAGCCCATCGTGAAACATAATCAACAACAACTAAAATATATTTGTTTCCGAAGCTAGAAGGAAGGGGGCCAACAAAATCAATTCCCCAGAGGTCGAAAATTTCGCACTCTAAGAAATAATTTTGCTGCATTTCATTTTTATTAGAAATATTGCCCGATCGTTGGCAACTCACACCTGCTCACAAAGGCTTGCGCGTCTTTAAACAGGCTAGGCCAGTAAAAACCCGCGCAAAGCACCTTATGAGCGGTGCGAGCAGCTTGATAGTGCCCACTTGTCGGACCTTCATGCAAATGTTTTAGAATATCAATTCCTTCATCAAAAGAAACACATCTCCTTATCACTTGATCCGCACAAATTTTGAAAAGATGTGGGTCTTCCCAAAAGTAGTTCTTCAGTTCAGAAAAGAATTTCTTCTTTTGCTGAGAGGAGAACTCCTTTGGGAGCACCCGGGCCACTAAATAGTTGGCGATGTGCGCGAACTAAGGAGAAGTAGATGTATTAACTAAAAGCAGCTTCTCATCAGAAAAATAATCATTAAAAGATTTTTCATTTAATTTTTCTATAAAGGGGTTATCTAATCTGGATAGATGGTCGGCGGCCAAGTTCTCGGCTCCTCGCTTATCACGGATCTCTAAGTCAAACTCCTGGAGGAGTAAGACCCAGCGAATCAAGCGAGGCTTGGCATCCGTTTTGGAAAGAAGGTACTTGAGGGCCGAGTGGTCCGTAAAAACAATGATTTTTGAAAGTGTAATGTAAGGGCGGAATTTATCAAACGCAAATACTACAGCTAAGAGTTCCTTCTCGGTTGTGGTGTAATTTTCTTGTGCAGATGTGAGGGTTTTACTAGCGTAATAGATGGGGTGGAAGTTTTTAGATATGCGTTGACCTAACACGGCTCCCACCGCAAAACAACTCGCATCGCACATAATCTCGAATGGAAGGTCCCACACCGGAGCTATCATAATCGGTGCGTTAATTAGCTTTTCTTTAATTGATTCAAAGGCAGAAATACAAGAGTCATCAAAAATGAATGGAGCGTCTTTTTCTAAGAGATGGGTGAGGGGCTTTGTTTTCTTGGAGAAGTCCTTTATAAAACGACGATAAAAACCAGCGTGGCCTAGGAAACTTCTTATAGCTTTTATGTTTGTAGGCGGCGGCAACTTCTCAATAACTTCTATCTTGGCAACGTCTACCTCAATACCTTTAGCAGAAATTTTATGACCCAAAACTAACCCTTCCCTCACCATAAAATGGCATTTTTCCGAATTTAGGGCAAGGTTAGTTTCTTCGCATCATTCTAAGACTTTTTCGAGGTTTTCTAAACATCTATCGAAGGAATCGCCGAACACGGAGAAATCGTCCATGAATACCTCCATAATGCTTTCTACGTACTTGCCAAATATTGCGAGCATACATCGCTGGAATGTATCTGGCGCATTGCATAATCCAAACGGCATCCTTCGGTACGCGAAGGTGCCGAAGGGACAAGTAAACGTAGTTTTCTCTTGGTCCTCGGGAGAGATGGGTATTTGAAAGTACCCCGAGAGGCCATCGAGAAAATAATAAAAGCTATGGCCGGAGAGACGTTCTAAAATCTGGTCGATAAACGGTAAAGGAAAGCGGTTCTTGCGGGTGGCGTCATTTAACTTACGGTAATCTATGCACATACGCCAACCCGTCACCGTCCGCGTCGGGATTAATTCATTATTCTCATTACTAACTACGGTTATCCCTCCCTTCTTTGGAACTACCTGAACGGGGCTAACCCACTTACAGTCCGATATAGGGTAGATAATTCCTGCGTCTAATAGTTTCATAACCTCGCCCTTAACTACTTCTTTTATGTTCGGGTTTATACGGCGCTGAGGTTGGATAGAGTTACGCGAATTATCTTCCATTAAAATTTTATGGGTACAGAAAGATGGGCTTATGCCCTTGATATCAGAAATTTGCCAAGCAATAGCCCGGCGATGCTTACGTAGAACTAGAAGAAGTTTATCGTTTTGCGTATCCGTGAGGTAGGCCGAAACGATAACTGGTAACTTGGAATCTTTTTCTAAGAAAGCATACTTAAGGTGTTCAGGAAGTTCTTTAAGTTATAGGGTAGGGGGTTCTTCATAAGAGGATTTTGAGATTCTTTCTTTTTCAAAAATAATATCTTCATAAACTTTTTTATAAGGAACGTAATAAGGGGTGGGGCTAACAGTTAAGACGGCTTCTTGTAGCGATTCAGTGGGAAGAACAGAGGAAGAACAAAAATCAGAAAATTCTTTTTCAAACTCAGAAAGACAATAAGAAGATTCATCACTTCCTTGCAGTGATTCAGTTGTAAGAGAAGAGGAGCAAAAAGTAGAAAATTCTTTTTTAGAGTCGGAGAGGCAGTAGGAAGAATCATCACTCACGGCGTCTACGAAAAAACATGAGTCATCGTTCGCTAAGGTGTTCTTCATCGAAGGGGTGATAGAAAATGTGACTTCGTCGTCGCCTACTCGAAGAAAGAGCTTACCATTGCTTGCGTCAATGATGGCTCGGGAGGTGGCAAGGAAGGGTCGGCCAAGGATCAGGGGAACCTCGACGTCTTCTTCGATGTCCAAAATGACAAAGTCCACCGGGAAGATGAACTTGTCGACTTTCACTAGAACGTCCTCCACTATTCCTAACAGGTACTTGACGGATCTATCGGCTAGCTGGATACTCATACGCGTGGGGTTAAGGCTACCAATCCCTAACTTTTTGAACAACGAAAAGGGCATCAGGTTTATACTCGCGCCTAAGTCGGCTAACGCGTGTTTAACAAAAAGATCACCGAAGACACACGGGATAGAGAAACTACCCGGGTCACTGATTTTCTTTGGCAAACCGTTTGTTAAAATGGCGGAGCACTCGGCGTTTAGCGTGACGTGCGAAAGATTCTCTAACTTCTTCTTGTTTGTGAGGAGGTCTTTAAGATATTTGGCGTATTTCGGCATCTGCGAAATAGCCTCGTGGAAGGGAAGATTAATGTGGATTTGTTTGAAGATTTCTAAGAAGCGGGAGTACTGATCATCTTGACGTTGTCTATTAAGTTCAGAGGGGTATGGAGGAGTTGAATTATTTTTGAAGATGGGTGGTGGAGTGAGATTATTTTCTAAAGCGGGGGTGATTACTTCTTCAGCAGAGGGTGGAAGCGGAGCGGAGCTTTGATTTTTAAAAGCGGGAGCGGAGCTTGCCTCGGGCTCTTCAATTACCATACCGGAGACTTGCTTCCCACTCCGAAGAGTTATAGCTTTCGCTTGCTCTCTCGGGTTGGGTTCGGTATTGGAAGGAAGAGACCCTGCGGGTCGCTCAGAAATTATTTTCGCGAGCTGTCCTACCTGATTTTCTAGACTTTTTACGCTTCCGGTTAAAGTTCTTATAGTGGCGTCATTTGTGGTGATATATTTGGAAAGTAATTCCTCCAAGCTTGGAGGTTTTGGGTAATTTTGAAGAGGTGGTGGTGGTGGTGCAGAAAAATCATTTTGTGGGGGTGGGCGCATCGCATTTGATGGATTACTCCATGAAAAGTTCGGATGATTTCTTAATGCAGGGTTATAACTATTCGGAAAATTAAAACCAGGCGGATGAAAATTCGCAGCAAAAAAATTATTAAAAGCAGTTCTAGGCATATTATTAACATAATCTAAATGTTCTGGAGTAGGGGTTGCAGATTCCCATACCTGAGGGGGGGAGGCAGCAGTCATCTCCGTTATCTTTTTGCTTAGGGTTTCTACTTGCAGAGCGAGCTGGGAGACGTTGTCCACTTCATAGATACCTGCAGGCTTGTTCGGGCGGGACCTAGGCACATTCCACTGATAAGTGTTCATGGCCATGTCCTCAAAAAGCTCAAGAGCGGCTTTCGGGGTCTTATGATTTAAAGTACTGCCAGAAGCTGCGTCTATCATTTGCTTCGTGCTTTGATTTAGCCCGTTATAAAACGTCTGCACTTGTAACCATACAGGCAGCGCGTGATGTGGGCATCATCTTAATAATTCTTTAAATCTCTCCCAGGTTTCGTATAGGGTTTCAGAGTTTATTTGTCCGAAGGCAGAGATGTCGTTCCTAAGTTTTGCAGTTTTAGCTGGCGGAAAATACTTCGCCAAAATTTTTTCAGTTAATTCATTCCAAGTGGTTATGCTATTTTTCGAAAGTGTGTTCAGCCACTGCTTTGCTTTAGTTCTTAGAGAGAAGGGGAAGAGTCTCAGCCTGATCGCATCATTTGTGACACCATTTATCTTGAAGGTGTCACAAATTTCAAGAAAGCTAGCTATATGTGCGTTCGGATCTTCATCTTGAAGTCCGTCAAATTGCACATATTGCTGCACCATTTGAATTATGCTAGGCTTTAGTTCGAAGTTATTATTTGCTATAGCAGGGCAGACTATACTTGATTCTGTTCCCTCAAGGTTCGGTCGTGCATAATAGGACATAGTCCTTTGCACGGCCTCATCTACGTTGGGTTCTTCCATTCTTAAAGTAGCAAATGACTCGGAGTCCTCAACCGGCACTTGGATAGTAGGACCTTGAAATCGCGATCTTCTCCGAAGAGTACGCTCAATTTCGTGGTCCAAGTCCAAAATAACCGACGGACTCCCGCGGGTCATGCACTAAAAGAACAGAAAAGAAGAAGAGGAAGAGAAAAAGGATTAACTAGAAAAAAGATTAGAATTTTTTTTTTCTTTTTGAAATAGATTTTTTTTATAGATTAACTCCCGAACTTCCCAAGGACAACCCCGTGAAGGGTTCGCAAGATACTAGACAAGACAGTGGCGCTTAAATCCCTTTGCCCTTTTCGAGAGAATTAGGTGGCGTAGAAAAATTGTGAGGTTGGTTTCTATTAAGAGCAGTGATAATTTTTTTTTGATTTTTAAAATTTTAAAGAAAGAGGATGAGAAAGAGAAGAGATAAAATTAATAGGTTCGTGTTTTCAAAATATCAACGGAAGTTGGGTCCCCGGCAACGGCGCCAAAAACTTGTTGCGCGCTAGGGTTCGAAGAAAATAAACGCAACCGAACTAGCAACCCGATGAGGCAAGTATACCTATCGAATTGTAGCAAGGGGACACAAGTGTCGTATTGAAATCCGGGAACTGTTGGCTATGCTTACTCACACGAACGCTATTATCTTATCGATGGAAAAACTAGGGTTTTAGAAAATCTAAGTGCAGGGAAGGAAGTAAAGCCATACTAGAAAGAGAAACACCGCAATTAAGTAAAGCTATTAAGTAAAACGATTACTACGAAGGGTAGAAAATATGAAATGGAAATGCACTCGATCAAGATTCACCTCGGCTAAAGACGATTAAGAAAATGCGATAAAAATCTAAACTTAATAGGATAAAGGTCCTTGACCGTGGAGGTTCCTAAAGCTTGAACACGCTTCTCTCGAAGTCGTGCCCAACTGAGTTTAGGAAGGTCCGACCGACTCTCGTCTAAATCGGAGGCCTAAAACTCGCTTTACGCGGTGAACCCCACTATTGGATTTTACTCCAATCCAAGAGATTTGGACGTCTGCCTCTCTCGAGGGGTGCGCACAACTCCATTTACTCTTGAATGCTCACTTCATTCTTTCGGCCTCTCGGTTAGCCCAGAATGAAAGCAAAGGCGGAGAGTATATATCGAAAATATACCTCCAACCCGTGATTAATCAAGAGTAATTCAATGCCCTAACCTAAAAAGAAAAGATTAATTAAAACATCATAACATAATCGCTCTAACCTCGGATCATCAAGATCGAGTACAAGGAGGATTAGTTAATCATAATGGAGTGGAGGAGGGGAGATGAGTAGAAAAGCATATAAAGGAACACAAGCTAAAAGAAGAACAATTCTATTAATGAAAAGGGGCAATTTACACTAATGAAAATAAAATTACAAGTGCATGAAATTGAAATCCTATTCTAGCCCTACAAGTAGCACTAAGCAAGAGCAAAATTACAATAAAAGCTAGAACAAACTAAGATTAAGCTAGGGTTAAACAAGAATTACAAAGAGAGGGAGAGAGAGAGAGAGAGAAAAAAAGCATGAAAAAAACTCAAGAACCAAAGGGGCAACACCTCCCCCTCTCAACGAAAGCTTGCTGAAATGGAGAGGGGGGGTCTCAATTTATAGAATTTTTTCTCGGGTTGGTCACGCCCTCCGACACGCCCTAGGGGGGCGTGTCAGGGGGCGTGATAGTACTATGTTGACCTCGGGCTCTGGATTCTGGCGGGAGGGATGATTGCTTCGGTACGTCGGTGGTCACGCCCTAGGTCACGCCCGTGACAGGGGGGCGTGACGGGCACGTCATGTCCAAATAATTGGTCGGAAATCCATCAGTCACCGAAAAAGGAGGGTGTCACGCCCATGTCACGGGCGTGACATGGGGCGTGACAGTACTGTTTGCGTGCTGTGGAGAAACGACATTTAATGCGGCGGCAGGCTTTGCGGCAGAGGGCGACACGCCCATAGTCACGCCTGGTGACACGCCCAGGGAGGGCGTGTCATGGGGCGTGACAGCAGTTTTGACCATTTTTCTGTCCCTTCCAGCAGGAGTCCTCGGGATCGGGTGACACGCCCTAGGTCACGCCTAGGGAGGGCGTGACAGGGGGGCGTGTCAGGTCATTTTGGCCAATTTTCTGGAAACCTGCAAAAAGACAAGAAAAAGTCAGTGGCAATAATATTTACATAAAAATGATACAAATAAACTAATAATAGACATGATTTGTACACTATAAAATAAAAAATACGATAATAGTTTAGGCTACAAAACGTATTATCATCCCTCCAATGATACTTCTTCCTCAACCTCTACCTCCTCTCAGCCATCTACTTCTGTTGCCACGACCTCAGGTAGTGCACACGTCGTTACCCAAGGTAAATGGCTGATTTACTCTGGTGCTACAAATCACATGATCGGAAACCCTCACTGCTTCTCTCTCCTAGAGACACATGATTACCCCCGGTTCTTGTTGCGGATGGTTCACCTTCCCCAGTTCACGGGACGGGCATGGTTCAAGTCACCCCATCGCTTCGCTTAGCGGACACTCTCGATGTCCTGAAGTTACCTTGCAATTTTCTCTCAGTTACTACTTTATGCAAGCAACTTCAGTGCTTTGTATTATTTACTCCAACTTCTTGTTGTTTTCAGGACACGAGGACCCAACGGACGATTGCTACTGGGACTAAGAGCATCGACCTCTACTTCCTCGATAATGTTTCCGCTCTGTCCGCCTTCTCTTCCTCGTCAACTGATTTGCTTTAGTGGCATCTTCGCCTTGGACATCCTCCTCCTCGGATTCTTCGTCAGCTTCTTCCCCACTTACCTCAAACCAGTCCTCTGCTCAACTGTGATGCGTGTCAGCTTGGAAAACATCACCGCTCCTCCTTCCCGCCGAAGCAAGGCCGTGGTTCCTCCCGCCCTTTTGATCTCATTCATTCTGATGTCTGGGGTCCTGCTCCTACTCTCACCGTTGGTCGGGGTAGTTCTTACTTTGTAACTTTTATTGATGATTTCCCTAGATGTACCTGGGTGTATCTATTTAAAGATCGCTCTGAACTATTATCTGTATGGAAATCCTTTTACAATATGATTAAAACTAAGTGCGCTATTTCTATTAAAGTGCTACGCTCTAATAATGCTAAAGAATATCTCAGTCATGAGTGTTCATCTTTTTGTATGCAACATGGTCTTATTCATCAAACCAGCTGTGTTTACACCTCCCAGCAAAATGGGGTGGCGGAGCGTAAAAACCATCATCTCCTCGATATCGCTCGCACTTTAATGACGCAGATGCAGGTTCCTCGCTCCTACTGGGGCAATGCTGTTCTTCTTGCCTGCTAACTCATCAATCACATTCCCTCTTCGGTTCTTCACGGCAAGACCCCCTTCTCCATTCTTTACCCAGGCAAGGAATCCTTTCCTCTTCCTCTCCGTATCTTTGGGTGTACGGCTTTTGTGCATGCTCCATCTGCTACCCGTGACAAGCTTTCCCCCCATTCCACAAGATGTCTCTTTTTGGGATACTCGACCACTCAAAAAGGATATTGTTGCTTTGACCCCGTTCTGCGCAAACAGTTTGTTTCCGCAGACGTCACCTTCTTCGAAAATACATCCTACTTTTCTTCTCCATCCCCGCTTCCTCCTGCTATCTCTGACTCTCCACCATCTCTCTGTGATCCTTCCACGCATATCGATGTCTCCCCTCCTATATCATCTCCTCCTCCGTCTCCTCCTCTCCCTATTATACACCCTACTTCTTCTCCGCAGCCGTCTCTCTAGTCCCGGGCCAGCTTTCTCCGCCACGGAAGCTCCGGTCCCTGAGGCACAAGATGACCTGGATCTTCCCATTGCCCTTCGCAAAGGGGTGCGGGCGTGTACCCAACACCCGCTTGCAGCTGTTGTTTCCTATGATCGGCTTACTCCCTCTCGCAGGTGCTTTGCTTTGGCAATCTCGGCTACTACCACTCCCTGCACTTACAAGGAGGCTCTTATTATTCCTCATTGGACATCTGCCATGGATGAGGAAATCGCTACTCTTACTAAAAGGGGTACCTGGACCCTTGTTCCTCCACCGGTAGGTACTAATGTGGTTGGATGCCGCTAGGTGTTCGTTGTGAAGTTTCGCCCAGACGGCACTGTGGATCGTTACAAAGCCCGCCTGGTGGCAAAGGATTTACTCAGACTTATGGAGTTGACTATTTTGATACTTTCTCCCCGGTTGCTCGCCTCAGCACCATCCAGGTTCTTCTTTCTGTGGCCGTCAACAGGGAGTGGGCTATTTCCCAGCTTATGTCAAGAATGCTTTTCTGTATGGGGATCTTCAGGAGGACGTCTATATGGAGAAACCTTCTGGGTATGTTGCTCAGGGGGAGACACGTGTATGCCAGTTGAAGAAGGCCATCTACGGCCTAAAACAGAGCCCTTGGGCATGGTTCGTTAAGTTTAGTGGCATTGTGGCTGCCATTAGCTTTATAAGAAGTTCAGCCGATCACTCATTGTTTATTCGCAAAACCGCATCGGGCCTTGTGGTTTTTGCGGTGTATGTGGATGATATTCTTCTTACCGGCGATGACCAGGCTGGGCTGGACTTGACAAAGAAACACCTCCATCAACACCTAGTCACGAAGGATTTGGGCTCCTCGAAATATTTTTTGGGGATAGAAATCTCTCGGAAGCCCAACTCGTTGGTTCTCTCCCAACGGAAGTATGCTCTTGATCTTATACAAGAGGCAGGATTGACCGGTGCCAAACTTGCCCGGTATCCCATGGCCACTTGAGAGGATAAAACATGGACAGATGACTCACCTCTTATATCCGGTGCCACGAGGTATAGACGTCTGGTGGGCAAACTCATTTATCTCACGGTGACCAGACCCGACATCGCCTATGTTGTAGGCAAGGTAAGTCAGTTCATGCAAGCTCCTAGGGAATGTCATCTTAAGTCTGCCTTGAAGATACTAGAGTATGTCAAAGCAGCACCAGGAAAAGGGCTACTCTTTCATAAGCATGGTCATCTGAGAGTTGATGCCTACTCAGACTCAAGCTATGCGGATGATAAAGGTGACCGTAAATCTACATCGGGTTTTTTCACATTTGTCGGAGGTAATCTTGTGAGCTGGAAGAGCAAGAAGCAGTCTGTTATCTCAAGGTCAAGTGCAGAAGCCGAATACCGGAGTATGGCGTCAACCACGTATGAGTTAAAATGGTTGCGGGCTCTCATGCTTGACCTAGGAGAGGTCTACAACTATCCTCTTCCTAAGTTCTGTGACAACAAGGCCGCGATATTCATATCCAAAAATCCGGTCTTCCTTGAGAGAACGAAACATATAGAGGTCGACTGCCATTTCATCTCAGAAGAGGTCTTGAATAGACAGATTTGCACTCCATTCGTCACCTCCGACAAAGAGTTGGCAGATATCTTCACCAAGCCGGTTTCTACTTCCTTCTTCCATATTTGTGACAACCTGGGCATGATTGATATCTATGCTCCAGCTTGAGGGGGAGTGTCGAAGTATGAGACGGGGCGGTCTGGCCGTTTGAGCCTGGCGGGTTGTAGACCGGGCAGTCTGGCGGTTTCAGTCTTGCAGGTTGGTATCCAGGCTGTTGCTGTGTGGTGTCCGGCAGTCTTACAGTTTATCTCTGGCATCTTGGAAACCGGGCGGTCTAGCGGTCTCCTACCGCATCTCTCTCTTACTTCTGGTATTGCTGAGCGGTTAGAACATTGTCTAACCGCGCGGCCTGTTCCGGTCTGTTGTTCTAGCCGCCCAGACCTATTGTTTAGCTTTAGTCCCACATTGATAGTTTGTACTCTATCCTCTCTCCTCCATTCTATAAAAGGGAGGCCATACCTTTGTAAATGATATCTTTTTGGATAATAAAATTTCGATTATTCAAAGTTCCGGCTTGTTTTCTAGTCGTTTGTTCGCTACTTTAGTTGTTTGTTCGCTACTTCTCACAACAACTCTAGTGCTTACTTTGAAACCTAACCCCTTCTTACCCTTTTGGGAAGAGAAGGTGTCTATCAAGGGAAGCACTGAACTTGGCTTTTAATAACTAGTCACTATTCTCTTCTCTCTCTCCAACAGCACTTCTAAGTCCCTTATTCTATTTTCCTGGTACTCTATGGTACTTATCTGAATGAAAGAAATAGTTTCCAGTTCAATGATCGCTTTTAATTTCTAATCAAGCAGTGAAGCTGAATCAACATGCTAGGAAGCAGCAAGCTGAAGGGAGAAAATTTCCTTAGCTTGCTTCTTAGCCAGCAGCTTGCTTTCCTTGAAAGCATTCAGAAGGATACCATATTTTTCAATTATAGAGTTGACATCTTCCTCTGATTCAGACGCATCTTCATCACAGGATTTAGATGCATCTGAATCAGTACTGGTTTCATAGCCAGTTTAAGAGGAGTCACTTGACTGAGAATGTACCTTTGGTTCACCAGGCTGTTCTTGGCTGGATTTTTCATCTGATACAACCATTAGGCCATAGCAGCAGCTGTCTTATTCTTCTTCTTCTTCATCCACCTCTATATCACCATCTGACTGTGATAGAGGGGCCCTAACTTCATTCCTGGTTGTAGGATTAGCTTCATCAATAATAGAAGCCATCATCTCAATGAAGTCTGCTTCTTTAGCATCTACTTTAGTAGAGTACAGCCCAATGTAGGCTTCCTCATCCTCTTCTTTTTCAGACTCTGAAGAGGAAGAGCCAGTCAAGCTCTTTTTCTTCTTAGCAATAAAGGATTTCTCCTTCTTGCCCTTTTGCTTGGGGTCCTTCTTCTCACCAGACTTCTTTCTTTTGACAGGCCAGTCGGGTATTACATTCCCTGGCTTGCTGTAACAATATCAAACAACTTTAGAAGAAACATGTTTGTTGGGTTTAAAATCATACCTGTATTCCTTAGAGGATTTCTTCCTACCCTTGTAGTAGTCTTCTTTGGGATAAGATGAGGAGGAGGGCCTGCTTCTCTAGTGCTTCATCTTCATAAATTTCTGGAATTGCCTGGAGAAAATAGCAAAGTCTTCATCAGACATCTGGCAATCTGATGTGCTGGTCTCAGATTTTTCTGAGTCAGATTAGACATCCCTCCTTGGTGAAGATGGTGTCTTCCTTCTGCTTCTCCTTAAGGCTTCAGCTTTGAAGGCCACAAATTTTTCTTTAGCCTGGGACTTTCTTACTTTCTCCTCCTCTTTCCTGCCTATCAACTGCATTTCATAGGACAATAACTTCTTAAACAGTGTTGCTGGTGGAGTGTCATCTAGCTTTGCCACCTCTCTGATGGCATAGATTTTAGTATCCCAGCCCCTAGTTAGAGACATGATAAACTTGTCATTCAGCTCATAAGTGCTGAATACTCTTCCATATATCCTCAGCTCATTGACAATTCTAAAGAATCTTTCAGAGCACTCAGTTATGCTATCAGACTTTCCCTGCATGAATGCCTCATACTCTTTATTAAGCATGGACTTTCTTTCATCTCTCACTTCCTCTGTTCCCTCCATGTAGACCATTAGTGTGTCCCACATCTCCTTTGCAGTCTTACAGTGAACCAGATTTTGGAAGGTGGGATCATCTATGGCACTAACTATGGTATTTTGTGCCCTCTTGTCCATTGTGGAAAGGATGACTTCATCCTTTGTAATTTCAGAGTATGTCTTGGGAGTCTGGACATTTGCATCCAGAACAGACACTTTCATAGGAATGAAAGGCCCTTTCTTAATGGTGATGAAGATCCTAGGGTCAGCTACCTCCGTAAATAACCTACCCTCTCCTTCTAGATGCCAAACCCTTCCTTCCTGCAGATGGAAAGCTTCATGGCACCCTACTCCTTATAGTTCACTCCTGAACCCATAAGGATAGATTTTCTTGCTGACCCGTGGGATCTTGCTCAGACTGTTAAGTCTACTTTGAGCAACCTCCCTATGATACCACTTGAAAGTCTTGTTTTCAAGGTCAGCTAAACACTTAGAGGGGGGGAATAGGTTTTTGGTTTTACTTCAAGACTTTTTAACTTTTACCCGATAAGTATACTTAGTGATTAGGCAATTTTTAGCTTTAAGATTAAATCATAGACGACACGGCTATTTATAGTGGTTCCCCAATCTTGGGTACGTCCACTGTCCTTCTGTGCCTTCCTAACAGTGTGTTAGATAAGGATTTTCCCTGAAACTTTGCTCCAGATGAGCTTACAACTCAATCCTGCAGGACCACTCAGTCTCCTCCAAGACTTACTCTTCAGGCACAAGGCTCTACTACTCAGCGGCTAAAAACTACCTACCTCAGCCCAAAAGCCCTACCACTCATGCTGGGAGGACAGCCCTACACTCAGATCCAAAATGGATCCTACACTCAGCCTTTATAACACAGGCTGACTTACTCAGATTCCTCACTGAATCCGACCCCCCAGCCTTTATAAATCAGGCCTACAACCTCAGACTTTTTACAAAATCCTACCACCCGGCCTTAAACAAAAAGGCTTACAGCTCAGATCCTAGACTGGATCCTATAGAAAGAATGAAAGGTGTTTGTTTTGAATTGACACCAGAGTAAGAACTCTTTGTCCACTTCTTCCTGGACTGAGCAGATATCAGTCCAAGCTTTTGCTGATGAAGACTATGGAGTTGACAGTTGAATCTTCTTCAATCAGCAGCCTTTTCTTACAGATCTTGCATGATATGCCAATATTTCTTCCTTCTTAGAAATCACTTTTATACCTGCTATCGTAGATAATGATGGTAGCAGCTAATGCTTTTAGCTTTCAGGTTGACTGAACTAAGTAGGTGCTTCTGGCTTAGTGGTGGAGACAACGAACCACAGCTTGCTGAAGACCCTCCCTCGTCTCCAACAAAGGACTCGCGTCGCCATGGTGCCCACTCGGGGCGACGTTATAATCTCCGCCCTCGGCTCAAGCCCGTTTAATCTTTTATTTATGTCATTTTATTTAGCGTATTTGTTGTGCCACTTGTTTAGGCATTTTATTTGTCTCTTTAAGTTTAACAAAAACATTATTAGCTTTATTTTTCATTATGGGCTGCTAATAGCCGTATGATGGTTGTAAGCCTATATATAGGCATAGGATGTTTTCCTTTTGAAGTATTGAAGAAGAAAATTGAAACCCTAAACTTATCCCTCTCCTTCTCATCCTCTTAGCCGCCCCCCTCTCTCTCTCTCTTCCTCCTCACAACTTCGGCCGCCCCCTCTCTCCACTCTCAAAGCCGCCCCCCCTTCCTCTTCCCTTCCTCCCTCTTCCATCTACTTCCTCCACGCCATCTTCTCCTCCCAAAACCGCCTTACCCGACCACCTCATCCCCTACCATTCGGCCACCAACCTCCAAGGCCGACCACCACTTCTCTTCCCACTTGGCCGACTACCCCCCTGTTGGTGGAGGAGGAGTATTTCAACCTCCGAGGAACTTGGAGACGGCGTGACGCGGCGACGGCGGAATCTCTTACTCCATTCGGTGCAACTCCGGCGGAACCGCGGGCGAGTGATCTTTGGGTAAAATAGTTGGAATCATCCATTCCGACTTGGGTAACGAACCTCTCCACTTCGGTGTGTTTCCCTCTTGATTTTTCTAGCGGCTGGAGTAATTTTTGCGTTGCTTGCGAATCGTTGATTTTCGTGGGTTTTGCTTTAAGTGTTGCAACATCACTACGCTTTATTTCCGAAAAGGGTTTGGCGAACCCCGCTCTTTTTGTTGGGGGAGATCTACCGTTTCTCGATCGTGTTTTCGGGTAGATCTTCTTTGGTACAACATCGCTCGTCCGGACCGGGTGGGTCCCTTTTGCTTGAAAGGATATCGGCCTCTAGCCGCTTGCCCGATCTTTCCGACGGTGTGGCTACCGTGTTGGTTTACTTGTTTAGTTTGCATAGTAGTGCGCTGCGTTTGAGCTTTGTGTGGCTAGCGTTGTGGGTGTTAGGCGTCTCGTGCGATAGAACGATAAGGTTATCTCGTGGCGGATAGTGGCCTGCATCAATTTGGTATCAGAGGTGGTTTGTGTCAATTTCTTAATTGACACCCTCCCCTTTCTTGCCTTCCATTTTTTTTCTCCCACGTTAGGGTGCGTTTTGTGTCAAAAAAAATCAAAAATTTTTTTTTCCTTGGTCTGCCAATAGCGTCCTAGATTTCTTAATTTTCTGCAAAAAAATCAAAAAAAATTATTTTAATAATCCTCTAATTTTTTCCTGTAGGAATATCAAAAAAAACAAATCTTTTTCTAAAGTCTCCTATCGGGATTAAATCATAGTTCGTTTGTCTAAATCGGCTGACAACTTGTTGCATGTGTACAAGGCTAGGAACGGAGTATTTCCCATCGTCTTCCACCATGGCCGACGAAACGGGTAACGTCCGTGGCCTCAATGAGATTGAGGAGCTTCGGCAAGACTTTACGGAGCAAATGACAGCCATTAGAGAGGCCCTTCATGCCCTAGGTGTCCAGCAAGGGGGACCCCGTCATCCCCCCGCTCACCAACGAGCGGATGGAGATCACCAAGCCAACCCCAATCACCCGCAGGAATACGCTCCTCGAGCCCCCTACGAGTTTGACCTTACTCGGGCCGTCCGAGTCAAGCCACCCTCCTATGATGGGTTGGGAGATCCTCAAGTCTTCCAAGATTGGGTCTTGGAAATTGAGTGTTACTTCGAATGGTACGCGCTCAACGATGCGGACAAGGTGCGTGTGGCGAGGATGAAATTGTTAGGGCGAGCCAAGATCTTTTGGCTGAATGAAGAGAGGCGCTTGCGAGTTGAGAACGGTGCTAGGCCCATCGGTTGGGAAGATATGAAGGCTAGGTTGACCGAGCAATACGTTCCCACGTACCATCGAACACAGATGTTCGATGAGTTGGCTACCCTTAAGCAAGGGGCGAGGTCGGTTTCCGAGTACATGAGCTTGCTCAAGGATATGATGGTCCGTTGTGATGTGAAGGAAATGCCCGAGGTCACCCTATCTAGGTTCCGTAAGGGCCTCAACCCCGATATTCAAGGGAAGCTATTGCGATATGGCCACACGGACTTACACGTGACATTCAACGCTGCGTTAGATATCGAAAAGCACAATGCGCTTAAAGGAAAGTCACGTCCTTTCCAAAAGGGCAAGTCCATCTTAGGACCGCCGCCGGCAACCAGCTATAAGGATAAAGGAAAGTATCGGTCCTCCGATTCTTCCTCCATTGTGGTGACGGCTAAAAACAATTGGAGTCCGACTGGAGAAAGAGTGCCGATAGGAAGAGTCAGCAGGACGAACGTCACCTGTTTTGCTTGCGGGGTTCAAGGGCACTATGCTAGTGATTGTCCTACAAAACCCAAGCCCCTAGCCCTGTTAGATGCCGCGGGCGGGTCTGACGACCTTACTTACGAAGCAGGTGATTTTAGTGAGTCGGACGGCGTGCCGAGTGACATGGACGATGAATCTCACATGATGGTGATGCGATGTATTTTGGCCACCCCACGGCCGTTAGACGAATGGAATAGGACAAATATCTTCACGTTAAATTTCATGAGCGGTGAAAAATGGTGTAGGCTGATCATAGATAGCGGTAGTTGCATGAATGTCGTTTCTGAAGCCGCCGTGAAACGCATGTCCCTAGTTGCTGAACCACACCCTCACCCGTATAAGGTAGCGTGGGTGAACAAGTCATCCCTCCCCGTAGCGAAGCGTTGCCTAGTTCCCCTCACCATCAAGGCCTACACCGAGTCAGTTTGGTGTGATGTCATCCCCATGGATGCGTGTCACGTCTTACTCGGACGCCCTTGGTTGTTTGACCATGACGTCACCCACTATGGTCGGGCTAACACTTATGAATTCAAGTTTAATGGCCGCGTCATCGTCGTGAAGCCCTCTCCTCCGAAGGACCCTTCGACCCCGTCCAAGGACACCATCATCCCCGTTGAGAAGAGAGCGTTGGGTCTTATTGGTAGGAAGGAACTGGCCCGGGCTACCTTCATGGACGGAGTCCTTTACGCTTTAGTTTGCCTCCAAGTCAAGGACGATGCGACGATATGTGAAAGTTTACCCTCGGCATTGAAGTCGCTCCTAGAAGAATTTGTGGATGTGTATCCGGACGAGCTACCGTCTGAGTTACCTCCCATGCGGGACATCCAACACGCCATCGACTTCATTCCCGGCTCCTCCCTACCCAACCTTCCCCATTATCGCCTCAATCCGTCCGCGCATTTAGAACTACAAACCCAGATCTCGGAATTATTGCGAAAGGGATTTATCCGCCATAGCATGAGTCCTTGCGCCGTACCCGCCTTACTGGCCCCCAAGAAGGACGGCACGTGGAGGATGTGTGTGGATAGCCGGGCCATAAACAAAATCTCTGTCAAGTACCGATTCCCCATTCCCCGTCTCGACGATTTGTTAGATATGTTGGCCGGCGCCACGATCTTCTCCAAGTTGGACCTTAGGAGTGGTTACCACCAAATCCGAATTAGAGAAGGAGATGAGTGGAAGACCGCCTTTAAATCTAAGGAGGGCCTTTATGAGTGGTTAGTGATGCCGTTTGGGCTATCCAACGCGCCCAGCACGTTTTCTAGGATGATGACCCATGTTTTCCAACCTTACATGGGGAAGTTCATTGTGGTGTACTTCGACGACATCCTGATCTTTAGCACCACCACGAGTGATCATGCGACGCATTTGAGAATCATCCTAACCACGTTAAGGTCGGAAAAATTATTCGTGAACATTAAAAAATGTACCTTCCACGTGACTTCCGTCGAGTTCCTCGGTTATATCGTTAGTTCAGAGGGAATCCATGTAGACCCTAAGAAGGTGCAAGCCATAAAGGATTGGCCCGAGCCCGCCAAAATTCGGGACGTGCGGAGTTTCCACGGACTCGCCACCTTCTACCGACGGTTTATTAAGGATTTTAGTAGCATAATGGCCCCCGTAACCGAGTGCATGAAGAAGGGTGAGTTTTCTTGGACTAATTCGGCCGCCAAGGCTTTTCAATTAATTAAGGCGCGCATGTCCGAGGCCCCCCTCTTGCGTCTCCCGGATTTCTCCAAGGTTTTTGAATTATCTTGTGACGCCTCGGGAGTGGGGATCGGGGGCGTATTGAGCCAAGAAGGTCACCCGGTGGGATACTTCAGTGAGAAACTGGCCGGCCCAAAATTGAACTATTCTAACTATGATCGGGAATTCTATGCGGTCATCCGATGCCTCCAACATTGGCGGCACTACTTGCTTCCTAAGGAGTTCGTCATCCTATCCGATCACGAGGCGCTCCGCTTTATCAATTCGCAGTCAAAGGTGAGTCCGCGACATGCTAAATGGGTCTCCTATCTTCAGGAGTACACATTCATCATTAAGCATCTGAAGGGTACCCTCAATCGCGTAGCGGACGCTCTTAGTCGTGTCACGTTATTACTATCCACATTAGAAGTTAAGGTGGTGGGCTTTGACAGGATTAAGGACGAATATGCCCACTGTCCCGATTTCAAGGACATATACTTCACCACTCAGGATAACCTGCCCACAACCATTTCCGCGTTTTACATTCGTGACGGGTATCTTTTCAACCACTCGAAGCTATGTATTCCCCGCTCATCCCTACGTCACTTCATTGTGTGGGAACTGCATAGTGGCGGGTTGGGAGGCCATTTTGGCCGTGACAAGACTATCGCGTTAGTGGAGGACAAATTTTATTGGCCCGGCCTTAAGACCATGGTTAGTAAGATCGTGGGGAGTTGTCGGGCGTGCCAGTTGGCAAAGGGGAACAAGACGAACGCGGGGCTTTATACCCCTCTCCCGATCCCTTCGACGCCTTGGGAAGACGTTAGCATGGACTTCGTTCTAGGCCTTCCGATCACATTTAGGCGTCACGATTCGATTTTAGTTGTCGTTGACCGTTTCTCCAAGATGGCTTATTTTATCGCTTGCAATAAAACTAACGACGCATCCCATGTCGCGCAACTTTATTTTAAGGAGGTAGTGGGTCACCGCGGCGTACCAAAATCGATAGTTACTGATAGGGATGTCAAGTTCACGAGCTATTTTTGGAAAACTTTGTGGAGGATAATGGGCACTAAGCTCCTATTTTCTTCGGCCTACCATCCGCAAACGGATGGGCAAACGGAGGTTGTAAATAGAAGTTTGGGTAGTCTGCTACGCTGCCTTGTGGGAGACCACAAGGGTACATGGGATCTTATCCTTCCGCATGCTCAATTGGCTTATAATAATTCCAAAAATAGGTCCACGGGTCTGTCCCCGAATGAAATTGTGCATGGCTATAAGGCCCCGGTGCCACTTGACTTGATTCCGCTACCCCCATCTTTTAAATCAAGCCAATTCGCACAAGATTTTGCCTCTCACATCCATGACCTGCATAAACACATTAATGAGACGCTTACCGCTCACTATGCGTCCTATCAGGTTCATGCCAACACACATAAACGAGCGTCTCCCCTGAAAGTCGGCGATTTAGTCATGGTCCGTCTCATCCCTGAACGGCTGCCTACGGGCACCTTAAAAAAGTTAGCGGACCGGCGAGCGGGTCCTTTTCGGATCTTAAAGCAGTTAGGCGAAAATGCATTTCTTTTAGAATTACCCACTGATTGGGGTATTTCCCCTATTTTTAATGTTTCGGACTTAACGCCATATATTGCTCCGCCGCTAGAATTATCATCCTCTCCGTTTACATCTACCACAGATTCTCTTGGGCGTAAGACTGAGTGGGGTACGGGATCACTCGTTCCGTCGGTCTCCAAAGGAGGTACGCCGTATGTTGATGAATTAGATTTTCCCCCGTTACTGCCTAATGCTTTTCCCAGGTTTGCCAGGACAGCTTTCTTGCCCGACAGGATTCTACAGGATGATGTACTTCCCACTCCGGATGGCGACGTGCGGCGTTTCTTGGTTCGTTGGCGTGGCCGCCCCTCCTCGGATGACTCTTGGCTTCCGGAATCCGAGGTCGCGCTCTTGGACGATGCTCTTCTACGACGATATCTGCAGGACAACTCATCGGTGATGAGTCCTTTTAAGGGGGGGAGGATTGGTGGAGACGACGAACCACAGCTTGCTGAAGACCCTCCCTCGTCTCCAACAAAGGACTCGCGTCGCCATGGTGCCCACTCGGGGCAACGTTATAATCTCCGCCCTCGGCTCAAGCCCGTTTAATCTTTTATTTATGTCATTTTATTTAGCGTATTTGTTGTGCCACTTGTTTAGGCATTTTATTTGTCTCTTTAAGTTTAACAAAAACATTATTAGCTTTATTTTTCATTATGGGCTGCTAATAGCTGTATGATGGTTGTATGCCTATATATAGGCATAGGATGTTTTCCTTTTGAAGTATTGAAGAAGAAAATTGAAACCCTAAACTTATCCCTCTCCTTCTCATCCTCTTAGCCGCCCCCCTCTCTCTCTCTCTTCCTCCTCACAACTTCGGCCGCCCCCTCTCTCCACTCTCAAAGCCGCCCCCCCTTCCTCTTCCCTTCCTCCCTCTTCCATCTACTTCCTCCACGCCATCTTCTCCTCCCAAAACCGCCTTACCCGACCACCTCATCCCCTACCATTCGGCCACCAACCTCCAAGGCCGACCACCACCTCTCTTCCCTCTTGGCCAACTACCCCCCTGTTGGTGGAGGAGGAGTATTTCAACCTCCGAGGAACTTGGAGACGGCGTGACGCGGCGACGGCGGAATCTCTTACTCCATTCGGTGCAACTCCGGCGGAACCGCGGGCGAGTGATCTTTGGGTAAAATAGTTGGAATCATCCATTCCGACTTGGGTAACGAACCTCTCCACTTCGGTGTGTTTCCCTCTTGATTTTTCTAGCGGCTGGAGTAATTTTTGCGTTGCTTGCGAATCGTTGATTTTCGTGGGTTTTGCTTTAAGTGTTGCAACATCACTACGCTTTATTTCCGAAAAGGGTTTGGCGAACCCCGCTCTTTTTGTTGGGGGAGATCTACCGTTTCTCGATCGTGTTTTCGGGTAGATCTTCTTTGGTACAACATCGCTCGTCCGGACCGGGTGGGTCCCTTTTGCTTGAAAGGATATTGGCCTCTAGCCGCTTGTCCGATCTTTCCGACGGTGTGGCTACCGTGTTGGTTTACTTGTTTAGTTTGCATAGTAGTGCGCTGCGTTTGAGCTTTGTGTGGCTAGCGTTGTGGGTGTTAGGTGTCTCGTGCGATAGAATGATAAGGTTATCTCGTGGCGGATAGTGGCCTGCATCACTTAGCAATAATGGCGATAAAGAAGGCGATGCTCAGCCGCAATTGCATATTCAAAAAACCCTAATTGCTTGATGTCGACTCAGCCAAACTTTCCCTTTTATTGCTTGTCGATCAATGGCTCGTTGTGCTGTGGGGCCCAGCCTTAATTGCCCATTTTCCACCTTCCTTTTGTAGAAGACGACAAAATCTTGCCACCGACGCCATCAATAGCTTACTCCGTCTTTCCTGCAATGATTTGGAATTGCGTTGACTTTGTTGACTTTTGCTGACTCATGCTGACGTCAACCATCTGTGTACTTGGCCAAAAATCAAACATTAGCATAGACATTGAGTGAGTATGCTTCACTCAATGCTAAAACACTTAGATAAATGTTTTCATCATTAGGCGTTGAGTGAGCATACTTCACTCAATGCCAAAATACTTAGAAAATATTTCTATCACTAGGCGTTGAGTGAGTAACCTTCACTCAACGCAAAAATACTTGAATAATGTTTTAGTCATTAGGTGTTGAGTGAGCAACCTTCACTCAATGCCAAAACACTTAGAATAATTTTTCAGTCATTAGGCATTGAGTGAGCAACCTTCACTCAATGACAAATACTTAGAAGGTTATTCTGACTTTAGGCGTTGAGAGCATTGAGTCCACTCAACGCTTTTTGCCTTGGCGTTGAGGGCGTTGAATGTGACTTCATCACTCAATGCTTTTTGCCAAAGCAAACTTTCTGTTACCAAGCGTTGAGAGCGTTTAGTGTGTCTTTATTACTCAATGCCTTTTGCCCTTAGCCAAACTTTCTGTCACTTGGTTTTGAGAGCATTGAATGTGTCTTTATTACTCATTATTTTTTCCTTAGCAAAACTTTCTGTCACTTGGTGTTGAAAGCGTTGAGTGTGTCTTTATTACTCAACGCTTTTTTCCTTAGCCAAACTTTCTGTCACTTGGCATTGAGAGCATTGAGTGTGTCTTTATTACTCAACTCTTTTTACCTTAGCCAAACTTTATGTCACTTGGCATTGAGAGAGCCTTCATCACTCAACACCATGTTACTTAGATAGATTTTTTCACCTAGCATTGAGTGAGTAAGCTTCAATCAACGCCAAACTACTTAACAGATTCTTCTATTATCTAGCATTGAGTGAGTAAGCTACTCTCAACACCATTAGACTTAGCTAATTTTCTGTGTTTGAAAACACTGGTTATGACTGGATGAGAATCAGTCAACGCTTTTTATCACATAGCATTGAGTGAGTGAGCTTCACTAAACACCTGTGGACTTGGTCAAATATTTACACGGAATTTCTATGGCTTTGACTGCCTGAGCCTATCTCACAGCTATTTACTGTATGGCATTGAGTGAGTAGACTACACTCAATGCATGTGGTCTTGGCCACATTTTTGCTATTTCTTCTTAAGCTTTTCCTATCTCACAGCCTTTTGGTATAAGGCATTGAGTGAGTAGACTACCCTCAACGCCCGTGGCCTTAGCCACATTTTCATCTAGCCAAATGTTAAGCTTAGACTAACCTAGCTATATTCAACGATTTACTTACCTGGCATTGAGTGAATAGAGTTCACTCAACGCCTGTACACTTAGCTACTTTTCATATCTTTACTGTGTTGAGACAGTTGTTTTGTCTCGACACTACTATCCCGAGCTGTCTCGATAATTTAGTCTAAATTGACTCGACACTCCTCCTATAGAGGTGTCGACATCTTTGTTTTGACATTTTTATCTCGACACTTTCTTCCTTAAGCATTTCTTCAAGTTTTCACCTTGCACCTGGTGTTGAGTGAGCTTGCTTCACTCAATTCTTGTGGACTTAGGCAGATTCCTGCCTGTCCACCAGCTTACTTATTGTTCACTTGCATGTATAAACTCAAACACACATGAAATACAACTTTTGTATGTGACATTGATTTGTTTGACTTCTTACAAATCTGGGCCATGTGGATAATTGGACCCAACAACACCAACTTCCATACCTTCCACCTCTTGAATTTCTATAACTCTTCTTACATGACATTGATCTAGAAGTTGTCGTTATTTGCTTCTTCAAACCTCTTGTGCTCAATCTGGGATAGGAAGCTCAGGAACAATGCTTTATTATGAAATCTACTTCTTGTGGTCTGTAGGATCAAGCACATACCCAACTGTTCCAAAAGCATGGACTTTTGGAAGGGCGCTACTTAATTTCTTAAATAAGTAGCAGAGCACCACGGGTCAAGTGAAGGAACGCCAAACCTAACAATCCCCCCCCCCCCCGACGTCCAGCACAACTCGTTTGCTTAGAGGTGGGGTTACCACATAGCCCACATGGCTCAGAGGTGGGGTTACTATATGTCCATGGTTTCCTGACCCGCCGAACCCACACAGGTTGAAGGGAAAAATCGGGATTTAATAGCCCCCCCCCCCGGTTTTGAACTCGTGACCCCCTCTGATACCAATTGTAGGATGAAGCGCATACCCAACTATTCCTAAAGCCCGGACTTTTGGAAAGGGCGAAACTTAATTTATTAAATAAGTAGCAGAGCTCCACGGGTCATGTGAAGGAACGCCTAACCCAACATGGTCACACCTTCTTGTTCATTCCCAATGATGAGATTTCTTGGGTGATCTCTCAGAAGCCGGGTTGAATCAGGCAACCTATCTTCATCCTGTTGAACTTCATCTATAGCATCTGATTCTCCTTCAATCAGATAACATACAACTTAATCTTTGAGCGCTTTAACTTCTGAAGAAACCTTGCTTGAGCTGGGTGTGTCTTTATTAGAGAGCTCTTTCATCTACAGATAATTTCCTGCATTGACAGGTGTACTTGACAAGACCTTACAAAGTAGGTTATTCTCATCAAAAACAACATGAATTGACTCTTCAACTACACGAGGCTCACTACTAAAAAATAGACTTTTAGCCACGAGAGATTTTCGTGGCTAAAAGTCCAAAACCGTGACTAATAACTATTAGCCACGGCCTACCAATGGCAAATGGGCGTGGACAATGCGAGCGTGGCTAATAGTATTAGCCATGCCGAATCCGTGGCTAATAAGTTATTAGCCATGGTTCAATTACCGTGGCTAAAAGTTTCTCATTTATCATGGTTCAATTGTCGTGGCTAAAGGACCTGTAAAAAACCTAACATAAAAAACATTCGGCCTCCCTCCTCCGCAGCGGCCGGCCGGCCACCGCCGCCCGGCCACTACTGCCGTCGCCGCCACACCGATTTCATTTCAAACAATAATTTTGAATGAAATATATAAACCCCAATTCCAGCTTTTTATTGGCGGTGTGGGACTAAAAAAACCAGACTTTTTGCCACAGATTAGGCTTCTGTGGCTAATACTAGATTATTAGCCACGAAACAGGCAAACTGTGGCAAAAAGTCAGGTTATTTGCCACGGATTAGTCATCCGTGGCTAATACTAGCTTATTAGCCACGGAATAGGAACCGTGGCTAATACTTCAGTATTAACCACGATTTTTCCCCGCGGCAAAAAAACCGTGGCTAAAAGTTATTTTTCTAGTATTGGCTTCATGTTGAATACTCTATTGGCTCTACTATGTGAGCTATATCCAACAAGAACACCTATATTGCATTTTTAAGCAAATTTTGTAAGTTGAGATTTCCCATTGTTTAAAATATAGCACTTGCAACCAAAGATTTTAAAATATGAATTGATTGGTTGTTTGCCTTTCAGAATTTCATAGGGAGTTTTCTTAGGCGCCTTATTAGTAGAGGATCTATTCAGAACATAACAGGTTGTATTGTCTGCCTTAGCCTAAAAGTATTCTGCGAGTGATGAGTCACTAAGTAGTGTTCTGTCAGTCTCGATTAAGGTCTTATTTCTTCTCTCAGCAACTCCATTTTGTTGGGGAGTTTTGGGAGAGGAAAAATCTTGGATAATACAATGGTTTTAACAAACTTTGTCATAGTCCCAGATTGAAACTCTGTTCCATGGTTAGTTCTACTATTGACTACAGTACATTGTAACTCATTTTGGATAGCCTTGACATGGTTCATAAAAACACTTAAGGTATCTGACTTCTTCTTAAGGAAGAATACCCATGTATACATAGAGTAATCATCTACTATCACTAGAGTATACAACTTCCCACCCAGGCTTTGAATGGACAAAGGACCAAATAAGTCCATATGCAACAAATAGAGACATCTTCTAGTGTCTTTGAGGCCAATACATTTAAAGGTAGCCCTTATTTGCTTGCCCATTTGGCATGCATGACAGGCGCCACTTTTAACACATTTAAAATTAGGGTTATTCCTAATTAAATTTTTTGAAAATAATTTGTTCATTGTCTTGTAGTTAATAGGGGCAAGTCTCTTATGTTATTGAACGCAAAGAGACTCTCTCTCATTAGCTACAAGAAACACAAGAGTTAATGAGTTTTTGCAAATGAAATCTAAGCAGTATATATTTCCACTCCTAGTGCCTAATAGGATGACCTCTAAGTCAACTGGCTTCTTGATCAAGCACTTGTCATTGTGTAATTCAATGACAATACCCAAGTCATATAGTTGACTTATGCATACAAGGTTGTGTTGCAACCCTTCTACATAATCTACCCTTATTATTGAAACTATGCCATTGATAATCATACCATAGCCTCTTGTGATGCCCCTGTCAGAGCCACCATAGATGACTTTAGGTCCATTCTTTATTTGAGTGTAGTCTTTGTTGGAACCCTACTTGAGATTTGGGCTAGGTTCACTATTAGGATTGCTGACCCAACATATATAGCCTAGGGTCATTTGTTAGTTCTAGGGTTAAGGTTTGTCCCATTAGGTTAGATTATTGAAACCTACCTTAAGAAGACTTCAGAGACATAAGACTTTAGACACAAGACAGTTTAAAGATTGCAGAAAAAGTCATTCTACGATAGCTAAACTCAGCTCGACGATCGTCGATCTCAGATCGATGAACTCAAAGTTTCTTCTCTGAGTTGAGCTCGACGAAAGTCTAGATGAGATCGATGATCTCTGATCTCACATCAGAACATCAGCTTGATGAAGGACTATCTCAGCTCGATGAACTTTGATCTCAGTTTGGCAAGTACTTTTTCAGCTCGACGTTCTCGGAGCTCAGCTGGACGAAAGAGAATTCTCAGCTCGACGATCTCTGAGCTCATGTCGACAAAAAATTTTCTGTGGTCGACTAATTTCTCCCAGGTTCAGTTCGACTAATTCATTATTGATTTTAGTTCGACTAAGGCAGATGAATTTCAAATTATATTATAATATGTCTGTAATGCTCTAATAATTAATGCACAACATTCTTATGAATATAGCCCTTCCATGGCAACATTAATTATAGTCTTTCCAGAGTTATTACTTGGCTTGTTTTACTGGGACAGTTGGGAAAACTCATTAAAGAAAAATTCTAGCCGTTCAACTCCCAGAATTTCTGCAGTCAGTCAAGGAAAGGAATTCAAAATTCAAAGGATGAAATCTGCAAGGAATATATAAGGATTATTTTTCAAGCTAGTAGCAAGTAAGAAAGCTGTGACAAAAAGAATAATTTGCAGAAAAGCTGAAAGAAGAATAGCTCTTATAACACTGAAGTTCTTCATCAGTTTTTTCTTCAGGGCTTTCAAGAGGCAGTCCATCAACATCTGTCTTAAAGCTTCCTGATGATCAACAAGCAATCTGAAGGCCTACACCCTGAGCAAAGCTTCCATTCTCCTGAACTATTCTACATCTCATGGGGAGCTTTAATAACAACAGCAATCCACTAGTCTTCTCAGAACTTTGAGAAAGAGAAGACAATATAAAATTTCTTTTTACCTTACTATAAAAGTTTTTTTAACTCCCTTCAAAAGTTATCCCTTTGGTTGTTAAGTCTCCTGATCAAAAGGCTGATCAGTAAAATTTATATAAGGTTTTTCGGACTCATATGGACTTGTATTCTCACTCGTGCACTGCTTTTTTTACGCGAAATCAGTTATATTTGCTTCGATCGGTCAAGGACCACTTTGTGCACCGATTTGGCCCAAGGGTGTGCAATTGCGCATTCTGTAGTCGAAGGTAAGTAATAGGGTACTCCCTGTAAGGATTTTTAAGTTTTTATGCTGTGTAATGGTGTTGGGAGATGGTGCTCCAGTTTTGGTTTTTGCTATGCAAGTTGTGCGTTTTCCCCAAGGCATGAATTCTGATTTGTGCAAAATGTACTGTCGTGCATTTCCTTAGCGCACATTTTTTTCCAGATCGTGTGTTTTACTCGATGGAAGATAGTCGAGTGGAATTCGACGAATTTCGTAGCTGTGCTCGATGATCTTAACGCACGGTTTCTTCTAAACCATGCGCGAAGGAAACGAACAGTTTTCCTATAGCTTCCTTGTTTTATTTTTCTCTGTGGTTAATCATGCGATTTGCTCACGCACGGGCAGAGGTGCCCGTGCGCGAGTAAAATGCACGGTTTCACCTTCTTGCCGAAAAATTCTGCTCTCTGTGGTTACCCATGTGATTTCCTTCACGAACGGGTGGAAGCGTCTGTGCGCGAGGTAATACACGGGTCAACGCTTCTTCTTCCTCCGCAAGCCTGTTCTGTAATTAAATAACGCATGGTTAATGCACGGTCGTGCACCTAACTGTGCGTGACCATTATTTCTGACTTTTCTATTTAAACCCCAGGTCTCATTCTCCCAAGGGATGCGCCCGTCATTTCTGCTCCTCTGAGCGGGAAAAGCTTCCTCCTACTATTTTCTTCTCTCTCCTCCATCGAGAGATCGTCTGGCCACAAATCTCAATCCAAAAGCTCTTAATAGCTTCATCTCCGGCCTCCATCATCTTCTCCAACCTCAAAGCTCTGTTTCAAGCTCTTTGGTGCTACATACGTGGAGTTCTCTGGTAAGGTTTAACACGATGGCTATTAACGAAGAAGACGGGCTAATAGAAGGAAGTGACAGCCCTTCTTAACCCCAGACATCATCCGTAGACCGAGCACGGACAAGGCCTTACAACCCTTGGCTCCGTCCACGAATCTTGGAAAGTATTCATGCGATTGGTTGTATATCTCCCCCTTCTCTTGTAGTATCTTTATTCTTGACTACATGGTTGTTGGTTTGAAGAGTAAGAACTTGATTTGCTTAATTGTTTTTGCATGTCTATGTGTTGATATATTTTAGTTTTAGTTTGTGTTGGTGCGCTTCCATCTTTTGTGTTCATGTCATGTTAGTGTCATCCTAATGATTGCTAGGAGCGTGTATGGCGAAGAGGTCACTACGACCCTCAATTGTTTTTCCATCCTCCTCATTACTCATTGGAGTAATCCACCTAAGCAATGCGGTGAAGGCGACCCACAAAAGATTTATTAGTGTTAAAATTAGGGAACCAAAAATCTAAACCCCTTTGTTTACGTTGACACTTGCAATCCTTCTTTCTATACCGAAGTCACACTCCCTACCTACACTCCTCGAGAAATCGATATCCGGGGATTCAACACCTCAACTTTATTACTTTACTACGATTGGTACACTTGCCGAAAGTGCATCAAGTTTTTGGCGCCGTTACCGGGGAGTGCAACCGTTGTGTGTATTTTTCTATAGGAAAAGTTTTTAAAGTGTTTTTTCCTCTTTGATCGTTTTTTTAGTGTGTTGTATGAGAGATCCAAACCCCAGGGATAGAGGTAAAGATCTTGGAGTAGATCTTGAAACCATACAAGTGAGGCGAGCTTGTCAGCATACCACTGCTGCTGAAGAAAGAATGGAAGAGTTAAGGCAAGGTGGAAATGGCATTGGTGAACGGGTGGTTGAGGACCAGGAGGTGGTCCAACCACACATTAGAACAATGTAAGACTTCGCGACCCCTATTGCATGAAGTGTTTGCCCTGGCTTTGGCCTAACCATCATAAACAACCACTTTGAGATAAAGCCTGCCATCCTTAACATGATCCGAAATAACACGCAGTTTTCAGGCTTGCCAAGTGAGGATCCGCAGCTCATTCTGGCGGAATTCTCGGAGATTTGTGGCACCTTCCGCTACGCCGACATTACTGATTACATGGTGAAGCTAAGGCTGTTTTTGTTTTTGCTGAGGGACAAGGCAAAAGCCTGGCTCCACACTATTGCTCCCAGGATTGCAACTACGTGGGGGGAACTTTCCACGAAGTTCCTAGCTAAATTCCACCCGATGGACAAAATAGTGAACGTATGAAGGGAGATAGTCACTTTCCGGCAGCTGGACCAAGAAACTTCATCTGCGGCTTGAGAGAGATTTGCTAATCTACAACGTCGATGCCCCCAGCATGGCTGTGAGCCATGGAATTTAGTGCAAATATTTTATTTTGCTATTGAGCCTAATTACAGGGCTATGATCGACGCGGTGGCTGGAGGAACTATCATGAACCTGACTCATGAAGAGGCGTTGCAGCTCCTTTATGACAGTGCTTCGCATAGTACGTATTGGAGTGCAGGAAGAAACACACCTAGGGGTGAAAAAATTTTGTTTGAGGTGAATTCTGTGCAGCCGCATGTTGAGGCGAGCCATCCTATGATATATGGAATGATGATACTGACCAGATTGACCCCTCCTCCGGCTCAGGTGATGGCTATTTCTTTCCAGGGTTATGGAAACCCCGACCATCATATATATGAATGCCTAGCTGGAGAAGATTTTGCTGATCCCTCAGGTATATCTATTGATGAGAGTATAAATTTTATAAATAATCAGAAGTGTGCTGCTCTTTATAATAATACTTATAACCCGAATGCAAGAAATCATCCGAATTTCTCTTGGAACCAAAATGCTCCAGGTAAAGGTTGCAAGGAGGCTAGCATTAGTTTGATGCTCAAGCTTCTAATAGCCAGTTGCGACCGCCAAAATCGAGTTATAATCAGAATGCGTAGGGGACGCGAAATAGTGCGTTGGAAGAAATGATGGAGAAATTTGTCGAGATGGCCCAATCCAACATGGCCACTCAAACCGCTTGCATGAGAAACTTGGATACGCAGTTAGGGCAACTGGCCCAAGTGTTCTCCGAGCATACTTATGGAGCCATCCCGAGCGACACGGAAAAAAATGCTCGTGAGCAAGGGAAGAGTGTCGGGGAGGCGGATGAGTGCGATAAAAATGAAGTGGTTGTTAAGTGTGAGATAAATGAGGTCGAGACGGAGGCCTTTTGTGATTACGGATCTTCATACAACATCCTTGCTTTGCAAGATGTTGCGAAATTTAATTTAAATATTGAATCGAATTTCCGAAAATCGCTCGTGCTTGCCGATCGGTTGATAGTGAAGACCGACGATGAGATAAAGGAGGTGGAAGTGAACTTGAACGGGGCTGTAGTGATCATGGATTTTCATGTATTGGAACCATCGGAGAATAATTCAAAACACATCTTAGGGGTCCCCTTCCTTAAAGCTAGCGAAGCGATGTTGTAGTTTAACGCGAGCAGCATCACCTTGTCTTCCAAGGTTGCTTTGCCTTTACCGTAGTCCCTCCCCCCTATAATTCAAAATGAACCTAGAAAACTGCTGAAATTGAATGATGTGTTATTTGATGGTTTACCTAGTGAAACTGAGACAAGTGTGCTGTCGAAAGAGGAAGACAAGGCCATGAATGTGGCAGAAGTGCTTATGTTAGTTGAAGAAGACACGAAGACGGAGTTTCTTGGGGTGAAACAAGATTCAGATGAGATGAAAAGTGAGTGGTGTACGGCTACTGAGACCATGCTTAAAGAGATTCAAAAACTTTTATTAAGCTAAATAAATTGTATAGATATGCTAAACAGGTTACTTGGGCTGATCTGTCACCCGCCGCGGGTGAGGAAAGTATGCCCTCGAACAGAAAATCAAGGACTACTTTTAAAGAGGATGGGGTGGTTGTTCCGCCATGGCGATCCCCATCCGTAGATAAAAAAGAGAACAGGGAAAGCGCAAGGCGCTAGATTTTACCCGCCGGTGAAAGAAGGAAGAAGCTAGGGGTAGGGGAGATTCGTCTTCCTTGGGCCCTAAAGCTTTCACTTCTTCCTCATCTCGCATGACTGGGGGGATCTATCACAAGTCAGCCTTTAGCTGAGAAGTGAAGGATCTACGGGGCCTTCTCCCCTTCTTTTAGTTTTATTTTTGCTTATAGCTGTGTGAGATTTTAGTCTTTCTCTTTGCGTATTGAACTTATGCTCTGAACATTATATAAGACTGCTAATAGAGGTATTTAGTCCACCTTAAGGACAGTAAATAAAAGGGCTTATGGGAGACAACCCAATTTTGCTGCTTTTAAATTGCTCAATTATACTGCTGTGAATATATGTTTATATTATTTCTGATGTGCTTGGAGGTAATCTCTTTTGCAGGTGGAGTTCGTTTGGGTTCGTGGACTTTCTACTGAAAATAACGCAAATCTTCTAGTATGCTCATTTGCTGAGCATGGGGTAACCTCTCCCTAACTTTTAGTTCAGTAATTTTTTTGCAAATATTGTGTTAGGTTGTTTAGATTAAGTCTGGTGGGGGAGAGATATGCGGTTACCTATGCACATGCTTCACTTTCACTTGCATACCAAAAGCACATTTTGATTTTCTGTTTAATGTATTCTCATCCGCATTGTGCACCTACACCCACATAAGCGCGATCTTAGCCACGCGCGCGGCTCGAGTCAAATGCATTGCTTATGTGTAAACTTTAAAATTGCGGTGCTGGCTTAGGATTTTATGATAGAGTAGTGCGAAACTCGTGCAGTGCTCCTAATCAAGTACTCATGGTCTGTGTAGAAATAGTATAAATTTAATTTTTCTTTATGCTTGTAGATTTATACTTTTTCTGCAAATGTAAATATTGTTTGTACTACTCAAAAATATTTAATCTGGAGTAATCGAATGATAGTGTAGGGATGTGTGTTGCCATCACTAGACTCATTTTGCTCGAGGTGGGGGGAAGAATCATCTTCCTTAGTGGCTAAGAACTTGTCCCAAGCTACTCTTGAAGCATTGGTGCATGGTTAGTCAAGCGTGAGCGTGATGTAGGACATCATTTTGTCCCAGTTGAGCTTTGTACCCCATCCTAACGTTAATCCTTGTTAGCATATATTGTGCCCATCCCTCCGGTTGATTCAGCCCTACTCCGCGATCACCAATACCTAAAAGCCCTTCCCAGTAGCACGCCGCTATCTCGAGCCATTAGTATGTTACTTCTTGCATTTGGTGCTGTTGCTATGGTGCTGTTATGTGATTGTGAGTTGGAGTTCTCATGATAATATGTGCTGAATGTGATTTTTAAAGGAAAAAAATTTTTTTGGAAGAAGAAAAGTAAAAAAAGGAAAAAAATGTTATTTGATACGAAATAAGATAGTGAAAAAGTAACTTCCATTTGCATTATTACTGTAGTTGTAGGCGTTGCACTCACACTTTTAGTCAAGTTCAAGTCTGGTTGTGTGGTGCACCAACAATTTTGGTTGGTTTGAGGATAATTTTTGTATGAGCTCATTTGGGTTGTGCGAAGCTGTCATTTTTTTTATCCTTGTGCATCCTTACCTATGAATACACCTGTTGAAACTGAAAAATCGGTCTCTGTAGAGTTCGACCCTTGGGGAAGGGGTGGTCGCGCACTTACTTCGCTCCTACAAGAAAAAAATAACGGAAAGAGAGCAAAGGACTAAACCAAGGGCCCAGCGCAGAGGTTCCACCACAAACTCGGAAGATCACTGAGCGCTTCCCCTCCTTAGCCAAATGTCGGGCTAAGGTACCTCAGAAAGAGCTAGGAGACTGGGAGACAAGTAAGCATGCCTTTTGAGGTACCCCTTGGGTATTATTTATAGATTTCTGAAAACAGTCTGCAAATAACTAACCTCTACCAGCCTGAAATTACTAAAAACACCATCGGCTGGCCTGCCAACAGCCAAACTCTGATGTTCTGAGTCGCTATGTGCTACTCACCCGGGTCTGCCAACAGCAAGAATCCGCTATTCTAACCAGCTATGGGCAGGCCAGTGGGGGCGAAATGGTAAAAACACCTCACATACCACTGGGCGAGTAGCCCCCAACAATCTCTACTCGGCAAAGATTGCATGTGCTTGACGAGGTTGGAACTCGCCGCTTCTACTCGGCCTTTGGCGAGTATGGGCCCGGCTGGCCCTATCCGCCCACTATTTGCCAAATGCGGGAGTGGAGAAGCATCACTCAACCCTAAGGCATGAGCTCGGCCTGCCCTGACCGCCTGTCGAGAGCTCGCTAAAAGGTCGGATCTCAACGAATGGGGCTTAGCGAGTACAAGTTTCCACCTCAAAAACATCCCACTCTGCCAGGGCGAGTCGGAGCTACTGTCGAGCTCTTCAGGGCGGGTGCAAGCCGGCCGATGAGCGAAATCGCGTTACTCAATGCCCAGACAAGGCATTGAGTGAGCTTGCCTCACTCAACACCGCAGCAGAAAGGGCTGAGGAAGCTCGCCTCACTCAACGCCGCGGTAGAAGGCGTTGAGTGAGCTCGCCTCACTCAATGTCGTGGCAGAAGGGGATGAGGGTGCTCGCCTCACTCAACGCCGCGACAGAAGGCGTTGAGTGAGCTCGCCTCTCTCAATTCCATGGCAGAAGGGGCTGGGGGAGCTCGCCTCACTTAACGCCGCGGTAGAAGGCATTGAGTGAGCTCGCGCGAGCTCACTCGACGCCTCGGCAGAGGGCGTCGAGTGTGCTCACCTCACTCGACTCCTCGGCAGAGCGCGTCGAGTGAGCTCGTCCCACTCAATGCCTCGGCAGAGGGCGTCGAGTGAGCTCGCCTCACTCGACGCTAAGGGCCTGGCTGGCCTGGGTCTTGGCCTGGACTTGGGTAGTCTGGCTCTTGTCGACCCCACTCGCCGGATATGGGGTTTTACAACACCCAAGACCCATAATTATCCTAAAGTCCTACGAATTCATGCTTGAGTCGAACTAGTACCGTGGAGAGAGTGTGAACGGGCAAGCATATGGTCCCCGACATTGATGGATTTCTTTGGTGGTGATCCTGAGCCTCGGTGTTTGGCAATGCTCACCTGAATGGCCAGCCTACTTTCTTCCTACGTATGACCAAACGATTCTCCAGAATTCTAATTTTGAGTAGATATAATATTTTGTATGCCTGCTGTAAAGTATAAATTCCGTCGTATAATTAAAAAGCTTGTCTATTATATTTTCTATGCTCATGATGTATTTTATTTCTCTCAACACTTTATTTAGAAATTACTAACACAACTAACTATTTTCTAGTCCACGGAGTGATGATTTGTTCGGGATAAGCAAATGTTTAAGTCTGGTGGTGTGATGAGTCCGATTTATATAGGGTTTTCAGACTCATCCAGGCCTGTATTCTCACTCATGCACAACTTTTTTACCCGAAATCAGTTATATTTGCATCGATCGGTCAAGGACCAAAATTTTCACCGCATTGGCTCAAGGGTGTGCAATTATGCATTCTGTAGTTGGGGGTAAGTACTGGGGTACTCCCTGTGAGGATTTGTTAGTTTTTATGCTGTGTAGTAGTGCTGGGAGCTGGTGCTCCAGTTTTGTTTTTTGTTGTGCAGGTGGTTCGTTTTCCCCAAGGACGGAATTTTGAATTGTTGAAAATGCACGGTCGTGAAATTCCTTAACGCACGTTTTCTTCCCGATCGTGCGTTTTACTCGATGGAAGATAGTCAGGTGGAACTCGATGAATTTTGTCGAGCTGTGCTCGAAGATCTTAACGCATGGTTAACACACTTTTTCTTCTAAACCGTGCGTGAAGGAAACACACAGTTTTCCTGTAACTTCCTTATTTTATTTTTCTCTGTGGTTAATCGTGCATTTTGCTCATGCACGGGTGGAGGAGCTCGTGTGCGAGTAAAATGCACAATTTCACTCGCATTCCAAAAAATTCTACTCTCTGTGGTTACCCGTGCGATTTACTTCACGCACGGGTAGAAGCGCTCGTTCTCAAGGTAACGCACGGGTCAACACTTCTTCTTCCTCTGCAAGCCTGTTCTGTAATAAAATAATGCATGGTCGTGTGCCTAACCGTACGTGACCATTATTTCTAGCTTGTCTATTTAAGCTGCAGGTCTCATTCTCACAAGGGATCCGCCCACCATTTCCGCGCCTCTGAGCGGGAAAAGCTTCCTCCTGCCATTTTCTTCTCTCTCCTCCATTGAGAGCTCTTCTGGCCACCAATCTCCATCCAAAAGCTCTTAATAGCTTCATCTTCGACCGCCATCATCTTCTCCAACCTCAAAGCTCTGTTTCAAGTTCTTTTGTGCTGCATACATGGAGTTCTCAGGCTAGGTTTAACCCGATGGCTACTTACAAAGAAGACGGGCTAATAGAAGGAAGTGACTGCCCTTCTCAATCTCGGGCATAAACTATAGACCAAGCATGAACAAGTCCTGACAACCCTTGGCTCCAGCAGCGAATCTCGGAAAGTCATTGTGCATTTGGTTGTATCTCTCCCCTTCTCTTGTAGTAACTTTATTCTTGAATGCATGGTTGTTGGTTTAATGAGTAAGAACTTGATTTGCTTAATGATTTCAGCATGTCTATGCGTTAATATATTTTAGTTCTAGTATGTGTTGGTGCACTTACATCTTTTGTGTTATTGCCATGTTAGTGTCGTCCTAACGATTGCTAGGAGCGTGCGTGGCGAAGAGGTGATTGTGACCCTCAATTGTTTATCCATCCTCCTCATTACTCCACCCAAGCGACGCGGTGAAGGAGACCCACAAAAGATTTATTAGTGATAAAATTAGGGAACCAAAAATCTAAACCCCTTTATTTACGTTGACACAAGCAATCCTTTTTCCTATAGTGAAGTCACACTCCCTACCTGCACTCCTCGAGAGATCGATATCCGGGGATTCAACTCCTCAACTTTATTACTTGACTACAAGCGGTACACTTGCCAAAATTGCATCAAAGACTTAGTTTGGTTTTTGAGCACCTGGTCAAAAGCTCAATGGGTTGTTAGATCTCCCTTGAAAATAAATCTTGTGGTGACAGGGCACCTGAGCAAAAACCTTTGGTGGCAGGGTACCTGATCAAAAACTTGTAGTGTATTCCTACTAGGGTAATAGAAGAGTGGATGTACCCAAGTTTTAGGGGAACCACTATAAAATCTTTATGTCTCTTGGTTGCTCTATTTGTTATTTTCTGTGCTGTGATTTTGTGTGTTTTATTTCTTCATATTTATATATAGATATCACTTATTTTAATCCACTATAAAAATTAATCAAAAGATTTTTAATACTCTATTCACCCCCCCCTCTAGATTTAGTGTGATCTATCCCTTCACTTTTAATTAGTATCAGAGGTTAAGGCTATTGGTTTCACAGGCTAACACCTGAACTAAAAGATCTTAGATAGATTAAATTTACTCTATTATCTTTTTATATCATGACACAAATTTAAGAATATTCAAGCACCAGACCTCCAGTGTGCAATCTGAATAAGTTTGCACTTTGGAAAGAAAGGATTAGGCTTTATATGAATTCAATTGAGGAAGACATTTACAATTCTATTTTGACAAGTCCCCCTACACCAACTGCAACTACATCAGATAAAACTGATGCTCAGAAGAAAGCAAGGTTGCTGATGCCAAGTCCATGAAGATTATAGCTCAAACTATGTCTGATGACATATTCCAGAAAGTGGTTGAATGCACATCAGCAAAAGCCATTTGGGATTCCCTTAACCAAATGGTAGTAGGATCTGCTGATCAAAAGAAAGATAGGAGATCACTTCTCATTTCACAATATGAGAATTTCAAGAAGGAAGAGTCAGAGTCAATTGTAGATATGTACAACTCAGCCTAATTATCAATGAGCTGAAGAACTTGGACAAGAACATCTCATTAATAGAAATTAAATATAAGATTCTTATGTGCTTCCCCAGCACATGGGATTATAGGATCTAACAAATCAAGGAGGCTAGAAGCTTAAATGATATTTCTACTGAGTCATTATTATGCAAGCTCAAGTCTTATGAGCAGCTTATCAAAACTAGGGAAGCAGCTCAACAAAAGATTTCAACCTCAGGGAGGAAGGAACAAAGTATTTCCTCCAATGAAGATCTATTGAGTCTCTTGGCTAAGAGATTCTACAAGATGGCTAGGAAGTACTTCAGAAGAAAGCCTTCCAGAAATGAAGACAAACCCAGGTATGACAAGACTCCTACTAAGTAAATTGTTTGCTATAGATACAGGAAGGCAGGACATAATCTCCCAGAATGTCCATAGGCTCAAAAGAAGGACAAGAGAAAATAGAAAGAGTCTAAGAAGCACTCCAGAAAGCCCTCCTCCAAAAAATATAAGAAGGAGAAGGGATTTGTGGCTGAGACCTGGAGTGACTCAGAAGAAGAAACTTCATCCAATTCTAGTGAGGATGAAGAAGAGGCAAACGCCAGAGAGATCTGCTTGATGGCAATTGATGCATCATGCAGCCACTCAGGAGCTAAAGAATCAACAATAGAATCTGAATCTGAAGAGGACCAGGTAATAACTTCTTTTGATTTCACTTCTGATCAATTTAAAACTGAATTCAAACTCCTATGCAATGATTTCATTAAATATGAGAAGGAAATCAAACTTTTCAGAGAAAAACAAATTGAATATGACAATCTTTTTTCTGAAAACATCAAACTGAAAGATGAATTAGACTTAGCTTCTAAACAAATTATTCATTAAAAACTAAATTATATGAGGCTAAAGAATTTCAAGAATCCCTTAATGGGAGAAACATGAAATTGATGAATATCACAAGCACAGTCAATGCCAAGCTTAATGGAAAACTGGGCTTGGGAGCTTCATTAAGTCAGCCTCCTCTTCTTATGAAAAACATTCTTTCTACCCCTATTAAATTCATATCTGAAAAAGGCAAAGAAAAATTAGAAGATAACAACCAACAAATTGAAGTGTTTCAAAACCTAAACAAAAGAAAAAGAAAAAGAAAAATTTTAACAAAAATAATGTTCAACATTTTTCGTCGAACCAAGATCGACTAAACGTATATGGTTCGTCGAACTCAGATCGACGAACTATGAACGCAGATTTTTCATATAACTATTCTTCTAACTACGATCGACGAAATCAATATGGTTCGTCGATCCGCGATCGACGAAATTGGGGCTTAGAAAATGAATATTTTCATTCTCTGAGCGGAGTTCAACGAACTCATCCCTATTCTTCGAACACAGATCGACTAACTTACTGCAATTCGTCGAACCCAGAAAATTATAACAAAAACCTAAATTCTTTTAGAAATTTTAATCAACCAAGATCTTTTATTAATCCCTTCACCCAATGGATTATTCCACCTAGAAGATTTCACCCCTTAGGATATAAAGACAATCCAGAATTCTCTTTCATTTCCAGTTATAAATTTGAGAAGAATCAAGGACCCAAGGTTACCTAGGTAAAGAACACTTATTCTATTTTCTTACAGGTGATGGACTATCCTACCATAGAGCAACAATGGTACTTGGATAGTGGGTGTTTAAAATATATGACAGACAACAAGGGAAATCTAACTGATTACAAGTCAAATCTTGTACCAAAGGTGATCTTTGGAGACTCCAACTGTGGCCAAACAAAAGGATATGGGAATGTCAATGTTGGAGCTGTCACCTTCAGGAAGGTAGCTTTTGTGATTGGTCTCAAGCATAACCTAATATCCATAATCCAATTATGTGATGAAGGTTATCAGGTATCATTTAATCAATCGTTTTGTATTATTACTTCTGATAACAATAAAACTGTCTAAACTGAACTTAGAGAAGGCAACATATATGTAGTAAATTTTAAGTCTGCTATTTCATAAATTTGTTTATTTAATCAGATTAGTAATATTAATGACTTATGGCATAAAAGACTAGGACATGTAAATTTAAGAAATATTGCTAAACTATCTAGGGATAACCTTGTTAGAGGATTGTTTTCTGGCCCATACAAGAAGGAAAGTCTCTACAAGGCTTGTCAATTAGGCAAGCAAACTAAAAATAGCTTTAAATCTATTAATAAGATTGATTCACCCAGAATCTTGTATTTGCTACATATGGATCTTTTTAGACCCATTGCTGTACAAAGTTTGGGAGGGAAATCTTACACTCTAGTTATTGTAGATGACTTCTCTAGATTCACTTGGGTGTTCTTTCTAAGAAATAAGTCAGATAACTTTAAAGTTCTTACAGACTTTCTTAGGAGCATAAAGATTAAGTACTCTACTCCAGTTGCATTAATCAAAAGTGATCATGGTACTGAGTTTGAATCTCTTCTTATGTAAGAATTCTGTGAGAGGAAGGTATCAGACATTGCTTCTCTGCTACTAAAACTCCTCCACAAAATGGGATAGTAGAAAGGAAAAATAGAACCCTTATTGAAGCTTTAGGGACATTGCTTGCAGATGCTTACTTGCCCCTTTCCTTTTGGGCAGAGGCTGTAAGCACAGCAAATTATGTTATGAATAGATGTTTAATACATAAACTTAAGGGTAAGACTCCCTATGAATTGCTTTAAAGGAAACAACCTAAAATAGATTATTTTAAAGTATTTAGTTATAGATGTTACATTCACAATAATAACAAGAAACATCTTAGAAAGTTTGAAGCCAAAGCTACAGAGGGAATTTTTCTTGGATATTCCCAAGTCAGCAAGGCTTATAGGGTATTTAACAAATCAACCTTAAAATTGGAAGAGTGTGTACATATAACTTTTGATGAAGCTAATATGTGTTATAAGGAGAAGGATTCTTCTACTAGAGATACATTGCAGGTACCCCTTCTGTGTGAGAAATGAGATGACTTAAACCTCACACAAGAGGTTACATTGCATCCTTCTCCACAGATTGATGAAGAGAGTGAAGAAGAAATTATTGGAACAATTGAACCAACCTCATCTAACATAATTCCACAAGAGGAATTAATTCCCCAAGCTGTTGATGAACCAACTCCTCCTACTGATCTTGTCACACTTAGAGATCATCCTATATCTCAAGTGATTGGAGATATATCAGTTGGTGTGCAAATAAGACATCAACTCAACCAAGACTTGATGCATACTTGCTTCATATCTCAGATTGAACCTCAATCCATAAAAGATGCAGAGTAAGATCCCCACTGGATTACTATAATACAAGAGGATCTCAATCAATTTGAGAGATGAAGAGTTTGGGATTTAATTCCAAGACCCAAAGACTACCCACTCATTGGAACTAAATGGGTTTTCAGGAATAATTTGGATGCTCAAGGATCAATTGTGAGGAACAAAGCCAGATTGGTAGCCCAAGGCTATTCATAAGAGGAATGAATTGATTATGACCAGACCTTTACACCTGTTGCAAGGTTGGAGGCTATCAAAATATTTCTTGCATATGCAGTATACAAAAAATTCAAAGTCTACCAAATGGATATCAAAAGTGCATTCCTTAATGGTGAACTCAAAGAGGAAGTCTATGTGGAGCAACCACCAGGTTTTATCTCTTCAATTCATCCCTCTTTTATTTTTTAGTTACATAAAGCTCTCTTTGGTTTTAAGCAAGCTCCAAGAGCTTGGTATGAGACCCTAGCTAGCTTTCTGTTAGAGCATAAGTTCACTAGGGCATTGTAGATAGGACTTTGTTTATTAGGCATCATAAAAATAAAATTTTTCTAGTATAAATATATGTAGATTACATCATATTTGGCTATACTGATTCCAAACTATGCAAAATGTTTTCTGACCTGATGCATTCCAAGTTGGAAATGAGTAGCATGGGTGAGCTTTCCTACTTCCTTGGACTCCAAATGAAGCAATCCCTTGATGACATTTTCATCTCCCAATCCAAATATGATAAGGAGATAGTTATGAAATTTTGGATGTCTTATGACTCAGCTATGAAAACACCCATGGCTTCCAATGTTGTGATTGATTCTGATGAACAGGGCAAGCCAGTTGATCAGAAAACATATAGGGCTATTTTTGGGTCCTTGTTGTATCTCGTAGCTAGTAGGCCAGATATAATGTTTGCTATATGTCTTAGTGCTAGGTTCCAAGTGAACTTTAAAGAATCTCATCTTATTTTACTTTAAAGAATTTTGAGATATATAAAGGGTTGTCCAAATCTAGGTCTCAAGTATCCAACTGAGTTAGAATTTGAATTAACTTGTGTTGGGTACTGTATCCACAATTACCTGGATTTGAGGAAGCCACCTGTCAAGCTAAGATGAATCCACAATGTATTTGATGAATTATTCTCTAGTTGTACTTGCAGATATTCCATGCTAAGTACACACCAATGTCAGGGTGTAGTGGGTCAATATACGCGGATCTGTGCAACGTAATCCCTCGTTGAGCAGATTAGTGTGTTGGCCTACGTGTACTCTCTCTATTGGGGTGTACTTAATTTCAAGTACAGGGCTATGATAAAGCAAGAGCAGACAAGGAACAAGGATGGGCCAAAGACCAGCTCAAGGAAAGAAAGAGGAGAAATAGCCTAAGTAAAAATCGACGAGAATCACTAATGATTCTCGCCGAGTCGTCGAGAATCACTAGCTGATTCTCGACGGTTGAAGCCGGCTGCTTCGACACTGACAGGGAAATTTTCTAAGGCAGAATCGTCGAGAATCACTTATGATTCTCGCCGATTCGTCGAGAATGACCTTGCATTCTCGACGATTCGGTAAGAATCAAAAGTGATTCCCGCCGATTCTCCCCGGCTTCTGTATCATTTCAGCCAGATTTCGGCTAAGTAGAAGTCGGCGAGAATCGTAAGTGATTCTCGTCGATTTGGCGAGAATCACCTACGATTCTCGCCGAATTTGACTTAGGCGATTTCCTGTTGTTCTCTGGACCGGTTCAAATTATTTAAACTATTTCGAACCAGGCTCAAGTCTTCTTATCGGTGGGACCCACAACGGTCATATACTTGACCTAATGTATATATACTCCGTATGTATGAACAGTAAAGCGAGAATCCACGAGATTTCAAAAAGCACGAGCCGCCGACAAGCCCTAACTCTCCGCCGATCGTCTCCGCCGCTCGTGCACTTGTCGCCGCTGCTGATCTCAGGTTCTTCCAGATCTCCGGCGACCGAAGCTTAGGCTAGCATAGCGTCTCACGCGTCTAACCAGAGATCCCTTGTCTCTTGATTCGTTGATCGGGAAAATCCTTCCCCATTCCGAATCGATCGAGACGATCGATCCTAGTGTGACCGTTGGAAGACCTTGCTTCCTTCGCTACGAAGTTAGAATCAAGTTGGCACTGCTGCTGCTCTCCGTCGCCGCCGCTGATTCCGAGAACCTTGCCGCCGCTTTAAGCCGCCGCCGGTTTCGGGAAGATTCTTTCCAAGTGAGATCTAGGGTTGTGGACTCTTCGTTGACTTCAAGAACACGTCGTCGAACGAAGAGGGACACCTTACTCTCCAAACGTCGTTCGTATTTCTTACAAGCATTTTCAATTTCTTTGTAACGGACCGATTGGTCGTTAGTTGTAAGGGTTGGGTGCAACCCGGGTTGTGGGAGTGTTGACTCCTACGTGTGGAAGGGTTCCTTCCGTTAGTGCAAGGATTGGATTTCAATCCTGTTGGTGAAGTGACCGAGTCATCCCGTGTTGGGAGATAGGTCGAAGGGGGAAAGTGGACGTACCCTAATCGGGGAACCACTATAATTTGCCTGTGTATTTTCTGTGCTTGGTTGTTTTGTTTTCTTGTGCAGGTAAAATCTTAATTCCGCAAATACGCTGCAGAGACACCTATTCCCCCCCCCCCCCATAGGTGAAGATAGTTGACACTAGGTGAACTTTCAAGTGGTATCAGAGGGAGGTTACTCAGCAATAAGGTTAACACCTTGAGTAAGATCCTGCATCCTGTGTCGACTAGAAGACGAGACTCAAGCATGGAGCTGGAATTTGATGTCCCTCCTTTGAGACTCCCTGCGTGCACAACAGAGTATTATCCTATCTGGAAGATGAGAGTTATGTTTTATTTGGAGGTCATCAACCCTCGCGCATCAATCATCTTGGAAGAGGGTCCATTCATTCCCATGAAGGCTTCTGAGTCTGGAGAGGATATCCTTATCCCCAAGTGTCCCGAAGAGATGTCTGAGACCGAGCTCTCACTGTACAACTTGGACAAGTTAATACGTCAGATCATCACTGACGTCTGGTCTGGTGTATCTCGTTCAAGAGTGGACAAGTGTAGGATGGCCAAGTCCATGTGGCAAACCATCTCAGACCTCATGGAGGGATCAGAGAAAGCTGGTACCGGTTGTCAGCAAGAGGATGAAGCCTATGTAGGAGTCCTTATTTCTGAAGATGAAGGGCATGATCAATATGCAAATATCAGGGCTCCTGTGTCCTTGTCCGAGACTGAAGAAGAAGCTGAGGAAAGCAGTTCTGATGAAGCTGACTCAACAGTCTCTGCCAATCTGGATGGTAACCATGAACAACAAAGTCTGAAGCAGGTAACTTATTCCTCATGCCCCTCTCCTCTTGAAATTCCTGAAGACAGGAATAGCTTTGAGAGTAGTCCTTCCAATGATGCAATGGATACACATAGCTTCAATCAAAAGATTGATAATCGTGATTCCCTTGAGAGTGCCCTTCAGACGAGCAACTTACTTGTTGAGGAACAAGCTAAGGAGATTGCTCAGCTGAAGATCTTGATGAATCTCCAATTGGAATCCATCAAAGTAAAGGACTCTCAGATCTCGGATCTAGAAAGTCGTCTAGAGACCGAGAAGAGGATAGTTTCTAATTTTTCCAAGATTGATGCTATCAAGAGAAAAGCAGAAAATGGGTGGATCTCCCAAATTATTAAGTCATGGAGAAATGGGGAAACGGTGTTCAGACCCCCCACCCCGAGAAGGAAGGACACTCATTATGCCTTCAGGTATGACCATAGGAATAACCATGGTCACTGCAAGAATGATCAATCCTCTTGTGGAAGCACTCAAAATGCAAGGGCTGTCATAGCAACCCAGGAGAGAATACCTCCGGCTTCCACCAAGCCCTTTGTATTCTCGGCCACAGCCCCTACTCGTCATGAATCTGCCAGCATCAGCTCACAATGCGCCTCTCACCTCCCTAGGACTCTGGAAAGGGGGGATAGTAATCATGATGTTAGGACTCATGAGGTCCTTGGAAGGGGGCTGACTGAAAAGAAGGCACCACCTCCCAGGCCTCACGACGCCTACCATATGCATTCTTTCCACCCTTCCAATAGTCACGGTGTAAGAGACAATTCTGTGAGCATATCTGGCTCTATTCCGTTTAGACCTAGAACTATGACTACCTCTGTCATCCGTTTAGGTCACAAACGGCGATACAACATTCATGAGTGTTTGTGTTGTGGCAAAGTGGGTCATTTTGCCATAGATTGTTGGCACAACTATTCTGTATCAATGGCAAGGGGACTCCCACATCCTCGAGGCAATGTTAGTCTTCCCACCAGGATTCCTGAGGGAAGGCAGTCCAATTATTATGCTGTCAGGAACCTAGGACCCAATACATATTGGGCTCCTAAGGTAAGGTAATATTCTTTAGTGCAGAATAGTCTAGACTTCCGTGTCATGATGGGAGCTAGACAGAAGATGTTCCAAGATTGGTCTGGAACAAGTATCTGGAACGCAAGAAGTACTATCCTCAATGGGATACTCAAATTGAACATCTGGTATGCTCTAATCAGAAGGAATGAATGATGAATCTTACAATTCCAGGTATCATTGACCAGCCTACATATTTGAGTCATATTATGTCGACATTTACATATATATATATACATATATACATCTATGTGTGTTCTCCTAAGGACAGATCAACACTGTAAAAATAACCCTTAGATGCATTATTGACGATGTATCAGTAAATTTTCTGATAGATTCGCGAAGGCTCATCAATAGACATATATTACAAGCTGAAAATTAAAAAGGCGACGCGTCATTATGAGTCACTAAGAATGTCAACTAACATCAAGAATATTGCAGTTATCGATGTCGACATAATTTATGAAACCGGCTAGCCAATGGTAGTAAGTTAGGAATCTCAGATAAGACATAACTTATGAGCTTAGAAATCTCCTAAGCTCTTTCCATATATTTTAACCCGGTTATAACCTGAATCCCGCCGACCCGGTAAATCCCGCCGACCCAGCAAATCCCGCCGACCCTTCGACTCCCCGTCGACTCTTCGACTTCCTGTCGACCCGTGAACTCTGGAAATCCCTTCTCCAACTTCCTATTGTCGCCAATACCCTGTCCAAGCCACTTCCCGATTCTCTTCAATTTCGACTTCGACTTCATCGTGACCTAACGACCCTCTGGAAGACTCCCTCTTGCAGCCGGAGACACGCCTACGCTTGCCGCAGATCGGCTCGCCGGAACTCTGACTAAGAAACGTGCTGCCGGAAGATTCACTGCATCTCCTCTCAAGGTAATCCCTCTATCGTCCCTAACCGTGCCTTGAGCTTAGTGTAGATTTTACTCTCAACCTCCTAGTTTCAAAGATTCTTAGACTTGGAAATTGACATTCCCCTTCTTCCTAGTTTGCTATGGCCCCACGGACTACTGCTGGCCTGGTCACTGGTTGCGAGCTAGTAAGAACCGGATTCTCCCAGGCCTTAGACGAGTTCCGCAACATAATCATCATGCTCGAGGAAGCAGGACTGACATTCGTGCTGGAGCACCCATGCAAGATTCTGGATAAAGAAGTGATGGAGTTCTTCGCAACCGCCAAACTTCGAAATGAAGACTCTATCATCAAGTGTAAGGTTGCAGGTGCAAGGATCAAGATGTCTGCTAGGAAACTGACTCAATACTTGCAGCTCTCTAGTTCTGAGCACGAGGATCATCTGGAGGAACATGATAGAGTCAGGACCCTATATTTTTGTGGGCTAGCTTGGGGCACCAGATCAATAAAGAGAAAAGAAATGAATGAGGAAGGGAAACTTTTGTCCGACATCATTGGGAAAGTACTAATCTGCAAACCTGGATCCCATGACCACATTTCTGGGGAAATGTTCAAAACGTTGGTGGCAATCGTATGCCGAAAGCAGTTCAACTGGGGAGCCTTGCTGTTTGACAGGATTAAAGACTCACTCCGAACCCCCAGTTTTGGCAGAATCATTAGCCTTTATGTGAACCAACTGGACGGAGACAAGTTCGACATGAGCAAGGGAGTGCCTCTGCACTACTTGAAAAGGATGGATGCTAGCATATTCGACCGATGGGAACGTCGAATAGGGCAAGCTGCAGTGGTAGTTGAAACTGGATCTGAAGCCCCCAGTGAAGTTCCTGATACACTGATTACAGGAACTGAGGGGGAGTTTGTACTCCATTCTGCAAACATCTTATCAGATATTTCTCAGATAGCAAAAGATGTTGTGGAATCTGTGCAAGCTGACAGAGAGGATGAAGTGGCAGATGTGGAAGAGGAAGAGGATGAAGTGGCTGATGAAGATGAGGTGGATGCAGTAGAAGAAGATATCCATAATTCTGCAGATCAGGGTGAGCACATGGAGACTGAGGTGGAGGAAGAAGTACTTGAGCGGGAGAAAGTGGTGGACTCTCAGAAGGCTGCAGAGGTTCCATCTGTGGAACAAGCTCCTAGGCAGTCAGATGCAAGGATGGAGGGGGAGCAATCTTTTGTTCCCCCTGTGGACTATATGCTGCTCTCCAGCTCTCCCAGTACTTCTGCGGGGGAGCCTGACCCGGGTCAGCTTGCAGCTCCTCCACTACAAGAAAGCATAGCAAATCTCACGGTCAACTTTGTCCAAGGTATGCTTGATGAGCTCAAGGATACAGTTGTGAAATCGCACAACAAAGTGCTACAGAGACTGCGGGAGTCTGAGGATCTCATGCTGAAGAATGTGGTTCAGATCAACCACAAACTGGATTTGATGGAAAAGAAATTTGATGAGAAATACACAGAGGCAGGCAAAGCAGTATCTCTTCTCATGCAAGGGCTGAAGAGGAATACTGACGATCTGGCTGTCGTCAATAAAAATGCACATATTGTGGCGGAGAGCATACAAAAATTTGATACCAACATGGTGCTCCTCAATAAAAATCAACAAGACCTGCTGACTGAGTTCTCTAAATCTCTGAAGCACATTGATGAGTCCCTGCACTCCTATGCAAACTCCATTGCAATCGAAGCCAAAAAGGGGGAGAAAGAATATACTGCTAAAATGGAAGGGCTTCAGCAAATCATCATCGAAAATTTTGACCAATCTAATGTATATGTGTATGATAGTTGCCAGTGGTTGCTCAACCAAGCACTAGGCAACAATACAACCAATATTCCTGAGGATAATCCTGCTCACGAGACTACTGAGAACAATACTGTGGATGACGAAGGAGCAAGTGCAGAGGTTGTTCCGTTAAGCGAAGCTGAGTCGAAGAAAGCTGCTGAAAGGGCTGAACGACAAACTTGGTTTGATCAAGATGCCTTAGCTAAAGCCAAAGAAAAAAGGCAAATCCAAGAGGGAACTTCAAGTGAAACACCAGCTGAAAAGAGGATCCGATTGACGGAGGAGGATGTGAGAAATGAAAAATGAAGTCCTGCATCAAAAAGTATCATCTTGGACACATTCTTGTTACAGCAGAAGGGGCACATAAAACGAAGTGAGGTATACAGTCAATACGAATGGGAGAGGCACAAAGAATTTGAAGCCAAACGCAACTTATTTTTCAGAAATAATACAGTGACAGATAAAGTTCCTCCTCCCAGATATCATCCTAAGCCAAAGGAATATTTCGAAAGACAGAGCAAGAAATTCCTGGCTCAGAAGCTCAAGGATGATCTTGCTAAGGAAAAATAGGCTTAGGACCTTTTTGTCCCTCACTGCACATCTATGTTTTCATATAGTCTTACGAACAAGTATTGTGGTTTTATATATATATATGTGATGACATGTTTTGACTCAAGTATTATTTTGTCTGTTCTTATGTTCTTAAAGTTGTAATTATTCTTTGGGTGGTGGTATTCATCTTAGCTAGTAGGATTTTGGCTTCGTCAAATAGGGGGAGATTGTTGGGTACTGTATCCACAATTACCTGGATTTGAGGAAGCCACCTGTCAAGCTAAGATGAATCCACAATGTATTTGATGAATTATTCTCTAGTTGTACTTGCAGATATTCCATGCTAAGTACACGCCAATGTCAGGGTGCAGTGGGTCAATATACGCGGATCTGTACAACGTAATCCCTCGTTGAGCAGATCAGTGTGTTGGCCTACGTGTACTCTCTCTATTGGGGTGTACTTAATTTCAAGTACAGGGCTATGATAAAGCAAGAGCAGACAAGGAGCAAGGATGGGCCAAAGACCAGCTCAAGGAAAGAAAGAGGAGAAATAGCCTAAGTAAAAATCGACGAGAATCACTAATGATTCTCGCCGAGTCGTCGAGAATCACTAGCTGATTCTCGACGGTTGAAGCCGGCTGCTTCGACACAGACAGGGAAATTTTCTAAGGCAGAATCGTCGAGAATCACTTATGATTCTCGCCGATTCGTCGAGAATGACCTTGCATTCTCGACGATTCGGTGAGAATCAAAAGTGAATCCCGCCGATTCTCCCCGGCTTCTGTATCAGTTCAGCCAGATTTCGGCTAAGTAGAAGTCGGCGAGAATCGTAAGTGATTCTCGCCGATTCGGCGAGAATCACCTACGATTCTCGCCGAATTTGACTTAGGCGATTTCCTGTTGTTCTCTGGACCGGTTCAAATTATTTAAACTATTTCGAACCAGGCTCAAGTCTTCTTATCGGTGGGACCCACAACGGTCATATACTTGACCTAATGTATATATACTCCGTATGTATGAACAGTAAAGCGAGAATCCACGAGATTTCAAAAAGCACGAGCCGCCGACAAGCCCTAACTCTCCGCCGCTCGTGCACTTGTCGCCGCTGCTGATCTCAGGTTCTTCCAGATCTCCGGCGACCGAAGCTTAGGCTAGCATAGCGTCTCACGCGTCTAACCAGAGATCCCTTGTCTCTTGATTCGTTGATCGGGAAAATCCTTCCCCTTCCGAATCGATCGAGACAATCGATCCTAGTGTGACCGTTGGAAGACCTTGCTTCCTTCGCTACGAAGTTAGAATCAAGTTGGCACTGCTGCTGCTCTCCGTCGCCGCCGCTGATTCCGAGAACCTTGCCGCCGCTTTAAGCCACCGCCGGTTTCGGGAAGATTCTTTCCAAGTGAGATCTAGGGTTGTGGACTCTTCGTTGACTTCAAGAACACGTCGTCGAACGAAGAGGGACACCTTACTCTCCAAACGTCGTTTGTATTTCTTACAAGCATTTTCAATTTCTTTGTAACGGACCGATTGGTCGTTAGTTGTAAGGGTTGGGTGCAACCCGGGTTGTGGGAGTGTTGACTCCTACGTGTGGAAGGGTTCCTTCCGTTAGTGCAAGGATTGGATTTCAATCCTGTTGGTGAAGTGACCGAGTCGTCCCGTGTTGGGAGATAGGTCGAAGGGGGATAGTGGACGTACCCAAATCGGGGAACCACTATAATTTGCCTGTGTATTTTCTGTGCTTGGTTGTTTTGTTTTCTTGTGCAGGTAAAATCTTAATTCCACAAATACGCTACAGAGACACCTATTCCCCCCCCCATATGTGAAGATAGTTGACACTAGGTGAACTTTCAACTTGATTCTCAGATGTTGACTTTTCTGGATGTAGAGTTGACAGGAAAATCACATCAGGAACATGTCAGCTCCTGGGTGATAGGCTTGTGTCCTGGTTTTGTAAGAAACAGACATCTGTGTCAACTTCAATTGTTGAAGCTGAATATATAAAAACTTACAGCTGTTGTTCACAAATTTTGTGGATTCAAAACCAACTCCTAGATTATGGTTTCAATCTAAAAAATTCAACTATATTTTGTGATAGTACCAGTGCAATTTCAATTGCATAAAATCCAGTGCATCAAAGTAGGACCAAATATATGGAAATTAGACATCATTTCATTAGAGATTGTGTAGAAAAAAATAAAAATAATCTTGTCTTTATCTCTACTTATTTACAAAGAGCAGACATCTTCACCAAACCATTGGATGAAAAGAAACATCTGTTCTTCTTAAACCAACAAGGAATGATTAATAGAGAAGTTTAATTTGATTTCTGTCTGAGGTCAAAGAATTGATTACCTTTCGTCGAACGGAGATCGACATCCGTGAACTCTTCTTGAAATTTTTCGTCGAATGGTGATCGACGAAATCTCTTTGAGAAACATTTTCGTCGACCGGAGATCGACGATTTTGCTTCAGAAATAATTTCGTCGCCCTGAGAACAACGAAATGTTTTCCCCCTCTTCAAACTGAGATCGACGCTTTTTATTTATTCATTAAATTTTATGTTGACTTGAGTTCAAAGTTGTTCTTTTGTGTCGGATGGAGTTCACCGTTTCACCTTCTGAAAACTTATAATATGGTTTTCAGCTAACACCATACCGCGCTTTCCAGTTCTTATGCACTTGATCTTTTGTTCTTGCAGGTAATGGCGATTTCGGTGGCGACCCTTGATGAGTCCTATTTATATACTGATTTTTGGACTTATATGGGCTAGTTTTCTTTCACAAGCACTTCACTTTTAGTCCGTTATCATATATATTTTATCTAATATTTATCTCTATAGGAAGTGCACTTATAGGCCCGTGGTTGTGTATTTTTGTTACTTTTATTGATTGTACTTCTTATTGTGATTGCCTAGAATGTTTGCACATATCAGTGGTTAGTTTTTTCTACAGGTACAGGGGTTATATGGGTGCTATGGGTTGGTTTGGGGCCCATTTATGCCTAAGGGCCACTGATCGTGCGTTTTTACACGCGCACGCTCAGTGGATGCCTTAGCGCATAACCACTGGTCATGCTCCACTAATCGGGTGCATTGATTCCATTTTTTACCAGGTTCTGCCATGCCAATACGCACTATCACAGGACATAGTGCGCGCGAACACTGATCATGCGCCACTGATCGTGTGCATTCATTCCATTTTTACCAGGTTCTGCCATGCCAATGCGGTCTATCACAGGACACAGTGCACATGACCACTGGTCGTGCGCCACAGATCATGTGCATTATATTTTCTGCAATCTATAAATACGTAGGTTCTACCCTAATTCCGCATTCTAGACTTTTTCTCCAACGTTTTCGTCTTCGAGGAGAGTTCCACCGATCTACTTCTTCCTCAACCATAAGGAGGGGCTCCGAGCTTCCTCTAGGCTTCCTCCTTCATCCTTGAGCTTCCAAAAGGGTTTGGCCAAGTTTTCACCATCAAGTTCGGAGGAGTTTGTGTCATCCTCTACCAGATCATGACACGAAGAAGATGGGTCCATTAGGAGTTAGTGACAGCCTCCTCTACCCCGGACGCAGTTGAATACCGAGCTAGGATGCACATTTACAACCCGATGATTCCTTCTGTCAATCCTCAGCAAGACTTCGGATCCGGTCGATTTCACACTCTCTTCTTCTTTTGTTGTTGATAGTGTAGTTTGATCTCTTTGTATTTGATGAAGTGTGCTTAATTTGATATACATTTGTGTACAATCATTTCTATGTGATTTTATATTCACGTTATTTGCTTGAGGTGCGCCATTATTCATCCTCCTCCACACAGTGTTACATTCACAATTACTAGTATCATGCATAGCGAAGTGGTGCTCACGACACTCATTTCGCTGATCTCCTCACCTCATCCGCAAGCCTACTCATCTATCCGCATAGCGATTTGGTGCATAGCAGCCCGTGTAGTTTTCCATCCACCTAGCGAAGCTTTGCATAGTGGCATTGTATATGAGTAGTTTATTAGTGTTTTACTTTCTTTTTCCACAAACAATCAAAACCCCCTTCCTAAACACCGACCTAAGGACTTCAATCTCAAGTCCTCCTCAAAATTTTCTCCACCTTACTGTGTTCCTTGAGAGATCGATACTTGGGAAAATTTGCCCATTTTATATTACTTGTGCGACCGGTACACTTGCCGTAAACCGCATCAAGTTTTTTACGCCATTGTCGGAGAATACTATCGTGTGAGTTTTCTGAAAGGATGTCTTATGATTGTTATTTTCTTTTTATTATTTTCGTTACTTAACTTATCTTTTGTTTATTTCTTTTTGTCCCTTTTCTATTTTTAGCTTAGCAAGTGGATCTGTGTTATTTTTCTTTTTTTATTTTTAGTTGTGTAGCACCCTTGCTGCAAAGATTTTTTTTCGTAATGTATTCTGTAGCTGAGTGTCGTTTTATGACACTTTGCGCCAATACATTGACACCTTGGCTATTTTAAATGTCGAGCTTAGTATTAGGTTTTTGCTATGCAAAGGTATAGACTAAATGGTGAAGGATTGCCCTCGTTTGTGCGAGCCTTCTCCCTCTGACGGCGTGTATGCAGTAACCCCCCATTTACGGAGGACTACTGTGGAAAGGCCTATCAGGGTGTTGCCTGGCCCATACACTGACATCGCACATCTTGCTCATTCTTTGCCCATTGAGATTACCGAAGAATCTCTCGCTACATACAGATCTTTCATGGGAACTCCTATATAGGACGATGAGATTGTTCCCGTCAGCGGGGAGGTGTCATGGGACGATTTTGCGATGGGGCCTGCTCATTCAATGCCTAGTTTCGAGAGCAGTTTTTTCCCCTTCGTAATTTTTGCCTGATGGTGCTACTCCATTTTTGTGTGAGTCGGCTGATTAGGCTATATTTTTTTGATGATTCGGTGCTTGAGGTTGCGCCAAAGTGGGATGAGGACTCTACTATCTCCGACGAAGAATGTGGATCTTCGGAATGCTATGACTCTCCCTGGTGGGATGAGGAATATCCCCTTTCTGATGCGGAGATTTGTACCTCCTTATTGGATGAAGCAGTCCCTCTTACCACCGTGGACCTCGAGTTCTCGGATTCCCCATGATACGACTCATATGATACCGATGATGATTTGTTCTCGGATCCTGCTAAGAGTGATAGCAGGACCACTCTCCCATATTTTGCATGTTTTAGTTTTTTACCTCATTTATTACTTGACCCCCCTTCATTATCTGAGCATGTGTAGGCTAAGTCTCCACGGGTGCGTTGGAATGACGATGAGCCTTGTGCTCATGCCGATGGAGAGTGCATCTTCCTGTGCGAGAAGGTTTCTACCTCCTTCGCAGTGGAATTCCCTGCTGTCGCCATCGTCTCCTGCAGACCTGCGATTGATGATGCCTTGTTAGGCAAGGATTTAGCTTGTGATGAGATGAGCGAGGACCAGTGCTCCTCCTTTTCTTATTTCTTATTTCCTCTACCTGTGTTGGGCAGGTATTATTATTTAGGTAGACGGGTAACTACTTTATCTCTATATCGGTACTCGCTTCCACAACGGATATTTTGTCAGTTACCTATGTACCTTTTATTTCATAGGACCATTAGCTAGGGCTTTTTCGTTGACCGAATAAGTCATGTTGGGAGGGCATTAACCCCAGTAGTTATCTTACATTTCCTGCATTTTTATTTTTCATGTCTATCTTAGTTTTAGTATTTCTTTGTATTTTATCTATTTTCTTTTGTTTTTGCAGAGCTCACCCTTGTAGGTATTCATGGAAAATTCGTATTGGCGGGGTTGTGATTCTTCGTTTGGCGGACATGCTTCTATTTTTTTCACGGGTCTTCTGGTATGCTCACTAGCTGAGCATTGGGTAACCTCTCCCCATGTATCTATCTGATTTTAATTTTAATATCATATGCTTTGTAGGTTAGTTTAGTTTGGGGGAGAGCCAGTATTTGTTACTTTTTACACGCGCACATTTCATTTGCACACTAGAAGCTTTTATTGTTTTATTTTGATTAGTTCATTGCATCACACACCACTGCACCCACATGAGCGCGTGCTTAGTTGTTAGCGTGCTACGAGTTAAACTCGTTTCTTTTGTATGATTTGGGAAAATTATTGTGCTGGCATAGGATTGTGAGACGGTGTAAAATGTTGACTCCTGCAGTTCTCCTAGTCAAGTGCTCTCATCTCGTGTAGAAATTGGAGCAGATTTAATTTTTCTGTATGCTTATAGTTTTATATTTTTTTGAATTGTGTAAATACTATTTATTCTACTCAAAAAATTGTGAATCTGGTGTGAATCTAACAGTAGCTTAGGGATGTGTGTCGACTGCCATTAGATTTGTATTGCTCGAGTCAGGAGGATGGATAGTGTTTCTCGTTGGCTTGAACTTGCCCCAAGATATTCTTGAAGCATAGGTATCGGTTAGTTCAATCACATGAGTGTGATGTAGGCCATCATTTTGGCTCGGTTGAGCTTTGTACCGTTCCTAACATCTTATCCTCGCTAGCCCCATTGTGTTTACCCCTTCTTTTGATTCAGCTCCACCATTATTTTACCAAGCCTCATAGCCAATCCTAATAGCACACCCAAGTCGAGCTTTAGTGTTTTACATTTTCATTTTGGGGTATGGATGTGGTGATATTCCTTGTGAATATGTGGATGTGCTCAAAATTTTTTATTTGCTGTGATTGTTAAAATAAAATGATGATTTGAAATATATATATATATATATATAAATTAATTGTGAAAAAGAAAAGTGAAAAGAAAAAGTATAATAGAAAATTCTATTTGAGATGAGATTGTATTTGGAGTAGGCGGTGCACACACACATATTTTAAAAATTAAGTGTGGCGGTGTGGTGTACCTGCATGTATTTTGGTTAGCGGATAGATTCTTTTTTTATGCTAGCTCATTTGGGTTAGGTGCATAGCCTACTTATTTATCTTTATTTACCTCACCGAAACCCAAGCCCCATCTCTTCACCTAAAGTCCTACTGATTCGTGTGTGAACCAAACCATTGCCGTAGAGAGAGTGCGAATGGGCAAGCATTTGGCAACCAACATTAGTGCATTCCTTTGGAGGTTATCCCGAGCCCCGATCTTTGACAATGCTCGCCTTAGAAATTAATAATAAAATATTGATACGCATTGTGAAAAGTATAAACTTTTTGTATATTTAGAAATTTCTTCTATTATATTTTTATGCGCGCGAGCATGCGACTTTGCATGGTACTCTATATCTCAATTTCTATGTTAGCTAGTTTATTTTCTCTATCTGCATAGATTTTGTTTGCTTGGGATGCGCAAATAGGTAAGTCTGGGGGTGTAATGAGTCTTATTTATATACTAATTTTCGGACTCATCTGGGCTAGTTTTCTTTCACAAGCACTTCACTTTTAGTTCGTTATCATATATATTTCAACTAAGCTTTATTTCCATAAGAAGTGCACTTATAGGCGCGTGGTTGTGTATTTTTGTTACTTTTATTGATTGTACTTCTTATTGTGATTGCCTGGAATGTCTGCACATATCAGTGATTAGTTTTTCCTGTAGGTACAGGGGTTATATGGGTTCTCTGGGTTGGTTTGGGGACCATTTATTCCTAAGGGCCACTAATCGTGCATTTTTACACGTGCATGATCAGTGGATTCCTTAACACACGACCACTAGTTATGCGCCACTAATCATGTGCATTGATTCAATTTTTTTACCAGGTTCTGCCATCCCAATACGCACAATCACAAGACACAATGCGCACGACCACTAGTCGTGCGCCACTGATCGTGTGCATTGTTTCCATTTTTTGCCAGGTTCTGCCACGCCAATGCGCACTATCACAGGACACAGTACGCACGACCACTATTCGTGCGCCACTGATCGTGTGCATTATATTTTTTACAATTTATAAATATGCGGGTTCCATCCTAATTCCGCATTCTGGACTTTTTCTCCGCCATTTTCGTCTCTGAGGAGGGTTCTGCCGATCTCATTCTTACTCCACCATAGGGAGGGGCTCCGGGCAAGCATTCAATGCCAAATTCAAGCCAGAGCTTCCTCTCGGCCTCCTCCTTCATCCTTGAGCTTCAAGAAGGGTTTGACCTAGCTTTCACCATCAAGCTCGGAGGAGTTTGTGTCATCCTCCACCCAATCATGACACGAAGAAGACAAGACCATTGGGAGTTAGTGACAGCCTCCTCTACCCCGGACGCAGTTGAGGACTGAGCTAGGATGCGGATTTATAACCCGACGATTCCTTCCGTGTATCCTTAGAAAGACTTCGGATCCGGTCAATTTCGCACTCTCTTCTTCTTTTGTTGTTGATAGTGTAGTTTGATCTCTTTGTATTTTATGAAGTGTGTTTAATTTTTATATATGTTTGTGTACAATCATGTCTTTATAATTTTATATTCACGTTATTTGCTTGAGGTGTGCCATTATCCAACCTCCTCCATACATTGTCACACTACCAATTGCTAGTGGCGTGCGTAGCGAAGAGGTGCTCATGACCCTCATTCCGCCGTTCTTACCACCTCATCCGCAAGCCTACTCATCAATCCACCTCACGATTCGGTGCATAGCGGACCGTGTAGTTTTATATCCGCCTAGCGAAGCATTGTATAGTGACATTTCATAGGAGTAGTTTATTACTGTTTTACTTTCTTTTTCTGCAAACAATCAAAACCCCCTTCATAAACACCGACCTAAGGACTTCAATCTCAAGTCTTCCTTAAAATTAACTCCACCTTACTATGTTCCTTAAGAGATCGATATTTGGAAAAATTCGCCCATTTTATATTACTTGTACGTCTGGTATACTTGTCGTAAACCGCATCAACCCTCTCTAGAATTAAATTTGATGTCGGATTCGACATTGACATCGATTCTTTCAGCCACTCTGATCAAGTCTTCCAGAACATCCTACAGCTGTTTGAGACTCAGCAGTTATGGAAACTCATGACAACAAGGATTAAACTTCCAGTGACCGAGATCAAAGAATGGGTTTATATAGCAAAGATTCAGGAAACTCCAGTTCTTATTGGAATGATTTCAGGACACCAAGTTCCTCTTTCTCCAAAACTTTTGACTGAAGTTTTTGAGTTTGTTAATGGTGAAGATGAAATAGATTTATTTAGCACTAAATTTAATGAAATGTTAGAAAGGTTAGGTCATACTGAAAGAAATTCTAACCACCTCCTTAAGAAAAATCTATCAATAAAATATAGATTCTTGGCAGATATTATTGGCAAAGTGTTGCTAGGAAAACACTCTGCTCATGATCATATTACCAGGCACCAATTTCAATTGATGTGCGCCTTGGTTAACAAGAAATTAGTGAACTGGGGGGAATTCTGTTTGATTTAATTAAAAAGAAAATTAGTAAGAAGGATGTGAGTTTTGGAAGAGTTCTGGGAATCTTTCTCCAAGCAAAGGTTCCAGAATTATTGGTCTCCCAGACAATTTTTATTAACACCTCTAAGAGGCTTACTTCTGCCCTATTTGGTAGATGTGAGAGGATTATGCCCAAGCCCTCCTGGTCCTCCTCCTCCAGGATTACTTCAGAGGACAAAGGGCTGAAATAACCACTTCTCCAACCCCAGAAGAAGCTCCTGCTCCTCCTCCATCTCCACCTCATTCTATATTTCCTTCATTAACTCCACTTCAAAAACCTTCTACCTCCATTCCTCCAGTCTCACCATCACAATCACCATCTCAACCATAATCACCAATCCATACTTCTAAGGATACACCATCTCCACCTCCTCAATCACCTCAACCATCACATATTGATGATCTCCCTCCCTCATCTACTCATCCATATCAACCTATATCATTCCATACATTCAATCTACTCTCATCTCCATCTACACAACATTAACCTGTTCAAGATGAAATTCCTGAAGCTATCCCCCCATCAAATCTTCCACCAACATTCCCAACGTTCTTACAGTCAGACTTCCCTTAAGGATTCACTCTCTGTTCCACCTGTGGTCACCAATCAACCTATACCCCATCTACTACTGATCCACTGTATCTAGATTTCTCTGACATCTCTAATGATCTTCTCAAATTCATCACTCCCACTCTTAAGAAGCTAATTGTTGAGGCTATTTCCCCTCTCACTACCTCTATTTCCCTTCTTTCTGCTCAATTTGCTTCCTCCTCTTTTGTCCCTTCTGCTGGGGGACTGGGTTCAGGTCTTTCTGAAACCAGGTAGGGGGAGATGTCCAATGAAGAAACTCCTCTAGCAGTAGCATCAGAAACTTCAGCAGTAGTTTTAACAGCAACAATTACAACAGAGATAATTGAAATTCTAGATGATGATACTAAAATGACTAGCTTTGAAGAAGAGTTAGTCGATGCAGCAATAAACACTGTTGGTGATTTCATTATAAATCCCTCAGTTGATATTCATTATTTATTGCATTCCTTTGATACAGTTTATAGCAGAAATATAACAGCTTTTTATTCAGCATTGTCTGATTATTCTAGAGCAATTGTTCGCTATTCTTCTCCAGTTAATTCTTCTGTGTTAGAAGAAATTAGAAATAGCTTCTATAATGTTTCCTCTAGTATTTCTTCTGAGATTATATCAGTAAGTGTTCTAGAGCCAAAGGCTTTTTCTCCTCCAACTTTTGGCTGGGCTGAGTCCCCCATGCCAAATCTTGATGAAATTATGTTTCAATATATGGAACAAAAAATGACTATATTAAGGCTTAAGTTATCACAGATATTGTATCTAAAGAGCCAGAAGTTAAAGCAAAGGATCAAGATGACTTATTTAAGCAAATTGATGCAGTATATGATAATCCTGCTAGTGATTCTGACAATGATGATGATGATTTTGTTGATTCAGAAGATTTTGGTTCTAAGAAGAGAAAAGCAAAGAAGAAAGTTCCAGCAATGACTGCACCTATACCAAATCCCACAGCTGACACTCCCTACTACATTCTGCACAACATTACTCTCACTCCAGATACTCCCTACTGGATGAGACTCTCTAAGAATACACAAAAGAGAAGTAAGAAGATGAAGAGATATTGTTCTCCTCCTAAGAAGTCTTGGAGAGGACCTACTCCTCCTCCTCCACCTATAGTAGGATCAGTAGGATACATTTCTCAAGCTCAAAGGTCTGCTTCTTATTATTATCAATCAAGACCAACTCATAGTAGCAAGGAAATTGTTGGAACACCCTAATTTGGATTTGGGTCAGGATCACTATGTCTTTAAGTTCATTAGATTGACCCATCAATGTATAGCTAAGGGTCATAGGTTGTGCTAATTCAGAGGCTCTCAGAGATTGAAGAAATCAGCCAAGAGAAATCAGTCAGAGAAAACAGAATTCAACATTAAGCTTAGGTCGATGATTGTCGAGCTCCGATCGAAGATCATCGAGCTTAATCTTTGCTGTAACGTCGAGCTCTGGTCGACGCTTTATCTCAAGCTGCGGTCGACGCTTTCTGTCCAAAGCTCAGGTCGACGCTTTCCAAGCTCAACTATACTGGAACGTCGAGCTCCGCTCGACGCTAACCTATGCTGGAACGTCGAGCTCCGGTTGACGTTCTCCGAACTCCGATCGACGATTTCTGCCAGATCTCAGAATGCAAGTTTCCAGGCGGATTTTCTGGATATCTTTTGTCCTATTAAAGCCAGCTGTTATTATTCCAATACAGCTATATTAAAGGACTACTACAGGAATGCTTTTATGAGTATTATAGCCGTTGGAGTATCAAAAAAGGAAGCAGTAATAAATGCTATTATTCAAATGTCTGCTGCTCATCTATCAGGATATATATACACAGATTTACAGAGGAACAATAGAGTAGTGAAGAAAGAAGAACAGAATACAGTGAAAATAAATTACAGGAATTAGAGTTCCAGGAAGAACTCAACTCCACTTGTACAACTAAGTGCTCTTCTCAGATATGCTGTTCCAGGAAGCCTGAAGAGACAACTTCTCTACATCAGTCTGAAGGCTTACTGGAAAATCATCATCAAGGCTTCATTATTTACTCTCCAAGACAACTAACATTTCAGCCATTGCTGAAATCATCATTTGCTGGAGCAGTCATCCATTGAAGGCCTATCACCCTGTGCAAAGCTTCCACTCCTGAACCATTCTACATCTCAGGGGGAGCTTTGACATCATCAATCCACTTGTGCTTCTCTCATTTGATTGAGAACAGAGAAGACACCTTCAACTCTTATTTTTTCTTTTCCCGCTGTAAAAGGGTTCTTGAACTCCCTTCAAAAGTTCTGTTTGGTTCTGAGAGCCTTGTCAAAACTCAGTGGTGGCAAGACACCTGATCAAAAAATCTAGCTTTGGTTTTTGAGCACCTTATCAAAAGCTCATTGGTGTCAGGACAACTGATCAACTCATTGTAGCAAGGAAATATCTTCAAGGTCAGAGTCTCAATCTAGCAGCCAAAAGAGAATACAACAGCAGCAATATGATTGTCAAAGCAGCCAGCAGAAAGTTCAAGATGTTCATAAAGAAGAATCAAGTCTAGAGAGACCTCCCTTTCCTGCTTATGATCTAGAATTGGACCCCAACTATAGAATGACCAGGTTCAATGAGCTGATAGCTCTATCTCAGATAAGACATGCCAAGGAGGAAGGAAAAGAGCCCTCTCAATTTACAACCATGTCTTCCTATATAAAGAAAGAACTTGATAAATATCAGGTACAAAATCTTTTCAATATTGATTCTTATATGAATTTACATCCAGAAGCAGTAGTGCCTAGAGTTGCAACTATAAAGATTCTTGGGGCTCAAGACATGAAGATGACCCAAAGAGAAACAGAAGACCCAAAAAGGATAATGGTTTTCACAAAACCTGCTTCAGATCACTCTAATGATAATTCAAAGAAAAACTCTTAATATTCTGATTTTGCTTTTTAATCTTTATTGATGTGTATTATATCCACAAGGCACATTTGTTCATATCTGCTGAATGATTTAAAATTCTATCAGATATTTTTATTGCTTTGTGATTTTCTTTATTTTTATTTTTGTATAGTGACCTCACCCAAATAGGGGGAGATTGTTGGAACTGTACTTGAGATTTGGGCAAGAATCAATATTAGGATTGTTGACCAAACATGTATAGCCTATGGTCATTGGTTAGTTCTAGGGTTAAGGTTAGTCACATTAGGTTAGATTATTGAAACCTACCTTCAGAAGACTTCAGAGACAAAAGACTTTAGAGACAAGATGGTTTAAAGATTGCAGAAAAAGTCGTTCGATGATAGTTGAACTCAGCTCGACGATCGTCGATCTAAGATCGACGAACTAAGAGTTCCTTCTCTGATTTGAGCTCAACAATAGTCTAACTGAGATCGATGATCTCTGATCTCACAGCAGAACTTCAGCTCGAACAAAGGACTATCTCAGATCGATGAACTTGGAGCTCAGTTTGTCAAGTACTTTTTTAGCTCAACATTCTTGGAGCTCAGTTCGATGAAAGAGAATTCTCAGCTTGATGATCTTGGAGCTCAACTCGAGGAAAAATTTACTGAGGTCGACAAATTTCTCCCAGGTTTTGTTCGACTAATTCTTTGTTGATTTCAGTTCGACTAAAGCAGTTGAATTTCAAATTATATTATAATATGTTTGTAATGCTCTGATAATTAATGTACAATATTCTTATGAATATAGTCCTTCCATGACAGCATTAATTATGGTCTTCACAAAGTTATTACTTGGCTTATTATACTAGGACAGTTGGGGAAACTCATTAAATAAAAATTCTAGCCGTTCAACTCCCAGAATTTCCGCAGTCAGTCAAGGAATGGAATTAAAAATTCAAAGGCTAAAATCTGCAAGGAATATATAAGGATTATTGTTTAAGATAGCAGCAAGTTAGAAAGATGTGACAAAAAGAATAATTTGTAGAAAAACTACAAGAAGTATAACTATTATACAACTCAAGTTCATCATCAGTTTTTGCTTCATTGCATTCAAGAGAAAATCCATAAACATCTGTCTAAGAGCTTCTTGAAGATCAACAAGCAATCCTAAGGCCTACACCCTTTGTAAAGCTTCCATTCTCCTGAACTATTCTACATCTCAGGCGGAGCTTTGACAACAATAACAATCCAGTAGTATTCTCAGAACTTTGAGAAAGATAACACATTATCAAATTTCTTTTTACCTTACTATCTAAGGGTTTTTAACTCCCTTCAAAAGTTATTCCTTTGGTTGTTAAGTCTCCTAATCAAAAGACTTAGTTTGGTTTTTGAGCACTGGTCAAAAGCTCAAAGGGTTGTTAGATCTCCCTTGAAAATAGATCTTGTGGTGACAGGGCATCTGAGCGAAAACCTGTAGTGGCAGGGCACCTAATCAAAAATCTATAGTGGATTCCTACCAGGGTGGTCGAATAGTGGATTTACCCAAGTTTTAGGGAAATCATTATAAAATCTTTGTGTCGTCTGGTTGCTCTATTTGCTATTTTTGTTGTTGTGATTTTCTGTGTTTTATTTCTGCATATTTACATATAGATATCACTTATTTTAATCCACTGTAAAAATTAATCAAAAGATTTTTAATACTTTATTCACCCCCCTCCTCTAGAGTTAGTGTGATCTATCCTTTCACTTTCTGTCTTTAAGTAAGATCCTATTCCTATTTATATGCTGGAACACCCACTGTCCAAGTACCATATTTGATTTACAGAGGTACTTGAACCAAAATATAGATCATTTATCCTTAGGAGCCCAATATATCTTGGGTCCTAAGTGCATGTTAGCAACATAAGTATCTCTAACAAAACCATGTCTTGCTGGAATGCCTTTCTTTGCATTAGGCACACTAGGGTTGTGCCAACAATCTATGACAAAGTTTGTCACTTTCCCACAACAACAAAACTCATGGATGTTGTATCTTCTTTTCTGAACAGCTTTTGAAGTAGATAATTCAGTTTTTTGTTCTTGAAGGAAGATAACATCATTCTTCTTGTTTCTTTACACAATGTCGTAGCAGTCAGTGTCTTATTGGTATTAACATGTTTCAGTTTGGTGGCTGAGCACAAGTTGATAGCATTAGTAATTGCCTTGTGAGATTGAGATACATGCTGGATAGCAGCCAACTTTCTACTTAGAAGGGATTTAGAAGTTGATGTTTCCTTACCCTTGAGTGAGGGGGCAGGGGCACCAAACACAAATGGTCCAGGATGGGCCATCTGTATTTCCTCATATGGGGCCTTAAAGGCACTCAAGCCTATCCCCTTCCTTCCACTATAGCTTTGAACATTTTTTTTCACACTATCAGATCTTCCATTCAACTAATGACCATATATACTTTCTTGGTCATATTTGTTGGATGGTAACAGGACCTTCTCAAAAGAGATTACAGGCTGGATTGGATCCCTAACCTTACTCCTATTCCTTCTTTTAGTATTCCCCTTAATGTACTGAAAGTCCACCTAGTGTCAACTACTTACACCTATGGGGGGGGGATAGGTGTCTTTGTAGCATATTTGCTAAATTAAGGTTTTACCTGCACAAGAGAACAAAACAACACAGCACAAAAAGTACACAAGCAATTTATAGTGGTTCCCCGATTTGGGTACGTCCACTTTCCCCCTTTCGACCTATCTCCCAACCAGGGACGACTCGGTCACTTCACCAACAGGATTGAAATCCAATCCTTGCACTACCGGAAGGAACCCTTCCACACGTAGGAGTCAACACTCCCACAACACGGGTTGCACCCAACCCTACAACTGAAGACCAATCGGTCCTTTACAATGAATTAAAAATAGCTTGTAAGAAATACAAACAATGTATGGAGACTAAGGTGTCCCTCTTCGTTCGACGACGTGTTCTTGAGGTCAACGAAGAGTTCACAACCCTAGATCTCACTTGGAGAGAATCTCCCTGAGACTGGCGGCGGCACGAGCGGCGGCGAGGCACTCGGTGTTGGCGGCGGCAACTGAAAACAGCAGCAAAGCACTGGAGATCCAATCTTCTTAGCGAAGTCGGCAAGGTCTACCAACGGTCACACGAGGATCGATCGTCTCGATCGATTCGAACGGGGAAAGATTTCCCTATCTCAAATCAAGAGACAAAAGATCTCTGGATAGACACGTGAGACGGTGTGCAGGACTAGGCTTCTATCACCGAGGATCTGGAGGAGATCGAGATCGGCTTCGGTGATCGGCTGCGGCGACGGAGGCGGAGCAAGTTTGCGAGATTAGGGTTTTTGTCGGCCGCTTTGTTTCGTATCTCGTCTGTCTTTTACTGTACACAAATACCAGAGTATTTATACACTAGGTCAAGAGATGACCGTTGAGGGCCCCACCATCAGTAAGATCGAAGTCCGGTTCAAAATCCCGCAGATGTCGTGGACCGGTCCAGGCAGAGTCGGAAAAATACCTAAGTCAAATTCGGCGAGAATCGTGGGTGATTCTCGACGAATCGGCGAGAATCACTTACGATTCTCGCCGAATTCTACTTAGAGAATTCTGGCAGCACAGGTTACAGAGGTCGGTGAGAATCGGTGGGAATCACCTTGGATTCTCGCCGACTCGTCGAGAATGCAAAGTCATTCTCGACGAATCGGCGAGAATCACTTGGTGATTCTCGATGATTCTGCCTTAGATGATTTTTCTGACTGCGTCGAGACAGCCGGCCCAACCCGGCAAGAATCAACTAATGATTCTCGACGACTCGTCGAGAATCACTGGTGATTCTCGAAGAATCGGTGAGAATCACTTAGTGATTCTCGACGATTTACACTTAGACGATTCTCGTCTTTCAACCCGTGAGATGGTCTTTGGCCCATCCTTGCTCCTTGTCTGCTCTTGCTTTATCATAGCCCTGTACTTGAAATTAAGTACACCCCAATAGAGAGAGTACACGTAGGCCAACACACTGATCTGCTCAATGAGGGATTACGTTGCACAGACCCGTGTATATTGACCCACTGCACCCTGACATTGGTGTGTACTTAGCATGGAATAACTGCAAGCACAACTAGAAGAAATTCATCAAATACATAGTCTATTTACCTTAGCTTGTACAAGGGCTTCTTCAAATCAGGTACATTGTGGATACAATACCCAACAATCTCCCCCTATTTGAAGAAGCCTAAACCCTATAAGCTAAGGTGAATAGAGCATATAGAAATGAAAATCATAAACTTAAATTTGAGTTGAGAGAGATATTCATTACCAATTTCTTGAGAGCAAACTTGGAGCCACCTTAGCCTTAGCCGAGAGGGTTATCTCCCCCTTTTCGGCTTCTGCAAATCGGGAACTGAAGCATGTGACACCATGCTCCCCCTCAGTTCTTGTACCTTTGCTTTCACCAAATTCCTAGTAGAGGCTCCCCCTAGACGCATGAGCCTTGAGCTCCTGTAGTCTTCATTCTTCGTAGTTTAGCATCCCCAATTCAGTTTTGAACATACTGAACTTGGCCTCGTCAAGGGGCTTTATGAAAATGTCTGCAATCTGCTTGTCAGTGGGAACATAGCAGAGAGAGATGTCCTTGTTCTCCACGTGCTCCCGAATGAAATAGTAACGCACTCAATATGCTTTGTTCTGCTGTGCGATACCGGATTGTTGGCAATAGCAATTGCACTGGAGGAGTCGCAGTACATCGGTACTTCCTTGAACTTGAGGTCATAGTCGGCTAACTGGTTTCTTATCCATAGGAGTTGTGCGCAATAGCTCCCAGCCGAGATGTACTAAGACTCGGCAGTGGAGGTTGCGACACAATTCTGCTTCTTGCTGTTCCATGAAATAAGCCTTCTTCCGAGGAATTGACACGTCCCGGAGGTGCTTTTCCTGTCATCCCTACTTCCTACAAAATCAGCATCTGAAAACCCTATTAGCTCGACATCATTGCTTCTCGGGTACCATAAGCCAAGATTAGGGGTACCTTTAAGGTATCTGAGAATTCGCTTTGCAGCGACATAATGAGATTCCTTAGTGTTCACCTGATATCTGGCACAAACACATGTGGAGAACATGATATCCGGTCTACTTGCAGTAAGATAGAGCAGAGATCCAATGATGCTTCTGTATTTGGTTTTATCAAAAGGTTTCCCTTTCTCATCCTTATCCAGAGACATGGTGGATCCCATTGGAGTCCTCATAGAGGTTGCATTCTCCATTCCGAATTTCTTGAGGAGTTCATTTGTGAACTTCGTCTAAGAAATGAAGATTCCTTCCTCAGACTGTTTCACTTGAAGTCCCAAGAAATACTTCAGCTCTCCCATACTGCTCATTTCAAACTTTCCATGCATAAGTTTGGAAAACTTTTTGCAAAGATTGTTGTCCGTTGAGCCGAATATAATGTCATCAACATAGATTTGCACCAGCAAAATCTTGCCTTTGACTTCCCTGAGAAACAATGTCTTATCTATTTTTCCTCTAGAGAACTTGTTCTCAAGAAGAAAACTAGACAATGTCTCATACCAAGCTCGAGGAGCTTGTTTTAGGCCATATAGCGCTTTATTAAGAAAATATACATGATTAGGATAAGTTGGATTGACAAAACCTAGAGGTTGAACAACGTATACTTCCTCTTTCAAATCTCCATTCAAGAAAGCCGATTTCACGTCCATCTGATAGACTGTGAATCCTTTCTGAGAGGCATAGGCTAGGAATAGCCGGATTGCCTCGAGCCGTGCAACTGGTGCAAATGTCTGGTCAAAGTCAATCCCCTCCTCCTGTCGGTATCCTTGAGCCACCAGTCTAGCTTTGTTCTTGATGATGACTCCATGTTCATCGAACTTGTTTCTGAAGATCCACTTGGTGCCAATCACATTTTGCGTCTTCGGTCTGGGAACCAGCGTCCAGACTTCGCATCTTTCGAATTGATGCAGCTCCTCTTGCATGGCCAAAATCCACGACGCGTCTTTGTTCGCTTCGTCGAACTTCTTTGGCTCCACCTGCGACAGAAAGCTAAGATGCAGGATCTCGTTAAGAGTACCTCGGCGAGTTCTGACACCGTCTCGGGCATCCCCAAAGATTTGATGTCTGGGATGATCCCTCACGTGTCTGAGCTCTAGAAGTCTTGCATCAGGAGCTTCGACTATTTCTTGGGCATCTCCTTCTTCTAAAGGATTTGCCTCATTTTGATCTTCAACTTCTCCGATCGGCGTTGATGTGGAGACATTGACATACTTTGGAGTTGCATCCTTCTCGGGATCATCCAGTTGTAGCTTTTCGAGTCTGGCACCTGCAGCTTCAGGAAGGCAACTAGAAGTCTTGCAATTAAGCAAGCTTCCTTCATCAAATACAACATTTATTGATTCCTCTACCACTAGGGTTTTCTTATTGAAAACTCTATAAGCCCGGCTGTGGCTACTATAGCCCATGAATATGCCTTCGAAGCATTTTTCACCAAACTTAGTACGCGGGTACTTCCCATTATTCAGTACATAACACTTGCAGCCAAAAATCCTCAAATAGGACATGGTTGGTTTCTTGCCTTTCAGTAGCTCATAAGGAGTCTTACAATGGCTCTTGTTAATCAACGCCCGGTTTTGTACATGACAGGTCGTATTGACAGCCTCGGCCCAGAAGTATTCTGGGAGAGAAGCGTCATTCAACATTGTCGTGCACGATTCAATGAGTGTTCTATTCCTCCTCTCCGCCACTCCATTCTGTTGAGGAGTGCGAGGGGAGGAGAACTCATGAAAGATACCAAGCTCTTCACAGAACTCTGTCATAGCCCTAGACTCAAACTCTGTTCCGTGGTCACTTCTGATTTTGACCACTGAGCAGTTAAGTTCGTTCTGTATCTGCTTGACAAAACTGGTGAAGATGTAAAACATATCAGACTTGCGTTTTAAAAAGAACACCCACGTAAACCGAGAGTGATCATCTACAATCACTAGCGTATACGACTTCCCTCCTAAGCTATGAACTTGCATTGGACCAAACAGGTCCATGTGCAGAAGATATAGACATCTGGAGGAATCTTTGTCTGGGATGCCCTTAAAGGTAACCCGAGTCTGCTTGCCCTTCTGACATGCAGGACATGGACTATCTTTGATGCACTTAATAATGGGAGCATCCCTTACTAAGTCTTTGGAAAACAGCATATTAATTGTTTTGTAATTAATGTGTGCCAATCTCTTGTGCCATTGTTCACAAAGAGATGCACTGCCTTTAGAACCGAGGCATACTGGGGTAGAAGAATCTAAACTAAGAAAATCTAAACATAAAATATTTCTGCTCCTAATGCCTGTTAATACGATCTCCGAAGAGTCACATGATATTATCAGGCATTTATCCTTGCAGAACTTAACGTCATACCCTTTATCACATAACTGGCTTACACTGATCAGGTTATGATTTAACCCTTCAACATAAGCTACGTTAGTGATAGAGAGTATGCCGTTGGAAATCGTACCGTAACCTCTGGTGACTCCCCGATCAGATCCCCCAAATATGACTTTGGGTCCATCCTCGATTGGAGAGTACTCCCTCAGCAGGCTTCTTGTCCCGATCATATGACGGGAGCATCCACTGTCCAAATACCAAATAGGAGTTTTGTTGGCCTTTGGACATCCCAGCAAAATAGAATTAATTTGCCTTAGGAACCCAATCGAACTTGGGTCCTAGATTCCTTGTTAGCATACTCCCCCTCGATTGGTTAACTCTACGAGTGGTCGGCCGCGCATTGCTAACATAAGGAGTCTCGTTATACCTTGGATTAAACCAACAATCCACGACAAAGTGACCAATTTTGCCACAGCACCAGCAGTCAAACATGTTATACTTCCTCTTGGGCGCCTGCTTTACCCTTGAAACGTGGGGTTCAGCTTGGGCCGAAGACCTGGAGGTGGAGGCAACATGATGACCACAGTCACATGACTTACTCACCTCTTGGCTTTTCAGTGTAACATGCTTGTCCTTAGGTGCCTGCTTCCTATTATGGCCGCTAGAGAATTGACCATAATTTCCCAAGTGGATTTCCTCATAAGGTGCCTTGAAGACACTCTCACTTAAGTTACGGGGAAAGGTCCACCCATCATATCGGCTCTTCGGCTTTGCAACCGAGGGCCTGAAGTGATGCCCATATGTTGACTCAAAGTCATGTTGGTTACAAGGAAAGCTAGGCTTTTTCTGAACTCAACAGGGCTGAGTGGGGCCTTTCCTTTCTCATCAGCAGAGGCTTTCTTGGCAGCCTTATTCTTCCTCCTGTTCCTGTTTCTCTTGGATGAGGAGCTAGATACCCCTACATGCCCCAATCCAGCTCCTTTGGCTTGAGCAGAGAAGGTATCAACTAATGGAAGAACAGTTTTGGCATAGAGAAGCTCTTGACGATCTTCCATTCTGCCGCAAGTTGTTCTTCCAACTTGTTGACTTCCTCCTGCTTAAGATCAAGGAGCTTAAGAGATTCTGAATGCTTTGAGGTCAGGTCCAAGTGCTCATGTCAGAGGGAGATCAAACTGGTGATCTCTTCCCTCAGGGATACACTCTCACCTTTAAGGAATTTAACTTCCTTTTTCTCAGCCTTCAGTTTCTTTCGACATTTCAGGAATGTATTGAGCAGAAGCTCATACTTCTCGAGGAGCTCTGCTTCAAGGGCAGAAGGACTATCCTCAGGGTCATCATCCTGAGACTCAGGATCAGAGTCAGAGTCGGAGAGAGGGGTGTGAGCTTTTACCTTCCCAGTAAATGGGGGGCATTCTCCTTCTGAGTCAGAGCGACCCATTAGCCCAAAGTAGGCTTCCTCATCATCTCTTGTGTCTGACGTGTCAGATTCACTCAGCGTCTTTGGCTTCTTTGCGATGTAACTCCTCTCCTTCTTCTTGTCTTTTGAGGACCTGTGCTCCACTCCCTTTCCCTTTTCCCTCTTGCCTTGATGGCAGTCGGCCATGACGTGTCCTGGCTTGTTGCAACCAAAGCATATAATGTCAGAAGAGCGGTGTTTGTTCGGTTTGGAAACATACCTGTCAGAGGAATAGTTCTTCTTCTGATCCCTTGAGGAGGAGCCGTTTCTCTTTCTCTGATTCCTCAGCTTGAGGAACTTCTTGAATTCCCGTGTGATAAGGGATAAATTTTCCTCTGATAACTCTGAGCCGGAGGAGCTTGGCTCAGAGTCTTCCTCTTCATCCCTCTTCCACGCACGGGAAGAGGCGGCACCCTTGCCCTTTCGGATTGGATGGCTTTTAAGGCCACCGTCTTTTCCTTGGCCGCGGCTTTCTCTGCTTCCCCTTCAGCCTTCCTTGTGTTCAACTGAAGCTCATAGGACATGAGCTTCCCGAACAGAATCTGTGGATTAGTTTCCGCAAGTCTGCCAAACTCGCGGATGGCGCAGATCTTTGTGTTCCATTCCTTAGTGAGGGACCTAAGGAACTTATCATTGAGTTCACCGTCAGTGAACACCCTTCCATATCCTTTGAGTGCATTGACGATCTTGAGGAAGTTTTCGAAGGTGACTCCGATCTCCTCCTTTGGCCCTTGCCGGAAGGCCTCATATTTCTGATTGAGGAGGGATCTCCGATCGTCCCTCACTTCATCTGTGCCCTCCATTAGGACAATCAGACAGCTCCAGAGATCCCTGGCTGTCCTGCAGTTGCTGAAGTTCTGCATCATAGAGTCGTCAACTGCGCTTACCAGGATGTTCTGAGCTTTCTTGTCGAGTCCGAACAGCACCATTTCGTCCTTGTCCATTTCCGAAAGTTTCTTGGGCACTTTCCTGGTTGGATCAATGGTGGAGGCCTTGGTGGGAATGTAAGGTCCCTCCTCCACTATCATGAAGAGCCGAGGGTCGACTGCTTCCATGTAGAATCTGATTCTTTCCTTCTAGATAGGAAAGTTCAGTCTTATGCATACTGGGATTTTGCCGGAATGCTTGAGTCCGTCCATGGAAGATATCGGTCTTCTTCTTGGCACTGGTGACAGGATTTTACTCAAGATGTGAACCTTTTTGATGAGTAACCTCCCTCTGATACCACTTGAAAGTCCACCTAGTGTCAACTACTTACACCTATGGGGGGGATAGGTGTCTTTGCAGCGTATTTGCGGAATTAAGGTTTTACCTGCACAAGAAAACAAAACAACACAGCACAAAAAGTACACAAGCAATTTATAGTGGTTCCCCGATTTGGGTACGTCCACTTTCCCCCTTTCGACCTATCTCCCAACCAGGGACGACTCGGCCACTTCACCAATAGGATTGAAATCCAATCCTTGCACTACCGGAAGGAACCCTTCCACACGTAGGAGTCAACACTCCCACAACACGGGTTGCACCCAACCCTACAACTGAAGACCAATCGGTCCTTTATAATGAATTAAAAATAGCTTGTAAGAAATACAAATAACGTATGGAGACTAAGGTGTCCCTCTTCGTTTGACGACGTGTTCTTGAGGTCAACGAAGAGTTCACAACCCTAGATCTCACTTGGAGAGAATCTCCCCGAGACCGGCGGCGGCGACGAGCGGCGGCGAGGCACTCGGTGTTGGCTGCGGCAACTGAAAACAGCAGCAAAGCACTGGAGATCCAATCTTCTTAGCGAAGTCGGTAAGGTCTACCAACGGTCACACGAGGATCGATCGTCTCGATCGATTCGGATGGGGAAAGATTTCCCTATCTCAAATCAAGAGACAAAAGATCTCTGGATAGACACGTGAGACGCTGTGCAGGACTAGGCTTCTATCACCGAGGATCTAGAGGAGATCAAGATCGGCTTCGGTGATCGGCTGCGGCGACGGAGGCGGAGCAAGTTCGCGAGATTAGGGTTTTTGTCGGCCGCTTTGTTTCATATCTCGTCTGTATTTTACTGTACATAAATACCAGAGTATTTATACACTAGGTCAAGAGATGACCGTTGAGGGCCCCACCATCAGTAAGACCGAAGTTCAGTTCAAAATCCCGCAGATGTCGTGGACCGGTCCAGGCAGAGTCGGAAAAATACGTAAGTCAAATTCGGCGAGAATCGTGGGTGATTCTCGACGAATCGGCGAGAATCACTTACGATTCTCGCCGAATTCTACTTAGAGAATTCTGGCAGCACGGGTTACAAAGGCCGGGGAGAATCGGTGGGAATCACCTTGGATTCTCGCCGACTCGTCGAGAATGCAAAGTCATTCTCGACGAATCGGCGAGAATCACTTGGTGATTCTCGACGATTCTGCCTTAGATGATTTTTCTGACTGCGTCGAGACAGCCGGCCCAACCCGGCAAGAATCAACTAATGATTCTCGACGACTCGTCGAGAATCACTGGTGATTCTCGACGAATCGGTGAGAATCACTTAGTGATTCTCGACGATTTACACTTAGACGATTCTCGTCTTTCAACCCGTGAGATGGTCTTTGGCCCATCCTTGCTCCTTGTCTGCTCTTGCTTTATCATAGCCCTGTACTTGAAATTAAGTACACCCCAATAGAGAGAGTACACGTAGGCCAACACACTGATCTGCTCAATGAGGGATTACGTTGCACAGACCCGTGTATATTGACCCACTGCACCCTGACATTGGTGTGTACTTAGCATGGAACAACTACAAGCACAACTAGAAGAAATTCATCAAATACATAGTCTATTTACCTTAGCTTGTACAGGGGCTTCTTCAAATCAGGTACATTGTGGATACAATACCCAACATGTACCCCAATCCCTTCTTTTTGGTTTTGGAGGAGAATGTATAAATGAGTGAAAATACTGATTTAGGTTTTGAGTATTGGGCCACTAGCATCCTCTCTTTGAGGAGCTTATCTTCCAAATCTTTAATTAAATAATTTTTATATTTATGGTTGTGACTTGGATAATAGTGATTGTCTTAAGTTCAGATACCTCCTTGCTCATTTGATTATTCTATGAGGCTGACTCAGTGTGCAAGGACATATCTTCTCTTAAGGAAGCAATCTCCTGGACTTGTCTTTTGACAAGCAACTTAATCTTCTTCAAAGCTTCCAAGATCAAACCATACTTGTCAGTCAATTGATTGATATCTTCCTTAGATTCTGAGACACTATTATTATAATGTGAAGGAGCTTTAGAATTAGGACTTGTTTCATAATTAGATTCAAAGGAGGAGATGGAATGAATCAATACCTCATTAGGATCAGACTGATCCTGGCTAGATTCTCGATCTATCATGGCCATGAGTCTACATTAACCATTGACTTCTTCATCTACCTCATTACCACTATTTGAAAGTTACAGAGGGGCCCTGAACCCTATCCTTTGTCACAACCCGCATTTTCTCTGAATTTAAAGAGTATTTCAGAGTAAGAGAAAACATGTGGCATGATGCCACATCGTAAAGGGGAAACTGTAGACGTTCAGGATATATCATCCCTCAAACAACTAGACCCCTAGGAGTGGTTTGGTCATGAGTGGGTCATGAAAAAACTCTAGGAAGCTCGAGAGGACAAGGTGAACTAGGGCATAAATGTAGGAATCACCTTGGTCTGCCTATAACACAACCCCATCACCAAATCTAGGGTTTGACTTTAGGGCTTTAAATTGACCCTAGGAACCCACCATAGAACTTCTAACCCTTTGGGAGGTCCATTAGGCCACTAAGGACCCATTGGGTTCAACCCAAGTGGTCAAGTTGACTATGTCAACCCTAATCCTTAAGTGGTCAAAGTGCCCTATTATAGGTCAAGTGACCACCAGATGCAAAACCAACCCTACCCAAGTCCACCTAGACCTTAGGGGAGGCCAATGGGTCACTAAGGACTTAATGGGGTCAACCCAAGTGGTCAAGTTGACAAAAGTCAACCCTAACCCTAAAGTGGTCAAAGTGCCTTATTATAGGTCAAGTGACCACCAAGGTGCCAAACCAACCATACCCAAGTATCCCTAGGCCTTAGGGGAGGCCAGTTAGTCACAAAGGACCCATTGGGGTCAACCCAAAAGGTGAAATAGACCAAAGTCAACTCAACCATAATATGGGTCAAATTAACCCAAGTTGACCTAACCAAGTCCAATTCACTTGCGCTAAGCCCAATTGGAGTGATCCACAAGCTTTAGGAGGCTGATATTTACCTAAAATGCCACTTAAATTCTTGAGTGGGTGACTAGGAGAGAGAAACCTCATCTTTTCTTTTAATGGAGGAGATAGAAAGAGAGAGAAAGAGGCCATTCATGGCCAAGGAAGGCCAAGGGCCTCCTCTCTTCAATTCCAATAGCTTGGTCCATCTCCCATGATCAGTTATTTGGATATCAACATCCATAGATGGCCTCTTGGTGGCTAATTTCAAGGATTTTTCAGTTGGCCAAAAAAGTTCCTTCATGGCCATTAATGGTCATTTGAGCTTAGACCCTTCTTCTCCCCCCCATTTGGGTATTTTAAAAGCTTCCCCAGACCGAGAGCAGCCGTTTGCACCATTTACTTGAAGGAGCTGAGCCCTCTGGTAGTGTGGTTGTAGAGCACCCGAAACCACCACCACCGGCAATGGCGACATAGTGATCAGCTCGACTTCAGCCACCCTAGAAGGTCCTATCTTCCTCCTCTCTCTCTGTGGATAGATCATCATCTGTTGGGCCTAAGGTTTGGGTCCAATTTGTCCCAGATCAAGGGATCTGAGTGCTTATTTTTCAAGCTTTCCTTCCATACACCATTCAGTGTTCCGGCCACCTCCAGTTGGTCTACCACCACGAATCATCGGCCACCACTTCAACGAAGGTGGTGGTGGTAGTGCCTGGCCGGGAAAGGGCGTAGGTGGCAGGGAATTACGGGCAAAGTCGGCCCAGGACGGAGCAAACTGAGTCGTTGGCGCACTGGGGACGATGACGGGATGCCATTGATTTTGCGCCAAGATTCGTGCCTCCGTATCTTATAAATAGGATTAATAGTAATTCAGTTTTTTTAATTTCTGTCATAATTATTGCAGTGTTTAAAGTTAATTATTAAAAATACTTAGAGCCCCTTACTGGATAAATGTTCAATATGAAAGTTGTATCCCTTAAGGTGTACTTTATTTAAAAAATTGTTTCAACCCGTTTGGGTCAGTGGTCTGACCACAAAATTCAAAATGGTGCAGTCTATACATATGGTTAACCTGAGGCAAAATTGAGTGCCCCATCAATTCATCCATCCAAATGCCTTGAAATTTGGGTTTGGGGTCACTATTACCTATGCCTATGACATATTCAAAAAAAGTAATTTTTTGAAAACCTTTTTTCTATAGTTTTTGTAAATATTTAATAATTCATGTATGGGTTAATTGGAGGGTCTAATGACCTCACAACTCCCCAAAATTTTTGTGGATGACCCTTAGGGTCATGATAAGTCACTGGTAAAAATCTCAGCCCATTTGGGTTTGATTTGTATAAGCATTGATGTGACCAAAGTTTGGTCCCTAAGGGGAAAATTAGAGCAAATGTGTGTTTGATGGGTTGAGTGCTTAATCCTCATCCAAAAGGGATGAAACCTTGTCCACTAACTTGACATCCTATAAAACACCCCCACAAGAGATTTTGGGTAGTTTAGGGTTGGAATGCCCTAGAACCCTAGTGTGAACCCTAGGGTTGAGTTTTGAGCTCAAAGAAGGACATGGGACCATATGTCCTTGGAATGTATTGAAACTTGGTAGGTGTGTTCCTAGGGTGGAAATAGGCCCTAGTAAATGATTTTAGAATTTTTAGGAACTTACATCCCTCTAAAATAGTTTAGGACCAATTAGGGTACATTTACTCATAATTTTATTGCATGACTATATGATCTTAGATGTTCATGAAACATAGGGAGTGATTTTATATAATGATTAATAATTTCTGGAAATTTTAGTATGTATTTTGGATTAGTATTTATAGTACTTCATTCAAAAACTTAGTAATTGCACTATTAGTAAGGAAAAATTATTTTGAGTCATTTACTCATTGTAAAATTATTAAAATTGGTTTTAGGACACATTAAGTCTTCTCCATGCTTTATGAATTTTTAGAAAATTATTGGAAGCCTTTTTCTATAGGATGCTTCACAAAGTGCTTTGTGTATAATATATTTTAATAATTTATTTATGTGGCTAAAACCGATTAGAAAATTACTAAATTTGGTTAGTTGTCTTTTCTGGTCATATTTCACCACTAGTAATTTTTATGTAATTTTTAGATGATTATTTCTATTATTTAGTTCCTTGTCATATTAATGAGGTTGGTTAATCAATAATTAGTCTGAAGGTCAAACTTTTTTAGAAAAATTGTGAATTTCATTATTTATTGTTATTTTGATGATATATACTTTTCATAATTTTGTTGCGGCCATAACATGTCAAAAAAGTATACTTGATGTTCAAAAGCATAGATGGCCTGATTTTTGCTAAAAATTAAATAAATGCCAAATAAAATAGAAAAAATATTATATTCCGGATTTACCCTTAAAATATCATATTTGACCACCTGTAATATTATTAGATCATTAGGATGAATATTTGGAGGGGGTCATCATTCATGCACGTCATGTAGCTCATTAGGTCTGCACATAGTAAACCTGTAGAAATGAGATAACATGTAAGCCTTGGAAAGGGAAGGTGGGGTAGATCATGTACTTGGTCTTATTTGGATATGAGAGAGTAAGGTTGTGAGAGCCTGGTTGGCTAAGTTAAGGTCATGCGTCGGATCGACGATGGATCGTCTTTTCCTTGGAGGAAGCCTAAAAACTCTTTTGGTTAGATCAACTATAAGATCAATAGAGTCGAGACATGGGTAGACACCAATAATAATAAGTACCTTGCAAAAGGGAGCTTTGGGTTTTAGCCCATCGTAGTTCCTAGTGCCCTCGAGAGCCCTTCACAGGTAATGCCCTAGGCAGTCCAAGGTTAACCTTAAACCGTAAGACAAATGATTAAAGAGTAACTATTAAATACTAGGGCTTCACTTTCACTCACCCTGATGACTCGGGAGGTTAGCTTGGTTTGGTCACCCCAGCAGTAGGCTCGGTGGTTGTGGAAATGGGCAAGATAGCCCGGCGAGCCGAAGGCTCGGAAGGTAGTTGAAATTAACAGGTTAGTCTGGGGAGCTGATGGCTCGGGAATTAATGGCTGCATGTGCATAAGATGGTGGGTCTTCGGGATTCGACGGTTGTTCACACCGTCATCGACAAGATGACTCATCGGGTGTGGTTCACACTTAGCCAAAGAAAAGACTGGTGGATTTGCCAACACAGTACGCAGAGGCTCTGCGGTGTGTTCTTCGCGTTGAGGCGTATGAAGGTATAGGTTAGGTAGTGTGAATGCCAGCCTAGAGGTGGGCCGGCACAAACCACTACCTCTATTTCCCATGACGGTAGGTACCTGAGAGTTTAGCTAACTCCAAATGGGGGAACTAAAGGTCTGTGCACATAGAGTCATGTGTGTGTGTGTGTTGCACTTGTATGAACCATTACCATCAAACCCACATAACATATCATATCATATCATCATCACATTTCAACCATTACCCCTAACATATAAATTTGTATGAGCCTTTAACACGTTAGGCCTTGTAAAATGACCCCTTAGTTTAGAAGCACTTGTTGGCATGCTTATAAGCTATGGTTACATTCTCTGTGGTTAACTGTTACATTTCTTTTATAATTTTGTACTTCACCTTCTACTCTTTACTGCTCTTTTACTTTAGTATTACTAGCTTGCATTTATTTAATAGCACAGTGTATATTACAATATAACTGCTAGTTAGGTCAACTGTCACCTGCTTTCCTGTTCTCCACCATCATAGCTTTCCTATCATTCCTCCCACATGGTGCCTAGGAGCCGTTGTGGGAGTGGTGGGGGAAACCAGGATTAGTCTTTTGAATAACGGTCGGTGGACCAAACATTTTAGGGTCCCTGGATGGGAGACAGGGAGCAGTAGCAGGAGATGCAACCCCATCAGAGTGTGGTCACATGGAGGTGGGCTAGTCTAGCACAAAAGAACCAGCTTCAGGATCCATCAGTAATTAGCATATTTGCTTCCGCGAGAGTGTTGTAGTGAGGTCTTGATGTACCGGGCAAGAGCTCATTTTGTCTGTGTCATTTTTTTTACTTCTGTTACTATTTTCATTTCTATGTGGACTGTGCTGTGATTCAGCTTTCTTTATACTACATGTGATTGTGGATTTAGTCTTAATTGTACTTCTGCTTCTTTTGTGATCATTACTGCGGGCAGAATCGACATTTTGTATTGGCAACCTTCCTGAGTGTTGGTGTTACTACAAAATGGCTATTCTTGGCATAAGACCTGGAGGCGAAGAAAAAAAGGGTCTTACAAACTAGTATTAGAGGCCTACCTCGATCGAAAGAAAAGAAGTTTACAAACTGGTATCAAAGGAAACCTCGATCCGAAGAAAAGAAGTCCACAAAAATCCTGGGAAACCCCGCACATGCTTAGTTTGAGGACAAACTAGTAATAGATGCAATGGTGTGCGCATAAGGGAATAACATGCAGTAGTGCACTTTTCAGCTAATTTATGGGTAAATTACCATGCAATTGGCTTTTCCTTGTGTATCTTGCGATGGACCCTACCACTAGGCAGGGTCTACCTCAGTCTCAGAATGTTGCTCCACCTTCGCAGGATCCTACTCTATTTCAGCAAATGGAGGTGGGACAGACATTGACGGCCATCTTGGAGGCATTCAGGACTCAACATGCTCCGACACCTCAGGCAAACCCCGGGACAAAATGGCTGAGCGTCTTTCGAGTTCTTTCTCTGCCATCCTACCTCGGGACGGAGTCAGCATTTCATACAGAGGAGTGGATGGATATCATTTACTAGATGCTGGCCGGAATTCGATGCCCGGCGGAGTAGCAGTAGCATTAGCAGTCTCTTGCTTGGAGTCTCATGCTAAGAGATGGTGGAAGTCATTATTGGATGCTACCTTCGCTGGGATGGAGTATGCAGACATTTATTAGGAGGAGTTTAGTGCAGAGCTGTTGGAGCATTTTGTACCACATTCATCAAGGGATGAGTTAGAGGAATAGATTCCTACAGTTGAGGACGGGTAGCAGGACAGTATTGGAGTATTATCGGGAGTTCGCACATTTATTCCGCTTTGCGGTCTCGTACCAGCTAGACGATGCGGGCTACGTAAAGAGGTTCTATAAGAGCCTTCATGATGATATGAGGCAGGCCCTCCTCTTTATTTCTGATGGGAGCTTGGCCAGGATCTTGGAGATTGCAAAGAAGTTGGAGCCAGCAAAGCTCATAATTCAGGGCAGGAAAAGATCGGTGAACGACACAGTGATCGGTGGTAGGAGAGACCAGTAGAGAGGTCGGGTTATTGGATAAAAGGGGAACGGGGACCATCCCCACCAGGAGGACCGACAGGAGCAGAGGAACCCGATGGTGCTGCCTCCCCAGCCCTTACAGATACGGGAGATGCCGAGGCCAGTGGAGGAGGCACCGACGTGCTATCAGTGCAACCAACCGGGACATATTAGAAGGAATTGTCACATGAGGGAAGATGCATCTCTAGTATTACAGGATGCCCTACCTACTCGGCAGCTTGGAGGTCGAGGACGTGGCCGAGGACGTGGATTTCAGGGCAGTGACAACATACAAGATAGAGGGTAGGTGTATGCCCTGGACTTGGCTCATCCCCGGAACCTGGAAAGGGTGATAGTAGGTACAATAGTAATTTTAAATTTTTTACTAGAAGTTATATGAATGTAGATTCGCTAGAAATAGGAAAGAAATAATAACTGGAAATTTAATATATTCAATAAACTCAGGGGTTTTGATGGTGTGCGTCAAGCCTGCCCATACCCTATTCGACACGGGGGAATCACACAACTTCATATCAGAGGACTTTATCAGGGATTTTTAGGGCATCAAATATTACGAGGGAGTCTCCAGGAGGGTGCGTCTACCCAATGGGATGGAAGTCTGGTCTACGACAAAATGGCTTCTGAGGGTGACCTTTGATGGGTTAACCCTCAAAGCTCTAGCGACGATCTTAAGCTTGTCGAATTTTGATCTTGTTCTGAGTATGTCAGGGCTAACCTGGAACCACGGTCAGATCGATTGCCCGGCGAGAAAGGTCATACTCAGATACGACAACACTTATGCAACTTTCTAAGGTACTATTCCGATTTACCGCCACCTACTCTCTTTTATTAAGGCCATTAAGACACACCTGTAGGGGGACGAGGTCTATCAGGTGATATTCAAGATGACCGAGACCCAAGACCCTGTGTTTAGCATTCCGGTGGTACGAGATTTTGCAGATGTGTTTTCGGAGAAGTTGTCAAGGCTACCACTACATTAGGAGAAAGAATTTAAGATACCGTTCGTACTTGGGGCAAAGCCGGTATCCAGAGCTCCTTATGGTATGGCCCCGAAGGAGTTGGTAGAGTTTCTGAGCCAGCTATAGGGACTAGTGGAAGCTGGGTTTATTAGGCCGAGTGCCTCCCAATGGGGAGCTCTAATATTATTTGTGAAGAAGAAGGACGGGATGCTCAGATTGTGCATTGATTGCAAAGCACTGAACAGACTGATGGTCCGAAACACGTACCCTCTGCCGAGGATCGATGAGCTATTTAACAAATTGGAGGGAGCTCATTGGTTTTCGAAGCTGGATCTAAGGTCAGGTTATTACCAGCTGCGGATTCAGGAGGAGGACATCCCAAAGACTGCCTTCAGTAGCAGATATGGACTATATGAATTCACTGTGATGCCCTTCGGGCTCACGAATGCACCATCCGTATTCATGAGTTTGATGAACCGGGTCTTCGAGGCCTATCTCAACGTATTTGTCATCGTTTTTATTGATGACATCCTCATGTACTCGAGGATGAAGGAGGAGCATGCTCGTCATCTGGCACTAACTCTGGAGAGGCTCCAAGAGCACCGTCTGTATGCCAAGTTCAGTAATTGCTAGTTCTGCTTGAAGGAGGAGGCTTTCTTGGGCCATATTATTAGTGGAGATGGACTAGTAGTGGACCCAACAAAGATTTAGGCGGTATAAGATTGGCCACCGCTGAAGATGGCCACCGATGTACGGAGTTTCCTAGGACTTGCCGGTTACTACTGGAAGTTCGTAGAGGGATTCTCCTGGATTGCCCTTCCTCTTACATCCATGACAAAGAAGGAGACTCCTTTTTTTGGACATCGCAGTGCGAGGCTTCTTTCTAGGAGCTGAAGGGTCGGCTTACCTCGGCCCCTATCCTTTCCCTTCCATCTGGGAAGGAAGGATTTCTGGTTTATATGGATGCGTCGTATCAGGGGATGAGTGTGGTTCTGATGTAGAAAGGGCATGTGATAGCTTATTCCTCCTGCTAGTTGAAGATACACGAGCAGAACTACCTGGTACACGACTTGGATATGGGAGCGGTTATCTTCGCTCTGAAGATCTGGCTGCACTACTTCAACAGTGTACACTGCGACAGTTTTCTCAGACCACAAGAATTTGAGTATATAGATACGTAGAAGGAGCTGAACATCTGACATAGACGATGAGTGGAGTTCCTGTCATATTATCAGTACACCATGCATTACCACCCCGGGAAGGCAAAAGAAGTGGCAGATGCACTGAGCCGGAGAGCATCCACATCGGGAGAGGAGCTCCAGCTGATGGCCATGGAGCTGAAATAGATGTTAGAGCACATGAAGATATCTCTGGTATCCAAAGATGATCCAGAGCTTTTTGAGGAGTACTGGTGTCGATGAGTGCCACTAATGACATACGAGATCGCATCAGAGATGGACAGAGGCTAGATGCGAGGATGGAGCTCATATTCTGTTCCTTGGAGGATGGCACGTCTGGGTACTACTCACTGAGGGATGGGATTCTATGCTTTAGAGGCATAGTTTATACACAGCCAGGAGGCCAGATACGGGAGGATATTAGGGCAGAGGCACACAACAGCTGGTACACTGTACACCTAGGGATTATTATGATGATAGCTGACCTAAAGAGGATTATGTATTGGCCGGGCATGAAGAAGGATATAACTAATTTTTTGACACACTGCGAGCCATGTCAACTCGTAAAGGCAGAGTGTAAGAGTCCAGCCAGATTATTACAGCCACTACCGGTTCTGTAGTGGAAGTTTGACGACATAGCCATAGATTTTATTCATGGTCTCCCTTGATCACATACAAGAAACGATTCGATATGGGTGATCATCGACAAGTTAATGAGGTGGACATATTTATTCCGATCAGGAAGGACGCTCTAGTTGGTGATTTCGTGCGGAAGTTTGTGGAACAGTATGTCCGCTATCTTGGCATGCCGAGGTCGATTGTGTAACGTACCAATTCGCGCTAGGCCTCTCGTGCGCACTTTTGAGTCTGGAGAAATGATTTGGGCTCAGGGAATGCTGGCAGCTAGGCTTGCACTTATGTAAGGGAAGAGAAGTCAGTCCAGAAAAGGACACGGGTAGTGATACGAGTGTGTCCATACCCATGTGGTGCTCTGATACCATTTGTAATACCCCCCTCCCGGAACCCAAAACATGGAACGAGCGGAGTCTTATGCCCAGAACAGCCGCCTTGAGGTAGCACTAGCACTTGGGCTAGCTTGCACTACAAGACGCCTATTCTGCCGGCCTTTAACAATATCAAACATGCCTACCCAACCAGAATAAAAATCAGAAGTCAAATCCACACAAGAATATAATAGTACAAAAATACAACATATAAAAGAAGCTACAACAAGCTTATATATAATCAGAGTACGAGTAAACTGGACCAAAAGGGGCTATAACAAAACTCTCTCAAAGACTCACATCAGTCACCGACGATAACGATAGGGCCCTAAACTGAAGAAGTCTTCAACAATGGTGCCACCCCATTCGATTGGTCAAATTGGGGACAAGCTGACTTAGCAGAAGCAGTGATATGCCTATATGTAATTCACACTAAGTATGTCCAACTTTGACCTTAAGATTAGCCAACCAGACCTTAGGCTTGTATTCTATATGTAGATCCCAGTGCACATTGAGCCAGTGGGGGGCAACCCCACCCCGTCTATACCCACATAATTTCAACAATCTGAGCTAGGGCAAACGGTAACAACTATCCTGGATGCCTTCTATAACACCCCAAATTGTTGTAGGAGCGGCAGGGATCGATTTTGGACAAGACAGGTTTTTGGTACTGATGACACGGGCCCTGACACGGGCGTGTCGGAGGCTGTGTCGGGGGTGTCGAGCTCGGGCCATGTCGTCGACCAGTTCAGGTCGACGATGGTCGTGTGGTGGAACACGGCCTAGGACACGGGCGTGTCCCAGGCCGTGTCACACCTATGCTGTGTGGTTGGGTGCACGGGTAGTGACACGGGCACGAACACAGGCGTGTCTAGTTTGACACGGGCGTGTCCGATGCCGTGTCACCAAGCCGTATACCCCTTTGACTGCAAAGTGTTGATTTATTGCACACGGGGGGCGTGACACGGGTCCCGATACGGGCGTGTCGCAGGCGACACGGGCGTGTCGGAGGCCGTGTCACATGCCGTGTGCTGGTTTTCAATTTGGGTCGAGACGGCGAATGAGCTACACGGCCAGGCACACGACCGTGTGCCAACCCGTGTTCGGCCCAGATTTTATGATTTTAGATTTAATCTGGGCCGTTCGTTTCCTTGGCTTTGGATCCGACGGTGGGGGGCTGCTCCTGGGTGGTTATGGCCGGGAAATAGGGTTTAGAAACCCATTTTTCATTGGCCCATCTCTCTCTAAAAGTTAGAGAGAAGGGAGAGCAAGGAGGAAGGAGGAGTCCAAGATCCGGCTGCCGGAAGAGCTTCGGAGTTCCGAATCGCGATCCGAGTCTAGATCCGCGGAGGCAACACCGTTGCGGTGCTTTCCAACCGTATAGTTTTCGATGGCGCCGTGGAAGAATGCAAGGGTAATGATTTCTCATCCTTGGGCATGTGAAGCCCTTTTTCCCTTTGCATAGGAAGCCCTCTCTCGCGAGTGAGCGAAGAGTTGGAGTGTTCCTTGGGGTAGATATGTAAAGTCCCCCTTGTGTAGAGTCCGTATGCGAAAACGGACATAGGCATTGTGTGTGAAGCCTATCCGGACAAGTAGAGCCGGATCGGTGATGTTGCATTGCATATGAACCGGGGAAGACTCCGAGTGTTTGGGTGTTTTTCGGGTTTTCTACGTGGTAGATTGCATCAGGGAGCCTTGGAGATTAACTCCAAGGTGCACCCGGAAAACTGGGCAAAAGCAGGTTTTGCCAACACGGTGGTCGGGGAGCCAACGTGAACATAACCGGGTTATGTGATTGTTGTGGCAGAAACGGGACTCGGTGAGTCTTGACCTGCGCATATGGCTTAAATTGCCGTTGCGATATGAGCACGGGTCAGGCGGAACCGTACCTGGTCTATGTCGTTCGGTAGGACCGTTGGCATGGATGAGGGTCTTCGGCGGTCTATGGCTTAAATTGCCGTGACCAAGGCCAGGAAGGCAAAATGCTCATATGGATGACCGTCCAGGAGGCGTTGGTGGATTGGGAACGTCTATGGCTTGAATTGACGCGACGTTGGCCGGTTCGCCGAGATTGTGCCCTTAGTGCACGGGGTGTGTGGCCGTGCGAGCCTACGCATGTGTTGATGTGTGTTCACATTAATATATTGCCTATACTAATAAAGTGCAGGGAAAGAGCATCGCCGCCCCGATTTTAGGGGCGGGATCGTTATAATTTGGTCAGCATAGCTGACCGTTGATTTTGTTTGCCACCGGGCGGTGGTTTGTGCTTGCAGGTGCTGCGGAGCCGAGCGGAAAATAGCGGGCTAAAGCCCATGTTGCGGTGCTGGCCCTCGAAGGCCTAACCCTTTTTATGCTTTCCGCTTATTTCATGTATGGCCAACCTGCGAGCCGAAGTATGAAAACACTATTTTTGTTAAGTGAACAATGTAAGGCCTTAAGGCCAGTTCTCTTTTGTGTATGATTGCATTCCTGAGTTGGTAGTGGACATTCATGCTTTGTAGCAGGGTTCTTATTTCTTTTGCAACTTAATAATTTGATTCCGCTAGGTGTTGTGTAGGACGACATGATTGGTTGAATGGTTTCAACGCGTAACCAACCGGTCTGTCCGTAGTATATGGCGTCGGGCCCCGGTCGGACCTACTGCTATATGCTATGTGACGGATAGGGGTGTTACACCTTCAGATCCCAACAAGCCCCCGTACAACAATAAGGCCCGGGCTCCAATTGGGTGAGCACTTTCCGAGCTATCTCCCCTCCTGCTTACCTAGGGGTAGAGTCGGCAGTGCGTACGGAGGAATGGCTCGACACCGTGCAAGAATTGCTGGCAGTAATTAGATGTCCAAGCAACATGGCTGTGACCCTTATATTGACACTCCTAGAATAGCACGCCAAGAGTTGGTTGATGTCCCTCATGGGATCCACCTTTCAAGGGCGAGTGTATACGGAGATCAGATGGAACGAGTTCTCTGGAGCCTTTTTGGAGCACTTATTCCCTCGTCTGGTCGAGATGAACTCGAAGAGATATTCCTACAGCTAAAGAAAGGATCCAAGTCAGTGACGGAGTACCAGCGGGAGTTTCAGCATCTGGCTAGATTTGCTGACTCCTATGAGTTGGATGACAGAGGATATGAAAAATGGTTCTGCAAAGGCTTGCGAGACCCCCTAAGGCAAGCCCTTTTGTTTATAGCAGACTCTAGCATTGAAGAAATTATTGACATGGCGAAGAGGCTAGAAGCAGACCACTTGGGAAGTGGTAAAAGATCTGCTAAGGGTGTGATGGAAGCTGGCCCTAACAATAGAAGGAGACACGACTTCAGAAGAGGAAGAGGACATCAGAGAGGTGGCATGCGCTTCCACCGGAATTATAGAGTGGAGCACACGGTTGCACATCCACTAGCATTGCCTCCACCACAAAAGCCTCAGCAGTTTCAGCAACCCGCTGGGCGGTAGGAGCGAGTGTGCTTCAAATGCAACCAACCGGGCCACATTCAACGCTACTGACCGCAACTGTTTGGAAATGCGCCTCTTGCTCTCCCTCCGACAGCTCCTCGAGAACGGGGGCATATGCGTGGTCGAGGATGAGGACCATGAGGAGGAAACCCCAGACCTGCTCGAAATCAGGTGTTCGCACTGGACATGATACAGGAGCGGAACCCTCAGGAGGTGATTGCAGGTATGAATACAATTAGTCATCTTATTTTCATTAGTAACCTTAAGTTCCTTAATTCATACTAGATATCTAGATTGAGTATGGTTATTGGTATGTTGGCACTGTGGTGGTCGGCGGGAAACCGACCTATATATTGTTTGATACCGGTGCCTTGCACTCTTTTCTGTCTGAAGATTTCATTAAAGATATACATGGAGTGAAATATTTCACTGGTATTGCTCAAAGAGTACGCCTCTGAGACAGCTCTGAGATGACTGCAACTTCTAAGTGCGAATTGGAGATAATCATTGGGGAAAAGATCTTTGATACCCCTACCACAGTTTTGAGAATACCAGAATTCGATCTCATTTTGGGCATTGCATGGCTGGATTGGCACTATGCAAGAAAACTTGAGACATAGGGATACCGATGTAATCTTCCAAGGTATAAAATTCGCACCACGTTTATTATTATCTTCGATTCAGACCTTGAAAGCTCACATGAGAGGGGATGAAGTCTACATGATATATTTCAAACTAATTAGATAAAAATAGATATGAAGGACGTGCGGGTTGTACGAGATTTTCCCGAGGTATTTCCTGAGAAATTGCCAGGTTTACCCCCACATAGAGAGGTGGATTTTCTAATTAAGCTAGTACCAGGAGCCAAGCCCGTCTCTAGGACCCCTTACCAGATGGCCCCGAAGGAACTCGTAGAGTTTAGAGTGTAGATTCAAGAGTTTGTAGAAGCAGGGTTTGTTCTCCCCAACTCTTCACTTTGGGGAGCCCCTGTTCTGTTTGTTAAGAAGAAGGATGGAACCTTGTGATTCTATATAGATTATCGGGAGCTCAACTGACTGACGGTACGGAACACCTATCCGCTACCTCGGATCGATGAGTTGTTCGACCAATTGGTAGGATCGCATTGGTTTTCCAAATTGGATTTTCGTTCGGGGTATTATCAATTGAGAATACAGGAGCAGGACATTCAGAAAATTGCCATTATCTCAAGGTACGGCTTGTACGTGTTCACTGTGATGCAGTTTGGGCTCACAAAAGCCCCTTTAGCCTTAATGAGCTTGATGAACATGGTGTTAGAGCCTTATTTGGACATCTTTATCATCGTTTTCATCGATGACATTCTGGTGTACTATAAGACGGAGGAAGAGCATGTCGAACATCTGACCTTGGTACTAAAGAAGCTAAAAGAGCACGCCTTGTTTGTCAACTTTAGCAAGTGTGAATTTTGGCTCCAAGAGGTTGCCTTCTTGGGCCATGTGATCAGTGGGGCAGGGTTAGTTGTGGATCCTGCCAAAGTGCGTATCATGAAGGAGTGGTCGACCTTGAATTTAGCGGCCGATGTGTGGAGCTTCCTTGGACTTGTCGGGTACTATCGCAAGTTTGTGAAAGGCTTCTCAAAGATTGCCCTTCCTCTTACTATGCTGACAAAGAAAGGTGTGCCGTATGAGTGGTCACCACAGTGTGACGCTGCATTTCAGGAACTGAAGGACCGACTTACATCTGCACCCATCCTATCCCTTCCATCCGGGAGGGAGGGATTTCAAGTTTACACTGACACGTCGTATCAAGGGATGGGAGCGGTGTTGATGTAGAACGGGCATGAGATTGCATATGCTTCAAGACAGTTGAAGAAGCATGAGATCAACTACCCGGTACATGATCTAGAGTTGGGAGCGGTGGTGTTCGCCCTGCAAATATGGAGACACTGTTTATACGACGTCCACTGCGAAATCTTTTCAGACCACAAGAATCTAAAGTACGTCCATACCCAGAAGGAATTGAATTTGAGACAGCGGCGGTGGTTAGAGTTTATATGCGATTATGAATTCACCCTGAACTACCACCCCAAGAAAGAAAATTTTGTGGCTGATGCTTTGAGAAGAAAGGTACCAGAATCAAACACTGAGTCCCGATTGATGAGTATGGAGATAGCTCGGATGCTCGAAGAGATGAAGATTACCCTGGTATGTAAAGACCAACCAGAAAGGTATACAGAGTACTTAACCGCGATGATCATAGTCTGCGATATTCAAGACCGAATCCGAGCGGAGCTAGGAAAGGATGCGGATCTGGCCCTGACAATCAAGTCAAATGAAGATGGGACAACTGACGAGTACTCCCTAAAATATGGCCTCGTTCATCTCCGTGGCCGGCTTTACATTCCCGAGGGCGGTAAAATTTTGGAAGATATCCTGAGAGAGGCACACTGCACCCAGTATTCTGTGCATCCTGGGATTGCCAAGATGTACGCCGACCTCTAGAAAACCATGTGTTGGCTGAGAATGAAGAGGGATGGCCGATATTTTGTTACGTACTACGAGGCCTGTCAAAGGGTGAAGGCAGAATGCAGCAGCCCCGATGGGTTATTATAGTCATTGCCCATCCCCGAGTGGAAATTTGTGGATGTCTCCATGGACTTCATCCACAGTTTGCCTCGCTCACGCTCATGGAATGATTCAGTATGGGTAATCGTTGACCGCCTGAAAAAGGTATCCATGTTTATTCCTATGAAGAAAGAAGCTCATTTGGATGTTTTGGTATGCCTCTTTGTGGAGCAGTTCGTACGGTATAACGGTGTGCCAAAGAAAATTGTGTCTGACCGAGATGGTCGGTTTACCTCTTAGGAGTGGAGGGCCGTACAGTCATACCTGGGCACACGTCTTACCTTTAGCATAGAATTCCATCCTCAGACGGACGAGCAATCTGAGAGAACCATCAGAACATTGGAGGATCTATTGAGGCTATATGTATTGGATAGAGGAGAGCTGTGGGAAAGGATCTTACCCTTGGTGGAATTTTCATATAGCAACAGTCACCAGACCAGTATCGGAATGGCACCCCATCAAGCCCTTTATGGAAGAAGGTGTAGAACCCCCTTTTCATGAGTACAAGATGAAGACCCGAAGGTATTGGGTATTGAATACATCGATGACACTGATGCGTTGGTTAGGCTAATACGGGACCGCATGCTTGAGGCTCAAAGTCGGCAGGCAAAATATTATAATGCAAAGCACCGGATGGTTGAATTTCATGTGGGTGACAAAGTGTACCTGAAGATCCGGCCGATGCATGGAGTATCACGGGTACGTGGTATGAAGAAGCTCAGCCCAAGGTATGTTGGGACTTACACTATATTGGAAACGATTGGCCCTTTGGCCTACCAGTTGGAGTTACCACCAGAGATGGAGAATCTTCATGGCATATTCCATGTGTCGTCTCTCCGGAAGGCGCTGTTGCGGCCCGATCAATATGTTACCACCACTGACGGAGCAGTAGCGACCGATAGATCTGTACGACTAGAGCCGGTGTAGATAGTGGACAATGAGACAAGGATTTTGCGCCGCAAGAGGGTTCCTTTGGTAAAGGTGTTGTGGTCTAATCATGGGAAGGAGGAGTATACCTGGGAGCCGGTGGACTTGATGCAAAAGCGCTACTCGGAGTTGTTCCCTTCGGGTAAAATTTAAAAGCATGTTTTAATTTATTTTTCACGCTTTCCTCTCCTCGTAGCCTTAGCCTTATTTCGGTGATGAAATATTTTATTTTGTTTATAGAATTTGTAACGTCCCATTTCCCGCTAGGCCCCACGTGCGCGCTTTTGAGTCAGAAGAAACGATTTGAGCTCAAGGAATGCTGGCAGCTAGGCTTGCACTTATGTAAGGGAAGAGAAGTCAGTCCAAAAAAGGACACGGGTAGTGACACAGGCGTGGACATACCCGTGTGGTGCTCTATTACCATTTGTAAGACCCACCCCATCCTGGAACACAAAACACGGCACGAGTGGAGTCTTATGCCCAAAACAGCCGCTTTGCGGTAGCACTAGCACTCGGGCAAGCCTGCACTACGAGACGCTTATTCTGCCGGCCTTTAACAATATCAAACATGCCAACCAAACCAGAATAAAAATCAGAAGTCAAATCCACACAAGAATATAATAGTCCAAAAATACAACATATAAAAGAAGCTACAACAAGCTTCTACATAATCAGAGTACGAGTAAACTGGCCCAAAAGGGGCTATAATAAAAGTCTCACAAAGACTCACATCAGTTACCGACTGTAACGACAGGGCCTGAGAGGACGGTACCGTCGTTACAATCGGTGACTGATGTGAGTCTTTGAGAGACTTTTGTTGTAGTCCCTTTTGGGCCAGTTTACTCGTACTCTGATTATGTAGAAGCTTGTTGTAGCTTCTTTTATATGTTGTATTTTTGGACTATTATATGCTTGTGTGGATTTGGCTTCTGATTTTTATTCTGGTTGGGTTGGCATGTTTGATATTATTAAAGGCCGACAGAATAGGCGTCTTGTAGTGCAGGCTAGACCGAGTGCTAGTGCTACTTCAAGGCAGCTGTTCTGGGCATAGGACTCCCATCCGGCCGTGTTTTGTGTTCCGGGAGTGGGGGGGGGGGGGTGGGGTCTTACAGATTTTGTCAGATCGATATAGACGGTTTAAATCCAGAGAGTGGAGGTCAGTCCAGGCTTATCTAGGGTCTCGGTTGATATTCAGTACGACCTTCCACCCTTAGACGGACGGACTGATAAAGCGTACCAACAAGACACTGGAGCATCTCTTGCCCTTATGCATCTCGGACTGCGGGGAGCCATGGGAGAGACTATTGCCATTGATCGAGTTCTCATATAACAATAATCATCACTCTAGTATAGGCAGGGCCCCTTACGAGGCATTGAACGGACGAAGGTGCAGGACCCCACTATCTTTGATCCAGGATGAGGATCCAAAGACACTCAGCTCAGAGTTTGTAGAGGACACTGATGCTAAAGTGAGGCTAATCTGGGATAGGATGCTGGAGGCCCAGAGCAGACTTGCCAAATATTACGATGCGTGGCATCGTCAGGTTGAGTTCAAGGTTGGAGACCGGGTTTTCTTGAAGATATATCTAATGAATGGAGTTTCGTGGGTGCGCAGGCGGAAAAGCTCAGTCCAAGGTATATGGGGCCCTACAAGATCCTAAAGCGGATCATACCCCTAGCTTATAGACTGGAGCTACCACCGAAGTTGGCGGGATTACACGACTACTTCTACGTCTCCTCCCTTCGAAGGGATCTACTATGGCCGAAGCAGCAGATTTCTATCATAGATGTCCCAATAGCATCTGATTGATCGGTAAGCCTAGAGCCGGTCAGGATCGATGACACGGCTGTGCGGGTCTTGCAGAGCAAGAATGTTCCCCTAGTCAAGGTCCTGTGGAGTAATCATGGGCAGGAGGAGTGTTCCTGGGAGCCACGGGATCTAGTGTAGTAGAAATACCAAGACATCTTTGAGTCAGGTATACCTTTAACTTTCTAAGTAATGTTACATGCTTTAATTTCAGTAGAACCTCGTAGGCCTAACCTTAATTTCGGGGACGACAGTTTTATTTTTTATGTATTTGGATTTGTAACCTCCCTCAAACAACTAGACCCCTAGGTGTTGTTTTGTCATGATTAGGTCATGACAAAACCCTAGGAAGCTTAAGAAGACCAGGTGAACTAGGGCATAAAGGTAGGAATCACCTTGGTCTGCCTATAGCACAACCCCATCACCAAACCTAGGGTTTGACTTTAGGGCTTTAACTTGACCCCATGTGTAACATCCCATTTCCAATTAGACCCCTAAGAGTGGTTTTGTCATGATTAGGTCATGAAAAAACCCTAAGAAGCCCAAGAAGACAAAGTGAGCTTAGGCATGAAGGTGGAGATCACCATGGTCTGCAAATAGTAGAATTCTAAACACTAGTTTAGGATGACCATAGGGCATCACCATGACTCCATGACCTCACCACAATATCCCTAAACTATTGGAAGGTCCAATAGAGCCTTAAGGGTCCATTGAAATCAACTCAAAGTGGTCAAATTGACGTAAGACCACCATAGGCAAAAATTGTATAAGGTGCCCTAACTAAGGGCAATGTGCCCCTAATATGCCCAAATAACCCTACCTAAGTCTTCCTAGACCTTAAGTGAGGTCAATGGGTCACCAAGGACCCATTGGGGATAACCCAAGAGTCTAAGTGACCAAGGTCAACTCTAGCCCCAAAGTTGTTAAAGTGCCCTTACTAAGGGTCAAGTGACCTCCAAGGTTCCAAGTCAACCATACCCAACCCTACATAGACCTTAGGGGAAGCCAATGGGTCACCAAGGACCCATTAGGGTCAACCCAAATTGTCAATTTGACCAAGGTCAACTCAATCCTTGAAATAGACCAAATTAGCCTAAATGGGCTAACCCAAGCTCAAGCCCTTTTCCATTAGGGCTAACCACCTCCTAATTAATTAATAGTATGAATTAGTGGGCTGCCAATAGGCTAGGTAGATGAACAAATTCGTACTTGATGACTAGGAGAGAGAAAACTCCATTTTACCCTTTAATGGAGGAGAGAGAAAGTGGTTTAAAGGGGCCATTCATGGCAAGGGAGACCAAGGGCCTCTCCATTTTATTCCAAGGGCTGAATATATTCTCCCTCATCAGTTTTGAGGAGTTTAATAACCATCATAAAAGTGGCTGAATTTAATTTCTCCCATAAGGAAGAGAGAGAAAGAGGGGAGAGAAAGCCATTAATGTCCATGGGAGAGCAAGAGTTCCTCTCCAATTGATTCCAAAGCCTTAATTCATCTTCCCCTCATTATTTAGAGGAGACCAAGGGTTTTCATCAGCCTCTAGGTGGCTGAATACAAGGGATATGTCATGGTCTTAAATGTTTTACCCTTTCCCCTCCCCACTTGGTGATCAATAAAAGCCCCCTTAGAGCAAGATGAGAAGTTTACACTCTTGACCAAACGGATTAGAGTTGTTGTTCTTACTATAGGTGAAGTTTGGCAACGCCACCACCGCGCCATGGCAACCTGATGTTCATCTCGCCTCCAAACCGCGAACAAGGTCCTCCTCTACTTCTTCTTTTATGGGTAGATCTTAGGATCTTAGAAAAGAAGTTCGTGCTCAACGGAGCCAGACCTATCTTCTGTTTTCATGGAAAAACCATGAAAAATATATTTTCGGGTCTGCCAGAAACCACCACCTTCAGCGGCCAAACCACCACCGACCGATAGCCATCGTAAGAACATTTTTATAATATAAAAATTATGTATATAGTATATAAGGAAAAGATACATTAAATGGGCGCATTTTGATGCTGCAAAACGAGGAACTTAGAGGCCGATTTAGGAAACATGGCCAGTCACGAAAGTTGTATCCCTTCGAGTCTAGATTAATCTAAAATTAATTTCAATTCGTTTGGGTAAGTGGTTTGACAGCAGCACCCGTTTAAGTGGGGGATGTACCTAGAGTTGGGTAGAAACTAAAATGAATTCCCACTCTTCGTACCTTGTCCAAATGACCTGAAATTTAGGCAGGGGGTTACCCTTAGCCATACCTAAGGCTGTCCAAAAATGGGAATTTTTGGAGATACTTTTCCTAAGGTTTTTTTTAAGTTAATAAAGTAAGAGTAATTTATTTAAGTGGTCAAATGACCTCCAAACCCTCCCAAATTTTAAAGAGTGGTCCTTGGCTATAAAACCTAGCTTTGTACAAAATTCCAACTCATTCAGATGAGTTTTGTGTAGGAAATCACATATCCTTAACTAGGCATTAATGAGGCATTTTTGAGTAAAAAGTGCACTAAGAGGTTGGAACGGTCAAATCACCTCAACAGAGGCTGATATTTTTACCACCGACTTAGAAGGGTTATTATAATCCACTTGGAGAAAAATGGTGTGGTTTAGGGTTGATTTACCCTAGGATCCAAACTCACACCCTTAATGGAGGGTTTTGAGGGTTTTGAAGGACATAGGAGCAAATGCTCTCGTATTGCCTTGAAATTCAGTAGAGTCTATGTTAGCATAATATAAATCATCTGGATGGAAACTAAGGAATTTGGAGATAGGTAGATACCTCAAAACCCTAACCTTAATTGAGGGGTAAAATCTCAAATAAGTAACACCAGTCACAAAACATTATCTAAAAGCTGTGAAACTTGGGTAGAGTGAGTTTTGGAATGGGTAGAACCTAAAGTAATTTTACTGTAATTTTATGAGGTTTATCTCTAGCACTTCATTTGTAAAGTTTGTTATAGCCCTAATTGACCTTTTAATTATTTAGATCTTTCTGTTCATTGAAACCCCATGAAATCTTGGAATTAAATGTTTTATGTCAGAATGGTTGATCTTCAATTTTTGTATAATTTTTAGTGGAGTATGAGGCTTATGAATTGAGACTTTCAGGCCTTTATATGCTTGTAGACATTTATTCCTGATTTTTAGAATCTTAGTTACGACACTTTCTTTACCAGTCCACCTTATGGAGTTTTTTATAATTAAATTATTCAGAAATTAGTACTTGCTGAAAAATTATTAAACTTAGTCAATGCTATTTTTAAGGTTGTACCTGCATAGTATAATTAATTTACAATTTTTGGATTGATATTCTCTATACTTGATTCATAAATAATGAAAGATAGAAAATATCGTTGAAATAATTTTAGTGCCCTTTGGATGATAGAAAAATTGTGATACTTTAGATTTACCATATTAAGATAACATAATATTTATTATAATTTTGTTGGACATCTTGCATGAGTACTTAGGGTAGTTCATGTTCAAACTGTTAGCCCTTGGAATTTTTGAGAAATTTAATTAAATGCCAGATAATTAGGAAAAATTATAATTTTCTGATTATAGGCTAATTATATCATGATATACCTCTAGTAAATAAGTTAGGGAATTTGGATGAGTATTGGATCATTTCCTATCCGGTTCGACTTATAGCATAGGATAGTCTGCAATTAGCAATTTGTGTTAACAGTCATAGGATATGATGGGGTACAGTGTTGGAGTAAGTTAATCTGCTAAATTTGATGGATGTGAAAATGTTCACCATATAAGAATGGGAAGGTTAGTGAGAAGTGATGTTGGCTAGAGTTAAGAGGTACTCGGGTTCAACGAAAGATTGTCTTTCCCGAAGAGAGGAAGGTTAAAAATCACACTATGTTAGTCTATCGTAACACGAGAAGACAATGGGTAAGAGAATCAACCAATAATAATAAGTACCTTGCGAAAGGGAACAATGGGCGTAATCCCATCATAGTTCCTTGTGTCCCTTGAGAGCCCTTCACAGGGAATACCGGGGGCAGTCCTGGGTTAACTTAAACTGTATTAACAAGCTGAAAAGAGTAACTTAGTAATTAGGGTTACACATTTCACAAACACAGATAGCACAGGAAGATAGTTGGGAGCTTCGGCTTGGATAGTTAAGAGACGAATGTTTTGGTCCGGGGAGTTTCAGCTCGATTGTTTGAGACAGACGTTTTAGTCCGGGGAGCTTCGACTCGGTTTTTTTATTGAATACGTTAAATTTGCATGTGCATAAAAGGAAAGAAAAATTAAGGTGGTGAGTCTTGAGTATTGGAGGGTCGATGCACCGACGCCAATACGCTGACTCGGCAAGTGTGGTTAGCACTTCGCCAACAGATGTCCGGTGCGCCTGCCTGCAAGAGTACACAGGAGTCCGCTTCATGCACCAAGCGTTGGGGCGTACGATAGGTCTGACCGGTAGTGCTTACTGGTTTAGGGGTGGGCGAGGCCCAACCCACCGCTTCTGTCTGCCACTATGGAGGTATCCTGGGAGGTTACGGCTCCAGAAAGAGGGAACTAAACGTCTGTGTACACAGAGTCGGGTGGGTGAGTTACACTTGCATGATCACTTCATACCCACTTGCATGTCATAACATCATCATTACATTTAACCCCTGATACCTAAGGTATAAGTGGAATGGGACGCTTATACATTAGGACTTGCAAAATGACCCCTTGGTCTATAAGCTTGTGTGGGCAAGTTTATAAATTAAGGTCAATTTATATATATATATATATACTGTTGTTTGATAACCGACACCCCAACGTATAAATTGGTATAAGACTTTTTATATGATGGGAGCCTTGCAGAAGACACCTTGGCTTATGTGTTCTCACATAAGTGAAGGTTACTTTTCATATTTCATCATTTTGCCATTATTTATTATAGAATTGCTTGATTAGTTCCACTGCAACCTGTTTCTTTGATTAAATCTTCACCTTCATGTCCTTCCCTTTCATCCTCTCCGCTCGGTACCTAGGAGCCATGGGGGAAGGGGTAGGGGATGATAAGGCTTAGTCTTTATGACTAACGGTTTTTGAACCGCATCATTTTAGGGAATCGTGGAGCCCAGCAAAGGGGAGCAGCCCTAGAGACCGGTGTGCTTGGAGATGTGGCAGTCTAGCTCTAGAGTTCATACAGCTGGGACCGTTAGTCTCGACCATGAGTAGATGCTCTACTTTTGCTTCCGCATGAGTGATCTGTAGTGAGGACATTATGTACCGGGCATAAGCCCGTAATATAGTACTCTGATATATTATTCTGTGGACACTCCCTTTATGGAGACTTTTATTTCTATATATGTGATCTCTATGGACTGGTTGTACTCTACTATTGCTGCTTTTTTGTGATCGAGTTGGCCGGCAGAATCAACTCTTTGTGTTTATGACCCTTCAGGGCGTGAAGGTGTCACCGCAAAGTGGCGGTTCTGGGCCTAAGACCCCGGTGTTTAAAAAGAAAAAAAAGGGGTCTTACACCATAACCCCACCATAGCACTCCTAACCCTTTGGGAAGTCCATTGGGCCTCTAAAGACTCATTAGGGTCAACCCAAGTGGTCAGGTTGAAAAAAGTCAACCCTAACCCTTAAGTGGTCTAAGTGCCCTATTATAGGTCAAGTGACCACGAAGGTGCCAAACCAACCCTAACCAAGTCTCCCTAGACCTTAGGGGAGCCAATGGGTCACTAAGGACTCATTGGGGTCAACCCAAGTGGTCATGTTGACAAAAGTCAACCCTAACCCTAAAGTGGTCAAAGTGCCCTATTATAGGTCAAGTGACCATAAGGTGCCAAACCAACCCTACCAAAGTCTCCCTAGATCTTAGGGGAGGCTAATGGGTCACTAAGGACCCATTGGAGTCTACCGAAAAGGTCAAATTGACCAAAGTCAACTCAACCCTAAAATGTGTTTAATTAACCCAAGTTGACCTAACTAAGCGCAATTCACTTGGGCTAAGCCCAATTGTAGTGGTCCACAAGCTTTAAGAGGCTGATATTTACTTTAAATGCCCCTCAAATTCTAGAGGGGTAACTAGGAGAGGTAAACCTCATTTTTCCTTTAATGGAGGATAGAGAAAGAGAGAGAAAGAGGCCATTCATGGCCAAGGAAGGCCAAGGGTCTCTTTTCTTCAATTCCAATAGCTTGGTCCAACTCCCCTTATCAGTTATGAGGAGATCAACAGCCATGGTCGGCCCCTTGGTGGCTAAATTCAAGGATTTTCAGTTGGCCGAAAAATTTCCTTCATGGCCATTAATGGCTATTGACCTTAGACCCTTCTCCCCACCCCATTTGAGTATTTTAAAAGCTTCCCCAGACATAGAGCAGCCGTTTCCACCATTTCCTTGAAGGAGTTGAGCCCTCTGGTAGTGTTGGTTCAGAGAACCCGAAACCACCACCACCGGAAATGGCGACATGGCGATCGGCTCGACTTCAGCCACCCTAGAAGGTCCTGTCTTCCTCCTCTCTCGCTCTATAGATAGATCTTCATCTGTTGGCCCCATAGTTTGGGTGCAATTGGCCCCAGATCAAGGTAACTGAGAGCTTAGTTTTTCAAGATTTTCTTCAATACACCATTCAATGTTCTGCCCACCTCCGGCTTGCCTATCGTCGCGAATCGCCGACCACCACTTCAACGAAGGTGGTTGCGGCTGTGGCCGGCCAGGAAAGGGCGTGGGTGGCCAAGAAATCATGGGCAAAGTTGGCCCAGGACAAAGCAATCTGAGCCGTTGGCACACTGGGGATGATGACGGGATGCCGTTGATTTTGCGCCAAGATTCGTGCCGCCATATCTTATAAATAGGATTAATAGTAATTCAATTTAATTAATTTCTGTCACAATTATTACAGTGTTTTAATTTAATATTTAAAAATACTTAGATCCCCTTAATGGAAAAATGATCAACATGAAAGTTGTAGCCCTTGAGATATACTTTATTTCAAAATTTGTTTCAACCCATTTGGTTCAGTTGTTTTATCATAGAACTCAAAATGGTACAGTGTATACATTGGGTTAACAAGAGGAAAAATTGAGTGCCCCCATCAATCCAGCCATCCAAATGACTTGAAATTTGGGTTGGTGGTCACTCTTACCTATACATATGACATATCCAAAAATGGGAATTTTTTGAAAACTTTTTTTTTATAGTTTTTGTAAATATTTAATAATCCATGTATGGGTTAATTAGAGGGTCTAATGACCTCACAACTCCTTAAAATTTTGGTGGATGCCCCTAAGGGTCATTATAAGTCACTGGTAAAAATCTCAATGCATTTGGGTTTTATTTGTGCAGGCATTGATGTGACCAAAGTTTGGTCCCTAAGAGGCAAATTAGGGAAAATGTGTGTTTGATGGGTTGAGTGGCCAATCCTCATCTAAAAGGGATTAAACCTTGGCCACTGATTTGATGTCCTATAAAACACACCCACTAGAGATTTTGGGAGGTTTAGGGTTGGAATGCCCTAGAACCCTAGTGTGAACACTAGGGTTGAGTTTTGAGCTCAAAGAAGGACATGGGAACATATGTCCTTGGAATGTATTGAAACTTGGTAGATGTGTTTTTAGGGTGGAAATAGGCCCTAGTATTTGATTTTAGAATTTTTAGGAACTTAAATCCCTCTAAAATTGCTTAGGACCAATTAGGGTACTTTTACTCATAATTTTATTGCATGACTATATTATCTTAGATGTTCATAAAACTTAGGTAGTGATCTTATATAATGATTAATAATCTTTAGAAATTTTGGTTTGTATTTTGTATTAGTATTTACATTACTTCATTCAAAAACTTAGTAATTGCCCTATTAGTAAGGAAAATATATTATGAGTGTTTTACTAGCTATAAAATTATGAAAATTAGTTTTAGGACATATTAGGCTTCATCATGCTCTATGAATTTATATAAATATATTGAAAGCCTTTTCATATAGGATGCTTCACAAAGTTCCTTCTACATAATATATTAAATAATTTATTTATGTGTCCAAATATGATTGTGAAATTACTAAATCTGGTTAGATGTCATTTCTGGTCACATTTAACCTATGGTAATTTTTATATAATTTTTGGATGATTATTTCTATTATTTCCTCCCTTGCCCTATTAATGAGGTTGTTTAATCAATAATTAGTCTGGAAGTCAAAAATTTTTGGAAAAATTTTGAATTTCAGTATTTACTGTTATTTTGATGATATACACATGTCATAATTTTTTTGAGGCTATAACATATCAGAATAGTATGCTTAATGTTGAAAATCATAGCTGGTCTGATTTTCCTGAAAATTAAATAAATGCCAAATTAGAAAAAATATTATATTCTGGATTTCCCCTTAAAATATCATATTTGACCCCCCCAGTAATAATCTTAGGTCATTATGGTTAATATTTGCAGGTGATCATCATTCATGCACGTCATGTATCTCATTAGGTCTGCACATAGTAAACCTGTATAAAAGAGATACCATGTAAGCCTTGAAAACGGAAGGTGGGGTAGATGGTGTACTTCGTCTGATTTGGATATGAAAGAGGAGTCAGGTTGTGAGAGCCTAGTTGTCTTAGTTAAGGTCATACGCTAGATCGACGATGAATCGTCTTTCCCTTGGAGGAAGCCTACAAACTCTTTGGGTTAGATCAAGTGTAAGATCAGTAGTGTCGGGACATGGGTATATACCAACAATAATAAGTACCTTGCGAAAGGGAGCTTTCGATTTCAGCCCATTGTAGTTCCTAGTGCCCATGAGAGCCCTTCACAGGGAATGCCCTGGGCAGTCCAAGGCTAACCTTAAACCATAAGACTAAAATGATTAAAGAGCAACTAGTAAATACTAGGGTTTCACTTTCACTCACCCCAATGACTCAGGAGGTTATCTTGGTTTGGTCACCCGAGCGGTAGGCTCGGTTGTTGTGGAAATGGGAAAGATAGCTCGGTGAGCCGAAGGCTCGGAAGGTAGTTATAATAGACAGGTTAGTCCGGGGAGCCGATGGCTCAGGAATTCATTAATGCATGTGCATGATGTGGTGGGTCTTCGGCATTCAACAGTTATTCACACTGATATTGATACGATGACTCAGCGGGTGTGGTTCACACTTAGGAAAGGAAAAGACTGGTGAATTTGACAGCACAGTACGCAGAGGCTCCGTAGTGTGTTCTTCGTATTAAGGCATACGAAGGTATTGGTTAGGTGGTGTGAATGTCGGCCTATAGGTGGGGTGGCCCAACCCACTGCTTCCGTTTGCCATTATGGCAGGTACCTGAGAGTTTAGCTAACTCCAAATGGGGGAACTAAAGGTGTGTGCACATAGAGTCGCGTGTGTGTGTTCCACTTGTATGAACCATTACCATCAAACCCACATAACATAAAATAATATATCATCATCATATTTCAACCCTTGTATAAATTGGTATGAGACTTTTTATACGTTAGGCCTTGTAAAATGACCCCTTAGTTTATAAGCTTGTGTGGGAATGCTTATAAGCTAATGTTATATTCTCTGTGCTAAACTATTACATTTCTTTTATAATTTTGTACTTTACAATCTAATCTTTACTGATCTTTTACTTTAGTATTGCTAGCTTGCATTTCTTTTATAGGACTCTGTATATTACAATATAACTGCTAGTTAGGTCCAATATCACCTTCTTGCCCACTCTCCACCATCATAGCTTTCCTATCATTCCTCTCGCACGGTGCCTAGGAGCTGTTGTGGGAGGTGGGGGGAACCAGACTTAGTCTTTTGACTAATGGTTGGTAGACAAAACATTTTAGGGGCCCCAGATGGGAGACAGGGAGAAGCAGCAGGAGATGCAGCCCTACCAAAGTGCGGTGGACATAGGAGGTGAGCCAGTCTAGCACAGGATCACCAGCTTCAGGATCCGTGAGTATTAACATATTTGCTTCCGCGAGAGTGTTGTAGTGAGGTCTTGATGTATTAGGCAAGAGCCCATTTTGTCTGTGTCATATTACTACATCCATTACTGTTTCATTTTTATGTGGACTGTGCTATGATTCAGTTTTTTTTATACTACATGTGATTGTGGACTTAGTCTTTATTGTACTTCTACTTCTTTGGTGATCATTACTGCCGCAAGAATTGGCATTTTGTAGTAGCGACCTTACCGAGTGTTGGTGTCACCGCATAATGGCGATTCTAGGCATAAGACCCGGAGGTGAAGCAAAAAAAGGGTCTTACACAGGCAAACACAAACTCTAACCCTGTTTATGAAAATACCACGTTTTGTTGTGAGGAAAATGTGTTTTATGTTAAGTTTAGGTGGCCATATCTCTCAGCTAAGTGTATCAAATAGTCCACAAATGAAAATTTAAGTATACGCTGCGGGAAATACCTTGCTCATATTAATTGACATCCTACATGAATAAAAACATCCATATAGGGCAACTCATGGTATACATGATTCTAGATTTAGTTTAAGTAAGAAAATAGCTTTACGTTCATCAAACATAGTGATTTCAATTTGAAAGATGACATGTATGAGGTGATATAAGTAGTACTTTTATATCTTAAAATATCTAACATGCAACCTAGCATAAAACCTTCCCAGAGAGCAAGTAAATCTAGTAAGTCATAAAGAGAAAGGCTTAGCAGCTAGCAAGTACTATTACATTATACAAAATCAACAACCTGACACCAACCCACTAAAAGAAATGTATGTATGAATATAAATAAAACCACACACACTATCTCACAATCGGTGAGGAAAGAGATAGCTACAGCCACTACAAAACACAAACTAGCACCAAAACCTAGCCGCTCAACCAGCTACTTCTCAAAACCTGAGGCATTCAAAGAAAGAACGCCTCAGCAAGAATAAAAAAATATAACTGGTGACGATGTAAAAAAGTTGTGCAATAAACCAGAAGGAACAAAGGGTTACCAACCCTAATCCAAGAGTAGTGAAAAATAGACTAACTTACAAGTTCAAGGGTAGAGATTTTTCACCAAGTTCTATAAAGACCAATGCTTTATATAAACATACATATAAGTAAGTGTATAATCATAAGAGATTAACATGCTCATCATTTAGCGGGCCAAATAAAACACAGACAACAAATCCGGAACCCGCTGTGGTGGTCACCTCCTCCACACACCAACATCAAAAACTTCACAAGGGCCCAAGGAAAAGGCGGTCTTATTTCTGACACACCCACAACCGGGGAAAAACCTGCACCTGGAATGGTGGTCTCCTTCTCCACAAACACCAAGTCACAAACAAGGCACTGTGGTAGAGGTACATCCCACTAACACCCAAAACCTCAAATAAGACATAACATATACTAAAAATAGCATACATAATAGCCTCATAGAAATGAAGTCTCCGTGATAACACACCCCAAAAGAAAACATGGGATTACTTCATTAAATAGAAGGAGAATATCCTCAAAAATCCCCCCTAAGGCTAAAAATCGATGAATTCCACTCAATTAAATCACAAAATACCAAGTCCATACTGATTCGTCGAGTATACTCGATGAATACAGCAGGCACTAGATGATATTTATTTAACAAAACTTGACTACTAGGGATATATGAAGAATCGGCGAAATATCCTAAGTCTTCGGAAAAGCATTGAGTTCACACGATACCTCATTGAGTGCATTAAATGCGCTCGACGCCAACCAGTTAACTCAATAATATTACTTTCACTCAATGCGATGTTGAGTAAACTCAACACTTTTGACTTAGTCTCAGAACTACTCAACGCCTAGACTTAAGTCAACGCTATAACACTCAATGCCAAGGATTCACACAATGTCGCGTTGAGTACACTAAACTCTTTTGCCTTAGCGCCAGAACATCACTCGACGCACTCAATACCAAACTAGCGTTACACGACGATTCTGACTTAGACTCAAAGATCACTCAACGCTTTCAGTCCCAAATCTAATCCACTCAACGCAGAATCTTATACTCAACGAACTCGATGCCTATTACTCGATGAATACAACATCACTCAATTCCAAGTCTTGTACTCGACAATCTGGACTTAACTCAACACGAAATCATTACCTGTCAAATTTCAATGGATACTCGACGAATTTTACTTAGGTTAAAACTTATATTATACGATTTTAACTTTTGTCTTAAACGACTAATTTTACTAGACTAATCAACCATATAAGACACAATTAACTTAAGCTAACTGTCAAACCCGAGGAACCCACTCACTTCCATACGTAGCAAATTAGACTAGGGCTTACTAACCCATACTCGACGGATATACACACAGACCAACAGTCAAAATACGACGAATATACACAATACTGGAACAAAAATCTACCCTATGCAGCTGGTAGAACTTCGACGAACCCTACCCTATTCCTAAATTCTAAGAAGGAAAAGGAGAAATAATAGAGAATGTAAGGAATGAAAGCTTGGCATGGGGAAGAAATCACCACTTGCCTCGATCTTGTTGAAATCCTGCCGCACAACCGCTCCTTCTCAAAGACCTGGCCGCAAGAACACCTAAATAACAACTCCTAAAACTTTTCAGGATGAAAAGGGGGTAAAAACGAGTTTACTAATACCTAAAATTTCAAAAAATGGGAAAAACTCATCGCACAAACGTAGATCTTGGCGAGAGGTATCCGGATCTACTCTCCGATGACGATTTCGTGCAGTAGAGCTCCTATAATCGATGGTCGAAGGCTCTATAAGGACTGCTGCTTTCTTTCTTCCGCAACTCAGTGTGACGGTTTTGGGAAACATGATGAATAGGGTTTTCGTCTTATTGCAAGGCTATATATATATATATAGTATAATAATATAATATAATATTATTATAAATAAAACGTCGAAATGACCAAAACTCGCACTAACTCGGATTACTAAAAAAATCACAACTCAACTAAATATCGACGCTATGAATCCAACGAATGAGTCGAAATCGAAATCCGACAAATCAAACTCGGGTAAACACTCCCCAAAGTCTAAACACCAAATATCCCAAAAATGCTCCACCGTGTTCCAAAATGAACTTCAGCTCACAAGGGAATATCAAAACATAGGAGAAATTAGCCATGCTAATACTCCCAATCAAAAACCTCGGATACCAACGAGCAAAATCCATGCTCTGACAGTTGTACCCACAAACTATGCATCAACGTAACACCCTGATGTCAAAATATGTCACTAAAGGGATTTTAAATAAACCATGGAAAATCAGGGGCATTACAGGCACCCCTCCTAAAAGAAAGTTTCATCCCGAAACTTTTTGCACAAATGATTCCACTATAGAGGAAAATAACTAAGGATTATAAAGTGAAAATATGTACCAAAAGAACTAGGAGAACAGATAAGGATGAGCCTCCCTCATAGTTGACTGTAACTCCCATGTCACGCTTTCAACGTCTTGGTTTTGTCACAAAACTTTAACCATGGGTATGGTCTTTCTTCGCAACACACGATCCTGAGTATCCAGAATCTGATCAGGCATCTTGACATAAGCAAGATTAGGATCCAACTGGGGCAAAGAATCAAGAACCTGCCGGTCGCTAAGCATACACTTTCACAATTGACTTACATGAAACACATCGTGCACACCAGGAAAACTTGCGGGCAAATCCAGCCGATAAGCTGGCATTCCAATATGTTTAATAATCTTGAAGGGTCACTGAAAGTCTTTATTTTAAAGGTAGCATGCAACCTAGGGGGTGAATAGGTTGTTTAACTATTATTATTCTCTTTTAAAATTTTCCATTAGCCTTAAATGTGTTGGCTGTAGTTTGCTTTCAAGAACCTACACAAATAAAATAATACAAAAAAGGACACACTAATTTATAGTGGTTCCCCAATGTGTGGGTACATCCACTCTCATCCCACCTTGCTAACTTCCTATTGGTCAAGGAACTTCTCCAAAACACTGCTCTAATGAGCTTACACCTCAAATCCCTCAGGATCTCCAAGTCTCCTCCAAGACCTATAACTCAGCCACAAGGGCCTATAAATCAGTGATCTGCTGATCACCTACCTCAGGCCAAAGGCCCTACACTCAGGCTGGGAGGACAGCCCTACCTCAAATCCAAAGGATCCTACCTCAGAGAGTAAAACTCTCCTACAGCTCAGGCAAGTTGTCAAACCTCAGGCATGTGGCCCTACAGCTTAGATCCAGTTGGATCCTACAACTCAGAGAGCTTCACTCTCCTACTACTCAGGCAATTTTGCCCAACCTCAGGCCAGTGGGCCTACAAACTCAGATCTAGTTGGATCCTATAGAAAGATTAATTTTTGAATGTTTTGACACAGGGAAATTTCTTTGTGTAAAAATCTAGGGAAGAGTTATCTCAACACTATCTTGCTTCACAGCAGCAGGTAGAAAATCTGTTGGAAGAAACTCAGAATGAAGATTTTTATGTTGCTGAAGAAGAAGGTGAACTTGTTTCTTCAATCACCTAACTGAGCCCACTGGATGATGATGGCTCTACTTTCTTCCTTTATCAAAAACCTTTCTGATTATGCTATAGGCGATGAAGAAGCAACAACTCACTGAACTTTTTGTTCCTGCAGGAAGACTTCAACATCTTTCACGGCAATAATGGTGAGAGAGATGAAGTCCGGATACTATCTTTTGAAATTGATAATGCCCTAAAAGTTTTTTTGCTTCCTGGCCCTTCACTTCTTTTTATAGTTCGTCGATCAACAGCTCTTAGAGATAAGTGGGCCCCACCTACAGCTTCTAGCTGCACCTTTCTTTAACGGAAGAAGCGTACAGTAGCTTCTCGGTAGAGTTTATCATGTTCTATAGCTTCTCCGTACTTGATTTGAACTTAGTTGACTTTGTTTATTTTGCTGACGTCAGCACCTGTGGACTTAGCCAAAATCGAGCATCAGTAGAATAAGTGTTGAGGGAATGAGCTTCACTCAATGCCAAACACTTAGACATAATTCTGTCTATCTAGGCATTGACAGCGTTGAGTGAGCAAGCTCCACTCAATGCTTTTTGCCTTAGCATATTCTTCAGCCACATCTGCATGCTAGGCGTTTAGAGCATTGAGTGAGCATGCCTCACTCAGCGCTTTTCACCTTAGCCAATTTTTTGCGTCTCCAGCATCATAAGCGTTGAGAGCAATAAGTGAGCATGCCTCACTCAACGCTTTTTTCCTTAGCCAATTTTCTGTTACTTGGCATTGAGTGAGTGAGCTACACTCAACGCATTTGGACTTAGCCAAATTTATGTGTCTAAAAAGAACACTCTCTTTGAGAATAAGTCAATGCATTACAACATGGCGTTGAGAGAGCTTGCCTCACTCAATGCTTGTGGACTTGGCAAATATTTATAGTTTTCCTATGGCGTTGACTTACTGAGCTATACTCAACGATTATGAAGTTATGACGTTGAGTGAGTGAGCTACACTCAACGCTTGTGGACTTAGCCACTTTTCTTCTCATTTCTACTTAGGCTATTACAACATTAGCCTGTCTCACATCCTTTTGTTGTATGGCATTGAGTGACTTGACTTCACTCAACGCATGTGGACTTAGCCACTTTTCTAGCCTACCCTTACTTTGGCATTGACTCTAAAGGCTCTACTCAGCGTTATAAGTCATCTAGCGTTGAGTGAGTAGCCGTCACTCAACGCCTGTGGACTTAAATAGATTTTTGTCTATCCACACCTTAGGCAAGAATTTACCTGACTTAGGCTATCTGTCCCATCAATGATTAGGACAAACCTGCATGTATGAACTTGAACATGTATTAAATATACCATTTTGTATGCTCATTGACATATTTGACTTCTTCAAATTAAGGACAATATGGGTAATGAACCCAACAATCTCTCCCTATTTGAAGAAGTCAAAACTCTTCACCAAATATCTGAGTCAATGACATACACTAACAAATTGCAGTAATACAGTAGGAAAAGATATGATAAGAGGATAAGTTATAGTAAACTTCCTTGTCTGCAGGGCATACCAGTACCTGTTCCCCCTTAATAGCTGCTACCTGCTTTAGATTAATTTTATACCACCTTTTGATGAATTTGATACCACTTATATTCTTTTCCTTCAGTACCTACTCCCCCTTAATTTTTGCTACCTACTTTTTCTCCCTTTGATACCTCTTTCAAGTCCTTGAATCAGTAAGTTGATTCAAGTCCTTCTCCCCCTTTTTGACTTATATAAATAGCCAGGGAGGATATTCTTCTCCCCCTCTTTGATTTCTCATAGGCAGCAGTTTGAACATCTTAGAGTAGAGCTAGGCATGCTCCCCCTCAACTAAAGAAGCATCTTGGACATGATACCATTGAAGTTATACCACTTGAAATGTCTTCAATCCATTGAAGAGAAATTCCACCTGCAGAAGATAATATGGCCTGCAACAATCTAAGGAGAAACTGAAGTAATACTAGGTTTAAAATACCAAACTCAAACTTGAAGGTGTTAAACTTTGCTTCATCTACTGGCTTAGTGAAGATGTCAGCCACTTGCTTGTCTGTTGGGACAAATTCAAGGATGATGTCTTCACATTCCACATGTTCCATAATGAAATAGTATCTTACCTCAATATGCTTAGTCCTACTGTGATAAATAGGATTCCTAGCAATTGATATAACATTAGTAGAATCACAAAATAAGGGGCTTCTTCTTATCTAGATATTGTAGTCCTAGAGTGATATTGGATCCACAACAACTGAGTACAGTAACATCCTACTGAGATGTACTCTTACTCTATAGTTGATATTGCAACACTAGTTTGCTTCTTGCTTCTCTAAGACACTAGTCTTCCACCCAAGAGTTGATAGGTTCCACAAGTGCTCTTCCTGTCCACTTTGCATCTTACAAAATCTGCATCTGAGTAGCCTGTTAGTTCAAATTTCCCATTCCTAGGTTACCAAAGGCCAAGATCTGGTGTGCCCTTAAGATACCTCAAAATACTCTTTGCAGCAGAGTAGTGAGATTCTTTAGGGCAATCCTGATACCTAGCACAAACACATGTAGCAAACATGATGTCTGTCCTACTTATAGTAAGATAAAGAAGGGAGCCAACTATCCATCTATATAAGGTCTCATTAACGGTCTTACTGCTTCATCCTTGCCTATGGGCATATTTGATCCCATGGGTGTTCTCATGGTGGAGGAATTTTCCATGCTAAATTTCTTTATTATCTCACTAGTGAACTTATACTTTGATATGGACAAGCCATTGTTAGTCTGTATTACTTGGAGACCCAAGAATAACTTGAGTTCACCCATACTGCTCATCTCAAACCTCCCCTACACATGTTTAGCAAACTTCCTACAGAGGTTGTCTTCAGTAGATCCAAAGATGATATCAACTACATAGATCTGGACTAGGATGATCTTACCTTTAAATTCTCTTAGGAATAGGGTCTTGTCTATCTTCCCCATTAAGAATTTGTTCTCAATGGGAACCTAGACATGGCTTCATTCCAGTCTTTAGGGGCTTGTTTTAGCCCATATAGAGCTTTCCTAAGTCTATAAACAGAATCAGTAGAGTTAGGAACAACAAAACCTGGATGTTGCTCAACATAGACTTCTTCTCTTAAGTCACCATTTAGGAAGACTTACTTTATATAATTCTGGTAGACTTTGAATCCCTTGTGTGTAGCATATGCATGGAATAGTTTGATAGCCTCCAATCTTGCTACAGGGGCAAAAGTTTGATCAAAATCAATACATTCTTCTTTCATGTATCCCTAACCACTAGCCTTGCTTTGTTCATTATTATAATGTCATTTACATCAAGCTTATTCCTGTAGATCCACTTGACTCCATTGACATTATGTCCTTATGGTCTGGGGACAAGCTTATAGACCTTGCATCTTTTGAATTGGTTTAGTTCCTCTTGCATAACCAATATCAAAAATTAATCTATGTTGGCTTCTTCAAACTTCTTTGGCTCCACCTGTGACAGAAAACTGGCATACATAGTTGTACTCAGATTCTTGCTTCTAGTCACTATACCTTGGCTAGCTTCATAAATGATTTGGTGTGCAGGATGGTCCCTCAAATGTCTGATTATAGTAGTCAATCTTCTTTCAGTAATAGCTTCAGGAGTAGCTCCTTGCTAATCTTCATCTGCTCCAAGTGTGTTTGGTGGACCTTTTGGAATATCCACTTCAGCTTGCATCACTGGAGCTCAATCTTTGATGGCTAGCTTTTACATCAACATTTATGTATCTATAGAACTAGAAGAGGAGCTTGTTAGCTCACTGTAAATCATGGTAGACTCATCAATAACTACATGTACAGACTCTTCTACAACTTGGCTTTTCAAGTTATAGATCATATAAGCTTTGTTATGGTTGCTATGCCTAACAAAAATCCCATCAAAGGACTTGGCAACAAACCTAGTTATATAGGATTTTCCATTATGAAACACATAACACTTACTACCAAAGATTCTGAGATAGCTCATGTTTGGTTTTCTTCCTTTCAAGATCTCATAGGGAGTTTTCTTGTGGCACTTGGTGATAGAGACTCTATTGAGGACATGACATGCAGTGTTGACTACCTCAGCCTAGAAATATTCTAGGAGAGATGTGTCATTCAGTAGAGTCTTCCCCGCCTCTATGAGAGTTCTATTTTTCCTCTCAATAATCCCATTTTGCAGTGGTGTTCTGGGGTAAGAGAATTCTTGATGAATCTCATGCTCTTCACAGAACCTTGTCTTGCTATCAGACTGGAATTCATTCACATGGTAACTTCTGATTTTTACTACAGAGCTGTTGAACTCATTCTGAATTTGCTTGACAAACTTAATCAAGATATCAAGGGTTTCATTCTTTCCCTTGAGGAAGAATACCCAAGCAAACCTAGAAAAGTCATCAACCACCATAAGGGTGTAGACCTTCCTACCAAGACTATGAACTGGCATAAGACCAAATAAGTCCATATGCAGGAGGTATAATCACCTCACAGAATCTTTGGTCGCAATGCCCATGAGGGAAGCTTTTGTCTTCTTGCCCTTTTGACAAGCAGAACATATGCACTCCTTGGAGCACTTCACATTAGAATCATTCCTAACTAGTTCTTGCTAAAGAGCTTACCAATAGTCTTGTAATTTATATGGGCTATCCTCTTGTGTCATAGGACACAATATGAGGCTTTCTCATTTGCAACTAGACAGATAGGAGAGTATGTATCTAAACATAGAAAGTTTAATATTGGATCCCTAGTTGGATTTGGGCTAGGTTCACTAAATTAGGATAAGTTTGACCCACATTGTATAGGTAGGGTCAAGTTCTTGAAACCTAAAGTTTAGGCTAGTCATTAGGTTTTATCTCTATGGACAAGCCTGCAGTGGACCTCAGGAGACTCAAGACTTAGAAGAATTCGGAATATTATTTTGAAGTTCTTCAAACTCAGCTCGACAATCATCGATCTTAGATAGAAGAACTCAGAGTTCTTTCTCTGAGTTGAGCTCAATGATATTCGAGCTCAGGTCGACGATCAACTCTTTCAGACAGATTCTCAGCCCGATGAACTCGGAGTGCAGAATTGGCAATTCAATCTCTCTATGTAGTTTGCAAAACTCAGGTCGACGAACATGAACTTTCAGGTCGACGAACTTGGAACTCAGGTCGACGAATTCCATTCAGAGGTCGACGATTTCTATCCTGCTCTAGAATGATAAGTTTTTCTGATTTCTGTCCCTTAATTTCTATATAATTTAGCAGTAATATTCCTGAGTAATTAATGCTAATATTACCCTGAATATTGCAGTTATTGACAGCATTAATTATGTTTTTCATCAGGATAATTACTTGCTTATTTGATTAGGGATAGTTGGGGACACTCATTTAAGTCATATTCTAGCCATTTATACACTCAAGATCTTTCAGCAATTAATGCCTGCTTTTCAATTTAAAAGGAGAATGTTTTTGATTATAGAATATAAAAGAGATTCTCTTTTTCAGAAAAGAAATCACAAGGCAAGAACAGTGCAGAGGTTTACAGAGAAGAGAATTTTTACAGATACACAAAAATATACAGAAGATCTGCTTCTTCTCTATGCAGAAATACAGTCTGTTCTTTCCCTTGTTCATACCAAAAAGACTAAAGAAGAACATTCATCACAAATCAAGAGTCTTCTTCATATTTAGATCCTGGAATCTTCAGAGACATCTATTCAACATCTGTCTACTTGATTCCTGGACATTGACGTGATAAGGCTGAAGACCTACACCCTGAAGCAAAGTTTCCAGTCTTCCTGAACCATTAAACTTCCCTGGGGGAACTTTGACAACATCAAGGTCCACTAGTCTTCTCTATTGATTAGATAAAGAGAAGACACCATCACCTCCCCTCACCTCCTATAAAAGGGTTTTAACTCCCTTCAAAATTTAACCACTTGGTTGTTAAGTCACCTGATCAAAAGACTTGGTTTGGTTTTTGGGCACCTGATCAAAAGCCTAAAGGGTTGCTATATCTCCCTACAAATAAATATTATAGTGGCAGTCACTAGATCAAAACCTATTAGTGGATTCCTACTAGGGTGGTAGAAGAGTGGATGTACCCAGTTGGAAACCCACTATAAAACTTCTTGTGTTGCTTGATTGCCCCTTTTTCTTTTTGTAGTGTGCTGTGCTATTTTAGCTTAGTTCTTTTTACATAATATTTATTATCACTTATTTTTACTGCTAGATAATCAAAACAATTAAAATATTTTAAAAACACTCTATTCACCCCCCTCTAGAGTAAGTTAGATCTATCCCCTCCTTTCAATTGGTATCAGAGCATTATCAATTGCCTAAGTTCTCTTTCAATTGGTCTCAGAGAGCTGTCCTCTTGGTTGTACAAGGTAACACTTGAACCAACAAATCATTCTTAGATATAAATCTCTCTAGCTTATTTCTTATTGCCTGGCACAAAATAAGGATTATGCAAGCACCAGACCTCCAGTATGTAACTTGAACAAGTTTGATATCTGAAAGATAAGAATTAAATTATATATAAACTCCATTGATGAAGACATTTTTAATTTAATTTTTACAGGACCACCAACTCTAGAGGCTTCATCTACTGCCAGTTCAGCACTCATGTTGTTCCACCACCTGAGTGGACAGAGGCACAAAAGAAGGCCAAGATAACTTAGGCAAAGGCCATGAATATTATGGCTCAGACAATGTCTGATGACATCTTCCAGAAAGTGGCAGAATGTACTTCAGTTAAGGCCATCTGAGATTCTCTAAACCAGATGGTTGTTAGATCTGTAGATGAGAGGAAAGACAGAAGACAAAATCTCATCTCTCAATATGAGAACTTCAAATAAGAAGAAGTAGAGTCAGTGAGTGACATGTATAACAGACTCAGCTTAATCATCAATGAGCTAAAAACCTGGATAAAGACATAAAACTCACTGAGGTCAATAATAAAATCCCCATGTGCTTCCCTAGCTCATGGGATTCAAGAATCTGGCCTATCAAGGAAGCCAGAAGTCTTAATGAGATTTCCACAGAATCTCTATTGGGAAAGCTCAACTCTTATGAGCAGCTGATAAAATCTAGAAAGGCTGCAGAGCAAAAGAATCCTTAATCAGGCAGAAAGGAGGAAAGTATTGCAATTAAAGCTAATGAAGAATCAGAAGCCCCAACAGTCAATGAAGAATTCCTAAGTCTCTTAGACAAGATATTTTAGAAGACGAGCAAGAGGGATTTTAGAAGAAAGTCATCAAGACAAGATGACAAGCCCAGGTATGACAAAACACCTACTAAGTAAATTGTGTGTTTTGGGAGCAGGAAACAAGGACATATCATATCTGAGCGTCCAAAGAATCAGAAGAAGGATACAAGAAGAGAAAAGGAGATCAGGAAGCAGCATTACAACAAGTCTTTCTCTAGCTGGCATAAAAGAAAGGAGAAAGGTTTTGTTGCTGAAACCTTGAGTGATATTGAAGAAGAATCTTCATCTTCCAGCTCCAGTGAAGATGAAGAGGAAGCTAAAGAAAAGGAAGTTTGCTTGATGGCTATTGATGCATCAGGCAGCATCTCAGAAGCTGAGCAGTCAGATAATGATGAACCTCAGTCTGAAGAAGATCAGGTACTGTCCTCCTTTAATTTCAATTCAGCTAGTTTCAAAAGTGAATTCAAATCCTTGTGTATTGATTTAATAAATTCTGAGAAAGAAATTAAACTCCTTAGAGAAAAATTAACTGAACAAGATAACTTACTGTCAGAAAACATTAAAATGAAAAATGAATTGACCTTAGCTAATGAACAAATTGTTTCATTAAAAATAGAATTAGCTGAGGCAAGGAAACTTGAAGAATCCCTAAATGGGAGAAGCATCAAGTTGATGAACATCATAAGCGCAGTGAATGCCTGACTTAATGGAAAGCTGGGCTTAGGTGCTTCATCAAGACAACCCCCACTGATTCAGAAAACATTTTATCAACTCCTATAAAATTCGTTTCTGAAAAGGGTAAAGAGAAAATAGAATATAACAATGTTAATCAAATAGAACTTAAGCACAAGAGTAAGAAAAAGAAAAAGAGTAAGAAAAATCTTAACTAGAACAATGTTAAGCAGATTTCGTCGAACTCAAATCGACGAAATGTGTACAGTTTGTCGAACTTAAGTCGACGAACTCCGAACGCAAACTTTTACTATAATTATTCTTCGAACTGCGATCGACGAAACCAATATTGTTCGTCGACCCGATATCGACGAACTTGGGGCGCAGAGAATGAATATTTTCATTCTCTGAGTGGAGCTCGACGAGCTCATCTCCATTCGTTGAACTCAGATCGACGAACTTACTAAAATTCGTCGAACTCAGTTCCTGATAACAAAATATTAAAATCTTATAGAACCTATAATCAACCTAGAGAACATATTAATCCATTCACCTAGTGGATAATTCCACCTAGGAGATATCATCCTTTAGGTTATAAAAGTCAACCTGAATATTCATATATTTCCAGCTTTAGTTATGTAAATCAACAAGGACCCAAGGTAACCTGGGTCAAGAATATCTAATCTGTTTTGTGTAGGTGAAAGACTATCCTACCACAGAAGAACAGTGGTATTTGGATAGTGGTTGTTCAAAACATATGACTGGCAGCAAGGATAATCTATCGAACTACAAGTCATGGCTAGGTCCTAAAGTTGTTTTTGTTGACTCCAACTGTGGCCAGACTAAAGGCTATGGAGATGTAAAGATTGGAGTTGTCACATTCAAGAAAGTAGCTTATGTAAGTGGATTAAAGCACAACCTGATTTCCATTAGTCAACTCTGTGGTGAAGGGTTTCAGGTATCTTTTGATAAATCCTCTTGCATTATTTCTTCTGTTGATAATAAGATTATTTTAACTTGATCTAGAGTAGGAAACATTTCCATAATAAATTTTAAGTCTGCTAGGTCTGAAATATGTCTGTACAACCAAATTAATAATAATAATGAACTTTGGAATAAAAGATTAGGTCATGTTAACTTAAAAAACATTGCTAAGCTATCTAGGGACAACCTTGTTAGAGTATTGCCTTCTGGTCCCTACAAGAAGGAAGGCCTCTGCAAGACTTATTAATTAGGAAAGAAAACTAAAAATTGTTTCAAAGCCATTAATAAAAGTGATTCACCTAGGATTTTATATTTGCTCCACATGGATCTTTTTTAACCCATTGTTGTACAAAGCCTAGGAGGGAAATCTTATACCCTAGTGATTGTAGATGACATCTCAAAGTTCACTTGGGTGTGCTTCTTGAGGAACAAGTCAGACAACTTCAAGTTTCTTACAGATTTTCTTAAGAGTATAAGGATTGAGTACTCTGCTCCAGTTGCATTAATCAGATTTGATCATGATACTGAGCTTGAGTCTCATCCCATGCAAAGATTCTGTGAGGAGGAAGGTATTAGACATTATTTATCTGCTCCTAGAACTCCTCAACAAAATGGGATAGCTGAAAGGAAAAATAGAACACTAATTGAAGCTGCAGGCACATTGCTTGCAGATGCTTACCTGCCACTATCCTTTTGGGCAGAGGCTATAAGCACAACAAACTATGTCCTGAACAAATGTTCGATACATATGCTTAAGGGCAAGACTCCCTATAAATTACTTAAAGGGAATAAACCTAAAGTAGATTTCATTAAGATTTTTGGTTGTATTTGTTACATTCACAATAATGACAAGAAATATATTAGAAAGTTTGAAGCCAAGGCTGCAATGCGAATTTTTCTAGGATATTCCATAGTCAGCAAGGCATATAAGGTTTATAATTAATCTACAATGAAAATAGAAGAGTTTGTACACATTTCCTTTGATGAGACTAACATGTTTTACAAGGAGAAGAACTCTTCTACCAGTGAATCTTTACAGGTACCATATTTGTGTGAGCAGTTGAATGAGTTAAACCTCACCAATTAGGCTAATGCCAATACCTCTCCACAAATCTCCGAAGATAGTGAATATGATTTCACTGAAATTTTTGTTAAACCAACAACAGCCCACATAATTCTATAAGAGGATTTAGCTCCCCAGGATGTTGCTGAACCAACTCCACCAACTGAACCTTTCATACTTAGAGATCATCCTGTATCTCAAGTAATAGGAGACATATCAGTAGGTGTGCTTACAAGGCATCGACTCAACCAAGACTTGATGCATGCCTGATTCATATCTCAAATTGAGCCCCAATATATAAAAGATGTTGAGCAAGATCCACTCTGGATCATGGCAATGCAAGAGGAGCTCAACTAATTGGAGAGATGTAGATTTTAGGACTTAGTACCAAAACCCAAAGACTACTCGGTTTTTTGAACTAAGTGGGTATTCAAAAATAAAATTGATGCCAAGGGCCTTATCATAAGAAAACAAGGCAAGGCTAGTAGCTCAAGGCTATAGGCAATAGGATGTCATTGACAATGATCAGACATTTTCTCCTATTGTAAGGCTTGAGGATATAAGAATCTTCCTTGCATATGTTGCCTACAAAAAGTTCAAGGTATACAAAATGGATGTCAAGAGTGCATTTCTGAATGGAGAACTCAAAGAAGAAGTATATGTGGAGAAACCACTAAGTTTTACCTCTCCAACAAATCCTTCTTATGTTTTTAAATTGCATAAGGCTCTCTACAGTCTAAAGCAAGCTCCAAGAGCTTGGTATGAAACCATAGCAAGCTTTCTTCTAGAACATCAATTTTCTAAAGGCATTGTAGATAGGACCTTATTTATTAAGCATCATAAAGATAAAATATTATTAGTACAAATTTATGTAGATGATATCATCTTTGGCTCTACTGATTCAAAACAATGCAAAAGGTTTTCTGACTTAATGTATTCCAAGTTTGAAATGAGTAGCATGGGTGAACTCTCTTACTTCCTTGGCCTCCACGTGAAGCAATTGCCTGATTGCAAATTCATATCCCAATCCAAGTATGCTAAGGAGCTAATCAAAAGGTTTGGGATGTCAGATGCCTAACAAAGAAAACACTCATGGCTACCAATGCTGTGGTTGACTCTGATGAACATGGGAAGCCTGTTGATCAGAAATTATATAGGGGCATTATTGGGTCCCTGTTGTATCTCACAGTAAGTAGGCCAGACATAATGTTTGCTACATGTCTTTGTGCTAGGTTCCAAGTGAACCCTATAGAATCTCATCTTATGTTCCTTAAAAGAATTTTAAGATATATAAAGTGTTGCCCAAATCTAGGACTCTAGTATCAAACTGAGTCAAAATTTGAGTTAACTTGACACTCAGATGCTGACTTTGCTTGATGTAGAGTGGACAGGAAGTGCACATCAGGAACATGCCAATTCCTTGGTGCTAGACTTGTCTCCTAGTTTTTGCAAAAAGCAAACATCTGTGTCTTCCTACACTACTGAAGCTGAATATGTAGCAGCTGGAAGTTATTGTTTACAGATGCTGTGGATTCAGAACCAACTTCTGGATTATGGTATCAACTTAAATAATTCAACCTTTTTCTATGATAATACAAGTGCAATTTATATTACAAAGAATCCAGTGCATCATAGTCGAACAAAGCATATAGAAATAAGGCATAATTTCATTACAGATTGTGTGGACAAAAACAAAATTAACCTTGTTTACATCTATACTATTTTGCAAAGAGCAGACATCTTAGCCAAACCCCCAGATGAGAGAAACCATCTGTTCTTTGTGAATCAGCTAGGCATGATAGATGGAGAAGGTTTAATTTAATTTTTGCTCTAAGTTCAATGATCTGTCGATTTTTCGTCGAACGGAGATCGACGATCTATGACCTATTTGATAAGAGTTCGTCGACCTACGATCGACGATCTCTTGTTAGGAAACCATTCGTCAAACGGAGATCGATGATCGGTGAACTCAGCCCGAGAAACCTTCGTCGACCTAAGCTTGATGATATTTCTTTTAGATGTAACTTTCGTTGACCTGTGATCGATGATCTTGCTTCTGAAAATATTTCATCGAATAGAGATCGATGAACTTTTTTCCCTCCACTTCAAACTGAGATCGACGAACTTTCCGCATTCGTCGACCTCAGATCGAAGAATTTTTTAATGAAGGACGGAGCTCGCCGTTTCATATTCTGAAAACCTTATAACAGGTTTTATTCTTCGAGCTCAATCCTGCACTTTCAAAACTCTTCTGCACATGATCTTTCTCGTTTCTTTTGTAGGCGATTTCAGAAATTAATGGCGATTACAGCAAGCACTCTCTCCGACATGAAGTATGGCTTTGGTTTTGACATCGACTTCGATTCCTTTGGTCACTCAGACAAAATCTTCACGGATATTCTTCAGTTGTTTGAAGATCAGAAATTGAAGAAGTTTATGACTACAAGGATCAAGTTTCCAGCTGCCGAGATCAAGGAATGAGTCTACATATCAACATCTTCTTATATAGAGATGATAGGATCAATCTCTGGAACACAGGTTTCTTTCTCTCCTGCTGTTCTTTTTTTTTTATATATTTGGATTTGAGAATGGGGTAGATGATCTTGAAATGGATAGTTCTGATTTGATGGGATGCTGATAAGAATGGGTCACTCTGAGGGAAACCCTAATAAGCTGCTGAAGAAGAACTTGTCGACTGAATACAAGTTCTTGGCTTATGTAGTAGGCAAGGTCCTACTGGGAAAGCACACTGCACATGACTACATCACAAGTCACCAGTTTTTGGTGATGAATTCCTTGGTTGATAAGAAAAAGATAAACTAGAGACAGGTTCTATTTGAATTGATTAGGAAGAAAAATTCTAAGAAGGAAGTTTGTTATGCAAGAGTATTGGGAATTTATCTGTAGGCCAGGGCTAATGACTTACTGGTCTCCCTGACAGTATTCATTAATGCCTCTAAGAGGATGACATCTTCCCTCTTTAACAGATGAAAGAAGACAATTACCAAGCCATCCAAGGCTTCTACCTCTTCCTCAAGACCCTATGAGAGTACTAGGGCTGCTCCGGCCACTCCCCACCCTGTTGGAGAAGTTTCCACTCCAACTCCACCTCTTTCAACATCAGTTCCATCTTCATCTCAACAACAAACACCTCCTCAAATTAAAACACCCTCAACAACCCTCCAACAAACATCCACATCTCCAATCCATACTCCCTCACCATCTTATTCTCCTTCATCCTCACCAACTCAGCATGAAATCATGTCTGATTCTATTCCTCCATCTCTTCCAATCATCCACCCATCTATATCCACTCAAACCCCTCCTGAATTTATGGATATAGATTCTCCCTTCATTGCCTCCATCCTGGATCACATCACTCTAGTCATAAGGTAACTCATAGCAGAGGCTATTTCACCTCTTGCTCCCTCCATTTCATCTTTTGCTGCCCTACTTTCTGCCTCTTCTGTCCCTCCTTCTTCAACAAGGGGAGTGGTTCCAGTACTTACTGAAATCAGGTAGGGGGAGATACTCGATGAAAAAGCAGCTCCAGCAGTAGCAGAAATAGTTTCAGCATTACCAAAAATAGTTTTGCAGACAGTTGAGTTAGCAGATATATATAAGGTTTCAGAGGCCGACATATTTTATGTAAATATACTGAATACAGATATCTTGACTGATGGTGATTGTTATATCAATCCCATAATAGATATCTTTGGATTATTACATTCTTTCAATACAATTTATTTAAATTATTTTCTTCCAGCTGTAAAGCCATCTTTGGCTATAGTGTGCTACACACCCCCAATAAGTCCTGAAGTTGTTAATCAATTGAAAGCAAGTTTTGCTACTAACATGGTTGTGGAACCTTCAGGCCCAATCTATGTGATGGATTATAGTCCAATTCCTAGTTTAGAAGATTTGATTGCTCAAGATGTAGCACAAGATCTTGCACTTGTTCAGAATGATTCTACTTTGAATGATTTCCTGGTTGCTGACAAAGACATAGAAGATTATCAGATGAATACTGGGAGTGTTGATCCACCTATAGTTGCTGAATCTCAAGCACTTCCTCAGGCTGAAAGAAAAATCTCAAAGGAAATATTAAAAGAAATAGATGCATTGTATGATAACCCTCAATGTTCTTCTGATGATGATATAAATGATGATTCTGATGGATCTGATGATCCTAAATCGAAAAAGAAGGCTGCAAAAAAAAAGAAAAGTGGTTCCAAAGACTGCTCCAAATCCTAACCCCACTCATGACACACCTTATTATATTCTAAATAGCATTACTCCATTTCCAGGATGCCTCAGTGGATGTGGCTATCCAAGAATGAGCAGAAGGAAAGGAAGAAGTGAAGGAGGTACAAGTATCCTCCTAAGCAATTTAGGAAAGACCCTCCTCCTCCTCCTCCATCTTTAGCGGCCTCTAGCAATGTTTCTCAAAAATCTGCTCTAGTAACCAAGAATTATTAGAGACATTCCAGGTAAGGCAGTTAGCAGAACTAATCTCAAAGTCATCCTCCTCCAGCTTCATTTAAGAGAAATCCTATAGACTTTATTGATGAATCTCAGAATGACTCAAGTACAAAAAGGCCGGAATCTCCACCAATTCCCTTTGTAGATCTAGAGCAGGAGACCTCAGCTAAAATGGCCAGATTTCATGAGTTGATAGGACTCTCATAAATTAATAAAGCCAAAGCTGAAGGAAAGGATCCTTCACAATTCTCAACACGGTCTTCATACAGAAAGAAAGAACTTAAAAGGTATGCTAAGGCAAATAAATTTTTTAATGTTGATAATTATATAAAATTGCATTCCGAAGCTGTAGTTCCCAGACCAACATCTCTCAACATCATTGGTGCATCAGACATGAAAATGTCAAAGAGAGAAGCTGCCAATCAAAAAAGAGAAATTATTTTTAAACAGTGTTTTGAGAAGCCAAAGAAAGCAAATCCAAAGAAGAACAAGTGATTTAGTTTATGTTTTATTCTTGCTCTTAAACTCTGTATATTTAATCATGAAGCACTTTCTGTAAATATCTACTGAATGTTTTATTTCTGACATATATGTTTTTATGCTTTATGATTGTTTCTTTTATCTTGTTTTAGTGACCTCACCCAAATAGGTGGAGATTATTCGATCCCTAGTTGGATTTGGGCTAGGTTCACTAAATTAGGTTAAGTTTGACCCACATTATATAGCCATTGTCAAGTTCTTGAGTCCAAAAGTTTAGGCTAGTCATAAGGTTCTATCTCTATGGACCTGCCAATAGTGAACCTTGGGAGACTCAAGAATTAGAAGAATTCTGAGTTCAGAATATTAGTTCGAAGTTCTTCGAACTCAGCTCGACGATCGTCGATCTCAGATCAACGAACTCAGAGTTCTTTATCTGAGCTAAGTTCGACGATATTTGAGCTCAGGTCGACGATCAATTCTTTTAGATAGATTCTCAGCTCGACGAACTTAGAATGAAGAATATCAAGACATTCACTGTATGCATTTTGTAGAACTCAGGTCGACGAACAGGAACCTTCAAGTCGACGAACATGGAACTCATGTTGACAAATTCTGTTCAGAGATTGACAATTTTGTCCCGCTCCAGAATGAGAAGATTTTCTGATTTCTGTCCCTTACTTTCTATATTATTTAGCAGTAATATTCCTGAGTAATTAATGTTAATATTCCCCTGAATATAGCCGTTATTGGCAGCATTAATTATGGTCTTCTCAGGAAAATTACTTGCTTATTTTATTAGGGACAGTTGGGGAAACTCATTTAAGTCATATTTTAGCCGTTTGTATTCTCCAGATCTTTCAGCAATTAATGCCAGCTTTTCAAAATCAAAGGATAATGTTTTTGATTACAAAATATAAAAGAGATTCTCCTTTTCAGAAAAGAAAACACAAGGCAAGAACATTGAAGAGGTTTACAGAGAAGAGAATTTTACAAATAAATAGAAATATACAGAAGATCTGCTTCTTCTCTGTGCAGAAATATAGTCTGTTCTTTTCCTTGTTCATACCAAAAAGACAGAAGAAGAACATTCATCACATATCAAGAGTCTTCTTCATCTTTAGATCTTAGAATATTCGGAGACATCTATTCAACATCTGTCTATTGGATTTCTGGACATTGACAAGACAAGGCTGAAGACCTATACCCTAAAGCAAAGCTTTTAGTCTTCCTGAACCATTCAACTTCTCAGGGAGAGCTTTGACAACATCAAGATCCACTAGTCTTCTCTGTTGATTAGAGAATGAGAAGACACCATCACCTCCTCTCATCTCCTAAAAAAGGGTTTTAACTCCCTTCAAAAGTTAACCACTTGGTTGTCAAGTCACCTGATCAAAAAACTTGGTTTAGTTTTTGGGCACCTGATCAAAAGACTAAAGGGTTGCTATATCTCCTTGAAAATAGATATTATGGTGGCAGTCACCAGATCAAAACTTATTAGTGGATTCCTACCAGGGTGGTAGACGAGTGGATGTACCCAATTGGGGAACCACTATAAAACTTCTTGTGTTGTCTGGTTGCCCCTTTTTCTTTCTGTACTGTGTTGTGTTGTTTTAGCTTAGTTCATTTATATAATATTTATTATCACTTATTTTTACTACTAGATAATAAAAATAATTAAAATATTTTTAAAACACTCTATTCACCCCCCCCCCTCTAGAGTAAGTTAAATTTATCCCCTCCTTTCAATTAGTATTAGAGAATTATCGATTGCCTAAGTTCTCTTTCATTTATGCAATAAACATTTCCACTCCTAGTGCCTGACAATATGATCTCTTGGTCACATGACCTCCAGATTAGGCACTCATCCATGTGGAAGATAATAACAGCCAAGATCATAGAGCTGGCTTATGCTTATAAGGTTGTGTTATAAACCTTCAACATAAGACACTTTATTGATGGTGACTATGGCATTGGTGTTCTTACCATAGCCTTTTGTTACCCCTCTATGTGAACCACCAAAGATTTCTCTAGGTCCATCTTTTACTGGAGTGTACTCCTTCAAGTTTCCCTTTTCCCAGTCATGTGCTTGGAATAACCACTGTCCAAGTACTATATAGAGGTATTGCCACTTGGAATATCCTGCAATACACAATTTACTTTACCTTAGGACCCCAATATCTATTGGGTCCTAGGTGCATATTTGTCTGAAACTGAACATGTCCACCATCAAGTTTTCTGATTGGTGGACTAACTTTGGTCTGGCCACATTAGGATTATGCCAGCATAAATGGCAAAATGGCCTACCTTGCCACAACACCAGCAATCATGTATGTTGTATATTCTTTTCTGTGTAGGCCACGCAGCTGAATTGACTGCAGTATTAATAGAAGGAAGAGGTGCAATAGCCATTTACTGAATTCTTTCAGCATGGATTTGACTGTAAGTTAGTCTGTTTGCTGGCTTGTTCTGAATCCTATTAGCAACAACTTTCTTTTCAGACAGTGTGCTTTTGAAAGAATTAGAGACAGCCATAATTGGAAAGTAGGTAGACTGACCCTTAGTCAGATTCTGTGCTGACAGGTTCTTAGAATGGGCTGCAGCCACATATTTTGAGAGAGGGGGTTGTAGTACCCAAAACAAATGGTCAATGATGTGCCATTTGAATTTCTTTATTGGCAGCCTTAAAGGCATTCACCCTGTTATACCTTCCACAATGGCTGTGAACATCTTTTGTTCCACTTGTGGAAGCACCATTCATATAGTGACCATATATACTTTCCTGATTATACCTATTTGAAGGGAATATAACCATCTTGAATGGGATAGGCGTCCTAGATGCCATTGGCACAACTGGAACTTTCCCTTTCCCTTTGGGATAGGCTAGTCTTGTATTACCCTTAAAGACCAACCCCTTCTTACCCTTTCTGTGAGGAGAAGCATTCTATCAAGGGCAACACTGTATTGGGCTGTGAGAAATTGGCCACAATACCATTCTCCCTCTAGATATTTTCCTAAAGATCTTTAATGAGACTATTCTTGCTGTTGATAGCCTCCATCTGGATGCCTGAAAGGGTTTTCAATTGACTGAGATCCCTTATGGTCGGATTCAGCATATATGATGTTTCAGCAAGCTGGGAAGCAACTGGCTGAAGAGACAGAATCTCCTTAGCCTGTATCTTAGTCAACTTCTTGCACTTTTTAAAGGCACCAAGAAATTGAACATATCTGTCAATCACTTGATTGGCATCACCTTCTGAGCCAGAATTATCTTCATTATTATATGAAGAGGATTCTGTACAAGGACTAGTCTCATACCCAGACAAAGAACTGGATATGGGATGTGCCTTATTTTGACCAGGCTGATCCTGGATGCCCTCTTCATTAGACATTTCCATCAGCCCTCTACAGCTGTGGGCATCTTCATCCACCTATGAGTCACTATCTGATAGTGTCAGAGGGGCTCTTATTCCTATCCTCACTAGAGGATAGATTTCTGCTGTAGTAACGGCTTTATCTTTAGCAGTAGCAACAATTATCCCAATATAGGCTTCCTCTTCTTCAGACTCAGATGATGATGAGTCTGTCCATCTTTTCTCTTTCTTAACCACAAAGGACTTTTCTTTCTTTCCCTTGTGCTTTTGGTGAGATTTCCTCTCACTATCCTCCCACCTCTTCACTGGGCAATCAGTAATCACATGCCCTAGCTTGTTATAGTAGTAACAAATAATATTAGTGGAATTATGTTTGCTGGGTTTAGATACATACTTGTCCTCCTTGGAGGATTTCTTCCAGTGATGTGCTGAGGAGGAGGGTCTGCTCTTCTAGTGCTTATTCTTCATCAGCCTATGGAGCTGCCTGGAGAAGACAGTAAAGTCCTCATCAAACATTCTGTTGTTTGAAGTTTCTGATTCAGAGTAGTCTGAATCTGCTGGTCTTCTTGGAGGACAAGGGGTCTTCCTCCAACTTTTCTTTGTGGCTTCAGCTTTGAAGGCAACAGACTTCTCTTAGGCCTGAGATATGCAGTTGGTCTCTTCCTCTTTCCTGACAGTTAACTGGATCTCATATGAGAGCAGTTTACCAAATTAGGGTGTGGGGTGGAGTGTCACCCAGCTTGGCAACTTCTCTGATGGCACAAATTTTTGTTTCCAAGTCTCTGGTGAGAGACCTAAGGAACCTATCATTTAGCTCAAAATGACTAAAGACCCTTCCATAGGTCCTTAGTTTATTCACTATCCTAAAGAACTTTTCATAGAAAGCTGCTATGTCTTCTCCCTTAGACTGTCTGAAAGCTTCGTACTCCTACTTGAGCATGAACTTTCTATCATCCCTGACTTCCTCTATGCCTTCCATGTAGATCACTAGAGTATCCCATATTTCTTTTGCATTTGTGTAGTGAATCAGATTCTGAAGGGTAAAATCATTGATGAGTCCAAGTTATATACATATTTTTTGACTCATCTGGGCCAGTTTTCTCGATGATGCACTACACTTGAGAGCCATAATTATTCATATTTGTTACTATGTCCATTCCATGTTAAGTGCACTTTTGGCCCGTTTTTAGTGTGATTTCATAGTTATTGTACTTTTGCCCTATACTTGGTGTTTTCTGTGTCTTGAGAATGTGGAATGCCCATTTCAGTGGCTCTTCTATTTTTTAATGCAGGTACAAAGGTCGTTTCAACGTTCTGGGATTGTTTGGAAATGTTTTTTCGCTTAAGGGGCACTAATCATGCGTTTTTACACGCGAACGGTCAGTGGACTCCTTAGCGCATGACCTCTAGTCATGCACGCTCAATTAATCGAACCGCAAATAGTACAGGAATACTGCGCACGATCATTGGATCTATAACGCACGACCACTAGTTATGAGCCACTGATCGTGCACACTATTTTCCATTTTTCCAAGTTCTGTCTGGGGCAATCACACGACCATTTGACATAGTGCGCATGACCTCTGGTCGTGCGCCACTGCTCATGCACGTTTATCCCTTTTTTTAGAGTTCTGCCATTGTTAATCGCACGATCATGAGATCCAGTGTGCACGACCTCTGGTCGTGCGCCACTGATCGTGCGCATATAAATTAATTTTTTCTGTCCAACTACAGGTTTCTCTAGATCAAAGCGCACGATCATCAACCGTCAATATGCACGACAACCGGTCGTGTGCCACTTATCGAGCGCTTTGATTTTCTGTTGACCGTATTTAAGCCCATGTTCCTGCGAATTAACGCACAACATTTTATTTTCTTGCCTCCTGCTACACGGGAAGCGCCGTTTCTCTCCCCCATAGGTCCTCCACTCATCTCCACCCTCCTGGAAGCCTTCTCGGCGATATGAAGTCACCTTAAACCCTTCAGAGAGTTCCTGGCCACAAACAGTGTGCAACAGAGATCTTTTGGTACTACTCATTTTGGCAAAATGGAGAAAAGATTGAAGGAAAGGGAAGAAGACGGAGGAAGACAAGTGGATTGACAATCCATTTACCACTGCCTTCTGGCCTCTCCCCAATCATTTGACACGAGACACCACTCGGCCATATCCTCAATTTTTGATAATTCGTCGAACGAAGCCTGAGTTCGTCGAACTGGCCATAACATTCGTCGAGCTCTGCTCCACGGTTCCGTCGAGCTCTGCTCCACGGTTTCGTCGAGCTCTTCTCCACGGTTCTGTCGAGCTCTTCTCTACTATTTTGTCTAGCCAGGTCAACATTTTCGTCCAAACAGGTCAACGATTTTGTCCAGCCAGGTCGACTCTTTCCCGGTTACTTTTTAGGATGTAACAATCCTCCCCTCCTTACTGAAGTTTCGTCCCGAAATTTAATACAGCATGTAGAAACCAGTAACTGATAGTACGTTTTGTAGTTTAAACTATTAGGGTGTATTTTCGTATTTTAAAGGCATTTATCTTGTTTTATTAGCTTAATTTTTTTCTTTCTTATGTAAATATTATTTCCACTAACATTTTCTTGTCTTTTGATGGTTTCTAGAATTTAAAACAAAAATGACCTGACACGCCCCCTGTCACGCCCTCCCTGGGCGTGTCACAGGGCATGTCACCCGATCCCAAGGAAGTCAGCTACCAGTGTAAAGTCTAGAGTTCATCCCGAGTAGGACACGGCCTTAAAAATGGCCGTGTCGCTGGCCGTGTCAAGCTGGCCGTGTCATAAGAGACCCAATAACAGGAAAAATGGCTGTCACGCTCCCTAACACGCCCTCCCTGGGCATGTCCCAGGGCATGACATGGGGTGTGTCTCCCTAAGCCCGAAGCCTGCCACCGCATTAAATGCTTTTTCGCCTCAGCACGCCAATTATACTATCACGCCCCCCGTCAAGGGCGTGACCCAGGGCGTGTTCGCCCCCTTTTCCAAGACTGACGAATTTCTGACCAATGATTTCGACATGATATACGTGTCACACCCCCCTACACGGGCATGACCCCAGGCGTGTCAACCATAGTACAGAAGCAATAATCCTTCCCGCCAGAATCTAGAACCTGAGGTCAACCCCGTACGTGTCACGCCCCCTGACACGCCCTCCCCAGGCGTGACCTAGGGCGTGACTAACCCGTGGAAAAATCTAAAAATGTAGAGGTCCCCCTGGTGTCTAGAAAACATTTTGGATGAGAGGGGGAGGTGCTGCCCCTTTGTTCTTAGTGTTTTTTCATGCTTTCTTCCCTTTCTCTCTCTTTCTTATTTTGTATTTTTCTTAACCCTAGCCTTGTGTAATCTTTTATAATAGCTTTGTAATTGCTCTAGTTGCTAATCGTAGGGTTAGAATAGGATTTCAAATTCCTTGCAATCGAAATTTTCTTTTCCAAACTGTAGCTTTCTTTCAATATAATATAAGTGATCCTTGTTTAATTGTGTTATTATCCTTTACTACTCATCCCCTCTCCTCCACTCCACTATGATTAACTAATCCTCCTTATACTCGATCTTTATGATCCGAGAATCGAGTGATTAAGTTATGATGCTTTGAATTTACCTTTTCTTTTTAGGGTTTAGACCTTAAATTACTCTTGATTAACCTTTTCTTGGAGATATATCATCAATATATATTTTCCATCTTGGCTTTAAATCTTTGCTAGTCGAGAGGCCGATAGTTTGAAGTGAGAATTCAAGAGTAAAGAGAGTTGTACACACCCCTCGAGAGAGGCACACGTCCAAATCTCTCGGATTTGAGTAAAATCCAATTGTGGGGTTCACCGCGTAAAGCGAGCTTTAGGCCCTCGATTTAGACGAGAGTAGGTCAGACCTTCCTAAACTAAGTTGAGCACGACATTGACAAAAGCGTGTTCAAGCTTTTGGAACCTTCATGTTCACGGACCTTCACCCTATTAAGTTTAGGTTTATTATCGTGTTGTTTTAATCGACTTTAGCCGAGGTGATTCTTGATCGAGTGCATTTCCATTTCATTGTTCCAACACTTCATGTTAATCACTTCTTTTATGCTTTCTACTTATCAGCAATTAGTTCTCCTTTAGTGTTATTTTTCCTTTCATTAAGTGCTTTTTGATTTCTCTTTAACCCTTAAGATTTTCCGTCGATAAAATAATTATCTTCGCATGAGTAGGTTTACTCAACGGTTCCCGGATTTCAATACGACACTTGTGTCCCCTAGCTACAGTTTGATAGATATACTTGCCTAATTAGATTGCTAGTTCGGCTCTCTTTTCTTAAGCGGAAAGCAATCACCAAATTTTTGGCACCGTTGCCGGGGAGCAACTTTTGTTGATATATCGAAAACACGAACCTATTAATTTTATCATTTCTCTTTCTCATCCTCCTTCTAAAAATTTTAAAATCCAAAAAATTTTATTACTGCTCTTATTAAAAACCCACTTAAGAATATTTCTACATCACCTTATTCTCTCGAAAAGGGCAAAGTGGCTGTAAATGCCACTATCTTTTCTAGTACCTTGCGAACCCTTCACCAGGTAGTCCTTGGGAAGTTCAGGAGTAAAATTTTTTTAAAATTTTTTTAAAAAAATCTATTAAAAAAAATCTATCTTCTCTTTTTCTATTTTATTTAGTTCTCGTTCTTCTCTGCTCTTCTTCTAGTGCATGACCCGCGGGAGTCCGTCGGTTATTATGGACTTGAACAACGAAATTGAGCGTACTCTTTGGAGAAGATCGCGATTTCAAGGCCCTACTATCCAAGTACCGGTTGAGGACTCCGAGTCATTCTCTACTCTAAGAATGGAAGAACCCCACGTGGAGGAAGCTGTACATAGGCCTATGTCCTATTATGCACGACTGATTTTGGAGGGAACCGAATCTTGTATAGTGCGCCCTGCTATAGCTAATAATAATTTTGAACTGAAGCCTAGCATAATTCAAATGGTGCAGCAGTATGTGCAATTTGACGGACTTCAAGATGAAGATCCGAACACACATATAACAAGCTTTCTTGAAATTTGTGACACCTTCGAAATCAATGGTGTCACAAATAATGCTATTAGACTAAGACTCTTTCCCTTCTTTCTTAGAACCAAAGCAAAATAGTGGTTGATGACTCTGCCAAGAGGGAGCATCACCACCTGAGATCAATTAACCGAAAAATTTCTGACGAAGTATTTTCAGCCTGCTAAAACTGCAAAACTTAGGAACGACATTTCTGCTTTTGGACAAATAGACTCCGAAAAATTAAATGAAACTTGGGAAAGATTTACAGAATTATTAAGATGATGCCCACATCACGTGCTTCCTTTATTGTTACAAGTGCATACGTTTTATAACGGGATAAATTAAAATACAAAGAAAATGATAGATGCAGCTTTAGGTGGTACTTTAAACCATAAGACCTTGGAAGCAAATCTTGAGATTCTCGAGGACATGAACATTTATCAGTTGAATGTGCCTAGGTCCCTCCTAAACAAACCTGCAGGTATCTTTGAAGTGGACAATTTCTCCAAACTAGCTCTGCAAGTGGAACTTCTAAGCAAAAAGATAATGGAGATGACTGCTGCCTCCGCCCCTCAGGTATGGGAATCTGCAACTCCTACCCCCGAACATTTAAATTATGTTAATAATATGCCTAGAAATACTTTTAATAATTTTTATGCTGCGAATTTTCATGCTCCTTGTTTTAATTTTCCAAATAGTTATAATCCTGCTTTACGAAACCACCAAAATTTTTCGTGGAGTAATCCTTCGAACGCAATGCGTCCGCCACCACAAAATAATTTGTATGCACCACCACCACCTCTTCAAAACTATCCAAAACCTCCAAGCTTGGAGGAGTTACTTTCTAAATATATAACCACAAATTACGCTACTATAAGAACCTTAACCGGAAGCGTTAAAAGTCTAGAAAATAGAGTAGGACATCTCGCAAAAAATATTTTTGAGCGACCCACAGGGTCTCTTCCTTCCATACCGAGCCCAACCCTAGAGAGCAAGCGAAAGCTATAACTCTTCGGTGTGGGAAGCAAGTGTCCGGTATCGTTAGTGAAGAGCCCGAGGCAAGCTCCGCCCCCGTTTTAAAAAATCAAAGCTCCGCCACTGTTTTAAAAATTCCACCCTCTGCTGAAGAAGTTATCACACCCATTTTAGAAAAAGATTTCACTCCACCACCCATCTTTAAAAATAATCCAACTCCACCTTACCCTTCCAAACTTAACAAATAACATCAGGATGATCAGTACTCCCGCTTCTTAGAGGTGTTTAAGCAAATCCACATAAATCCTCCCTTCCATGAAGCAATCTCCCAAATTCCAAAGTATACTAAGTGCCTTAAGGACATCCTGACTAACAAAATGAAGTTAGAGAACTAATCACATGCTACACTAAATGACGAGTGCTCTACTATCTTGACAAACGGTTTACCAAAGAAAATCTGTGACCCGGGTAGTTTTTCTATTATGTGTGTCTTTGGTGATCTTTTTGTCAAGAACGCATTGGCCGACTTAGGTGCGAGTATTAACCATATGCCCCTATCGTTGTTTAAGAAGTGCGGAATTGGTAGCCTCAACCCTACATGCATGAGTATCCAGCTCGCCAATAGATCAGTCAAATACCCGTTAGGAATCGTGGAGGATGTCTTAGTTAAAGTCAAAGAGTTCATCTTCCCGGTGGACTTCGTCATATTTGACATCGAAGAATACGTCGAGGTTCCCCTGATCCTTGGCCGACCCTTCCTTGTCACTTCATGAACTATCATTGACATAAGAAATGGTAAGCTCTTCCTTTGAGTAGGCAACGACGAAGTGACTTTCTCTATCACCCCCTCGATGAAGAACACCCTAGTAAATGATGAATCCTATTTTTTCGTAGATGCCCTAAGTGAAGAATCCTCCTATTGCCTCTCTAAATTTGAAAAAAGAATTTTCTGATTTTTGTTCCTCCTCTACTCTTCCAAATAAATCGTTGCACCTAAGTGAAGAATCCTCCTATTTCCTCTCTGAATTTGAAAAAGAATTTTCTAATTTTTTTTCCACCTCTACTCTTCCAACTGAATCTCTGCAAGAAGCCTCCATGGCCGCTAGCCCCACCTCTTTTAATTTTTCGTTTAAAAACGTCTACAAGGACAAAGTTTTTTGAAAAAGAACGGATTTCTAAAACCTAGTATGAAGACCCCCTACCCTAGAATTAAAGGAACTACCCATACATCTTAGGTATGCCTTCTTAGAAAAGGATTCCAATCTACCCGTGATAGTTTCGGCCCAACTCATTGAAGTACAAAATGATAAACTCCTAGTTTTACGTAAGCATCGTCGGGCTATTTCCAGGAAAATTTTTGATATTAAGGGCATAAGCCCATCTTCTTGCACTCAAAAAATCTTAATGTAAGATAATTTGGGTAACTCTATACAACCACAACATTCTATAAACTGAAACATAAAAGAAGTAGTAAATGGCAAGGTTATGAAATTATTAGACGTAGGAATTATCTACCCCATACAGATAGTAAGTGGGTGAGCCCCGTCCAGGTAGTGCTGAAAAAGGGAGGGATAACGGTAGTTAGTAATGAGAATAATGAATTAATCCCAACACGGACTGTGACCGAGTGGCGAATGTGTATAGATTATCATAAGTTAAATGACTCCACCCGCAAGGATCACTTTCCCTTGCAGTTCATCAATCAAATTTTAGAAAGATTATCCGGCCATAGCTTTTATTGTTTTCTCGATGGCCTCTCAGGGTACTTTCAAATCCCCATCTCCCCCGAGGACAAGGAGAAAACTACGTTTACTTGTCCCGTCGACACCTTTGCCTACTTAAGAAAGCCGTTTGGATTGTGCAATGCGCCATCTATATTCCAATGATGTATGCTCGCTATCTTTGTCAAGTACGTAGAAAGCATTATGGAGGTATTCATGGATGATTTCTCCGTATTCGGCAATGCTTTCGATAGTTGTTTGGAAAATTTAGAAAAAGTCTTAGAATGATGCGAAGAGACTAACCTTGCCCTAAACTGCTAAAAATGTCATTTTATGGTAAGGGAAGGGTTAGTTTTGGGTCATAAGATTTTGGTAAGAGGAATTGAAGTAGATATAGCCAAGATAGAAGTTATCGAGAAGCTGCCGCCGCCTATGAACGTAAAAGCTATAAGAAGTTTCCTACGTCACGCTGGATTTTACCGCCGCTTCATAAAGGACTTCTCCAAAATCACCAAACCCCTTACCCATCTTCTATAAAAAGATGCCCCAATTATTTTTTATGACCTTTGTCGAGGTGCTTTTAATTTAATAAAAGAAAAATTTATTAATGCCCCGATTATGATAGCTCCGGTGTGGGACCTTCCATTTGAAATCATGTGTGATGCAAGTAGTTTCGCGGTAGGAGCCGTATTAGGTCAACGCATATCTTAAAACTTCACCCCATCTATTATGCAAGTAAAACGCTTACATCTGCACAGGAAAATTACACCACGAACGAGAAGGAGCTTCTAGCTGTAGTATTTGCTTTTGATAAATTATGCCCTTATATTAAGCTTTCAAAAATTATTGTTTTTACCGACCACTCCGCCCTTAAATATCTTCTTTTTAAATCGGATGCCAAGCCACGCTTGATTCGCTGGGTCTTACTCCTCCAAGAGTTTGACTTAGACTTCCGTGATAAGCGAGGAGCCGAGAACTTTGACGCCGACCATCTCTCCCGATTAGATAATCCGTTTAATGAAAAATTAGATGAAAAATCATTTAGTGATTTCTTCCTCAATGAGTAGCTGTTTTCAATTAACACATCTACTTCTCCTTGGTTTGCACACATCGCCAACTACTTAGTGGCTCGTGTGCTCCCAAAATAGTTCTCCTCTCAGCAAAAGAAGAAATTCTTTTCTGAGTTGAACTATTTTTGGGAGGACACACATCTTTTCAGAGTCTGTGCGGACCAAGTGATAAGGAGATGTGTTTCTCATGAAGAAGGTTAAGATATTTTAAAGCATTTGCATGAAGGACCGACGGGTGGTCACTATCAAGCTGCTCGAACTGCCCATAAAGTGCTTTCGTGGGTTTTTACTGGCGTAGCCTGTTTAAAGACGCGCAGGCCTTTGTGAGTAGGTGTGATAGTTGCCAACGTTCGAGCAATATTTCCAATAAAAATGAAATGCCGCAATATTATTTCCGTGAATGCGAAGTTTTCGACCTCTAGGGAATTGATTTTCTTGGCCCTCTTCCTTCTAGCTTCAGGAATAAATATAATTTAGTTGATGTAGATTATGTTTCTCGATGGGAAGATGCCTAAGCTCTTCCTACGAACGATGCCGGAGTTGTAATTACGTAATTAAAAAAAATAATTTTCTCGATTCGGTACGCCGCGCGCCATCGTTAGCGATAGGGGTTCTCATTTCTGTAACGCACAGTTTTCTAAAATCCTTACTAAATAAGGTGTTACGCATACACTTTTAAATCCCTACCTCCCCCAAACTAAAGGACAAGTCGAAGTAGTGAATAGAGAGATAAATAGTATTTTAGAAAAGACTGTTTCCACCTCTAGAAAGGACTTGTTAACCAAATTAGACAACGCTCAATAGGCCTACCGAACACCGTATAAAACCTCCCTCAGATGTACGCCGTACCGGTTGGTTTATGGAAAGTTGATCCATTTACCCATAGAATTAGAACACCGTGCTTTTGGGGCCTTAAGGTTTTTTAAATTTCGATCACCACTCTGTCAGCGACCTTAGAAAATTTCAACTTAATGAACTCGATTAGTGGCGCTCTTACGCATAGGAGAACAACAAATTTTATAAAGAGCAGACGAAGCGTTTTCATGACAAACACTTAATGCACCCAAAAACCATTAAGCCGGTCGACCAAGTTTTTTTGTATAACTCTCGTTTACATTATTTTCGGGCAAGTTAAAGTCACGTTGGTCTGGGCCGTTTACTATTTTAGAAGTTTTCCCGTATGGAACTATTTTAATTTCCCACTCTGATAAGGGTAGTTTCGAAGCGAATGGTCAGCGTCTTAAACTTTATCTTTCTGGTGATGATGATGTCAGTACGAACATTATTAAATATCTGATGCACGAACTATAATAACTTAAGACTATTTTATTTTTGTTAAAAACTTTAATTATTATTGTTTTAGACAAAATATTTTTTGACATTATTATTTTGTTGCGCCTAGCTCAAACGACGTCTTAAACAAAGGGCGCTCTTGGGAGGCTACCCAAGTTATCTTTTTCTATTTTCTTTATTTTACAATTGCTGCCCCGGACGGCTCCGACAAGCTGAATCTTCTGCGATCGCCTGCTCCAACGTAGTTGAATCCATCACGAATTCCAAAGAAGACATTTCATGAAGATCCCAAAGCGCAAGCACAGGGGAGCGACATCACTCAGCTTTCGCAGCAAATAAATCAGTGGAAGTACCTGTTTTTATATTTTGTAGCTTCATTTTCTCTCCTTCTCTAACCTCCTTTCTCCATTGAGGACAATGTCCATTTTAAGCTTAGGGGAGGACTTCCTCCTTCTTTTTGCTATGTGTGAATATTTTGCTTTCTATTAATATTTTTCAAAAATAAAAAGAAAATGAATATCTTAAAAATCCAAAAAAATAGAAAATATTTCAAAATTAAAAAAATATATGCTTTTTGTCATTACTTTAATAGTTTAGATATTTTGGTATTTAATTAATACCCCTTGTTTTTCTTTTGTCTTTCTCAAAATCTCATATAAATAACTTAGTTAATTATAATATTTCTAATCACCATTTTTAATTATGTTTCACAAGTAAAATGTTGGGCATGCAGTTTTTCTAATTCGCTGTAGCATGTTAGCGTAAAACATTTTTTTCCTAAAACTCGTATTTCGATTATGGTTTTCGTTCTTTATTTTCTTAACTTTCTCAAAAATTCATCATCCACTATTTTCGTTTTCGTTTTTGGATAATTTTTGTAAGGTCAACTTTTGAATAGCGTAGTAGATGTGAACGATCCAAGTCACCTATCATTTATATTTTCAAGATAATTTCATCAATCTTATTTTATTATCTAGGACTTGCTTTTTGAAAATTTTCAAATCTATGTTTTAAATAAATTTAAAAGCATGAAATTGATTTAGGCCCTTTTTGTTATGGTTTGATCTTTCCTGCCAACCTAAAAACTTTCACCACTAGTTAGCCGTATTTGAGCCCTTTTCAAATTTCATTTGATAGCTCCTCTTTTCATATCATTTTCACCAAAGCCAAAATTTCCAACCTATCTAATCACACTAGCCTTTTTTAGTTTCATTTAAGAATTTTCATGATTATGATAGGTTATTTTGTGATACTTTTGGGAAAAGTTTTTCAAAAAAAAAAAAGTATGCTCAAAAGAGATGTTTGCTTTTGTTTGGCCAATTCAAAATGAAAATAAAAATATTGTGGCCTTTATTTTGAAAAAGAAAAAAAATGGAAAAGAAGAAAAAGAAAGAAAAAATATTTTATTTTAAATGGAAATTTTGAAACTCTTTGTTTTGGTTTAGTGTGATTTTAAGACCCCCTGTTTATCTTTGAATTCGACTCTTAATCATAATCCTAAACCAAACGTTTCAGTCCTAATAAGTCCTTTTGATTCATGCTTTTGAATTTTATTTAATAACTAAGAAAAGAAGAAAAGTAAATCAGTATTAGTTTTGGATTTAATCTTAGATTTTTGTTATTTAATTGATATAATTATAATGCGTTGCTTGGTTATAGTAACAACTCAATGCGTTTTTAATTTTCGTTGCTTTGCTTAAATCTATTTAAAGAATTTCGTCAAAATTTTGGATGATTTATTTTCGTTAAGTAAAGTTTATAAAAGTTAAACCATACTTAAATAATTGTTTTAGAATTACCTTTCACCTTTTCCCTACTTAGAATTTCGCATAGCACATGTGTTAGCATAATTAGAACCTTTTGAGTAGTCACTCTTTATGATTATCTAGTTTTCATATCTTTGCTTGGGGTCAAGCAAAGCTTAAGCTTGGGAGAATTTGATAGTACGTTTTGTAGTCTAAACTATAAGGGTGTATTTTCGTATTTTAAAGGCATTTATCTTGTCTTATTAGCTTAATTTTTATCTTTCTTATGTAAATATTATTGCCACTAACATTTACTTGTCTTTTTGCAGGTTTCCAAAATTTTGGCCAAAAATGACGTGACATGCCCCCTATCACGCCCTCCTTGGGCGTATCACAGGGCGTGTCACCCGATCCCAAGGAAGTCAGCCACCAGTGGAAAGTCCAGAGTTCATCCCGTGTAGGACACAACCTTAAACACGGTCGTGTCACTGGTCGTGTCAACAGAGACCAAATAACAGGAATAACGGCTGTCACGCCCCCTGGACATGCCCTCCCTAGGCGTGTCCTAGGGCGTGACACGGGGCGTGTAGCCCTCTGCCTGAATCCTGCAGCCACATTAAATTCTTTTTCGCCTCAGCACGCCAATTATACTGTAATACCTCCCATCACGGGCGTGATCCAGGGCGTGTTCGCCCCCTTTTCCAAGACTGACGGATTTCTGACCAATGATTTTGATGTGACCTACGTGTCATGCCCCCTACATGGGCATGACCAAGGGTATGTCAACAATCGTATAGAAGCAATCATCCTTCCCGCCAGAATCGAGAACCTGAGGTCGACCCTGTACGTGTCACACCCCCTGACATGCCCTCCTCGGGCATGAACTAGGGCATGACCGACCAGTGGAAAAACCTATAAATGCAGAGGTCCCCCCTAATGTCAAGAAAAAGTTTTGGCTGAGAGGGGGAGGTGCTGCCCCTTTATTCTTAGTGTTTTTTCATGCTTTCTTCCCTCTGTCTCTCTTTTTTTATTTTTTATTTTTCTTAACCCTAGCCTACTGTAATCTTTTATAATAGCTTTGTAATTGCTCTAGTTGCTAATTATAGGGCTAGAATAGGATTTCAAATTCCATGCAATTGTAATTTTCTTTTCCAAAGTGTATCTCTCTTTCAATATTAATATAAGTGCTCCTTGTTTAATTTGTGTTATTATGCTTTACTACTCATCCCCCTCCACCGCTTCACTATGATTAACTAATCCTCCTTGTACTCGATCTTGATGATCCGAGGTTCAAGTGATTAAGTTATGATGCTTTAAATTTACCTTTTCTTTTTAGGGTTTATACCTTGAATTACTCTTGATTAACCTTTGCTTGGAGATATATCATCGATATATATTTTCCATCTTAGCTTTCCATCTTGGCTAGCCGAGAGGCCGATTGCTTGAATTGAGCATTCAAGAGTAAAGAGAGTTGTATGCACCCCTCGAGAGAGGCAGACGTCCAAATATCCCGGATTGGAGTAAAATCTAATAGTGGGGTTCACCGCGTAAAGCGAGCTTTAGTCCTCCGATTTAGACGAGAGTTGGTCGGACCTTCCTAAACTCAGTTGGGCACGACTTTGAAAGAAGCGTGTTCAAGCTTTAGGAACCTCCACCGTCATGGACCTTCACCCTATTAAGTTTAGGTTTATTATCATGTTTTTTTTAATCGACTTTAGCCGAGGTGATTCTTGATCGAGTGCATTTCCATTTCATCGTTCCAACCCTTTAGTGTAATCGCTTCTTTTATGCTTTCTACTAATCTGCATTTAGTTGTCCTTTAGTGCTATTTTTCCTTTCATTAAGTGCTTTTAGATTTCTCTTTAACCCTAAAAATTTTCTGTCGATAAAGTAATAGTCTTCGTGTGAGTAGGTTTACTCAACAGTTCCCGGATTTCAATACGACACATGTGTCCCCTAGCTACAGTTCGATAGGTATACTTTCCTAATTAGATTGCTAGTTCGTCTCTCTTTTCTTAAGCGTAAAGCGATCACCAGTAACAAATATTTTATGTACACCAAAATGTTATAACAGTTTATACAAATAACACGGGAAATTACGCATGCATGGTTTGCTCCCGCTCCCATGTTGGCTAATCATAGTCACAGTTGTCCCATCGGATCTTGATCATCCTGATTGTTTTGTTACACAGCTGATTATTCGATTTATCCTCGATCCGAATTGGCCTAACCTTTGTTGTTAGCCCAGATTCGACCGGTACGCAATCATTTGGAATTACTTGAGCTGGATATTTGACGGCTTTTCGAAGCAATGATATTTGGAACACATCATGCAATCCACTAAATTCTACTGAAAGAGCTAGCCGATTGGCAGCTTCTCCAACTCGTTCCACCACTTCAAACGGGCCAAGATACCTTGGACTCAGCTTTTTCAAGCGCCGAATCCTGGATATGCCTTTGAACGGCTTAATTTTCAAGTATACCCACTCGCCAACCACAAACTCTACATTTCGGTGCTTGGCATTGTAATACTTCATGTTGCTCAAATTATCCAAATGATGCGGGTTAGCTTTCCACTTACCTGTTCAGCACACTGGCCTTTAAGAACTCGCAGCTCACACAATAGCCATACTGTCCTCCAAGGACTGACTTCAGAATCAAAAAGGGAGTTAGTTCCAGCGTTCATCACAATCGCTTGGCGGGACCAACAGAAGTTCTCTTTCTGTTCCCAAACTCAGCCCAAACCCTGCAGCATCGTGCAGTGTCATCATCTAGTACATAAGTTCGAGGGTATTTTCTTGGAACTCTATTCCAGTACTTCCTGTTACTCCACTTCACAGGCATAACCCACCGACTCCACAAAACACTCGTCTATACGCAGAGTCTTCTCCAGTGTGTGATGCGAGTGTGACGGTAAGTGTACCGGTCGCACAATTAATATAAAATGGGCGAATTTCCCCAAGTATCGATCTCTCAAGGAACACAGTAAGGAGCGAGTTAATTTTTAGGAGGACTTAATATTAAAGTCCTTAGCTCGGCATTAACGATGGGGGTTTTTATATTTGCGGAAAAGGAAATTAAAATACTAACAACCACTCCTATACAGCTCCGCTATGTGATGCTTCGCCAGGCGGGATGGAAGGCTACACGGGCCGCTATGCACCAAATCGCTAGGCAAAATGGACGAGTAGGCAAGCACAAGAACCAGAATTTGAGGGTCGTAAGCACCTCTTTGCAATGCACGCCTCTAGTAATCGCTAGAGCGGCAAGAATGGATGGATGGCGGATGGAAATAAAGGCGCAACCCAAACAACTTAAGCCTAAACAATACAAGTTCACATAGACATGAAACTAAAAATTCTTACAACTAAGAGCACATCATCAACACAAAAGTATTCAACAATGCATATACTACAATAAAGGAAGAACAAGGAAAGAGATCGACCGAATCCGAAGGCTCATCGAGGGTTCGTGGAAGGAAATGCCGGGTAATCAATCCGGATCCAAGCTCGGTCCTCAACTACGTCCGGGGTAGAGAAGGTTGTCAATACCGTACAATGGACCCATCTTCTTCGTGTCACGAGCCGGAAGAAGGTTGCAAGCTTCCCTTTGATTGATGGCTATGGCATTGAAGCTTGAAATAGAGCTTAGAAGATAAAGGAGAAGGCCGAGAGGAAACTTCGGCTAAAATATGGCATTGAAATCTTGCCCGAAGCCTCTCCGATGGTGAGGAGGAAGAAGGACGGCGTAACCCTCGGAGTTGGATGAAAATGGCGTGTGGAAAAAAGCGATGTCCGATAATGGTGAAAATCTGTGCTTTAAAAAGAAAAAGTTCAAAAAAATGGTCATGCACGGTCCCGCGGATGACCATACGCTAACCGTGCGTTATTAACTAGCATATCTTGATCGAGGAAGAAGAAGCGTTGACCCGTGTGTTTTACTCGCGCACGGGCGCTTTCGCTCGTGTGTGAAGGAAATAGCACGGGTAAACACAGAGCGTAGAAAACAAGGTAACCGTGCGTTTTACTCGCGCACGGGCGCGTTTGCCCGTGCTTGAAGGAAACCCATGATTTACCCCAGAATGCAGGAATTCAAAGAAAAATGTGCAGAAAGTGTGATTCCTTCTCGCACGGTTTGGCCGAAACTGTGTGGGAAAAAAACGCACGGGTAGAAACAGAATTCCCCAGAATAGCTGTGTGAAATGCACGATTGCACTGGAACTGTGCGCGAAGAAATACGCACGACCGTGCATTTTATACAGAACTGAAAATAAGCTTCGGGACATCTTGACAACCTGCACAGCAATGAAACCAACTAGGGCACCAGCTCCTGGCATAAAAATGGAATCATTAACTACAAAAAGAAACATGGGGAGCACCATGTGCTTACCCCCAACAAAAGAATGCGCAATTGCACACCCCTGGGACGAAACATTGCACTTAGCATGAAAAGCAACATAAATGAAATATCAATGATAACACACTAAGAGTGAAGTGCAAGAGTGTAAAAACTGGCCCAGATGAGTCCGAAAAACACTATAAATATAAGACTCATTAGTGTGCAAAATAAAAAATCACCAATCCAGACCAACCTGTCTAAATGGGCTTCACACAGTATGCTTATTCCGTACTACACATTTTTGGATCTATATGCAGACCTTATTGGGGATTTCAAGAATCAACCCAAGGGAAATCCCTCAACATTCCACCTTTTGGTGGTGTAAATCCAAGGATATGCCAAAATAAGGACTTCACATTTCCAAGGAGGAAGATCATTACCCTTGACATTCTCTTTGGAGCCATGACACAGCTTTTCTACGTGGATGGGAATGATCGCTTCACTTTCCCCTTCGTGATTATAGCTCTAGCTCTTGATTCCGTTCACAAGATCTTCTCCAACAACTCAACAAATCCACTCAAACCCTAGCACCAGCCGAGAGTTCTCCGCTCCAGAACTCGGGAAGCAAGGAAGAGAAAGAGAGAAAATAAAAAAATTACTTCCTCAATCCATCCCACTGTAGATATGGCCTTGGGTTTTACACCAGCCCTACGATCTCTTCAAATAAAATGAAAACAACGGCTCGGGTTTTAGCTGACAAAGTCATCCACCACTCAATGGACGCACACCAGCCACCTGACACGAGTCGCCACTTCAGCGACACATATTTCGTCAATTCATCGAACGAGATCACATTCGTAGAATGCAAATCGTAGAACAGGAGAGAATTCGTCGAACTGGCTATAACACCTGGCAGCGCTATTTTCGTCAGCTCTACTCGACGATTTTTTCGAGCTCTGAACTTTTTGTAACTGATGAAGAAGCAATAGCTCACTGAACTTTTCATTCCTGCAGGAAGACATCAAGCTCTTTCTCGACAATAATGGCGAGAGAGATGAAGTTCGGCTGCTATCTTTTGAAATTGATAATGCCCTATATTTTTTTCCCTTCCTAACCCATCACTTCCTTTTGTAGTTCGCACATTAACGACTCTTAGAGATCAGTGGGCCCCACCTGCAGCTTCAAGCTACACCTTGCTTTAACGGAAGAAGACGTATAGTAGCTTCTCGGTATAGTTTGTCGTTTTCTGTAGCTTCTTTGTACTTGATTTGAACTTAGTTGACTATGTCGATTTTGCTGACGTCAACACTTGTGGACTTAGACCAAATCGAGAATCCGTAGAATAGGCGTTGATTGAATGAGCATCACTCAATGCCAAAACACTTAGACATAATTCTTTCTATCTAGGACTTAACAACGTTGAGTGAGAAAGCTCCACTAGATACTTTTTGCCTTAGCATATTCTTCAGCCACTTCTACATGCGAGGCGTTGAGAGCGTTGAGTGAGCATGCCTCACTCAGTGCTTTTTTCCTTAGCTAATTTTCTACATCTCCAGCATCTTAAGCATTGAGAGCGTTGAGTGAGCATGCCTCACTCAACGCTTTTGCCTTAGCAAATTTTCTGCTACTTGGCGTTGAGTGAGTGAGCTACACTCAACGCATTTGTATTTAGCCAAATTTATGTGTCTAAAAAGAACACTCCCTTTGAAAATTAGTCAACACATTATCACATGGTGATGAGAGAGCTTGCCTCACTCAACGCCTGTGGACTTGACAAATATTTACAGTTTTCTTAAGGCGTTGACTGACTGAGTTATACTCACCGATTATGAAGTTATGACATTGAGTGAGTGAGCTACACTCAACGCCTGTGGACTTAGCCACTTTTTTGCTCATTTTTACTTAGGCTATTACAACATTAGCCTGTCTCACAACCTTATATTGTATGACATTGAGTGAGTTGACTTCACTCAACGCCTGTGGACTTAGCCAATTTTCCAATATGCCATTACTTTGGCTTTGACTCTAAATGCTCTACTCTGCACTATAAGTCATCTAGCGATGAGTGAGTAGCCTTCACTCAATGCCTGTGGATTTTTATGTATCCACACCTTAGGTAGGATTTTTCTTGACTTAGGCTATCTGTCCCATCAATGTTATAGGACAAACCTGCATATATGAACTTGAACATGCTTATTGACATATTTGACTTCTTCAAATCTAGCACATTGTGGGTAATGGACCCAACAGTCGCACGTACCTAGGGTCCAACTTATGGTTTTTACCAAACCTCTTGACACCAGACATCAGGGAAACTTTAAGAAACACCATGTCCTCAACAGTAAATTCCAAATCATTCCTTCGCTAATTGGCGTTCTTTTCATAACGCTCCTGAGCTATATGAAGCTTTTCTCTATAATTCGTTACAGAAGTATTCATTTCTTCTAAATCTTCCGGACCCAACAATGGCCCTTCATCAACCTCGGCTCAAAATAAGGGAGTTCTACAATTTCTCCCATACAAAGCCTCAAACAAGGTCATCTTCAAACTCTCTTGATAATAGTTATTGTAAGAAAATTCCATCAGTCTAAAATGCTCTTCCCATGCTCCTCCGTAGTCCAAGATGTAACATCTTTTCATGTCTTTCAAAATCTGATTAACTCTTTATGTTTGACCATTTGACTGCGGATGATAAGCGGTGGAATACATCAGATCGGTAACCAATCCTTCCTGTAAACTTGTCCAAAAACGAGACGTAAACCTGGAGTCGTGATCGTACACAATATTAACAGGTAGTCCATGTAACCTGTTAACCTCATCCAAGTATAACTCTACTATCTTCTTCATGGAGTAATCAATCATGAACAGCATGATGTGAGCACACTTCGTCAGTCTATCCACTATAACCCATACAGAATCACGACTTTTGGGAGATCTTGTCAAACCAGTAATGAAGTCCATTGAAATACTTTCCCAATTCCAACTTCGAATATCCAAAGGCGTAAACTTGCCACCAGGCCTTCCATGATCGGCCTTAACTCTCTTACAAGTGAAGCACTCAGACACGAACTTGGCTATGTCATTCTTCATTCCATACCACAAAACGATCTTCTTCAGATCTCTATACATATACGTAGAACCAAGGTGGTAGGCAACACTGGATTCATGCACCTCACTACATAACTTTACTCGACTATACTCAACAACGGGGATACAATATCTACTGCGGTACCTCAAAGTGCCCTCATCATCGATTGAAAAGTCTGGTAACTTGCCTTTCTCAATTCTATTTCGGAGGTGCTGCAAATTAGGATCATCCTTCTGATGTAGCCTTATGAGTGTAATCCAAGATGGCTCTAACACTTCCAAACTACTTGGTGAGTCTCTACTCCCAATCAATATATCCATTAACAAAAATTCCTCCACCAGGGATTCCACAGAAAGTCCAAAGATCCATGCGGACTTCCTACTCAAGGAATCGACTACCACATTTACTTTGTCTGGATAATATAAGATCTCAACATCATAATCCACGACATACTCTAACCACCTCCACTAGCACAAATTCAACTCCTTTTGAGTGAAGACATACTCCAAACTCTTATGATCCGTGTAAATTTCTCACAACGCGCCATACAATAGGTGTCTCTATAGCTTCAAGGCATAAATCATTGTTGCAAATTCCAAATCGTGTGTAGGGTAGTTCCTTTCGTGAATCTTTAACTGCCTCGACCCATATGCAATCACTTTGCCTTCTTGAATCAACATGTAACCAAGTCCAACATGTGATGCATCTACATAAACGGTATAATCCAATCCTTCGGTAGGCAAAGACAAAACTGGAGCAGTACAAAATCTCCTTTTCAATTCCTGAAAAGCTTCTTCGCACTTGTCGCTCCACCCGAGCGCTGTATTCTTCTGTGTAAGCTTAGTCAACGGCACAGATATCATAGAAAATACTTCCATAAACCTCCTATAATATCCTGTCAACCCTAGGAAACTTCTAATCTCCTTGGGTGTGGTAGGTCTGTTCCAATCCATTACAGCAGCTATCTTCCCTGGGTCAACAAAAATTCCGTCCTTACTAACCACATGACCTAGAAAGGAAACCTGAGGAAGCCAAAACTCACACTTGCCTAACCTGGCAAATAACTTATGCTCCCTCAAAGCAGAAGAAACCAAACGCAAGTGTTGGGCATGCTCTTCAGCACTGCGGGAATAAACCAAAACATCATCAATAAACACAACCACAAAATGGTCTAGAAAATCCCTAAACACTCTGTTTATCATATCTATGAAGGCTGAGGGTGTATTCATCAATCCAAAGGACATTACCAAGAACTCAAAATATCCATGCAGAGAGCGGAAAGCAGTCCGTGGAATATCTGTCTCACGAATTCTCAACTGATTGTAGCCTGAACGAAGGTCAATCTTTGAAAACACCATACTACCATGCAAATTATCAAACAAGTCATTAATTCGCGACATGGTATACCTATTCTTGATACTTACCTTGTTAAATTTCCTATAATCGATGAACAGCCTCATGGACCCATCCTTTTTCTTTACAAACAACACGGGAGCACCCCACGTTGAAGAACTTGGTCTAATAAATAAATCTATAGTTGGATCGTTAGGTTCCCTTAGAGGGGGGGGGGGCAGGGTGAATAAGGGTTAATTAATTTACTTTAACTAAACAGAGTTTACTTGGTGAAAAATAAGAAAATCAATACTAATTTTTCATAAGCAAAATTTAACACTCAGAAATTTATAAAGACAAAAACAATAATAATTTATTTCAAAAGTGCTAAATATAAATACAATATATCTCTATAGAGCTAGAGACAAAGGCTTATGAAAAATACAATTTACTTTTGATTTCGCCGGTCCTTTTACCAAGAACCGACATACTAAAGCGCATCTCTCCCTTGATCTTGCTACTAGCCTCCCCTAGATCTAACCACAATATAGACAGTACACACAAGGAAGCGATTACTCCCTAAGCCACACAAGGACTTGAATGCCACACATAGGCGGCGATTCTCTCCTAAGCCATGCAAGGACTTAGACGCCATGCACAAGGAGGCGATTTTCTCTCTCGATTACATTAGGAATAAAGAACAAAACAAAAAGAAAACTTCATAATTAAAACTCCCTCTAAACGACGCGCTGGAGATGCTGATGAATCCTTGCCAGGGTTGCTTTGAATGTCGCGTACGTGCCGTCGATCTTTCGCGCTTCGTCCTTCTTAAGAGTATGGAGTAATTCTGGATTCTGGAGCTCTTTGGATCGTATAAACAGGAAGGAACACTCCAGGTAATGAAATTATGATCTCTATAGAAAAATGACTGGCTTTTATATTTTGGCGATATTGCTTGGCGACACTAGGTATCGCCAACAGGCGATATCGTTACCGGCTGTCACGTGTCCCACATATTCCTCATTTTGGCATTGCAAATCAGTCATGTCAAATGTGGCCTTTCGCTTGGCGATATCCGATGTCATCGGGCGATAATGAAGAAACTGCCAGCCATGTGGAGATTGTGCATTAACTGATCAGTCGTTGTTGCCTGTGGGTGATACCCAATATCGCTTGGCTATATCTCCTGAGCTCATATGTTCTAACCCGAATCAACACCCAAATACCATGAGAGTTAAACCTGTGATATATGCACATCATAAATATACAATGATCAAATACAAATGAGATTTGTTATTAGCAAACCAAGATGCGTGAAACGCATGCTCCAACAATCTCCCCCTTTTATAATAACAAATCCACTGAGAAATAAATCATGAATGATCTATGAAGTGTTAGTAACTTTGATTAGCAAGACTAAGCATTTGTATGTGCACAAACTCTTCTTGGATGTAACACTCCCCCTACATGTTTGCTCCCCCTAAATCTAAACAGATTGAACCTATGTGTTTGTAACGTAATTTAAAGAATCTAAATTCATCAAACTTTAGTAGTAAATCATTATGAGTATGAATGATTTCTAGATGTCTGATGAAATTCTCCCCCTTTAGTATTGTCAAAAGAGATAACGGAGTGGCGAGTAAGCTAAAGAGGAAAAATGACAAAGTACAAATCAAGTAAAGAACATGTGAATCAATGTATAGTATAGAAGAAAGTGGTTAAGCACGAACATTGGCAATGTTCATCGAGTTATATCATAGACACATACACTAGTGAAGATTAAGTTGGAAACATTTTCGGTCCAATTCTCATAAGAAGTAATTTTAGACAAGATAATGTGGTGTACATGTGAGAGTGTGATGAAAAACACATATGTATAGACCTTACAAATATATGAATACATGGAATATGAAAAAATAACATAACATAGAGGTATACATAACTAGCGATGCTTGTGCCCAAGTATTTAGAGAACAAATAAAAAAATATGCAGATATAGAGTTTCACACGACACTTTACAATTCTTTCAAAGGTGTTCAACCTCACAATGCTTGTGAAGACTTATTAAGAGGATAAGTAGTGCTTGGTGGAGATTCCTTGTGAGCCCCTTTTATTTTAATTTTTAATAACATCAACAGAGATGTGGAATGTTTGTTTTTTTTCGAACAGATTTTGTTTTTTTGTTTGACTTGACAAAGGAGTCCGAATTCACTTGTGTGACGATATAGGATAATCAAATATGAATGATGTAAATAAAATCTAGGATAAAACGATAGTGGTAGCATGCAATTTTAGTGGTTATGGTAGAACATTCACAATTCACATATGCAGTAAGCTGAAGCCATATGAAGATTTTCACAAATGTTGGTGAAAAGAACATTATCATAACTAAAACATTTCTCATACTTAGAGGCATGCAAAAACAATTTTGCAAGGATAAAAATACTAGTAGAGATGTATATTGAAATGATATTTGATTGTTGAACAATTGAACCATGTTACTAGGAACCCAAAAATTGAATAATACGCATTGAACCATGCCTAAACTTGAGAAAAGAAGATAAATTGGCTTTATAGTGACTTTTCGCTGTCGCCCGACGATATTGGATATCGCCGATAAAAGATAGTGTGAAAATATAAAAGACTGTCAGATCAGGTCAACTACATCATTCCCAGCTATTTTTCCTTAATTCTCGACGTGGAAGAAGAAGCGGAAGCTGGCAAAAACCTAAGATCAAGGTAATTTCAATGGAATTTCTCTTTTGTCCTTTAGGATTTATAGATCTAAATGATTGTAGGGTAGATCATAGAACTTTTGATGAAATATTTTTCATTTTTTGAAGTAGGTTTTATCATGGTTAGGGTTTTGTTCAAAACTTGTACGTTTGAGAGAGTAAACTAGAGATCTATGTGTTTGGAGTAGTGTTTGCATAAATTAATGAAGTTTAAGATCCTTAAACTCAGATCTAGTGGTTTTAAGAAGGAAAAAAGTTTAGTTGATTTAAGGTTTTAGGGAAGAAGATGATGAATATTGTTTGAGTAAAAATTTCTTAAATATCTTTTGGGAGATTTAAAAAAAAAGTAAGAAATTTCAGATCTTGTATTTAAAGTGGGTGAAAGTTTAGATCTTGGGTCGAATATTGTATTAGAACAATTTCCAGTATCGCCCAGTGACAGTGGGTGTCGCCGACTGACGATATTGATAATTTCTGGAAATTTGTTTAATTTTTTCCTGTAAACTACAACAATGGCTTCCAGCACAATAGCTCGGAAAAGTACTGGTAGTGATACATATTCATACTATCTAACTTTCCCTGGGATAGAAAATACGAATATTGGAATTAGCGAGTTGTCGAATTCGATCCCGCCCGTCATGCACATATCCATGACCTGTTAGCGATGGCAGGAATAATGTCCGTCATTATCCCGGATACGTTTTCGTCGGTTTTTATTAGGGAATTCTATAACTATTTAAAAGATACCCATTTCATGGAAATAAATGGTGGAGTGCGATCACGGACACAGGGACAGACAGCTGAGATAACCTATTATGATCTCAGGGAAGAATTTGGGTTAATAGATCGGGAAAATGTCTTAGAAGTTGTAGACAATTATCGAAAGGATATAGACTGGACACTCTTGAATATGGGTTTTCATGGTAATTCCATAAAAACACTCATTTAATCTACGACCACTCTCACCGAGGGTACACGACTAGTGTAAGACAAATTGAGGCATTCCATTTTGCTCAAGTCCGGAGATACATGTAAGATTACAACTCAATTGAGCTATGTCACTAATATGATCTTGGAGCGGGAGCCGTTTGATATGGCCAATTTTATCCTTTCGATAATGCGCTATACATTTAGACTAAAAATTTAAACCTGGAAGAAATTGAATACACTACCACTTTGTGCATTCATCCAACACATTTTGTATAAGAAGTACACTTGGATAGACCCAAAACTGCATTTCAATGATTTTTTGCCGTCTATCCTCCCTACAAGTGGTACACCCTCCATCGGCCGATCAGCACGGGGAGGGTCTAAAAGGAGCAGCAAACCAGTGTCCACTATCTGAAACCCACTGATTCCAAGAGGTGGATCTTTGCGAGAAGGTTTGGATGACTTGCAAGACTCATTCAAAGATCATAAGAGGGAGGTCAAGAAGAACTTTTTGGGTATTCAGAAATTCTTTAAATTTCTTACCAAAAACCTCAAGTTGAAGCCCACTCTAGTAGAAGCAGCAGAATGGGAGAATCCAGTCGTGTAGCCTCCCCAATTGTCTACTCGCCAACCTCGTCGGACAAGAAGCAGTGAACAAAGTTCTTCAGAAGATAAAGGGGACACTAGTGCATGGGATTGAAGGAATTTTTGAAGTCTTGGAGCTGTTCTAGAGTTTTGACGCTATCGCCTGGCGACAGTCAGTATTTCCTATGATAGTGTAGTTTTTAATATTTTCATGTTATTGTTTTGAATTTTGTTTTGTAATATTATTGGACTTATTATGTGATTTGAGTGCAGTTGTAATACGAGTATTTACACATAACATTATGGTTTGCTTAATGTTAATTAACATTTTTTGTTAATTAAAGTTTATATTTTTGTTTACTTATTACGTCAATTCACTAGCTTGATAAGTCCAGGATTCCTAGTTCTAATGTTAGTAATGAAAAACGGGAATCTGGAAGTTGTTTTGTGAAAATATTTGCAATCTGTGAATCAGTGCCTATAAAACAAACTTTAATTGTATTTTCTTAATGTGGTCTCTAATGAAGTGATGATGTACATCAATGTGTTTGGACCTAAAATGATGAACTGGATTATAAGTTATGTCAATTTCACCATTATTATCACATTTTAATTCAATTATGTCATGTTTAATTCCAAAATTTTCTTAATGATTGCTTTTTCCAAAGAGCCTGTGCACAACAACTACGTAGTGAAATGTACTCGGCCTTGGTTGTGGATAAGGCAACAGAATTCTATTTCCTACTCGACCAAAAAATTAGTGAAGAACCTAGAAAGTGACAGGTGCCACTTGTGCTCTTACGATATAATAAATAGCCTGCATAATCAGAATCAGAAAAGCCATGTAAAATAAAGGTATCATTGTGTGGATAGCATAAACTTATCTTAGATATGCCAATAAGATATCTAATAAAACGTTTAACAACTTTTAAATGAGATTCCTTGGGATTAGCCTGAAATTTAGCACATAAACATGCAACGAACAAAATATTAGGTCTAGATGTAGTCAAATATAACAGTGATCCTATCATTCCTCTATATAGTGTTTGATCTATAAAAATACCACTCTCATCTTTACCTAATTTCAATGAGACACTCATGGGGGTATTTGCTTGTTTTAGATTTTCAAATCGAAATCTTTTTACCACATCATGAATATATTTAGATTGACAAATAAAAATGTCATCATGTCTTTAAGTAATTTGAAAACCAATAAAATAAGTGAGTTTGCCTACCATGCTAGTTTAAAATTCATTCTTCATAATTTCTATAACAATATCACACAATTTTTCATTAGTGGATCCAAACATAATATTATCAACATATATTTACAAAACTATAAGATCATCATGAACATGTTTAATAAAAAGAGTACAATCAGCACTGCCCATTTTGTAATCATTCTTTAATAAATAAACAGTCAATCTATCATACCATGCTCGGGGTACTTGCTTTAAACCAGAAAGGACTTTTTCTAATTTAAAAACATGATCAGAAAATTTAACATCAACAAAGCCTGAAGGTTGTTCTACATAAACCTCTTCCTTAATATACCCATTAAGAAAAGCAGTTTTAACATCCATTTGAAAAAGTTTAAATTTTTTAAGGCTAGCAAATGCAAGAAATATTATAACTACTTCTAAACGTACTACGGGTGCAAAAGTTTCATCAAAATCTATTCCTTTAATTTGTGAATAACCTTTTACTATAAGTCTAGCTTTGTTTCTAGTGACCCTAGATTAACTATCCATTTTATTCTTAAAGATCCACTTAACACCAACAATAGGATGATTTGATGGTCTTTCTACTAATTTGCAGACCTTATTACGTTCAAATTGATTAAGCTCATCAATCATAGTTAAGAACAAAGAATTATCAGTTAAAGCGGTTTCTACATTTTTAGGTTGTATATCATAAATAAAGCACATGTTTGAGAATAAATCATGTAATGATGAACGAGTACTTACCCCTCTTGATGGTTCTACAATAACAAAATGTTGTGGATGATCTTTTGAATATCTTAGCTCACTAGGAGGCACATATTCTTGAACTTCCTCTTCTTCCTTTTCTTCTTTTTTGTCTCCAAAGATTTCATCTTCATCCGACCTTAGTGGAGGGAAGGGCTCTTCATCATTACCAAAGGGATTAGTATCTACACACGAGAAAATCTCAGCAAATTTAACATGAATTGATTCTTCAACCACTTTTGTCCTTTTAATGTAAATTCTATAAGCTTTACTAGTTGAAGAATAGCCAATAAAAATGCCATCATCACATTTTTCATCAAACTAACCTAAATTATCTTTAGTGTTCAAAATAAAGCATCTACAACTAAAAACTTTAAAATAAGACACATTCAGTTTCTTTTGAAAATTCAATTCATAAGGTGTTAATTTCAAGAAGGGTCGGAGCATAATACGATTAATAGCATAACATGCCATACTAATAGCTTCAGCCCAAAATTATCTAGATAACTTGTATTCTGATAACATAGCACGAGCTAGTTCTTGTAAAGTTCTATTTTTCCTTTCAACCACACCATTTTTGTTGAGGTGTGCGAGGAGGGAAAAATTTCTGTTTAATTCCTAACTCGTTATAAAAAGATACAAAATTTTCATTATCAAATTCACCTCCACGATCTGAACGAATGCATTTTATTTTTAAATCTAATTCATTTTGAACACGAACACATAATTTAGAAAACTCTAAGAAAGCATCAGATTTTGCCGATAAGAAGATTGTCCAACATAAATGCAAATAGTCATCAATCAATACAAAAGTGTATTTTCTACCTCCTAGACTTAGTGTATTAACTGGACCAAACAAATCCATATGAATCAATTGTAAATGTCTAGTAGTGGAATTGACATTTTTGCTCTTAAATGAAGATTTTTAAAATTTTCTTTTTGACATGGTGAACATAAAGAAGATAGATTTCCTTGTAAAATAGGTCAACCTTTAACTAGTTTATTTTGAGACAATTTTCCAATTAGCTTGGAACTAGAATGTCCAAGATGCCTATTCCACAAATCTAATTCATCATTTTTAGACATAAAACATTTTAATGAAGAATGTGATAAATCATTAAATTTAATCATGTAATCTTTTTTAAATCTAGGAGCAGTAAAAACAATGTCGTTTGTTTTGGAATCAAAAATTTTGCACATATTTTAAGAAGAGTCAAAAAAGACATTTAAACCAATATCGCATAATTGACTTATAAAAATTAAGTTATGCTTCAAACCTTTAACATACAAAACATTTGAGATAGTAAATGACATGTTACCCACTACTCCAATGCCAATGATCTTTCCTTTTTCGTTATCACCGAATGTGACTATCCTCCTTTCTTCATCTCTAGGCATAGGAACTTTGATTTGTTGCCCGTTATGTGCTTGGAGCACACTGAGTCCAAGTACCACACATCTTCTTTGTCCTTAGCCTGCCAACACACCTAGAAAGAGTATGAGAGTAAAGATCCGGTTATCCAAGTGATTCCTTCCATAGTGTAGGCAGAAGCCTTAGGTACCAAGACTTGTTTAATAGAACAATGTCCCGTCTTCTTACACGTGTGAGTTGTGTGACCAAACTTATTACATTTGGTGATAGTTGATTTATTATTTTTATTTTTTACAGGCATTTTTTTGAATTTTTCCTTATCGCCGGTGACAATTGATGTCGCCGAGCGATAGTGTTCTAGAGAGTATCTGTTTCCAAATTTTGTTTAACCATAGCATTTTCTTGCCAAAATCATATTTAGTGATTTTTGGCCCATTCCAAACTGGTTAGTGGCCATTTCTAAATCACAGACTCGACTTCTAATTGCGGTGTTTTTAGAAACTCTGGTGCCGCATCGATTTGTGAAGGTATTATTTCTGCCTTCTACTTGAGATTGAGAAAGCTTTAGAGATCTCTCTAAGGTCTCTTTTTCTTTTGTAAGAGATTCAACCCGAGACCGAGACTTAGAGAAATCTTTCTTAAGTTCTAGTATTCTTGTCAAAGAGGGACAATCCTCTTTACAAGTTGCTTTCTCCTTCCCAAGTATTTTTATCTCATTTGATAACTTTTTATTTTGTTTTAAAAGCTCTTTATTTTGAGATTTGAGTAATTTATTCTCATTTAAGCTTTTGTCAAAATATTTGCAAGTTTGTAAAAATTCAGTATATAAATCTTCATAAGGAGGATTTACCTCAGTATCGCTCTGGACACTACTTTCATCATTAGATGATGAGACATCCTTTCCCATCAAGCACATGTTGGCCTCCTCTTTAGTCTCTGAGCTTGAACTGCTTGATTCATCTGATGTGACGTCATACAAGGTTTTAGCCTTTAGAAATTTCTTCTTATCCTTCTTCTTGTGCCACTTCTCTTTCAGCTCTTTCAGATATTTTGGGCACTTGCTTTTTATGTGGCCAACTCTCCTACAGTGATAGCACATGGGTGGTGGTCTCTCATCATCATCCTCTCCATCAGCTTGGGCTTTTCCTTTTCTATACCCAGATTCTAGTTTCTTGAAAAAATTTCTGAAAGAATTTCTTCTTTCAGATTTCTCATGAACTTCCTGAACTTCTTCACAAAAAACTCTCTTCATCTTCATGTTATTCTCATCGAACTAACTTTCCACTTTTCTCTTAGACTTCAACGCCAGTGCTTTCATTCTTGGCTCCAGGATATACTCTGGTGGTTGAATCCTCAGTTCCACTTCGTGGGTTTTTAGATTGCCTATCAGATTCTCAATTTGGGGAGTCTTTAGATAGTGCAACTCCGAGATGGAAGTCACTTTTGGATTGAACTTCGGGGGAAGCGATCTAAGTATCTTTCTCACCAAATCTTCGTTTGAGAAACTCTTTCCTAAAATCTTCAAGTCGGTCACGATATTCCTGAACCTAGTGTACATGGAGTCTACATCCTCATCAACCTCCATCTTGAAATTCTCAAACTCTAACTCTAATTGGAAAAGCTTTGAGTCTTTCACCTGCGATGTACCTTCATGAGTAACTTCAAGGAGATTCCATATATCAAACGCAGTTTCATATGCACAAACACGATTAAACTCAGTCCTATCTAACGCGTAGAATAAGGTGTTCATTGCCTTAGCATTATTCTTACATTGAAGCTTATCAACTTCGTCCCACTAGTCCTTGTGTTTTTGCTTTGTGACACTACCTATTATAGTTATAGGAGAAGTGTAGCATGTTTCTATCATGCCCCATACTTCGATATCAAGAGCTATTAGAAAGCATCACATTCGAGCTTTCCAATAGTTATAGTCTGTGCACGTAAATAAGGGAGGTCTACTTATACCTTGCCCCTCAAAAATGCGTGAGTGTTTTGCGCCATCACTCCCGATGGTAAAATCGATTTCGGAGTAAACTTCCTCTGAAACCAAGTGTTGGATCATGAGGCGCCCTTAGAGGGGGGGGGGTGTGAATAAGGGTTAATTAATTTACTTTAAGTAAACAGAGTTTACTTGGTGAAAATGAAGGAAATAGAGACTAATTTTTCATAAGCAGAATTGAAAACTCAGAAATTTATAAAGATAGAAATAATAATAATTTATTTCAAAAGTGCTAAATCAGAATACAATATTTCTCTATAGAGCTAGAGACAAAGGCTTATGAAAAATACAATTTACTTTTGATTTCGCCGGTCCTTCTACCAAGAACCGATAGGCTAAAGCGTATCACTCCCAAGATCTTGCTACTAGCCTCCTCTAGATCTAACCACGTTCTAGACGCTGCACACAAGGCAACGATTTCTCCTTAAGCCGTGCAAGGACTTGGACGTCATGCACATGGTGGCGATTCTCTCGTAAGCCACGCAAGGACTTAGATGCTATGCATAAGGAGGAGATTTTCTCTCTCGATTAAAATAGGAATAAAGAACAAAACAAAAAGAAAACTTCAGAATTAAAAATCCCTCTAAACGATGTGCTGGAGATGCCAATGAATCATTGCCAGGGTTGCTTTGAATATCACATATGTGCTGTCGATCTTTCACGCTTCGTCCTTCTTGAGTGTATGGAGTAATTCTTGATTCTGGAGCTCTCTAGATCGTATAAACCGGAAGGAACACTCCAGGTAATGAAAATCGTGATCTCTACAGAAAATTGACTAGCTTTTATATTTTGGCGATATCGCCTGACGACACTTGGTATCGCCAACTGGCAATATCGTTACCGCCTTCCACGTGTCCAATATATTCCTCATTTTCGCATTGCAGATCGGTCATGTAAATCGTGGCCGGTTGCCTAACGATATCCGATCTCGTCGGGCGATAGTTAAGAAACTGCCAGCCCTATGGATATTATGTGTTAACTTCTCATGTCGTTGTCACCTGTGGGAGATACCCAATTTCTCCTGGCGATATCTCCCGAGCTCATTTGTACTAACCCCAATCAACACCCAAATTCCATTAGAGTTAAACCTAAGATATCTGCACATCATAAATATTTAATGATAAAATACAAACGAGATTTGTTATTAGCAAACAAAGAAGCATGGAACGCTTGCTCTAACATCTATAACAACTCATCTAGATGGGTACGCAACTCATCGAGCTCACGAGGGGTCATACGGTACAGTGCCTTAGCAATAGGATGAGTATCCGGCTCCAAATCTATAACAAACTACATATCACTCTTAGGTGGAAGACTAAGAAAACTATCTGAAAAAACATTAGGAAACTCGCGCACCACAATGATCTCCTCTACATGTGGCAAACTAGAAATGGTCTCCAAAAATGAAACCAAGTAGGCAAAACAACCGGAATCTAAAAGCTTCCGAGCACATAGCGCAGAAATAATCGGGGAATCCTGCCACGAAAAACCTTAAACACTGCTGGGGTGACCGTTATCCATTTTGAAGTCCAACTGCTTGACCTTGCAGTGGATAACCGCATAAAATATGGACAACCAGTCCATACCCAAGATCAAATCAAAGTCCTCCAGGTCTATCACCTCCAAATCAGCCATAGCTAGGAAATCGCCTAAAAGAATCGGACAACCCAGGATACCCTGGTCCGCAACCAACAAGTCACCAGAGGGAAACTAAATGTGTATCGAATCGCCAATTTGATCGAGAGTCAAACGATGGCGCTCTACAAATGTCCTAGCCACAAATAAGTGGGTAGCACCAGAATTGAAAAGAATGCACGCCCAACGGTTATTTACCTTAAAATTCAATATAAAATCGAATATATAACTAGACGAACAAACATCAACACTACAACTACGAGCTAAAAGCTAGAACTAGGTTAGAATCTAACCTGAGATCACTTGGGTGGATTTCTGAGCTTCCTCCATAGTCATCACATTTAACGTACCCTTCCCTTTGTCCAAATACTGCGATGGAGGAAAATCCTGAAGAGGACCTAGTTGCAGCGTCGGCTGAGACTGGAACTTTAACTTGAAATTTCCATTTTGTCTGTACTGAAAGAAGACCCTTTCCTTTGTCCAACAATGGGCAGCATCGTGCCCATTTCGTTTGCAAGCAACACAAACCAACTCTCCTTCGGCAGAGCTCTGAATCGTAAGCACCTGCTGCTGCTTTTGAGCCCCCAATCTCTTATAACATTTCTCAAATGGATGGCATAATCGGCCATAGAAACTTCACTTCTCCTTGCGTCTTTTCCTTGAAGCAGAACCAGACTCCTGAGAACTCTTAACCTCATTAGACTTCCTCTTATCTTTCCGTATCTGCTGGCCTCAATTTTTCCCATTGTCGATTGCTTCGACCTTTAAGGCGGCTTTTACTACCTCAAAATAACTTTCAGATCAATAAGAACTGGTCACCTGTTGGTTGTCATTCCTAAGACCACCCAAAAAGCGCTTAACTCTAATAAATTCCGAGGATACCAGATCCGGGGCAATCCGGCTAAATTTATTTAACTCCACCTCATACTCAATATCCGTGAGTTGTCTTTGCTTCAAATGCAGAAAATTGTTCATCAAGCGGTCTTGCTCGACCGATGGCAGAAACTTCCTCGTCAATAACTCCTTGAAGGATTCCCATGAACATTCATCTTTAAGGTTCTCCTTCTCTCTCAACCACCAACCCTTTGCAAGGCCTTTCAGCTGGTATGCATCAACCATTACTCTTTGGTCTGCAGATATTCGTGAGTAAAAAAACATCTCCTCGATTGCGACAATCCAATCGTAGAAAGCCATGAAGTAGGCTCAACCATCATAGGTAGGGGGTCCTAGTCACTAAAAATGCGAGATAAAATTCATATTTGGTGGAAGTAGAATTGGAGGCACCAAAGGAGCGGGAGGAATAGGAATAGCCTGACCCAGAGCAGGGCCCTGTGCTCTAAACGGCTTCCAGGAAACAACAAACAACAATGCCTGGATCTGCGATTGCATCTCTAACATCTGCCTTGACAGAGCCTCATTGCTCTATCATACTCCTTTGATCACGTCCTCACTTTATGCCCCATGCGACTCACCCTCACACTGGGGATTCAACCTTGTCACGGGATGCTTCAGCGACATTCTAATAACACAACAAACAACTAATCAAAACCTAGCTAAACTGCTAGAACAACCTAACTTAGTTCAGACAATACATGTACAAATACTTGCTTAAGCTGCTAACTTGCTCTGGGATTTTATTAATGATGTCATGCTTAAACTTAGGATGATATACCATCATCCTATTGACTCATGTGCATTAACCATAAATGCATGAATTCTTTTTTTTATTCATGTGTGTACGTATGTCATTATGTAGATCTTTAGCTTGGCACTCGTACTAATGCTATGTTATGTCATGCATGTTGTGCTATGCAATCTAATAAAGGCCTTAATTCCTATTATGAGCGACGTACGTATGAAATATTATGCATCTCATACTACATAATATCGCATTTAACAAAAAGAAAAATCTAATGTGCATTCATGTGATGATTATTTTGCATCCCATACTACATAACAGTCACATGTTGCCTCTTATGAGGATCCATATATAAACACATATTATGCATCCCATACTAAATAATATGCCCCATACACTTCTTATCATGCTTATGAGTGTAGTGATCATGCTTCTACCAAGACGTACTGATGACATATCGGGGTGTGTATGCAATGGAACAAGACAACTAAAACTAACTTGGGATGGTTGCTCGACCAATTGTTAAACAACCCATCACTTTGATACAAACTATCACAAGCTGCATTTTCTCTGAATTTAAAGAGTATATCAGAGTAAGAGAAAATACATGTCGTGATGTCATACCGTACAGGGGATAACTATAGACGTTCAGGCAAACACCAACTCTAACCCTATTTATGAAAATACTAAGTTTTGATGTGAGGAAAATATGTTTTATGTTATGTTTAGGGGGTCATATCCCTCGGCTCAGTGGATCAAATAGTCCACAACTAAAAATTTAAGTATACGCTGCAGAAAATACCTTGTTCATATTAATTGACATCTTACATGAGCAAAAACATTCATATAGGACAACTCAGGGAATGCATTACTCTAGATTTAGTATAAGTAATAAAATAGATTTTACGTTCGTCAAACATAGTGATTTCAGTTTGAAAGATGGCATGTATGAGGTGATAGAAGTACTACTTTTATAGCTTAAAACATCTAACATGCACCCTAGCATAAAACCTTCCTAAAGTGCAAGTAAATCCAATAAGTCATAAAGAGAAAGGCTTAGCAGCTAGCAAGTACATAACATTATACAAAAATCTAGTCAGCGTCAACAACTTGACACAAACCCAATAAAAGAAAAGTATGACTGAACAAGAATAAAACCACACACACTACCTCACAATTGGTGAGGAAAGAGATAGCTGCAGCCACTGCAAAACACAAGCTAGCACCAAAACCTAGACGCTCAACCGGCTACTTATCAAAACTTGAGGAATTCAACGAAACAACATCTCAGCAAGAATAAAAAATACAAGTGGTGATGAAGTCAAAAAGGTTAGCAATAAACAAGAAGGGACAAAGGATTACCAACACTAATCCAAGAGTAGTGAGAAAAAGACTAGCTTGCAAGTTCAAGGGTAAGGAGTTTTTACCAAGTGCTATAAAGACCTATGCTTTATGTAAACATACATATAAGTAAGTGTATAATCATAAGAGATTAGCATGATCATCAATTAGAGGGCCTAACAAAACACCGATAACAAATCTGGCACCTGCGGTGGTGGTGACCTCCTCCACACACCAACATAAAAAACTTCACAAGGGCCCACAGAAAAGGCGATCTTATTTATTGAGACACCCACAATTGGGGAAAAATCGACACCTGGAATGGTGGTCTCCTTCTCCACACAAGTAGTCACAAACAAGGCACTATGGTGGTGGTACATTCCACTAACACCCACAGCCTCAAATAAGACAAAGCATATACTACAAATAATATACTTAATAGCCTCATGGAAAGAAAGTCTCCATGACAACATATCCCAAAAGAAAACATGGGATTACTTCGTTTAATAGAGGGAGAATATCCACAAAAATCCCCCCTAAGGTTGAAACTCGATGAATTCCACTCAATTCAATCACAAAATACCGTGTCAATACTAATTCATCGAGTATACTCGACAAATACAGCAGGCACTAAACGATTTTTACTTAGCAAAACTTGACTACTAGGTATATATAACGAATTGGCGAAATAACCTAAGTCTGCAAAAAAGCGACAAGTACACTCGACGCCGCGTTGATTGCATTCAACGCACTCGACGCCAACCAGTTAACTCAACGATATTTCCTTCACTCAACGCCGGGTTGAGTACACTCAATGCTTTTTACTTAGTCTCAGAACTACTCAATGCCTAGAATTAATTCAACGTTATAACACTCAATGCCGCGTTATGTACACTCAAAACTTTTGCCTTAATGCCAGAACATCACTCGATGCACTCAACGCAAAACTAGTGTTAGCCAATGATTCTAAATTAGACTCAACGATCACTCAACGCTTTCAGCGCCAAGTCTAATCCACTCAATGCTGAATCTTATACTCGATGAACTCGACGCCTATTACTCGACGAATACATCAATACTCAACTCCAAGTCTTATACTCGACCAATTTTACTTAACTCAATGCCAAAGCATTACCCGCTGAATTTCAACGGATACTCGATGAATTTAACTTAGGTTAAAACTTATATTCAATGATTTTGGCTTTTGTCATAATTGACTAATTTAACTAGACTAATCTGGCATATATGATGAAATTAACTTAAGCTAACTGTCAAACCTGAGGAACCCACTCACTGCCATACGCGGCGAATTAGACTAGGGCTTACTAACCCATACTCGACGGATATACACGCAGACAAATAGTCAAAATATAGCGAATATACACAATACCAGAACAAAAATATATCCTATGCAGCAGGTAGAACTTGGTCGAACCCTACCCTATTCCTAAATTCTAAGAAGGAAAAGGGGAAATAACAGATAATATAAGGAATGAAAGCTTGGCAAGGGGAAGAAATCACCACTTGCCTCGATCTTGCCGAAATCCAGCGGCACAACCACTCCTCACGAATCTGGCCACAAGAACACCTAAGAAAAAACTCCAGAAACTTTTCAGGACGAAAAGGGGGTCAAAATGAGTTTCCTAACACCCATAATTTCAAGAAACAGGAAAAACTTACTGCACAAACGTAGATCTTGGTTAGAGGTATCCGGATCTACTCTCTTATGATGATTTTACGCACCAAAGCTCTTATAATTGACGGTCGAAGGCTCAGTAAGGACCGCCGCTTTCTTTCTTCCACAACTCATTCAGACAGTTTTAGGAAAGATGATGAATAGGGTTTCCGTCTTATCTCAAGACAATATATATAGTATAATATTATAATATATTATTATTATAATTAAAACATCCAAATGACCAAAACTCGCACTAACTCGAATATCTACGAAAATCACACCGTAGCTAAATATCGACACTATGAATCCAATGGCGAAGTCAAAATCAAAATCTGACAAACCAAACTAGGGTAAACACTCCCCGAAGTCTAAAAACCAAATATTCCAAAAACTCTCCACCGTGTCCAAAAATGAACCCCGGCTCGTAAGGGAATATCAAAACATAGGAGAAATTAGCCAAGCTAATACTCCCAAACCAAAATCTTGGATACCAACAAGCAAAAGCCACGCTCCGACAGCGGTACTACCAACTACACGTTAACGTAATTCCCTGACGTCAAAATACGTCCCTAAAGGGATTTAAAAATAACCATGGAAAATAAGGGGCGTTACATCCTTGCAGTTAGATATTCCTTATCTCCTTCAGTAGCAACAGCAAACAAACCAATGTAGGCTTCATCCTCTTCTTCTGAATCAGAAGATACTGACTCAGTTTGAATCCAGCTCTTCTCATTCTTGGCAAAGAAGGTCTTTTCCTTCTTTCCCTTGTGGTGGGGGTGCTTCTTCTCCCCTTTCTTTTCACCTATTTATTTTCTTTTGGCTGGGCAGTCAGCAATGACATGCCCGGGCTTTCTACAATAATAACATATTACATTTGCAAAAACATCTTTACTAGGTTTAGAATCATACCTGCTTCTGTTGGAGAACTTCTTCCCAGATTTTCTATGATCTTTCTTGTACTATGAAGAGGAGGAAGGTTTGCTCTTCCGCTTCTTCCTCTTCATCATCTTCTAGAATTTACTTGAGAAGGAGGCAAACTCCTTATCTAACATGTTATTTTCAGATGTGCTTGACACAGTTCTCTCTGAATTAGCTGGCTTTATTGGGGGAGAGACAATTCTCTCCTTGCTCTTCTTAGAGCTCTCAGCCTTGAGATCAACTATCCTCTCCTTAGCATGGCACCTGATGGTGGTCTCCTCATACTTCTTGCTAGATAACTGCATCTCATAGTAGAATAATTTTCCAAATAATGTGTGAGGAGTTTCAGCAAGTTTTGCCACTTTCCTGATAACACATATCTTTGTGTCCCAATCTCTGGTTAGAGACCTTATGAACTTATCATTCAACTCATAATTGCTAAAGACCCTTCCATAGGTCCTCAGCTCATTTACTGCCCTAAAAACATTTCATAGCTCTCAGCTATGGTGTCCTGTTGTTCTGTCTAAATTCCTTATACTCCTGATTGAGCAAAGGTTTCCTATCATCCCTAACTTCTTCAATACCCTGCATGTACACTATTAGTGTCTCCCTCATCTCCTTGGCAATCTCATAATGTACCAAGTTCTGGAAAGTGGAATCATCAATAAAACTTACTATGATATTTTTTGCTCTTTTATCCATAGTAACAAGTGCTACTTCATCCAATCATTTTAGTATAAGTCTTGGGAACTCTAAGGTTTGGGTTAATGGTGGTGGCCTTTTGAAGGATAAAATTTTCCTCCTGAACTATAATATAAATCCTAGGGTCAGAGGCTTCCAGAAATAGCCTGACCTTTTGCTTCCATATACCAAAGGCATCCTTTTTTGCATATAGGAAACTTCATAGAGCTGATCCCCTTATGATCCTTTGCAACAAACATATTGAAATTTTATTTGACTACCCTTTATAGGACAAGATCAGACTGTTAAATCCTTTTTGACCAACCTCGCTTTGATACCACTTGATAGTTAACTCGGTAGTGGTCTAAATACCCTAGAGGGGGAGGGGTGAATAGGTTATTTATATCATTACTCTTTTTACTCTACTATTTAGTCTCACAAAAACATCATAGAAAGCATATAGAAATTTTATAGTGGTTCCTCAAGGTCTTGGTACATCCACTTTCTCTCCCCACCTTTCTAATAGTGTGTTCGACAAGACAACCTTCTCTAAACTCAGCTCAAAGAGCTTACAACATAGATCCCTCAGGATCTCTTAAGTTTCCTCCAAACCTTACCTCAGGCCACTTCCCTATCACTAAGATTAAGTTATACTCCTACAACTCAGTGACCCTCCATATGTAAAGCCCCAAAATCATGAAAATAGAATGAAAAGGGGCTAACGCCGACGATAGTGGGTATTGCTGGAGATCGCGATAGGACTCAACGAAGCATTGAGCAGACTCGATGAACTCAATGCTCTCAATGCACTTGATTCTCTCAATGCACTCGATGAGTCACTGGGTTAGCTATCAGAGTGGTGATAGTAGGTATCATCGGGTGATACTTCCACGTATGGCTGGACACATGTCGGATGGTCGGACGGCGGCTGGAGAGTGGTGGTTGGCTGGGGTCAAAGCGACAACCAACGATATCACCCAAGCAATAGTGGATATCGCCGGGCAATAGCAATAATTTTGACTTGTCAACTGAAATTGTGGCCTTTGCTTTCTTTCGATCAAAGGATCGTGTGTCTGGGTTTATAATTGTTAAAAACATGTTGCGATAATTTCTACTCTAGTATAAACTATCTAGACAGGTATAAGCTTAATTGATTTTAATCTCAGGCAAGTGCACTTATCAATTATAGTATTGGATAAATCTACATCTCTTGTCGTATTCCTCGGGATATTTTCAAGTACTCGCACTCCCTCTCACTCTATTATCGTACCTATATTTAAAATTGGTTATTACTCTAAATTAACATTACTAGGACTAATTGGATAAAGTTACATTGGAGGATTAAGGATGATAAAAAGAAGATAATCTAAGAGTAATCACATGAGAATATTCACTCATTAATTCAATTCTATGTAACCACGTATTAACAATATTATGAAATTAGTTGTATTGTATGGATTCAATCTTTATCGAATTCTCTCTCGAGCAATTCAAAACCTAAACTTAAGTTGAGAAAATTTTCTCTCGAACAATTCTCAACACTCAAATTTGCATTAATATAAAGTAACCCTGTCTAATACATTAATTCATGAAATCCTATCTCTAAGATACCATGAATCTCATTATCCGTATTGCTAAATTGATCCAAACAACATATCTCCCGATCATGAAATTTGAAATACAAAAAGAAAGAAAATGAGAGAATGAAATTATAAAACATCATCACAACCATCCAATTTCTCAATCTAGAAGTTTGGGATTCAAATAAAACAAATACTAATTTCAAATCTATGATCAATCTCTTTATTTAAAACAAACATACAAATAAAATACAACAAATCTGAAATGAAAATCAACATACATGATTACTGAATCGGTTCAGAAAAATAAGTCTCATGCGAAATGTAGAATAAAGTTCAGATCAACTAAGAGAAGGGGGAAATTAAAAGAGATACAATAAAATTACGACCATACAGATTTTCTCCTTCGACTTCCCCATCACTTGAGTGCTCTACTTTCTCCTCCAGAAGTTCTCCAAGTTCCTCAATCAAAAAGTCCCTTTCTATTTTTTTGTACAGGTTTTTATAGTCTTCTTGAAAACAGAAGTCGAACACGGAATCCAACACGGCTGTGTCATAGGCCGTTTTGGGTATGAAAGAGTCCATCTGGCTATTTTTAAATGAAAAGGTTCCTCTGGTCGTTAGCCGTGTCATGTGATACGGCTAGTAACACGTCCTTGTGTTCTTCATGGCTCCACACACGGGTTGGTTTGGCATCTGACCTCTGATTCTTCCTTATAAGGCCAAGGGTTATGACACGGGCGTGTGCCTACTCGTGTGGTGCTCTTGTAAATTTTAACTCCTTTTCTTCCAAGCTTTGCCATCAGTCATGTTGGATCCGTTAACACCTCTGTTTGCTCAAATACTTTTAGTTCCAAGGACTTGCAATACCTGCATTAATAAGATAAATGAATAATTAAATAACTTAATAAAGGAAGTAAAGGAAAATCTATGTTGTGCTTTTCTATTCATAATAATTCAAATTCTTAACTATTTTCGTGCAATTATAAAGAATGGAGGTAGATAATAGTGGACATGATTACAAAGATGATAGTAAAAAGGACATATATAATTGTACTCATCAAATACCCCCAGACTTGAGCGTTTGCTTGTCCCTAAGAAAACCAATTCAAGTATTTGAGTTACCAATAATTAATATTTTTTCTTACGTAAGCTGGTTGCTATGAATTCAAAGAGAAATTTGATGTTGTAATTGCATATGAAATAGTATAGCAGACTTTTCTAAATATAACTTTATCTTAAAATTCCTCCCATATATCTCTTAACTATCTTTCACTCTTTTCTAGAAATAAAATTACAATCATCCATAACAAATGTGAGGAGAAAATAACAATCTTAATAAGGTAGGCATTAGTATTTCAAAACTTATAAGTATCAATATTAGTAGACATAAGCTTGCCTTTTCACACCCTCTCCACGGCGCTAGTTAGGATTAGCAAGGTTGGATCCTTAAGACTTGTATTAGGATGTAACATTTTGGCTTAGGATAAAAGATTATAGGTGGGGTAATCAAAGATAAACTCAATGGTTCTTATCACACCTAGATCATGATTGAGCCTTTTGCTATGTAATTACTCTAACATACATCAACATTATAAAAGCACCCCCCAGACTTCACAATTATTATGCTTCCATTTTTTTGTATTATTTTTTTTCTTCAATCCTTTGTTTTTCTTCTTCTTTCTTTTGATACATACTCACATTTTTCATGTTTTTTTATTCACCAATGAATAGCTTATCAAAGTGCTTTACACCATTTTTTTAAATTTTATAATTCACATAGCAAAAGGTGTAAACTCAATGATAGATGCGCTAATAGGTAAGGATTTTTGGCCTTAGTGAATTTTAATAGTGGTGTATCAAAAGAAATAGGGATTAGGTACAAATTGGGTGTGCAAGGGTATAATGTTTAGGGTTTTGGTCTTGCAAGGCTCAAGCTATCCAATGGGAGGCCTAAGTCATTTCCGCCCTAACTAATCAACTTATGCGAATGTTTTGAGGATCGCTAGGGGCAAGTTCTAGAAACAAATAAAGAACATCTTTCATTTTGATTCCCTAATAAAAAATTATCAAAATGTTACACTCTTCGACTCACTTTATTATAGATAAATATATTTTCTAAAATAAAGTGATTGTTATGTAATAATATAGAGGACTAATCTTAAAAATAAGTTATATAGAGAAAATTAAGCTAATAAATTTCTATACATAATTATTAACAACAAATTATACACTCAATGAGTCTACTTTAATTCATTTTAATCAGCTTGCCAAAGCAAACTAACTAGTTATAATTCCAAGTGAGTGAATTAATGAAAGCTTAAAAAGAAGCAAAAAAAATTTTATTAGGAGGTTTTATCAATATTGAGTAACAAAAATATTAGATTTTTTTTTATTTTGGCCTATTTCTTAACAAATTATAATCATGTCCAATAGTTATGTACAACCTCGGGCTCGTAGGAGCAGAAGGCTCAAGGAAGAGATGGCGAGATGAGTTTAAGGTGAAGGCTATTTACTAGGCAAGAAGGGCCGCTCGCGGGGTGAGAGATGCTCACTAGGCAACAGGGGCCCAGGCGAGAGCCGTGTCGTTGGCTAGGCAAGTTGATCCTAGAGAGGTTACTCGCGAGGCGAGTGCCGACTCGCTAGGCGATAGGGCTCCAGAGGGGAGAGCTCTCATCCGCGAGACGACGCTCTCACCAAGCGCCGGTTCGGTGAGAGGCCTAGTGCCAGTTTAGTGTTTGGTCAAGGGTCGGTTCAGTTTGAAAGTCGTTTACCTTTTTAGCCACTAGTGATTTTACACTTTTTCCCTTGGTGGTCTACATATAACCCTTCAGAACAGCAAAGTTTGGCTGTTGGCAGACCCAACTTAGGGTATTTTGGTAATTTCAGGTCGGTTAAGTTTTGTTATTGGCAGTTAAAACTCAGAGGCCTATAAATAGACCATTAAGGTGCCTGGTAGAAGGTTGTTGACACTTCTTTTTCTTCCACTAAGGCACCTAGCTCAGCATTGGCTAGGGAGGGGGAGAATTGCTAGTTCTTCCAGGTAAGAGGTGGGACCTCCGAACTGAATCCCACGGTCTGTTTCTTTGAGACTATCGTCCAGGGAGAAGTTTGAAAAGAGTTTGTGTGAGCTACAACTTTAGATCCGAGCTTTAGGTGGAGCTGGGTTTTCTGGCTTCAACATTTATGGTGCGGTGAGCGTGGATCGCAGCCTATACAGAAGAATCTTGGACAACTTCATGGCAGGAGATCTTGGAGAAGGAGACGGGGGCGGGTCCTAGAACCCAGGAGAATATGTTGGGAGAGAGGAGTTCATGGCATCCATCGGAGGCATCATGGACATGTTGCATCAGATCTCGCAGCGAGGTGATTGTGCGACCCCTGTGCCTCAGGCATCTGGTGTCACGCCTCAAGAAGGCATCGTCTCGGCAAGGGTAGGCGAGGATATGCCGAGGGGAGACCAGGGAGGGATAAGGTGGTAGAAGGGAGCAGGAGATCCCTGGCGGGCAGGGAGCTCTTTGCCAGTCCAGCGTGTGCCGTCTCGCCAGGGGATATGGTCGCGCGAGTGGAGGTGGCGAGACCTCCGGCGAGAGTGTCTCCTTTTTGCGAGTTGATCCTTTTGGCTCCCATCCCGAAGGGGTTTCGCGAGCCAAACATGACCTACTACATAGGGAATGACGACTCCCTCTAGCACTTATAATGGTTCGAAGATGCGGTCTCCATCAGGCCGATGACGAATGCATTCATGTGCCGCCTCTTTGCCATCAACTTGAAGGACAAATCTAGGGACTGGTTTCATAATCTCGTGGCAGGGTCGATTTATGGTTTTGAGGACTTGAGTAGGAGCTTCTAGTTGCGCTTCTCGACCTTGAAGAATAGGAAGAAGAACCCGGAGTCGATCTTTCTGATCAAGCAGAAGGCCGAGGAGTCCTTGTCCCAATACATGGACCGCTTCTAGGAAGAAATCCTGTACATTCAGGAGGTGCTAGGATTTTCTCTTTAGATGGCCTTCACCGTTGGGCTGAGGGAGAGCTTCTTCAAGATGAGTTTGACCTAGAAGACACCATTGTCATTTGAGGGATTGATGGAGAAGACAGCGAATGAGATAGCGAAGGAGGCCGCGAACTCGGCATTTGCTAAGAAGTTGGCGAGGTTGATAGAGGTGGAGTCGAGGGAGCTAGGAGGAGCAAGGCTGCAAGAAGGAAGGAGGAGGGAAGAGCCAGGGGCTTCAATGTACCAGGATTTGGGTCGGAGGTAGCCAGGAGGCCCTGTTCAAGGGCAGGGAAGAGGTTTTCCCGAAGGGGGAAGGAACTACTAGGGAGGACAAGGGAGATTCAACCAGCTAGGGTGGGGACATAGTCCTAGACCTCTCCCACCCCTGCCTCAGCAAGCTATGGCCATCAGCCGAGGGAGTGGAAGAGGAAGAGAGCGGTGAAGAGCTGGAACTAGTGCAGGATGAAGGAGGAACCACCAGGAAGGGGAGGTAGGCTTGTCGTATTGTGACTTCCATAAGGAGGAAGGTCACGCGATTGCTACCTGCCCGAAGTTTGTGTAGATGAAGAGGGGTAGTGGAGAAGGGGAGTAGCAGCTACCAGTACGGATAGTAGAGGTCACTGGGACTGGGGAGTAGGACCTCTGTGTGGATCGATCAGATGTGGGAGATCGAGGAGGGATAAAAGTGATCCATGGGGGAGTGGGGATTGAGGCTACCCGTAAGGCTAGCCTTCATACCATGTATCGTCATAGAATTGCCTCGATGTCACAAGCCCCTCCCCCGGATGAGAAGATCACTTTCCCTAGCAAGGACTTGCCGGACCACAAGGATCCATTCTGCAATGTGTTGGTGATTCGGACCGTCATTGAAAACTTCACGGTATCGAGGATCTTGGTGTATAATGGGAGCTCGGTGAATGTCATTTTCAAGAATGCATTCAACGAGATGAGGGTAGAGGCCAGGAGAGTGTTGGCAGGAGATGGACCATTGTTCGGGTTTTCAGGAGAAGGGAAGGAAGTCGAGGGGGGAGTGGGACTTCAAGTGACTCTAAAAGGGCTATCCAAGAATTGCCACTTTGTGATAGTGGATGCTACCAGCAATTACAACACAATCTTTGGGCTCCCTTTGATCAGCACCTTCGGGTCCGTCCCATCGTCCTACAATCAATGCTCGAAGCTCAACGTAGGAGGAACTCAGATCAGGGTGCGAGGAGATCCAAAGGCAGCCAAGGAGTGCTACGTGACAGCGATAAACAACATTTCTTAGCAAGGTGAGGCTGAGGAGCTGGAGAAGAGGATGGAGCAGTGGGAGAAAGAGGTCAGAGTAGAGGTAGAAGAGGAGAGGGGAGCAGTAAGAGTGGAGAGTGGCATTGCGGGGGAGCCAGAAATGGCAGGAAAGCAGGAGGTCGGAGGAGAGGTGGAAGACAATAGGGAAGTAGTAGGAGTGGAGAGTGGCATTGTGGGGGAGCCAGAAATGGTAGGAGAGCAGGAGGTTAGAGGAGAGGTAGAAGAGTATAGGGAAGCTATAAGAGTTAAGAGAGGCATTACAGTGGAGCCAGAAATGGCAGGAGAGCAGGAGGTCGGACGAGAAATGGAAGAGGAGGGAGAAGCCGTAGGAGTAGAGAGTGGCACTACGGGGGAGCCAAAAATGGAAGGAGAGCAGGAGGTTGGAGAGGATGTAGAAGTGGCGGGAAGAAGAAAAAGAAAGATAGGGGAAGTGGGGGAGTCGTCTAGGAGGGAGGCTCAGCCAGAAAGGAGATGAGGTTCATCGCAAGGAAGGGGTGCTGATGAAGAGGTGGAGAGGTTTTTAAGGGAGGTGGCTGCGACCGTTGAGTAGTGTGAAGCCATAGAGTGTGAATTGAGGGAGCAAGAGGAGAGGCTGATGGAGCAGGAGGTAGAGGAGGAGCCTTCAAGGATGAAGGTGGCGGTTGAGGTGCTGGAGGTGGAAGTCCGAACCAAGGAGGGTCGAAGGAAGGAAAAAATAAATGTCAGTGGAGAGCTCAGCCCCGAAGATCAGGAGAAGATCAGGAAGTGCGTACAAAAGAACATCGACATCTTCGCTTGGAGCGCGGCCGACATGCCGGGGGTCGACGTGGACATGGCATGCCATCATCTCAACCTTGACCCCAAGGCTCATCCTATTCAGCAGAAGAAGAGGGCCATTACTTCTAAGATGGCCAGGCCCATAAGAGAGGAGGTGGAGAAGCTGCTCCAGGCGGGGTTCATATCTCCAAATAAGTACCCGGGATGGGTGAGTAATGTTGTAATGGTGAAGAAAGGGGAGGGGAAGTGGAGAATATATGTTGATTTTTCCCTTTTGAATAAAGAATGCCTTAAGGATTGTTACCCTCTGCCTCGAATCGACGCGCTGGTTGATTCAGTCGTCGATTTTTTACTAATGAATTTTCTAGATGTCTTTTGAGGATATCATCAAATACGCATTCACCCCCCAGATGTCAAGGATGTCACCTTCGTCACGGAGGATGGGTGCTTCAGCTACAATATAATGCCCTTCGGGTTGAAGAATGCGGGGGCAACTTATCAAAGAATGATGGACCGGATCTTCCGAGAGTAGAAGTGGTGGAACCTCGAGGTTTACGTAAATGATCTAATGATCAAGAGCAGAGACCTCAGGTATCATGTCCTGGATCTAGAAGAAACCTTTAGAACTATAAGAAAGTACAAGATCAGGCTCAACCCTCTAAAGTGCGTATTTCGGGCCAACAGGGGGAAGTTCTTGGGACATGTCCTCACCCCATCAGGAGTAGAACCTAACCCGGACAAAGTGAGAGCGATCTTAGAGTTGGAATCTCCAAAGAATGCCAAAGAGGTCCACCGTCTCACCGACAAGTTGGCTGGATTGAGTAGGTTCCTCTCCAGGGTAGGAGAGAGGTGCTGGCCCTTCTTCCGAACGTTGAGAGGAGGAAATAAATTTGAGTGGACCCCTGAGTGTGAGAAGGATTTCCTAGCACTGAAGCAACAACTCACCCAAATTTCGCTACTCCAAGAGCTACGAGAGGGAGAGAGTTTGTTTCTTTACTTGGGGGTAGGGACGGGAGCAGCAAGTTCAGTCCTTGTGCGAGAAGAGGGTAAGAAGTAGTTCTTGATTTATTATGTGAGCAGGGTCCTAAAGAAGGCAAGACTAAAATATCCTATCCTTAAGAAACTGGCCTTCGCCCTCATCATCTCAGCTAGGAAGCTCAGGCCATACTTTTAGGCTCACTCTATCCAGGTCGTGACAGATCATCCTCTCTACCGCATCCCTGAAGGGGTGGAGCACTCGAGAAGTGAAAGACTTGATTTCAAGAGCCTAGACACCTAGAGGGGGGGGGGGGTGAATAGGTTTTAATTATCTTTAAGAATTTTAGGCAATTAACTTGTTCTAACTTAGCACAGATAATATAATTCAATACACAACACAATAATCACATCACAACATATAGCAGATTTATAGTGGTTCCCCAAGGTATGGGTACATCCACTTTCCCCCTTTGCCTATCCAGTACAGAACTGGATTCAGCCCAACTTCCTTCCACTTACTCAGATCCACAGATCTTATAACTCAAAACCAGATTGGTTCCTATAGCTCAGGCTTATACAAGTCTTACCTCAGATTCTTCCCAAGAATCCTACCTCAGGCCTCAGCCCTACCTCAGCCTTTATCAATAGGCATACAACTCTGACTATCACAAGTCCTACACCTCAGGTACTCAGCCCTACCTCAACCTTTATAATTATAAGCTTACAACTCAGATCTTACAAAATATCCTACAAGAAATTGAATGTTTTAAAGGTTACAGAAATTTCACCAGTTAGATCTCAGTATTGGTGTGAGCTTCTTGATCAGTTCTTGAATAACCTGAATCTTCAGATCTAACCTGACTTAGTTATTTCAAAGCTTCTTGATTGAACAAAATAAGGTTGATCTTCACTTGATGTAGAAGTTGATCTTCAGAAAACTTCTTCCTTAAATTCAGAATTAAATCTGAATCTTTCTTACAGACTGTTCTGGATCTGCCTTCTTAAGGGTTTCCCCTTTCCTTATTGTCAAACTCTCTTTCCCGTAATTTCTTGATTACTTACCTAGTTGTTTTTTACCTCTGGTTGTCAAAGATCAGTCCTTTTTATAGAGTTTCCTCATGATTACCGGCTGATCCGGTTTGTAACAACCTTCTGACAGTTCTAACAAAGGTCAGAGCTGTTGGTTATGACAACTGTCGAGTCACCAGTCATGATAGTTAATTCCTCAAAGACTTTACAACTCAGCATGAACCACTCAGCAAATTGCTTCACATTTGTCGAAATAAATAGACTAAGTGTCGACACAAGTCTTGATGATGTCAACACAACAGTCCATGTGTTGACATAGTCATTCTTCTGCTACTCGACACAACTTCTGTTTGTATGTGTCAACACAAGTCCTGTTTGTCGACACAACGGCTCTTGGTCTAGACATAACTGATGATGACAGATGGCGTGGAGTGTATGTCTTGATGTCATTGAGTGTGTGTCGACACAAGTCCTATGTGTCGACACAACTGCTTCTGGTCTTGACATAGTTGATGCAGACAAATGGCGTTGAGTGAATTTCTAGATATCATTGAGTGTGTGTCGACACAAGTCCTGTATGTCGACACAAGCCTTCAGACTCAGAAGATCTGTTCCTATAAAATGGCATTGAGTGTGTGTCAACACAAGTCCTGTGTGTCGACACAAACCTTCTTAAGGTGTCAACACAATTCCTGAGTGTCGACACATGCCTTTCTTCTGGTGTCGACATAACTCCTAGGTGTCGACAAAGCTTCTGCTTTAGGTGTCGACACAATTCCTGCCTTTGGTTTCGACACAATTCTTGGTGTCGACACAACTTCTTCTTCAGGTTCGACACAATGCCTGGGTGTCGACAAAGCTTTTCTTCTAGTGTCGACACAACTTCTGGGTGTCGACACAATTCTTCACAAGTGTCGACACTTGTACTTAGAGAATTTTCTTGCAAACCTTACACCTGCACAATGAAACTCAAACATCCATCAAATACAAATTGATGTATATCAATGAGTAAGATGAGGCTTCTCCAAATCTGATACATATTTTCCAGTGTACCCAACAATCTCCCCCTATTTGGAGAAGTCATAACCCTTAGTCAAAGATATACATCACTCATAATAAAAAACATAAAAAAGATGTACATACATTTCAGCGCAAGATAACATACATACAATGTAAACAACTAAAATCAATAGTGAAGCTGATTTTATTTATTAATCAGAAAATTCTGGGTTTACATGTTTTTCCTTAGAAAAAAAGCAAAAAGTTACATTATTCTATACATAAGCCTATCTATCCTGTGATTGACTAGGCTCCTTAATTACAAAGCCTTTTCCAGATCTAATCTTTGCCTACACAATAGGTTCTGTATCATTAGTAGATTTCTTCCCTTTGATATCCTTCTTCTTCTGTTCTTCAGCCTTTATCCTTTCCCTTTCAAAATAGTGAAAAGGCTTTGGGAAGTACTTGCTAGGCTCTAGAGCATTAGCAGGTAACTTCCCAGCTTTTACACTCCTTTTGTACTGAAGAATGGCTTCTTTCCTGGCATGATACTTGTTCCACTCCTGCTAAGAATACAATTTACCCCTATCATGGGTCTTATCCTATACAGCCTTCCAGGCAGTCAAAATAATATTCCTGGAAGTAGGGCTCCATTGCTCAAAATTTGGCTTCAACTCAGCCTGTTCTATGAACCTTTTCATGGATAGTTGTGCTTCCATCTGAGCCTCCTTGATAGTCTCTAACATCTCTACTTTTTCAATAATCACATTTGGTGCCTCCTGTGGAGGGATGTACATTGTCTGCACTTCTTGTTTAACTATGTCAAAGTCAGCAGGAGGGTAAATTACCTGTGCAACTTCAGGCTAATCTCCTTCAAAATAAGCAGGTTGCACTCCAGACTCAGCAATATTGTCATCATCACACAAAGGAGGAAAGCCAAGTGTAGCTCTGATGGTATTAGAGACCCATTTTGCATGATCAGAGCCAGCTTTGACTAATAATCTTTCCCCCTTTATGACTTCTCTAGCTATATGATCCCTAAGATCATTCTTTTGAAATATTATCTGATCAGCTAGTTATTCAATACCTTCTTTATAGTAGGCTTTGAACTTAGTCAGGGTTTCATAAATTGTCTTTTGAGAGACTCCAATGGCTATTTGGACAGCAGTTAGATCTTCTTGTATTTGATTTGATATTTCAGTTTTCAAATCAGTGGAAATACTTCCCAGTCTTTTGAGAATTTCTTCATGGGAGTCTTTGAGATTTTCATTACACTTAATTGATTTTCTAAAACATATCCTGGCTTGGTGGCAATGTCCTCAACCTCAGTCTTTATTAGTTGTTATTGCTCAGCCAAATATACTACAGTATTGCCTCCCTTATGGAAGCAATCTGTCATCTCTTTCTTATGCAGATTGACTTCAAATCTGATTTATTTAATGTCTTGAGCCGGTAGAAACTGCAGTTCTTTATTTGACTCATCCACATATTTCTCTAAAGACTGCCTTTGTTCATCCAATTTAACTTGTAGTTGGTCCAGTAATGAACTGAAGTCCATGCTTGGAGCAGGTGGTTGTGTGACAGTTTGTAAGGCTTTCTTGTAGCCTGAGCTCCTGATAAAACGTTTTGTAGACTAAACTAGTAGGGTATATTTTAGGTTTTTAATACACAAACCATGTCTTGTATGCTGATATATTGGCCTCTTTTTGTATATAATTTCGTCACTAACATGTTTCTTTCTTTTTTTCAGGTTTTTTTTAAATTTTGCTGTGACACGCGCCCTGGTCACGTCCTTCCTGAGCGTGTACCAAGGGCGTGTAACCTAGTGGAATTAAGCTGTCGGTCCGAAGTCAGTTTCCAGCAAAAATCAGATCACACGCCCATGGTCACGCCCTCCCGGGTCTTGTCTGCTAGGAGTGTCCCGCCAAGTCCCGAGAAGTCAGTATGGCGCTTAATTTCAACGCGCCAAAATCGCGGCGAACCCGACACGCCCAGTTGTCACGCCCTCCTGGGGCGTGTCCAAGGGGCGTGTAACCAAGCCACCACGCCATAATTTAATTTCAGCACTCAATATGTCGCGCCGAGTCCGACACGCCCTATTATCACTCCCTCCACGGGCGTGTCACAGGGCATGACCCAACCAGAAAAAAATCTATAAATAGTGATCATCTCCAAGGGTTGGGCATCCAGATCTTGGGAGGAGAGGTGATGCTATTTAGTGTAGTTCTAGTTTCAAGCTCTTCTCTCCCTCCTCATTTCAAGCCTTTTTATTTATTTAGTTTTCATGCAATTCCTTATAGATTTTCTGTAGTATTTTTCATCGCACTTGTAGTCATTGTGGAATCTTTCTGTATAGTATATGTGTGCCCTTCTTTTGACTCTTCTTCACTAAGAAATAAAATAGCTCGTTATTCTCTTTCATTTCTGCTCGCTATCAGTTTTCATATTCTAAATATATTTTCCTTTTTTTATACCATGAGTAACTAATCCTCCTTGTACTCGATCTTGATGATCTGAGGTTCGAGCGATTAAGTTATGATGCCTTGAAATTTTCTTTTTCTTTTTAGGGTAAATAACTTGGATTACTCTTGATTTATTTCGGGTTGGAGGTATATCATCGATATATATTCCGCCTTTGCTTTCATTCTTGGCTAGCTGAGAGGTCGATAGTTTGAAGTGAGCACTCAAGAGTAAAGGGATTTGTATGCACCCCTCGAGAGAGGCTGACGTCCAAATCCTCCAGATTGGAGTGAAATCAAAGAGTGGGCTTCACCGCGTAAAGCGAGTTTAAGGGTCTCTAATTTAGACGAGAGTCGGTCGGACCTTCCTAAACTCAGAAGGGCACAACTTCGAGAGAAGAGCGTTCATGCTTTAGGAACCTCCACGACCAAGGTACTTTACCCTATTAAGCCAGAGTAGTTTTATCGTGCTTTTAATCGACTTTTGCCGAGGTGATTCTTGATCGAGTGCTTTTCCATCTCATAGTTCCAACCGCTTTATTACGATCATTTTTCTAAGCTCTCTACTTAATTGCATCTAGTTCTCTTGTAGTATAATATTTCCCTTCTTAAGCGTGTTTAGATTTCTCTTTAACTCAAAAAAATTTATGTCGATAAAATAATAGTTTTCGTGTGAGTAGGCTTACTCAACGGTTCCCGTATCTCAATACGACACTTGTGTCCCCTAACTACAGTTCGATAGGTATACTTGCCTAGTTGGATTGCTAGTTCGGTTGCTTTTATTTTCTCTGCGAATAGCAGGCCATCAAGTCTTTGGCGCCGTTGCCGGGGATTTTCTTTTATTGATAAATTGAAAGCACGACCCTATTACTTTTATCATTTCTTTCCCCCCAAACCCCCTCTTTCTTAAAAATCAAATAAAAAAAAAACCTAAGAAATAAATAGAAACCCACTCCACAAGTTTTCTACGCCACCTAAATTCTCTCAAAAAGGGCAAAGTGGCTCTAAATGCCACTATCTTGTCTAGTACCTTGCGAACCCTTCATCGGGTACCCCTTGGGAAGTTTGGGAGTCAAGGCGCTAAGAATATAAAAATCTATTTCAAAAAAAAAATTTGGTATCTCTTTTTATTTCTCTTCTTTCTTTTGTGCATGACCCGAGGAAACCCTTCGGAGATTCTTTTTGATCCCGAGATAGAGCGTACAACATTGCGTCGCCTCAGTTCTCGTAATCAAGAATTGCGCTTAGGCACCGAAGAGTCGATCAGAGTCATTCCAGCTCAAACTATGGATCAAAATCCACCCAACCAGGCTTAGGCCCCGCAAAGGACCATGTCCTATTATGCGCAGCCAAACATGGAGGGCACACAATCAAGTATTATTCGCCCCACGGTGGAGAACAATAACTTTGAGATCAAGTCAAGGATCATACAAATGGTGCAGCAGTCGGAGACCTTCGATGGTTTCCCGGACGAAGATTTGAATTTCCACATCGTGAATTTTCTTGAAATCTGTGATACATGGGAGCGCTTCAAGGAGCTATTGCGAAGGTGCCCACACCACGTACTTCCCACTTGGCAACAAGTGTAAATATTTTATAACAATTTAAATTCCTTAACAAGGTAAATGATCGACGCGTCCGCTGGGGGAACGCTAAGTAACAAAACCCCTGAGGACGCTCAAAAACTTTTTGAGGAAATGGCTATGAATTCATATCAATGGAATTTGCCCCGCATGCGAGCTAACAAACCAGGTAGAATGTTTGAAATTGATGCTACCTCGAATCTTGCCCTCCAAGTTGAGCGCTAAACAAAGGAAGTGGCGGAGTTGACTGCTTCCTCCACCACACCTCCTTGGAATAATATTTATAATAATCCCTCTATAATAGACAAGCAGGTTGACTTTATGGGAAATGCTCCTCGACCTTCCTATAATGCGAACAACGCACCGTACAATAACACCTACAATGCGGGTTATAGGAACCATCCAAATTTCTCATGGAGCAACCAAGTAAATGCTCAACGCGCTCATAACCCTCCTTATAATCAAAACCCAACATTCAATCTATCACCCCCCTTAAATTTAAATACGCCCAGATTCCAATTGCAACCAACAAAGCCCCCTTCATTTAAAGAGGTCTTTGCCAAATATGTTGCTACAAATGACACAAATATCCGGAATATTACTGGATATATCAAAAAATTGGAAAACCAAGTGGGGAAGCTAGCAAAGATAATCTCAGAGCGACAAGGAGCTCTACCAAGCAATACCGAGCAAAATTCAAGAGAAAGTGCAAATGCCATTACCCTTCGTAGTGGACAAGAAGTCATTTTACCTTACAAAACCAAGGAACCTCTCTCTCATCCTCCTTATCCTCCTCCTGTTATTTTAGCTTCAAATTTGCCTACTACGCCTGCGCCACATGCTTCTAGCTTTAATTTGTCGTATCCTTCTAAGCTTAAAAATGAACGTGCTGAAGAAAGTTATAAATTTTTTTTAGAAATTCTAAATCAAATTCATATAAACGTGTCGTTCTGCGAGGCAATCTCTCAAATGCCGAAATACGCAAAATATCTCAAGGAGCTACTATCAAATAGGAAAAAGCTCGAGGATCTTTCGCATATTTCCTTAAATGCAGAATGCTCCATAGTTGTGCTCAACAAATTACCCCGCAAAGTGAATAACCCGGGAAGGTTCTCCATCCCGTGCCTATTCGGTAATTCGTTAGTTAAACACGCATTGGCGGACTTAGGAGCGAGCAAAAATCTCATTCCTTTTTCTTTGTTTAAGAAATTAGGACTAGGATCTCCGAATCCCACTCGCATGAGCATTCAGCTAGCCGATCGCTCTGTCAAGTATCCTTTAGGGATTGTGGAGGATTTCTTGGTTAAGGTGGACAAATTCATTTTCCCGGTAGATTTTGTCATCCTATACATCAAAGAGGATGCCGATGTACCCCCTTATACTTGGCCACCCCTTCCTTTCCAACTCCCGTACTATTATTGATGTTAGTGATGGAAATCTCCTCCTTCGGGTTGGAGATGATGAAATAACTTTTAGCATTAATCCATCAATATATAAAACCCTCGAGTTCGACGATTCCTGCTTTTATCTAGAGGAATTATTCGAAAAAGAATTTTCTGCACATTCTGAATTATTTTCTTCATCAGTTGATGAATCTCAGATCATTGAGCTCTTCTGCTTAGAGAAATTTTTCTGCACTACCCCACCCCCCGAATCGCTACCCATCGACACCTTAAAATTAAAAACCTCTTATGAGGAATCACTCACCTTGGAGCTTAAGAAACTCCCCCCTAAGCTGAAGTATCTCTTCCTTGAAATTGACTCTAAACTACCAGTTATTATCTCCTTGGATCTGAGTAACTCAAAAATTTCTGTGTTGACTCTAGTTTCACAAAATCACCGCCAGGCAATTACATGGCAGTTATCCGATATCAAGGGGATTAACCAATCATTTTTTACACACAAGATTTTTCTAGATAATAATTCTCGTAGTACTATCCAACCCCAATAACGTTTAAATCCAAACATGAAGGAGGTTTTGAAGGCTGAGGTTATTAAACTTCTAGATGCGGGAATTATCTACACCATCTCCGATAGTACTTGGGTAAGCCCAGTACAAGTCGTGCCCAAGAAAGGTGGAGTCACGGTAGTGGCCAATGACAACAATGAATTAATCCTAACCTGTACTGTTACGGGTTGGCGGTTGTGTATTGATTATCGCAAACTCAATGATGCCACCCGAAAAGACCACTTCCCGCTTCCCTTTATCGACCAAATCTTAGAACGCCTTTCCGGTCATTGTTTCTATTGCTTTCTTGACGGTCTCTCGGGATACTTTCAAATCCCTATTTCACCCGAGGACAAAGAGAAGATGACCTTTACTTGTCCCTTTGGCACCTTCGCCTACAGAAGGATGCCATTTGGTTTATGTAATGTGCCGGCTACATTTCAGCGATGTATGCTGGCAATTTTCGATAAGTTTGTATGAAAAGTAATGGAGGTATTTATGGATGACTTCTCGGTGTTCGGTAGTTCTTTTGAAAATTTTTTAAAAAGTCTCGAGCGCGTATTGGTTCGTTGTGAGGAAACTAACTTAGCCCTCAACTGGGAGAAATGCCACTTTATGGTCTGAGAGGGATTGGTCCTCGGCCATAAGATTTCAAGCAAGGGGATCGAGGTCGACCAGGCCAAGATCGAAGTTTTTGAAAAACTCCCCCCTCTAACAAATGTTACAGCCATTCGAAGTTTTTTAGGACATGCAGGGTTTTATCGGCGTTTTATCCAAAACTTTTCCAAAATTACAAAGTCACTAACCCATTTTCTCAAGAAAGAGTCACCTTTCATTTTTAACAATGATTGTCTTCTTGCTTTAAAATTAATAAAAAATTAATTAATAAACTCTCTGATTCTAGTTGCTCTGGATTGGTCGCTTCCGTTTGAAATCATGTGTGATGCAAGTCATATTGCGGTTGGCGCAGTCTTAGGCCAATGGGTGAACAAATTCTTCCACCCAATTTATTATGCGAGCAAGACACTCACATCTGCACAAGCAAACTACACCACCACCGAGAAAGAGCTCTTAGCGATCGTCTTTTCCTTCGATAAGTTTAGGTCCTATATCACCCTCTCCAAAGTTATCGTCTTCACGGATCACTCGGCTCTTCGTTTTTTATTAAGTAAAGAATACGCCAAGCCCTGGCTTTTGCGATGGATCCTCCTCTTGCAAGAGTTTGATTTAGAGATCCGATACAAAAGGGGTGCTGAAAATTTGGCGGCCGACCATTTATCGCGTTTAGAAAACCCTGCCAGCGAAACGTTAGTTGAAGCCGATATTAACGATAAATTCCCTGAAGTGCGCCTCCTCACTCTCGAAAATTCAAAAAAATTTCCCGCACCCTGGTTCGCCGACTTGGCCAATTATTTAGTAGCTCGGGTCTTGCCAAAGGAATTCTCAAGTCAAAAAAGAAAAAAATTCTTTTCTTATTTAAAGAATTACTTTTGGGAAGATCCTTTCTTTTTCCGAGTCTGTGCAGATCAGGTAGTGCGACATTGCGTTTCAAGTGAGGAAGGAATGCAAATTTTGCGGCATTGCCACGAGGGACCAACGGGTGGTCATTATCAAAAGAACCGCACTGCAAGGAAGGCGCTAGAGGCGGGTTTTTATTGGCCCACGCTATTCAAAGATTCTCACACCCTAGTGGGTACTTGCGACAGTTGCCAGCGGGCGGGTAAAATCTCACGTAGAGACGAGATGCCTCAAAATATTTTCCTAGAATGTGAAATCTTCGATCTTTGGGGCGTCGACTTCATTGGCCGCCTTCCCCCTTCTTATCAAAACAAATACATTCTCGTTGTTGTCGACTATGTATCAAGGTGGACAGAAGCGCAAGCTCTCCCCACCAATGATGCAAGAGTCGTTGTAAAATTTCTAAAAAAATTATTCTCTCGATTTGGCATGCCGCGCGCTATAGTTAGTGATAGGGGAACGCATTTTTACAATAGTCAGTTCGCCAAAACTAAGGCAAAATATGGTGTAACGCACAAACTTTTTACCGCCTATCACCCCCCAGACAAGCGTTCAGGTCGAGGTTGTTAATCGTGAACTAAAAAGTATTTTAGAGAAAACTGTCTCTCTAAATAGGAAGGATTGGGCACTAAAGCTTGATGTTTCCCTATGGGCCTATCGAATAGCATATAAGACAGCCATCAGCTGCACTCCGTATCGTTTAGTTTATGGCAAGGCTTGTCACCTTCTAGTCGAGTTAGAGCACCGTGCATTTTGGGCACTCAAAACATTAAACCTAGATCCCGCCCTAACCGCCGATCATCGTAAATTTCAGCTAAATGAACTCGATGAGTGGTATGCAAATGCGTACGAGAGTAATAGGCTTTATAAACAATGAACAAAATTTTATCACGACAAAAAAATTAAATTTCCTAAAACTTTTGTGTCGGGTGATCTCATCCTTCTTTATAACGCTCGCCTTCGCCTATTTCCGAGTAAATTAAAGTAACGATGGTCCGGCCCCTTTATTGTTAAAGAGGCGTGGCCATATGGGATAATTCTTATTTCGCACCCAGATAAGGGTAAATTCAAGGTAAATGGTAACTGTTTAAAGCTCTATTCGTCAGGTGACTCAATTCCCTCTGCGACTGAACATTTAGTGTTATCAAATGATTGATTTCTGTTATTTTTATTGGATTGTAATAATAATTTATGACTTCTTATTTCTGGACAATATCTTGGACAATATTCTTTTGTTGGGTCGAGCTCAATGACCTTTATAAACAAAGGGCGCTATTGGGAGGCACCCCAATTTATCTTTTTCTGTTTTCTTTATTTTACACTTTTTGCCCTGGATGGCTCCGACGAGCTGATGCTTCTGCGATCACCTGCTCCAACGTTGTTGAATCCATCACGAAGTCCGCAGAAGACATTTCATGAAGATCCTAAACGCAAGCATAAGGGAGCATCATCACTCAGCATTCGCAGCAAAAAAAATCGGGGAAGTAACTATTTTTCAATTCTGCTCTTTATTTTTCTCGCTCTCTCAAACCCCCATTTCCCATTGAGGACAATAGTATATTCTGCTCTTTATTTTGTATTTTTGCAGCTCAATTGGTGATGAGAGCTGTTGTAAAGAGTCTCTTATCAAGGTCCTGGGTTCGACCCCTAGAGGCAAAACCTACCGCTGCTGAAAAACAGGCGCGGGGAGGGGTTGGGGTGCATGGTCTGCAGACCTGGTTAGGCTGAACCCTTTTGAGCGTGGTGTTGGGGGTGCCGGCGGCCGTCCTTGCGAGCGTGGGCTGGGGAGGCCGTTACAAATAGTACCCCCTACTTTTGTTTTTTTTTTCTCAAAATCTTATATAAATCACTTAGCTATTTATAAAATTTATAATCCTCCTTTTTAATTATGATTCACAAGTAAAATGTTGGTCATGCTGTATTTCTAATTCACGATAGCATGTTAAAGTGAAACATTTTTTCTAAAACTTGCATTTTCATTATGGTTTTCTTTATTTATTTTTCTTTACTTTCTCAAAAATTCATCATCCACTATTTTTCTTGTTTTCTTTTTTGATAATTTTTGCAAAGTAAACTTTTGATTAACATAGTAGATGTGAACGATTTTAGACTCATATTATCCTATGTTTTAAACCAAGTTCATTAGTCTACATTTACTTTCTAGGACCTACTTTTTGAACTTTTCAAAGCTAATGCTTTAAGCAAACTTTAGGAGCATGAAAATGATATAGGCCATTTTTGTTTTCGTTTGAGCCTTCTTGCCAACCCTAAAATTATCCCCCTAGTTAACCTCTTTTGAGCCTTTTTCCGATTTCAATTGAAAGCTCCACATTTCATTTTCACCAAAGCCAATGTTTTCCAACCCTTCTTATCACGCTAAAATTTTGAGCTTCATAACTCTCATGTTGTGATAAGTTTATTTTAAAATTTGTGGAATTCTTTTCGAAAAGGATGCTCAGAAGAAATGTTTACTTTTGATTGGCCAATTCAAAATGAGAAAAAAAAATTTATGGTCTTTGAAAAAGAAAAACAGAATACGAAAAGGAAGAAGCAAATGTTCTTTTTATTTTGAAGCTCTTTATTTTGGTTTAGCATGATTTTAAGCCTTCATGTTTATCTTTGAATTCCATTCTTAATTTTATGCTTAAACCAAACATTTCAGTCCTATTAAGTAATGTTGATTCATGCTCCTAGATTTTCTTATAAGATAAGTAAAGAAAAATAGTAGACTAGTTAAGTCCTTAATTTAAATATAGATTATTGTCCTTTGTTTAATTTGGGTATAAAATGCCTCTTAGAATCAAGTAGCATTTCAATTCGTTTTTCATTTTGTTGCTTTGATTGAATTGTTTAAAGAATTTTGTTAAAAATTTTGGATGATTTATTTTTGTTAAGTAAAGTCTATAAAAATTAAACCATGTTTAAATAATTGTTTTAGATTTACGTTTTACCTTCTTCCTACTTAGAATTTCGCATAGTACTTGTGATAGCATTATTAGAACTTTTGAATAGTCACTTTTATAATGATCTAGTTTTTATATATTTGCTTTGGGACAAGCAAAACTTAAGCTTGGGGACATTTGATAAAACATTTTGTAGCCTAAACTATTAGGGTATTTTTAGGTTTTTAATACACAAACCACGTCTTGTATGCTCATATATTGGCCTCTTTTTGTATATAATTTTGTCCCTAACATGTTTCTTTCTTTTTTTCAATTTTTTGTTAAATTTTGTTGTGAGACGCCTCCTGGTCACACCCTTCCAAGGCGTGTACCAAGGGCGTGTAACCTAGTGGAATGAAGCCGTCGGTCCGAAGTCAGTTTCCAACAAAAATTAGTTTACACGCCCACGGTCACGCCCTCCCAGGGCGTGTCTACCAGGCGTGTCCCGCCAAGTCCCAAGAAGTAAGTACGATGCTTAATTTCAACGCGCCAAAGGCGCAACGAACCCGACACGCCCAATTGTCACGCCCTCTTGGGGAGTGTCTGAGGGGCGTGTAACCCAGCCACCACGCCAGACTTTAATTTCAACGCTCAATATGTCATGCCGAATCTGACACGCCCTATTGTCACGCCCTCCACGAGCATGACCCAGCCAGAAAAAAAATCTATAAATAGTGATCATCTCCAAGGGTTGGGCATCCAGATCTTGGGAGGGGAGGTGCTGCTATTTAGTGTAGTTCTACTTTCAAGCTCTTCTCTCCCTCCTCATTTCAAGACTTTTCATTTATTTAGTTTTCATGCAATTCCTTGTAAATTTTCTGTACTATTTTTTCGTCGCACTTGTAGTCATTGTGGAAGCTTTCCTCATAGTTTATGTGTGCCCTTCTTTTGACTCTTCTTCACTAAGAAATAAAATAGCTCTTTATTCTCTTTCACTTCTGCTCGCTATCAGTTTTCATATTCTAAATATAATTTTCTTTTTTTACACCATGAGTAACTAATCCTCCTTGTACTCGATCTTGATGATCTGAGGTTCGAGCGATTAAGTTATGATGCCTTGAAATTTAATTTTTTTTCTTAGGGTTAACACCTTAGATTACTCTTGATTTATTTTGGGTTGGAGGTATATCATCAATATATATATTCCGCCTTTGTATAATTCTGGGCTAGCTGAGAGGCCGATAGTTTGAAGTGAGCACTCAAGAGTAAAGGGAGTTGTACGCACCCCTTGAGAGAGACAGATGTCCAAATCCTTTAGATTGGAGTGAAATCAAATAGTGGGGTTCACTGCATAAAGCGAGTTTTAGGGCCTCCGATTTAGATGAGAGTCGGTCAGACGTTCCTAAACAAAGAAGGGCACGACTTCAAGAGAAGCGTGTGCATGCTTTAGGATCCTCCACGACCAAGGTACTTTACCCTATTAAGCCAGAGTAGTTTTATCATGTTTTTAATCGACTTTTGCCGAGGTGATTCTTGATCGAGTGCTTTTCCATCTCAAAGTTCCAACCGCTTTATTGCAATTGTTTTTCTAAGCTCTATACTTAATTGCATCTAGTTCTCTTATAGTATAATATTTCCCTTCTTAAGCGTGTTTAAATTTCTCTTTAACTCAAAAAAAATTATGTCGATAAAATAATAGTTTTCGTATGAGTAGGCTTACTCAACGGTTCTCGGATCTCAATACGACACTTATGTCCCCTTACTACAGTTCGATAGGTATACTTACCTAGTTGGATTGCTAGTTCGGTTGCTTTTATTTTCTTTGCAAATAGCAGGCCATCAGCTCCTTTTCCTAATTGCAACTATCTTCCTCTTCTTAGTCATAGAGGCTTCCTCATCATCAGAGGGTTATGATGAGCTTTCTATATAAACTGTTTCCTTATTAGATGGGGAATTTAGTAGCTCCTCCCCCTCAATTTCTGGCAGTTCCTTTTCTATCTGTGATTTCTCCACCTCAGTCCTTATAGCTTGTAAATCAGGAAACAGCTCTTCCATAGTTACCTCTTGTTGCATCTATAAAGGAGGAACAAGATTAGTTTGGAAAACAAAAGGTTCTCCCTAGACATCTAGATTTTTATCCAGGGCTTTCTCTATAAAGGAGATACTTACTTGCTTATCTTGAACTGTATCTTTTATCTGCACATCTTGTTCTTCCTTCTCAGCATTTTCAGTGCTTCTTTGTTTAGGTCTGATACAATGTCCATTACTGTATCAACAACATACTCACTCTCCAAAGTAGCTTCAGCAATGCCTCCCCCTTGGGCAGGCAATACTGATAGTTCAGTATCTTGTACTGCTGGTTCAGACTGTTCTCCCCCTGGAGTGGAGCCTATCTGTTGCTTGGGGTGCTGACTGCTCTCTTCTAGATCTTGAGTTTCTTTGTGTTGTTGGTCTTCATCTAAGCTGAAGACTACCTCCTCCTCAGAATCATTGGAGGATTCTTATTGTTGAACAATTTCTTTCTTTTTCTTAATTTTCTTGACCTGTTTCTGTGGAGTAGAAACCTCTTTGGTCAATACTCTATCCCATCTGGATAGAATACTTACATTCATTCTCCTCATATGGTTAATCTTGGATCCTCGTAGTTGGTTCATTACATCTGGTATTGTATAAGCTCGACATTAGCTTAGTATCCTTCCCATATTTGGCTTCTCTACTCCTTGAATCTTGTCAAATACGATTGATACCCAGTCTGTTTTTACAGTGAATATGACCCTTGTCATTAGATTGAACATGGAGACTGAAACTTTGTCATGTTCACCAGTCTTACACAGAATCACCTTGCCTATTATTTCAGACAAAAACTTTCCTTGGGAATTCATCCCTTTCCGAGTAATGGATGATCCAACTTTGGTATTATGGTTCAGCCCGCACAAACATAGTGCATCTTTAGTCATGGATGGATCTATTTCATAATCATCCCTAAACATGGGAAGTTGGAGAGATTTCCTGATTGTCTTTAGTGTTAGTTTCACTCGAGAATCCTGAACTGTCGCTTTGATCTTCTTCCCTTCAGCGTCCACAGGTGCTGATGAATAAAATTCCAGTACTTCCTTTTTCCAAATCCTTGTTGGTTCTGAGACCAAAAACTCCAACCCATTTTCCGAAATTAGGGTAATTAGACCCTGGATGTCTTCTGAGGCTATCGTGAATCCCCTACGAATAGCTCATAGCCTTCATTCACCTTGTCGTCCTTGTGGGGCACCATTGACGAGAGGGAGAGAGAGAGAGAAGAGAAGAGAAGTAAATAACTATGTCGACAAGAGATTTAAAGTCGAGAAATCTGAATGCGTAGTCGACCAGATTTTGTCTTCCCCTATTTATACTCTACTAGTAAAAGGTAGGTCAAAGGACGCAGCTTACTTAGTAAAAATTCTTGTCGACATTGTTGTACATGAGTCGACATAAACTGCTTAGGTCACAAAAAAACTTAATTTTAGTCGACATGTCTATATGTCGACATTTCTATGTGTCGACATACTTGTGTTAGTGTCGACACGGGCTTGACATGTCTCGACATAGTTGTGTCGACACCAATTCTTCTGTCGACACAGATACTGTTTCTGTGTCGACACATTCTTTTCCTTTGTCGATACAACATACTGAGTGTGTTGACCCAATTTGTTTGTGTCGACATAAACTCTGTACTAAGACAAATTTCCATAGAAATTTTGTGCTTACATATTCTACTTAGGAATGCTTGGTCTTCTTCATCTAGTGAGTCTTATTCTCCCCCTGGACAATATGCATCCTTTTCTTCATCCAGCCTAGCAGGTGCTTCTTCATTGATAGTCAGCTTGTCCAGCCTATCCTTTAAACCTGTAGAACTACCTGAAGAGTTATACAATTCACTGTTAATCTACTTAGACTCATCAAATACTACATGGACAGATTATTCTATAACTTGTGTAGTCAAGTTGTAGTTCCTGTATGCCCTACTATTATTGATGTACCCAACAAATATCCCTTCTAGGTATTTGAAAGCAAACTTAGTTTGGTAGTGTTTGCCATTAACTAGGACATAACACTTGCTACCAAAGATTTTGAAGTAGGAAATGTTTGGTTTTCTACCTTTCAAATTCTAATAGGGAGTCATCTTATGTTTCTTATTGATGGAGGCTCTATTGAGTACATGACATGCAGTATTTACTGCCTCAGCCAAGAAGTACTCAGGGAAATAAATATCACAAAGTAGTGTTCTACTTGCTCAATTAGAGTCATATTCTTTCTTTCAGCAACACCATTTTACTGAGGTGTTCTAGGTGTGGAGAACTCCTGATGAATCCCACGTTCTTCGCAGAACTTTTTCATACATTCAGACTGAAATTCAGTTCCATGGTGACTTCTGATTTAAACCACTGAATTGTTAAACTCATTTTGAATTTGTCTAACAGAGGTTTGGAAAACAGTAGGAGTTTAAGATTTCTGCCTCAGGAAGAAAACCCATGTGAATCAAGAATAGTCATCCATAATAACTAATGTGTATACTTTCCTACCAAGACTATGAACTGGCGTAGGACCAAAAAAATCCATATGTAAGAGATATAAACATCTCATTGAATCATTGGTATCAAGTGCACGGAAAGAGGACTTTGTCTGTTTGCCATTTTGGCAAGCTGAACACACACCCTCTTTAATGCACTTGACTTGAGGACCATTCCTCACTAACCCCATGCTGAACAACTGTCCTATTAACTTATAGTTCAGATGAGCTAGCCTCTTGTTCCATTTGACACATAGTGAAGCTTTCTCTCCTGCAACTATACAAATGGGTAAGATGTTAAACTCACAATCTATGTTAAGATAATATACATTCCCTTTCCTAGTGCCAGTCAAAATGATCTCTTAATCACTTGACCTCCTTATTTGGCACTCCCCTTTGAGGAAAGAGATGTCATAACCTAGATCACTAAGTTGACTTATGCTAATCAGGTAATATTTTAGACCCTTCACATAAGCCACTTTAGTGATAGTAATTGAATCACTAGAAATGTTACCAAATCCTTTGATGATTCCTTTTTCTGATCCCCCAAAGATTACTTTGGGTCCATTCTCTATGGGTGCATAGTCCCTCAACATTCTTCTTATTCAAGTCATGTTCCTGGAACATCCACAATCCAAGTACCATATAGGGGTATGGCCACATGGATTCACCTGTATCAAAGAAATATTTACCTATCCTTAGAACCCAAATTGTTATTGGGTCCTAGGTTCTTATTAGTTTGAAATCAATCATACTTTCCTGCAGCTTTTCTGACAGGTAAGCTATTCTTATTTTTAACACTTGTGTTGAACCAAAAATCTATGGCAAAGTGGCCCAACTTGCCACAACACCAACACTCAAATCTATTGTACCTTTTCTTAGGTACAGGCTTCTCAACATTATTGTCAGTATTCCTTTTAAGTGTTGGTGCTAGAGCAGCATAACCCAAAGATTCCTTAAGAACATGATGGATTTGCTTATAGAGTGGCCTATTGGCATCTGCACCCTTGCCCATGAGATTTCCATACTCACAGTGACCATGAGTAATATCATTATCATACCTGTTTGTTGGTTTCATAACTTTTGTAAAGGAAATAGGGGGTTTTGAGGCTAGTGGCTTAACTGGGCCTTTGCCTTTTCCTTGAGAATTGGCTTCCCAAGTACTTTCTTGAAGACTAGTCCTGTCTTTCCTTTCTGAGATATGAAGTTATCTATTAAAGGCAAGGAAAATTTTGGCTTAGAGAATTTAGCCACTAACTCTCTTTCTTTCTTGAGTCTTGCCTCCAGATTCTTGATATGATTTTACTTGAAAGAGATTGTGCCCATCTAAATTACAAATAGGTTCTTCAGTTTGGCAACCTCCTTCAGTTTCAAATCTATCAGCTTGGCTGATTCTGATGCAGCCTGCTTAAGAGATTCAATTTCCTTGGCCTGCTCTTTGACAATAAACTTGCTCCTCTTCAGACCTTACAACAACCCACCAAACTCATCAATTAGTTGATGTACATCCCCCTTAGATTAAGAACCATCCACTTCTCTTGAAGTTGATGCTACTGATTCTGGTCCAGTAAAATAATCAGATTCTATGGGAGAACTGTATACCTTACTTCTTCAAGGCTTATCCTGGCACTAATCATCTTCTGATAGAGCATCAGCCCTCTAAAACAGTAATCTTCTACTCCATTTATGGAGTCCAGCATTTGTAGGAATTCTAGTTCCCTAGAATCGTCTTTTGTTGAGAACATCCCAACATATGCTTCTACATCATCTTCTTCTCCCGATTCTGAATATGAAGAGTCTGTTCAACTCTTCTGCTTTTGAGCAACAAAGGATTTCTCCTTCTAGCATTTCACTTGATGCTTCTTCTTGTCCTTAGATTCAGTCCTCTTGTCTGGATAGTCAGCTATGAGATGTCAAGGCCTGTTGCAACAATAGCAAACAATCTTAGAATTAGTTTGTTTACTAGGTTTTGAGGCACACCTGTCCACTTGGGAGTGTTCTTTTTCTTGTAATACTCATCCTTGGAGGAGGATGTAGATGGCCTAGTTCTCCATTTCTTCTTTTTCATGAACCTTTGAAACTTCCTTGTAAAGGCAGCAAAGTCCTCAAAAGAGATGTGGCTATCTGATGTGCTGTTGTCAGGATTTTCTTCTTCTGCCTCAACACTCCTTTTGGGTGAAGAAGGAGACTTTCTCCTACCCTTTCTTGTGCCTTCAGCCTTGAAGTCTACTGACTTCTCTTTGTACTCAGACCTACTGCTTTTCTCCTCCTCTTTTCTAGCAGTGAGCTTTATTTCATAGGATAGCAGCTTTCCAAATAGTATTATTGGAGGTGTATCAGCAAGCCTAGTCACCTCTCTGATGACACATATCTTTGTGTCCTAGTCCTTTGTTAGTGATCTGAGAAACTTGTCATTCAGTTCATATGTGTTGAAGACTCTTCCATAGGTCATCAGCTCATTTACTATCCTGAAGAATTTCTTGTAACATTCAGCTATGCTGTCAGACTTGGCTTGTCTAAAGCTCTCATATTCTTTATTTAGCATAGATTTCCTGTCTTCTCTGACTTCTTCAGTTCCCACCATATAGACAATCAAGGTGTCCCACATCTCCTTAGAGGTTTTGCAATGCACTAGATTCTGAAATGTGGCATCATCTATAGCACTTACAATAATATTTTGTGCTCTTTTGTCTAAAGTTGTCAGGATGATCTCATCCTTTGTCATCTCAGAATAACTCTGTGGGGTTCTAACATTTGCATCCAGAACTGATAACTTCATTGGAATGAAGGGGCCTTCTTGTTCTGTGATGTAGATTCTTAGATCAGATTGTTCCATGAACAACCTGACACTTTCCTTCCATATGCCAAAACATTCTTTCCTGCAGATAGGCAGTTTCATATGTCCAAATTCCTTCTGATTCTCATTTGAACCCATTCTTTTAATCTGTTAATTGCCTTGGAGATTCACTCAGACTGTTAGGTCAATCTTTGAGTAACCTCCCTCTGATACAACTTGAAAGACTTGATTTCAAGAGCCTAGACACCTAGAGGGGGGGGGTGAATAGGTTCTAATTATATTTAAGAATTTTAGGCAATTATCTTGTTCTAACTTAGCACATATAATACAATTTAATACACAGCACAATAATCACAGCACAACATACACCAGATTTATAGTGGTTCCCTAAGGTATGGGTACATCCACTTTCCCCCCTTCGCCAATCAAGTAGAGAACTGGATTCAACCGAACTTCCATCCACTTACTCAGATCCACAGATCTTACAACTCAGAACTAGATTGGTTCCTACAGCTCAGACTTATACAAGTCTTACCTTAGATTCTTCCCAGGAATCCTACCTTCGGCCTCGGGCATACCTCAGCCTTTATAACTAGGCTTACAACTCAGACTATCACAAGTCCTACACCTCAGGCACTCAGCCCTACTTCTGCCTTTATAATTAAAGACTTACAACTCAGATCATACAAAAGATCCTACAAGAAGTTGAATGTTTTAAAGGTTACAAAAATTTCACCAGATAAATCTCTCTATTGGTGTGAGCTTCTTGATCAGTTTTTGAATAAACTGAATCTTCAGATCCAACCTGACTTAGTTGTTTCAAAGCTTCTTGATTGAACAAAATAAGGTTGATCTTCACTTGATGTAGAAGTTGATCTTCAGAAAACTCCTTCCTTAAATTCAGAATTAAATCTGAATCTTTCTTACAAACTATTCTGGATCTGCCTTCTTAAGGGTTTCCCCTTTCCTTGTTGTCAAACTCTCTTTTTCGTAATTGCTTGATTACTTCCTTAGTTGTTTTTTACCTCTAGTTGTCAAGGATCAGTCCCTTTTATAGAGTTTCCTCATGATTACCGGCTGATGCAGTTTGTAACAACCTTCTGACAGTTCTTACAAAGGTGTCAGACCTGTTGGTTATGACAGTTGTCGAGTCACCAGTCATGACAATTGATTCCTCAAAGACTTTATAACTCAGCATGAACCACTCAACAAACTTTTTCACATTCATCGACACAATTAGACTAAGTGTCGACACAACTATAATGATGTCGACACAAAACTCCATGTGTTGACATAGTCATTCTTCTGCTACTCGACACAGCTTCTGTTTGTATGTGTCGACACAAGTCTTGTGTGTCGACACAACTTCTCCTGGTCTCGACATAACTGATGCTGATAGATGGCATTCAGTTTATGTCCAAATGTCGTTGAGTATGTGTCGAAAAAAGTACTGTTTGTCGACACAATTGCTTCTGGTCTTGATATAGCTGATGCAGACAAATGGCTTTGAGTGAATGTCCAGACATCATTGAGTGTGTGTCGACACAAGTCTTGTGCGTCGACACAAGCCTTCAGACTCAGAATGGCTGTTGCTGTAAAATGGCGTTGAGTTTGTGTCGACACAAGTCCTGTGTGTCGACACAAACCTTCTTCAGGTGTCGACATAATTCCTGAGTGTCGACACATGCCTTTCTTATTATATCGACATAACTCCTGGGTTTCGACACAACTTCTTCTTTAGGTGTCGACACAATTCCTTCCTTAGGTGCCAACACAATTCTGGGTGTCGACACAACTTCTTCTTCAGGTGTCGACACAATGCCTGGGTATTGACACAGCTTTTCTTCTACTATCGACACAACTTCTGGGTGTCGACACAATTCTTCACAAGTGTCGACACTTGTACTTAGAGAATTTTATTGCAAACCTTACACCTGCACAATGAAACTCAAACATCCATCAAATACAAATTGATTTATATCAATGAGTAAGATGAGGCTTCTCCAAATCTGGTACATATTTTTCAGTATACCCAACAAGAACGTTGGCCAAGTGGTTGATAGAGCTCAGTGAGTTCAATCTCACTTTCATCCCTCAGGTGGATATCAAGGCGCAAGCGGTAGCGCATTTCTTGGCAGAATATGTGGTCGAGGTCAAAGAAGCTGAAGCACCTCCTATAACGGCTTGGGAGATGCTTGTAGACCGAGCCTCGGGAAGAAGCTCTTTTGGATGAGGGATGATCCTAATGAGCCTTAAGGGGACCAGAATTGAGTAGGCTCTGAAGAATCATTTCACCCTCACCAACAACCAGGCAGAATAGGAAGCCATCATTGCAGGGCTCTGTCTGGCTCGGGAGCACAGCATACAGGACATCAAGGTCTCCACAGATTCTATGGTGGTCGCAGGACACATTAATGGGGAGTTTGAAGCGAGGGAGCCCACCCTCCAATTGTACCTAATGAAGGTGAAGGGTGTCATCGGGCAGTTCTGCATCTTTTCAATTCAATATGTACCAAGAGAAGAGAGTACCCAGGAGGACCTGCTCGCCAATCACGGCCCTCGGGCTGGAGGAACTATGACGGAGCTCTTCAGGCCTTCCATAGTGGAGGGAGAGTTAATGGAAGTGGACCAGCAAGGGTCCTGGATGGATCCCTTCATCTCCTTTTTAACATCAGGACGTCTACCAAAGAGAGACCTCGAGAAGAAGCGGGTCAGGTACAAATCAGCATATTTGTTGGGTACACTAGAAGTATGTACCAGATTTGGAGAAGATTCATCCTAGTCAATGATATACATCAATATGTATTTGATGTATATTTAAGTTTCCTTGTGCAGGTTTAAGAAGTGGAAGAAAAATATTCTAAGTACAAGTGTCGACACTAGAAGCAAAGCTGTGTGGACACCCAGAATTGTGTCGACACCTATAGAAGTAGTTTTGTCGACACCCAAAATTGTGTCGACACCTAAGGCAGGAATTGTGTCGACACCTAAAACAGAGGCTGTGCTGACACCCAAGAGTTATGTCGACACCAGAGGAAAGGCATGTGTCGACACTCAAGAGTTATGTCGACACAAGAAGAAAGGCATGTGTCGACACTCAAGAATTGTGTCGACACCTAAAGAAGGTGTGTGTCAATAGCTAGACACACACTCAACGCCGTCTTGCAGCAACAGCTAGACACACACTCAACGCCACGTTACGACAACAGTTATACTGGGTCTGAAGACTTGTGTCGATAGCTAGACATACACTCAACACCATTTGTCTGCAGTAGTTATGTCGAGACCAGGAGCAGTTGTGTCGACACACTGGACTTGTGTCGACACATACAAATAGAAGATGTGTCGAGAAGCAAAAGAATGACTATGTCGTCACTTGGAGTATTGTGTCGACATCATCAAGAATTGTGTCGACACTTTGTCTACTTGTGTCGACACATGTGAATCAGATTGCTGGGTGGATTGTGCTGAGTTGTAGAATCTTTATGGAATCCACTGTCATTACTGGTGGGTCGACAACTATCATTACCAACAAGTCTGACACCTTTGTCAAAATTGACAGAAGGTTGTTACAAACCGGATCAGTCGGTAACCATGAAGAAAATCTATATAAAGGACTGATCTCTGACAACCACACACAACAGTAAAGGCAAGAAAAGCAATCAACTAAGAAATAAAAAATTCACATCAAGTAAATGGGAAACCCTTTAAGAAGTTAGATCAAAAATAGTCTGCAGAATAGATTCAGATCTCATTCTGAATTCAAGGAAGGAGCTGACAGTGGATCAACTTCTACATCAAGAACAGACCAACCTTATTTTGTTCTATCAAGAAGCTTTGAAACAGCCAAGTCTGGTTGGAACTGAAGATCAAGAACTGATCAAGAAGAACATCAATAAAGGGATCTATCTGGTGATATCTTTTGTATCCCTTTTATTACACAATTTCTTGTAGGATCTGTTGTAGATCCGAGCTGTAAGCCTATAATTATAAAGACTGAGGTAGGGCTGTGAGCCTAAGTGGTAGAACTTGTGAAAAGTCTGAGTTGTAAGACTAGAGATAAGGGCTGAGGTAGGGCTGAGGCCTAAGGTAGGATTCTGGGAAGGATCTGAGGTAGGACATGCAAAAGTCCGAGGTGTAAGAACTATTTTGGTTCTGAGTTGTAGGATCTTTGGATTTGAGAAAGAGGAAAGAAGTTAGGCTGAATCCAGTACTCTACTGGATAGGCGAAGGGGGAAAGTGGACGTACCCATATCTTAGGGAACAACTATAAATCTGGTGTTCTCTATGCTGTGAATGTTTTGTATTGTGTTTTATTTGTTTTGTGTCAAGCAAGGTCTGTTTAATTGCCTAAAATATTATAGGAAAAATTAGAACCTATTCACCCCCCCCCCCCTCTAGGTGTTTAGGCTCTTGAATTAAGTCTTTCAGGTTGTATCAGAGGGAGGTTACTCAAAGATTGACATAACATTCTGAGTGAATCTCCAAGGAAAATAAACAGATATCAGAATGGGTTCAAGTGAGAACAAAAAAGAATTTGGATCAATGAAACTGCCTATCTACAAGATGGAATGTTTTGGCATATGGAAGGAGAGAGTCAGACTGTTTATGGAAGCTTCTAATCCAAGAATTTACATCACAGTACAGGAAGGACACAGACGAGAAGAAGATGAAAGCTACTGTTCAAGATACCCAAGTGAAAATTACCTTGAAAACAATCCGAAAAGCACTCAAACTCCCAAAGGTAAAGGAATAAGATGACGTACAACCTTCTATGATCGAGTACTCCTTAAAATGGTGTGGGTTAAACCCAAATACTAAGATAGGATAATCTATCAACTGCAAAGGGATGAATTCACAAGGGATGTTCCTTCTTGAGATTGTAGGGAAGTTCATATTGTGTAAAACAGGTAGACATGACAGAATCTCAGCCACCATGTTCCACCAGATGACCAGGATCATCTTCAAGCTTAAGACTGATTGGACAACCATAGTATTTGTCAAGTTACATGAAGGTATCAAGAAACCGAACTTGGGGTTAATTTTAAGTCTATACATATCATCTGTAATACCAGAAGTAATGAGCAACCTTCTTGGTACAAAAATCAATCATATGAGAAGAATGGACACCAGGATTCTGTCAAGATGGGATAGGGTGTTGACTAAGGAGGTTTCTACTCCTCAAAAATAGACCAAAACAATACAGAAGAAGAAGAAAGTTGTTCTACAGGAAGAATCATTTAGTGATTCAAAAGAAGAAGTGGTCTTCAGTTCTGATGAAGACAGGCAACAACAGCAAGATTAACAAGGACAAGTTGACAGTAGAATGCTCCCATAGCAACAAAGAATCTCAACTCCAGGGGGAGAAGACCCTGCACCAGCAGTACAAGACACTATACTTACTGATCTGCTTGGTCAAGGGGGAGTAAATGGTGCTGCTACACTAGATAGTGAATTAGCAGTTGAAAAACTGTGATGAATATAGTATTTGATATAAATAAGGAAGCACTACTGCATATAGAGGAAGAGGCACCTGGGGTGCATATGATGGATACTGCTCAGATTGGGCAAGTAAATTTCTCTTTCCTAGAAAGGTCACTGGACAAGGACATGGAAGTCCAGGGAGAACCATGTATTTTACCAACGAATCTTATTCCTCCTATTCAAATATTGCAGGAGGTAACCTTGGAGGAGTTGTTCCCTAACTCACCAGCAGTAAGGACTAAGGGGGAGCAACAACCATAGGACAAAGAACTACCAGAGACTGAGGGGGAGGAATTGCTAAAGAATACTGTAAACAAAGAGACTGTTGACATAAAAAGTTCATCTTCTGATGATGAAGAGGACAACTTGGCTAAGAAAAGGAAACTTGTTGTAATGAAGAAGAGAAGCTTTGGCTATAAGAGGGCTTTACAAACAACCACGCCACCTCCAGTTCCAAGTATGGACTTCAGTTCTCTACTGGTCCACTTGCAAGTTAAGTTGGATGAGCAAAGGAAGTCTTTAGAAAAGTATGTGGATGAAACTAATAAAGAGCTGCAATTCCAGCTAGCTTAGGATATCAAGACAATCAGATTTGAAGTAAATCTGCACAAGAAAGAGATGATAGATTGTTTCCATAAGGGAGGTAATGCTGTAGTGTATTTAGCTGAGCAACAAAAGCTTATCATGACTGAGATTAAGGACATTGCCATAAAGTAAGGGTATGTCTTGTAAAATCAATTCAGGTCCAATGAAAATCTCACAGACTCTCATAATGAAATTCTCACAAAGATTACAGCACTATCTGTTGCTGTCAAAACAGAAGTTACAAAACTAATTAAGACTGATCTAGCTATTGTCAAAACGACGATAGAGGCTGCCCAAACAGCTATTACCACTTAAATTCATAAATTTGGAGTCTACTACAGAGAAGGGATTGATCATCTTGAAGGTCAAGTCAGATTCCACAAGAATGATCTTAGAGATCATATTGAATGAGAAGTCATAAAGGGGGAGAGGGTGTTAGTCCAAGCTTGTTCTGACCATGCCAAATGGGTTGCTAATACCATCAGAGCTACTCTTGGCTTCCCTCCCTTATGTGATGATGATATTGTGGATGAATCTGGGATACAACCTGTGTATATAGAGGGAGATCAGCCAGAAGTTGCTCAGGTTATATAACCTCCTGAGCAACTTCTGGCTGATTTCCCTCTATATATGCAGGTTGTATCCCAGATTCAGCCACATTATCATCATCACATAAGAGAGGGAAGCCAAGAGTAGCTCTGATGGTATTAGCAACCCATTTGGCATGGTCAGAACTAGCTGGACTAACACCCTTGTTATCAGGTTATATAACCTCCTGCTAATTTTGAGATGGTTCATGAATAAGTGCAGAAAATGTACAACCCTCCAAAAGAGGCACAAAAGGTGGTTATTGAGAAAGTTGAAATGTCAGAGGCTGCCAAAGAAGCTCAAAGGGAAGAATTGTTATCTAAGAAGAGATTCAAAGAACAGACTAAGTTAAAGCTAGACTTTGAGCAATGGAGCCCTACATCAAGGAACATCATTCTTACTGCATAGAAGGCTGTTAAGGACAAGACCCATGATAGGGGTAAGTGGTACTCAGAGCAGGAGTGGAATAAATATCAAGCTAGACAGGAAGCAATTCTTCAGCACAGGAGGAGTGCAAAAGCTAGGAAGCTACCTGCAAATGCTATAGAGCCCAGCAAGTATTTTCCTAAGCCCTTTCACTACTTTGAAAGGCAAAAAATAAAAGCTGAAGAACTAAAGAAAAAGAATCTTAAAGTAAAGAAGCATGCTGAAGATACAAAACCAGCTTTGAAGGCAAAGATAAAGTCTGGTCAAGGCATTGTAATAAGGGAGCCTAGAAAATCTTAGGATAGATAGGCTTATGATAAGAAATACTATAGTTTTTTTTTATTTTTTCTCTAAGAGAAAACAAGTAAAACAAATATTTTCTACTTGATAAAATCTGTTTTACTGTTTATTTTAAATAGTTTGAATGTTTACTTGCACTGAAATGAATGTACATCTATGTCTTACGTGTTTTATCTTGACTGGTGTATATCTTTGACTAATGGTTATGACTTCTCCAAATAGGGGGAGATTGTTGGGTCACTAGAAGTATGTCAAGATTTGGAGAAGATTCATCCTAGTCAATGATATACATCAATATGTATTTGATGTATGTTTAAGTTTCCTTGTGCAGGTTTAAGAAGTGGAAGAAAAATATTCTAAGTACAAGTATCGACACTAGAAGCAAAGCTGTGTCGAAACCCAGAATTGTGTCGACACCTAAAGAAGTAGTTGTGTCGACACCCAGAATTGTGTCGACATCTAAGACAGGAATTGTGACGACACCTAAAGCAGAGGCTGTGTCGACACCTATGAGTTATTTCGACACCAGAAGAAAGGCATGTGTCGACACTAAGGAGTTATGACGACACAAGAAGAAAGGCATATGTCGACACTCAGGAATTGTGTCGACACCTGAAGAAGGTATGTGCCGACAGCTAGACACACACTCAATGCCATCTTGTAGCAACAACTAGACACACACTCAATGCCATGTTACCGCAACAGTTATATTGGGTCTGAAGACTTGTGTCGACAGCTAGACATACACTCAACGCCATCTGTCTGCAATAGTTATGTCGAGACCAAGAGCAGTTGTGTCGACACACTGGACTTGTGTCGACACATACAAATAGAAGATGTGTCGAGAAGCAGAAGAATGACTATGTCGACACTTGGAGTATTGTGTCGACATCATCAAGACTTGTGTCGACACATGTGAAGAAGATTACTGAGTGGATTGTGTTGAGTTGTAGAATCTTTATGGAATCAACTCTCATGACTGGTGGGTCGACAGCTTTCATTACCAACAGGTCTGATACCTTTGTCAGAACAGACAGAAGGTTGTTAAAAACCGGATCTGTCGGTAACCATGAAGAAAACTATATAAAGGACTGATCTCTGACAACATAACACAATAGTAAAGGCCAAAAAAGCAATCAACTAAGAAAGAGAAAATTCACGTCAAGTAAATGGGAAACCCTTTAAGAAGGCAGATCCAGAACAGTCTGCAGAATAGATTTAGATCTCATTCTGAATTCAAGGAAGGAGCTGATAGTGGATCAACTTCTACATCTAGAACAGTCCAACCTTATTTTGTTCTATCAAGAAGCTTTGAAACAGCCAAGTCTGGTTGGAACTGAAGATCAAAAACTGATTAAGAAGAACATCAATAAAGGGATCGATCTGGTGATATCTTTTGTATCCCTTTTATTAAACAATTTCTTGTAGGATCTGTTGTAGATCTGAGTTGTAAGCCTATAATTATAAAAGCTGAGTTAGGGCTGCTAGCCTGAGTGGTAGGACTTGTGAAAAGTCTGAGTTGTAAGCCTAAAGATAAGGGCTGAGGTAGGGCTGGGGCCTGAGGTAGGATTCTGGGAAGGATCTGAGGTAGGACTTGCAAAATTCTGAGGTGTAGGAACAATTTTGGTTCTGAGTTGTAGGATCTTTGGATCTGAGAAAGAGGAAAGAAGTTAAGATGAATCAATTACTCTACTAGATAGGCGAAGGGGGAAGTGGATGTACCAATATCATGGGGAACCACTATAAATTTTGTGTTCTCTGTACTGTGAATGTTCTGTGTTATGTTTTATTTTGTTTGTGCCAAGCAAGGTCTGTTTAATTGCTGAAAATATTAAAGGAAAAATTAGAACCTATTCACCCCCACCCCCCTCTAGGTGTTTAGGCTCTTGAATTAAGTCTTTCAGTATTACCTACTAAAAGAGGGAACCTTATAACGGAAGACGCTATCAGGCCTACTAGCTCGGTGTGTATCTGAGAAGGAGGCCTCAAGAGTGCTGGAGGAAATTCATTCAGGAGAATGCAGGAGCCATTTTGGGAGTCAGACTTTGGAAGGATGGGTGTTGAGGCAAGGCTACTTCTGGCCTACCCTCAGAAGGGATGTTGAAGAATTTGCAAGGAGATGTAAGAAGTGCCAGGAATTCGCCCCTCTTCAACTCCTTTAGGCCTAAAGGTTATGCACAATCACGGCTCCATGGCCCTTTGCCGTATGCGTACTAGATCTGGTGGGCCCGTTCCCCCAAGCCAATAGCTAGAGGAAGTTCCTGGTGGTAATGGTGGACTACTTTTCAAAGTTGCTAGAGATGAAGGAATTGATAAGGTGACGTCGCAGGTGGTCATAAATTTCATATGGGGAGAGATCATCTGTCGGCATGGGCTTCCTTTGGCCATCGTCATGGAAAATGGACCACAGTTCGCTTGTACGAAATTTGTGGATTTCTACGTCCAACTGAGAATAGATCTTCGATTCGCCTCGGTTCATCATCCTCGAAGCAATGGGCAGGTGGAGGCTACAAATAATATCATCATGAACCTCTTGAAGAAGAAGGTAGAGAACTTAAGGGGAAGCTGGGTAGAGCAGCTCCCCTCTATTTTATGGGCTTTGAGAACTACACCAAACACCACCACGGGAGAGACGTCATTCAAACTTTCCCACGGCTCGTAGGCTGTTATACCTATGGAGTTCGAGGTTGAATCTCCTAGGGTGGCTGCGGGGAAGAGAGGAGATGAAGGGTTGCGAGCAGAAAACGAGGAAGAGCAGAAGCTCTCCCTTGACTTGGTTGAGGAGCTCAGGGAGCTAGCATCAATCTAACAGGAGGAATTCAAGCGCCGAATGGCCAAGTGTTTTGACAAGCACATTAGGGTTAGGCTTTTCCAGAAGGGTGAATTTGTCCTCAAGAAAGTAGATGCAGTGGGCAGAGGAGCCTCAGTGGGGAATCTCATCCCAACTAGGAGGGTCCCTTCATAGTGAGGGAGGCCTTGAAATCAAGAGGGTATCACCTGCAGGATGTGGACGAGGTACCTCTCGATTGCGCTCGAAGCGGCGACGACCTAAAGAGATTCTACAATGATGTTTTGTCTTTTCCCATACTTGTTGTTTATCTTTTACAATACTTGATGTTTTACCTTTTCCGATGCTCGTAAATTTGGTACGGCTTCCTGATATAATGAAATTCCAGGTGTTTTCCTCCATGAGATAGATTGTGATGGTTGAATGAGAGACCCCGAGAAGACCCGCTGACCAGGCTCTCATCAAGCTGGTAGGGTTATAGGCTCACTTGGTGTTTGGAGTTGGTTTGGAGAGGAGACCCTGAGAAGACCCACTTACCAGGCTCTCATCAAGCTGGCAGGGCTGTAGGCTCACTCAGTGGTTGGAGTTGGTTTGGATAGGAGACCCCGAGAAGACCCACAGACCAGGCTCTCATCAAGCTGGAAGGGCTGTAGGCTTAATCGGTGGTTGGAGTTGGTTCGGAGAGGAGACACCGAGAAGACCCGCTGACCAGGCTCTCATCAAGCTGGCAGGTTTGTAGCCTCTCTCGGTGGTTGGAGTTAGTTTGGATAGGATACCCCGAGAAGACCCGCTTACCAAGCTCTCATCAAGCGGGTAGGGCTGTAGGCTCACTCAGTGGTTAGAGTTGGTTTGGAGAGGAGACCCCGTGAAGACCTTGTGACCAGGCTCTCATCAAGCTGGCAGGGTTGTAGGCTCACTCAGTGGTTGGAGTTGGTTATGAGAGGAGACCCCGAGAAGACCTGCTAACCAGGCTCTCATCAAGCTGGCAGGGCTGTAGGCTCACTCAGTGGTTGGAGTTGGTTTTGAGAGGATACCACGAGAAGACCTTCAGACCAGGCTCTCATCAAGTTGGCAGTGCTGTAGGCTCACTCAGTGGTTAGAGTTGGTTTGGAGAGGATACCTCGAGAAGACCCGCTGACCAGGCTCTCCTCAAGCTGGCAGGGCTATAGGCTCACTCGATGGTTGGAGTTGGTTGGAGAGGAGACCCCGAGAAGACCCGCAGAATAGGCTCTCACCAAGCTAGTAGGGATGTAGGCTCACTCGGTGGTTGTAGTTTGTTTGGAGAGGAGACCTCGAGAAGACCCGCTGACCAGGCTCTCATCAAGCTAGCAGGGTTGTAGGCTCACTCGGTTGTTGGAGTTGGTTTGGAGAGGAGACCCTGAGAAGACCCGCTGATAAGGCTCTCATCAAGCTGGCAGGGTTGTAGGCTCACTCGGTGGTTGGAGTTGGTTTTGAGAGGAGACCCCGAGAAGACCCGCTGACCAGTCTCTCATCAAGCTGACAGGGCTGTAGGCTCACTCGGTGGTTAGAGTTGTTTTGGTTAGGAGACCCCGACAAGACCCGCTGACCAGGCTATCATCAAGCTAGCAGGTTTGTAGGCTCACTCGGTGGTTAGAGTTGGTTTGGAGAGGGGACCCCGAGAAGACCCTCTGACCAGGCTTTCATCAAGCTGGCAGGGCTGTAGGTTCACTCGGTGGCAGAATAATGTGGATCGCTTTAAGAAGCATCCCTACTTAAGTTTATGGAAAAATAAACAAGGGGAGGCAAGGGTTGGAGCAGTGTGAGTGGAGGCACTCCAAGCTAGCGGCCTCGGGGATGGTATCGCCTATGGCTAGTGGGAACTCGCGGGGTAAGAAAGGCCCGGCCTAATAATAAGGGAGCAAGTTAAATCACTGGAAGCCACTCACGCCGTATGTATCTTGAGGCGAGGCGAGAGGTTTAAATCAGTTGATCTCTCTCACAAACACAGTGGGGGAGATAACGACTCGCACTCTGAACAAAGTCAACTCTCCAGTGAGGTGGCGAGATGAGGAGTATACCCATCTCACGAGCGTGAGCGCATCAAAGGGTCATCTCACAGTAAACAAAATGATAAAGTGAAAAGATAAAAGCAAGGCGGCGAGACGAGGGGTAGCTCCGTCTCACAAGACAAAGCAAGCCAGAGTTGTTTCGCAAAATTACAATAACGTAACAAAACGAGTTTATCCATTTGATCAATGTGACTATCCATTACAGAATTATGAATATGCTTTCAAACATTGATCACAAAAAGAAACTCGAATAAGGACTAAGTAAAATTATACAGAAGAAAAAAATAGGAGGGGGCCCTTGATCTCGCCGGCATTAGGTCACTCTCTCTCGCTGGAAGAAGAATCTTCACCCTCTACGCCGAAGAGCTCGGGGACCAAATTGTGAACGGTCACCGCCTTAGAGTCCTCCTTAATGACCCCCCGCTCTTTCATCATCTTCAGAACAAGCTCCGCTGCCTTGATACTGGCATCCCGACACTATTCCTCGACTTCGTCCAGAGAATAGTGGGGCGGAGGCGCATGGAGAGTTCCATGGCGAGACGACGATGGCGCGTTATCCCGGAGGCCGGCGACCTGAGTTTTGGAATCCATATTTTCCTCCTCCTGGGCCCCCATGTGAAGATGCATCCACTCTACTGTCTCGTCATCCTGCGAGACGATCTCTAGTTAGCAAAGGGTGTACTGAAGAGAAACTAATCACTGGTAATGGAGAGAACTTACCACACCACCCTTACTCTTGGAGAGAAGGTCCTTAAAAACTGCCATCCTCTTTTCAAGGTCTCCCAACCTCTTGCGCTCTGCCGCCAGCCCATCCTCAATCTCCTTCCACATTTTATTATTGAAGACTAGGCGGCGTGAGAGGTGGTGCGAGAGCTCCAAGGCGTGGGGCCAGTCGGCAAGGAGTAGCAGCAAGCCATAGCCTAGAGAGATGGCGTGACTTGTAGGGGCGTCCTGCTCCTTCCATGCAGGAAGGAGGGTGGAGATGGACACCCTATTCCCGTCCTTCTCCCATATAAGGACAGGGTCGCCGACGGCGCCTGGCACCGTGGGACCCATGTTATAGTTCTGGTGGGAGGAAGGGTTAGGGCCGCTAGATAAAGCGGCTTCATGAGACGGCGTGGGGGCCAGTCGGCAAGGAGTAGCAGCAAGTTCGGAGGTTAGGGCCGCCACGCGGGCATGCGAGACGGCATGCCGAGGGGGCGAGTGGGGTGATTAGGACTCCCCTATAGAGATGGGGCTCAGGGTCCACGACATCTCCTTGCTCCTCTTCGGGGCCTTCTCCCCTTTTTCCTTAGGAGAAACCACGACTTTCCTCATCTTCTTTTTAGGAGGGCTGGAGCGAGACGAAACAGCCTCTTCTACAGACCTCTTCTAGGGGACGGGAGCCAGAGATTCCTTTACCACCTCCACCGCCATACTAGCAAGAGCGAGGCCCTTGGATGGCTTAGCATTGCTCCGGTAAGGAGGGTCGACGGGAACGTTGCACTCTCCTAGAAAAGAAAGCAATAAGGTGATGAAGTGGTGTGATGGAGAACAATAAACACGAGACAAGTGAAAAATGAGAGTACCTTCTCCGGGGAGAACAGGAAGTAGCGAGTCGAGGCCCTGCCGCAAGAATTGGACCTCGAAGTTTTTGCCGATGAAGAAATCGCATAGCAGCTTATCAATACAGCCCACTATGGGGACACATAAAATATCTCAGCGGGCGACACACAGGTGCGAGTGGGATGCCCCCTAAGTTGCTGTGGATGAACACAAACCTGGTGAGCCAATGTTGATTTTTATTCGGCATCTCGCATACCTTGATCGCTTGCCTCGTAAAGTATGAGACGCCATGGGCGTTGGCGTGGTAGATGAAGAGCTTGCTGAATACCATCAAGCTAAACTCGATGCACTCCTTGCGCATGTAGCTAGCGAAAGCGATTAACACCGAAATAGCGTTCTGGTTAAGCTGCGCAGGGATGATGCCGAAATATTTCAAGTCCTATTTTACCTCTGGCCAGAGGGACAGTCTCAACCCTGCCTCGAAGTGCGAGACGGGGAAGGCGATTTCTCCTGTGTAATAGGTGTTGATCGCCTCAGCAACCTTTGGAGGTCGTGATTCGAACCCCTCCCTCATGAACTCAAGGACGAATATGTTGTAGTCCTCATCAGAAAGCCCACTGAGAGGGAATTCGTGGTCTGTAAAACGTTTCCCACAGCGGGTGCGCCCCTCGCCCTCGTCGGCTTTCTTCTTTCCCATTTGTGGTGAGACGGTCGGAGGTGAGATGATTGAAGGGAGAAAATAGCGGGAAGAAGAGTCGGCGAGACAGTTGAAGGAGAAAGAAGCAAGAGGGATAGGCGAGATGGAAGAAGCAAGAAGGCAAGAACTGGGATGCAATATAGGTGAGAGCACAGGTACCTCTCTGATCCGGGGGTAGGGGTATTTATAGTGGATGTTGTCAGTAGAGAAAATGGGCGGTAAAAGATATGGAGGAAGGGGGAGAGTCGGCCGATGATTCACACACTCTCTCTTAACCTCGATTTTTGTGGCCAATCGCGAGCTTCCTCAACAAGGCATAAAAAAAGCAAATAGCAAAGAAGGAATAAAAAGAAATTAAACTAAGCATAAAAATAAACTAAAAATAAGGATTATTTTATTATCCCATCCCGTACAAAGCGGGCAATATGTTCACAGATCCTAAGCCAAGGGCAAAACAGCAGCATAACATATATTACAGGAGCATTACAAATTAGAAGAGAGAGACGGATAAATTGGGCGAGACGAGCCGGGAGACCTTCAGTGTTTGTGTCATTTCCAACGACCACAGCGAGACCCCGCGCATGGGGGACGGCTCGGGAGGTGAAAAGCGTAAGCGACATCGATACCGCAGCGTGCGAGAAGAAGTTGCTGATCTACCTCGTTTAGGATGGCCTAAGGGTTAGTCTTGTCTATCTCGATGTCAGCATCAATCTCCGAGGATAGGCGAGCACATTCAACTTCCAGCCAGTCGATTCGCTGGTCGGCCTCTTGCTTATCTCGTTCTAACTCGCGGATAATATGCGCGTGCTTCCAGAACATCTCGGTTACCCTACGCTTCTTCTCTAGTAGGTCTATGGGGTCACCCAGTTAGTCTTCAATCTCGTCTATGGGAGGATGGGTCGAGACAATGAGCTGCCTAGAAAATTTCTTAGTAGGCGAGTAAACCTGAATGCCTGCGCAAGGAGCTGAAGGGAAGAATAAGCGGGGTTCTCGCAGGAGTGCATGTGAGTAGAGAGCGGGACAGAGGACCTAGAGGGAAGGTTTAAGACCAGGATGGCGAGAGGTCCCAGCGACCTTAGAATGGTCATCCTTCCTTGTGCTTGGAGGAGTAGATGGAGGAGTGGATGGCTGAGGTGAGTCAGAGATTTTACGATGGGCAACAGTGTCGTCCCACGGATTTTCGGGTCGATGTTGAGGTGCGAGGTCTCCCTAATAAAGCAAATAGTAGATGAGAAAATGTGAATGAAGGAGAAATAGGGATAAAAGGCGAAAGTTCACCTCTTTCTCTCTGGGAGATGCGGGAGAAGGAGAGGTGTGGATTTCCGAGAAAGTACGAGAAGGATCCTCTGCCGAAGAGGACGGGTCAGCTGTTTTATCCTTCTTCGGGCGAGATGATGATGATTGTAAGGGGGGCGGGGGTGCGAGCCAGAGCCAGGAATAGAGCGGCAACGTTTGCCTTATTCTACTTACGCACCATCACAATGCGTTTACGGAAGTTCTTTTTGTGGGACATGATCGCAGTAGTGCTAGAAAAAGATGAAATGCGTGAAGGGGGAATTTCTAATGCAGTGTGGGTATCATGTTTTTAAAGGCTCCGGTGGAGGGCCCCACAAAAGATTCTCTCATAAATACACGTTAATGACACGAACCTCGGTTGTACTTTTTTTTCTGAGCTTGAGGCAACCTCGAAAAGAGCGGGTATTGTGTACAACCTCGGGCTCGCAGGAGCAGAAGGCTCATGGAAGAGAAGGCGAGATGAGTTTAAGGAGAAGGCTATTTACTAGACAAGAAGGGCCACTCACGGGCCGAGAGCTGCTCACTAGGCGAGAGGGGCCCAGGCGAGAGCCATGCCATTGGCTAGGCGAGAGGATCCTAGATAGGTCACTCGCGAGGCGAGAGCCGACTCGCAGGGCGAGAGGGCTCTAGAGGGGAGAGCTCTCGCCCGCGAGACGATGCTCTCGTCGAGCGTTTGTTCGGTGAGAGGTCTAGTGCCGGTTTAGTGTTTGGTCAAGGGTCGGTTCAGTTGCAAAGTGGTTTAACTTTTTATCCCCAGGAGATTTTACACTTTTTCCCTTGGTGGTTTGCATATAACCCTTTATAATAACGGAGTTTGGCTGTCGGTAGACCCAACTAAGGGTATTTTTGTAATTTCAGGTAAGTTCAGTCTGGTTATTGGCAGTTCAAACTTAGAGGCCTATAAATAGACCGGTAAGGTGCCTGGTAGAAGGTTGTTGACCCTTTTTTTCTTCGACTAAGGCACCTAGCTCAGCATTGGCTAGGGAGGGGGTGAATTGCTAGTTCTTCCGGGTAAGGGTGGGACCTCCGAGCTGAAGCCCACGATCTATTTCTTTAAGACTCTCATCCAGGGAGAAGTTCAAGAAGAGTAGGTGTGAGCTTCAAATTTAGATCCGAGCTTTAGGAGGAGCTGGGTTTACTCGCTTCAACAAGTTAAATATTAGAAATTTAAAATATCCACCCCAAGAATTAAAATTTTCAGTGTCCTCAATGCAACGGAAAGAACTGATAAAGCAAATATAACAATATGTAACGAACTGAGCATCAATAAAATAGAAGAGAAAAAATTACAACAAGAGCAAAAGTGATAACATATATTATCTGATGATACATATCCAAATAGAAGATACTATAGAGAAATCAAAAAAAAAATGCTTGGTCGGCAGGATCTGAAGGATCATCGGGGAGGTGAGGTGGGAAGGGAGCAGCCGGTCAAGGATGGGAGATCTGCAAGTGGTCCCTAATCTGTGCGTTGGAGTCCTCTATCCGCTTCTATGATTCCTCTATAGTTATAAGCGTGGTGAGATCTCAGTCTCATAAAGGTGATGGAAATCACGTGAATACAGGGAGCACAATTGAGGAGGAGGGGCAGAAGACTCTCCATGATGATGAGTGGACTAGGATGGAGGAATCAGAGGCTCGTCGAGGTCATGGTCATCATCGTCGGAATCAGAAGCAAGCTGAGCTCCGTTTCTCACAATAGAATAAACAAGTCCACCTTAACCCTGATGTGTAGTAATGAGGCGGAGTTATCGAAGACTAGCCATAGTGATAAGAACTCTCCACGCTACTACTGTCATCTGGGAAAGGGAATCAAAGATATCCATATTCTTCACCAAGCGTGTGATGTAAGGTGCTATACAGATAGACCCAATACGAGAATTATCAGCCTGATGAAGAATGAAATGTGTTAACATGTATCCCAAGTGAATGCAGTATTAGGAGGACATGTTATAGAGGTAAAGAATATCCTGTCTACTCACTACACTAGAGCTTTCGCCCCGGACACTCAAAGTATGACTCAGTAGATGATGGATGTAATGAAGAGTGGGAGAAATCAACTTAGAGGCCTTGGCGGAATGGTCACCGAGGGGAGATCAAGGTGAAGGTAAGAATATGCAGCATTATAGAGGAAAGAGTCCTCATACACCCATAAATACTGGGTGAACTAGACAAGAGAAAGAGTGTAAGTGGTGCCTGCAACTCGAAACGAAATAATCCCTTCCTGCGTGTTGGTCGACAAGGTGAAGGTTGGCCTGAGATTGAGGTAGAAAGATGACATAATATAATGACTCCACCCATTAAATAACATATAATAGAAGGTTCGGCCGGGGCCCTACACTATATGCCACAAACAGACGACGAGGTCACAGGTTCATACCAAAATACCATCACACCCTGACCAAGAGCATTTTAGCGGAAGCTTATTAATTATAAGAAATCAAACAATGAATGTCCACAACTATATAAAGATCACATTTATATAAAACACCAGGAATGTATACAAGCACACACCGCTAATGGCCTTAAGGCCTTACAAGTATCTCTTTACAACTGGTGATTTCATACATCGGCACGCAGGCCGACCACACATGAAATCCAATTCTTCGCACGGCCTTCAAGGGCCTACAAGCAGCAGTAGCAAGGGCTTCAGCCCGCTCAATCCAAGTCAGCATCAACAAGGGAATCACCTGCATATGGACGTCCAACCCATGGGTGATTAACAAAGCAACGGTCAGCATTCAGCTGACTAATTATAACGACCCTACCCCTTACCCGGGGCAGTGGTAATCCTTCCCTACATGCAGAGCAATCACAATATATATATATATATATATATATATATATATATATATATCACAACAACATCATCACAAATGCGGGCCTTAGTGTCATACGCTCCTTGCACTCAGGGCACGCTTATGGTGTACCGAAATCCTCTAGGTTCCACCACCGATTCAAGGCAAATAGCTTGTTGGTAGGGCATAAGCCTCCAAACCCTTGTTGAAGACCTCACGCACCCAATCCACTCAGAGGCGTCCACCTCACGATAACTAGTGAGCATTCGAAATCAACTCACCGGGAAGGTCGCAGCCCCCCATTTGCATAAATCACCAAGTCGAGAAGGCCCATAGCCCCCCATTTGCCAACAAGCCGGGAAGGTCCGTAACCCCCAATTTGCCACCAAGTCGGGAAGGTCCGTAACCCTTCATTTTCCACCAAGCCGGGAAGGTTTGTTACCCCCCCCCCCCATTTGCCACCAAGCCAGGAAGGTCCGTAACCCCTCATTTGCCACCAAGCCGGGAAGGTCCGTAACCCCCCATTTGGCACAAAGCTGGGAAGGTCCGTAACCCGCCATTCGCCACAAAGGCTCCATAATTACAACGAATGGCTCTCACGGCCACACCACATTCAGCTCATGCAGAGCATACAACACAAGAAGTTCGCAAGCATTCTCACCAAGTACGTAATCTACTCATTATATACATGGAGTCTTCTCCAGTTCACAACATCAACAATCTAGAGTACCCGTCCATATGGGTTTCACACAGCATGCCTATTCCGTACTAACATTTCCGGATCTAATTGCATAATCAACCGCTAGAATCGCTTACTCTTTCAACCTCTTGGTGGTGTATCCCATGCACATGCATAAATTAGGACTTCACTTGTCCAAGAAGGGGATCGTTACCCATGAAGATTGCTTCAGAGCCATGGAAAACTTGTCGGTTGGAAAGCACCGCGATGGCATTGCTTCCACAATGCTTGCCTCGGATCCCGAGTCGGACCGTTGCAGTTCCACCGGTGGCCAAAATCCTTCTCCCTTCTCCTCCTCTAAGCTCTCCTCTCTTTTCTCTTTAGAAAGAGATTGTCCAAGTTATGTATGAAAACTTCATTCCAATCCGGAGTTAAACCCAAAAGGGAAGAACTTGGGCCATAGGATTCAAGAAGGAGGAAATGGACGGTACAATCTGTCCGCAAATATCTCTTTTTGGGCTGACAAGGCCTGTGACAACTCTATCCAGACAGGATACGGTTTAGACAAGCCCGTGTCAAGCCCCTAACATGCCCATGGCATGCCCCTGATATGCCCATGTCACTAGGTACATGCCCGTGTTGTGGGATGTATCCCTCAATCGACACAAGACCAATTCTCCCGAGGAGGACATGCCCAAGGAACACGCCTGTGTTCTTGGTCGTGTGCCAAACACGCCCCTGTGACATAACTGTATCACAGGACGTGTCACAAGCCGTGTTCCACACTCGACATATTCCGGCTATCAACCCGAGTAGGACATGGCCTGGGTCACGCCCGTGTCCCTGGCCGTGTCTCCTCTAGATGATCGTCGACTGTACTGTGTCGAGAACTCGACACACACAGTGATGGACACGCCCTAGAACACGCCCGTGTCCCAGGCCGTGTGCCTCACTCGAGACACACTCGAGCCCCACTCGAGTACTACTCGACCCACTCGAGTACCTAAAGTTGTACACGCCCTGCGACCCACCCATGTCCCAGGCCGTGTCACCCAGCCTGAACTCTAAATTGGGATTTGGGGTGTTACAACCCTCCCCTCCTTATAGAAATTTCGTCCCGAAATTTAGCGCAAACACAACCTATCCTTTATTGCACGTTTAAACACAAAATGATCCTAGTTTTTAGCTCAGAGGCCGCAGCTTGCCTTGCACCATGACATCATACAAACAAAGTCTTTTACAACAGAATATACAAACATACAATAAGTACGTTAATACATCACTCCAATAGTTCATCATTTCCTCTCATCCACATCCTTCATAATCCGCTTTACAGACACGCTCTATCCATAATCGCTCTTTTCACCACGGTCATGTCAATCCACTCATAGCGGTGATATCAAGATAAGTTCATAGGACAATAAATATCTTAAACTACAACCAACAACTTCTTGATTCATGATCACAACATGTTTATACGCGCAAAACAAAGATCGTATACATTATTAGAGATATGAACACATAATTAAAGATAGTCTTGCCCTTCTTGCTTCGTGTCGTCTAAGGGACACTTTTGAAGTTTTGGGCTTTATGTCCTTCTCTGCCACACGAGTAGCAAATGGGTGGAGTTTTCCCTGCAATTGCTCCAGTCTTAGCCTTGTTTGTCATTGGCGTAGGACCCTGATAACATTGATCGGAACGATGTCCTACATTACCACAAGAAAAACAAATATGTGGACCACATTGTTTCTTTATTCCCATGATGGTGGAAGTGGTTGGTTCCAACAAATGTAACTGCTTCTTCCACGTATGACAAGAGTTTTTTGACCCACTTGCAACGATTGGCACATCGACACTATGCCTCTCTCTGAACCTCTTTAAGTCCATTTACAAAGACCGAGCTGCCATTACTAAGGCATAAAATCCAAGCAACTTTGGAACCCCCAATACACGACGTAGTTCATCGTGCAGATCATCGGAAAATCTGTTGGTCTTCATCTCCTAAGTTTCAAACACAAACTCTGCATGTTGTCTCTACACAACAAATGCACGAAAGTACTCCTCGATCGTATATGTTCCTTGGGTAAGACACATATTCAATGGCAGGATCGATGCTCCTTCCCTTTCAACTTGCTCAAGGTGGGCCTTGATCATCACATAAACAACCTCCGCGATCAACAAGATCGTTTCGACCGAAGGAGGAGGTGTGGGCACCGCAGCTAGTGCCGCACTCTCATTCGAACGCTGGGGCTCATACTTCCCAGCTCCACTCCTTATCACCTATATGTAACAAGACATCAAAAACCTCCAATCTAAAATGGAAAACATGCCCAATACACACGCTCACATTCCTAGTGGACATTCTTGAGTTCAATTATGTTAAACAGTTCACACATACACGTGCTCGCCACCCGACAAAAGAATTCGACCACAAATTCGAAAGAGGAAGACCGAAACAAGATCATACAAAAATATAACAACTCCTCCCATTAAATAACATATAATAGAATGTCGGGTCGGGCCCTACACTATATTCAACAAACAGACTACGAGGTCACAGGTTAATACCAAACTACCATTACACCCTAACCCAGAGCATTCTAGCAGAAGCCTATTAATTGCAAGAACTCAACCAATTAATATCCACTACAATATAAATATTACATTTATATAAAACACCAGGAATATATACAAGCATACACTGCTCACGGCCTTAAGGCCTTACAAGTTTCTCTTTACAAAAGGTGGTTTCATACATCGGAATGAAGGACAGCCAAACTTGAAATCCAATTCTTCGCACGACCTACAATGGCCTATAAGCAGCAGCAGCAAGGGATTCAGCCTGCTCAATCCAAGTCAACATCAATAAGGGCAGCACCTGTATATGGACATCCACCCCAAGGGTGATAAACAAAGCAATGGTAAGCATTCAGCTGACCAATTATAACGACCCTACCCCTTACCCGGGGCAGTGGTATTCCATCTCTGCATGCAGTGCAATCAAAAAAAATATATATATATATATATATATAATCATAACAACATCATCAAAAACATCGGCCTTAGTGCCACACATTCCGTGCACTCAGGGCACGCTTATGGTGTACCAAAATCCTCTAGGTTCCACCACCGATTCGAGGTAAGTAGTTTGTTGGCCGGGCATAAGCCTCCAAACCCTTGTTGAAGACCTCACACACCCAACCCACTCAGAGGCGTCCACCTCACGTCAACTAGTGAGCATTCGAAATCGACTCGCTGGGAAGGCCCGCAGCCCCCCATTCGCATTAATCACCAAGCTGGGAAGGCCCATAGCCCCCCATTTTCCAACAAGCCGGGAAGGTCCGTAACCCCCCATTTGCCACCAAGATAGGAAGGCCCATAACCCCCCATTTGCCACAAAGCTGAGAAGGTCCGTAACCCCTCATTTGCCACCAAGCCGGGAAGGTCTGTAACCCACCATTTTCCACCAAGCCAAGAAGGTCTGTAATCCCCCATTTGCCACAAATACCAGGAGGTCAGTAACCCCCCATTTGCCACAAAGGCTCCGTAATCACAATGAATGGCTCTCACGACCACACCGCATTCAGCTCAAGCAAAGCATACAACACAGGAAGCTTGAAGCATTCTCACCAGCTCCGAAATATACTCGTTATATACACGGAGTCTTCTCCGGTTCGCAGAATCACCAATCTAGACTACCCGTCCAGATGGGCTTCATACAGCATGCCTATTCCGTACTACACATTTTCGGATCTAAATGAAGACTCAACCGCTGGAATCGCTTACGCTTTCCACCTCTTGGTGGAGGATCCCATGCACATGCATAAAGTAGGACTTCACTTGTCCAAGAAGGAGATCATTACCCTTGATGATCGCTTCGAAGCCATGAAAAACTGGCCGGTTGGAAAGCACCGTGACGGCCTTGCCTCCACAACGCTGGCCTCGGATCTCGAATCGGACCGCTACAGCTCCACCGGCGACCGGAATCCTTCTCCCTTCTCCTCCTCCAAGCTCTCCTCTCTCTCTCTCTTTGCTTTAGAAAGAGATTGGCCAAGTTATGAATGAAAACTTCATTCCAATCCGAAGTTAAACCAAGCAGGGAAGAGATTGGGCCACAGGATCCAGGAAGGAGGAAATGGACGGCTATAATCTGCACGCAAATATCCATTTTTTGGCTGACATGGCCTATGACATGCCCGTGTCACAGGCCATTTTCCCTAAGCGGTTAAGGAACCGACTCTATCTAGACCAGTACATGACTTATACACGCCCGTATCAAGCCCCTAACACTCCCGTATCACTAGGTACACACCCATGTTGCGGGGCGTGTCCCTCAATCGACACAAGACCAACTCTCCCGAGGAGGACATGCCAAAGGCACATGCCCGTGTCCTTGGCCGTGTGCTAAACACGCCCCTGTGACACGCTCGTGTCACAGGACATGTTCCACACTCGAAACATTCCGGCTATCAACCCGAGCAGGACAAGACCTGGGACACGCCCTTTTCCCTGGCCGTGTCGCCTCTCGATGATCATCGACTGTACTGTGTTGAGAACTTAACACACACAAGGAAGAACACGCCCTGGGACACGCCTGTGTCCCAGGCTGTGTGCCTCACTCGAGACACACTCGAGGCCCACTCAAGTACTACTCGGCCCACTTGAGTACCCAGAGCTGGACATTCCTTGGGACACACCCGTGTCTCAGGCCGTGTCACCCTTCCAGAACTCCAAATTGGGATTTAGGGTGTTACACTTAAACTCTAACGTAAGTTCTTTAAACCACAACTCATTTAAATTAAAAAATTGTTCCCACCCCTGTACAAAAACTAACTCTGGTACATCATCAGCCAACTGGATCTCTTCTAAAACGCTCAAATCGATAGTATGAATATCCCGAAATTTCTTGGATTGGAGGCGATTAAAATGATTAACGTGAGCTGGATCTGTAAACTCCAGGTGCGTAGCATTGTCGTGCCCTTCCGTAGATAACACTGTGTGATTCGGACGACGACGACGTCCCCCTTGCGATCGTCCCGTAGACATGATCTGTAGATAAGTTGAAAGATTAAAAATAGTTGGATTTTTAAAGAATGAGAGAGAGAAATAAAATAAAAAATAGAGAAAGAGAAGAAGGAGAAGAGAATGAAGAAGAATGAGAGAATGAAGAAGAAGGAAATAGGAATTGAAAAATAAGAAAATGATAGAAATTTAACCTAGGAATATTGATCGATAATAGAAGAGACAGATCCGCGGTGTTTGAAGGAAAAAAATCTGAACTGAGTTCGTGGCGTGAAGGGGTACTGGAAGCTAGGGTTTTAACCAGGGAATGGAGAGGAGGAAGATGACTATCGACATTACACACGACCCTATATATTATTTCGCACATGGATTGTGATATGATCGTGTGTGTAACCGTGTTCACTAATTAATAACTGTGCACTACACGGGTCTCGAGATTACGTGTGGTCAAACTAATTGGAAAGCAGCGTGCCAGGCGAACACGGTCAATAACACGCACGTGTGTATGCCCGTATGGTAAAACTGATGGGAAAGCAGCGAGGCGAACACGGCCAACAGCACGTATGTGTGTGAACCCGTGTCCTGCTCGGGATCATTGCATCATCGAACTGATTACTATACACACGGGTTGCAATACGGGCGTGTGTAGACCCATGTCCTTCTCGGGAAAATTTAATCATCGAACTGATTACAACATACGGGTTCTCACACGAATGGGTAGCTAGCCGTGATGTGCTCGGGGATATTTTACACAGCATTACACACGGGTGTGTATTAACCCGTGTGTTGCTCGGGATGAATACGAGAGAATGTGATCTAATGTGACACGACAAGGAATACGGATGGGTAGCTACTCGTGTGGTACTCGAGAAAAAAATTCTTCCCACTCAGTCTTTAAATAGAACACGGCTTGCGTTAAAAAAAAATTTCATGAACGCGGATTCGTACACGGGCGAGTGCAAACCCATGTGCTCCTCTAAAATGGAATTATTGTCTATGTGATTTTTTAATATTTTTTACTAAAATTTAACTAAAATTTTACCTAAGATAATAAAAACTTAGAAAATTTAATAAAGTACACTTAATACTATACAACCCCATATTTGCTGGGGAGGCCTAGGAGGACTAAGACTTCAGTGGTCAGGGTTGGGACAGTCCCGGGATAGCCCTAGGGCGGACCGGCAGAGTTCTCGCCCTTAAGGTGCTCCCGCCTACAGGTAGGCGAGATCGTTCGCGCCAGGACTCAGGTCTTCAGGTCAGCTTTAGGCTTTGAGACAGGAAAGCTCCCGCCCAGAACGAACTCTCCCTGGGGGCGGGCGAGAAGGCGTTGAGTGAGCTTCACTCACTCAACGCCGCGTTCGGCAGCAGAGGGCATTGAGTAAGCTCCACGCGCTCAACGTCGTGAGTAGCAGTGAAGGCGTAGAGTGAGCTTCACTCACTCGGCGCCACGTCCAACGATAATGACATCAAGACCACCGAGAGCGAGAACCCTCGGGGCGGGAGATCTCGCCAAGGTTAGCCCAGCTAAGGCTCAGCGAGAGCCTTCTCGCCCGGGGTTCTCGCCAAGCAGGTCCATGTGGTGGGGCCTGGCACCTAGGGAAAAGGATTATTTTACTATTATTTCATTATCCTCAGGTTCAATTACCTATATGCCCCTGGGATGACAGCGGGATTTGGCTATTGGCAGACCCAGCAGGGGTATTTTAGTATTTTCAGGTTAGGAGAAGACTATAAAAAGACCCATAGGGACTCTTTGGAAAGCAGGCTTTTCATTTATTCTCTAACTCCAGTGCTTTCTGAAGAGCTCCCAGTCCAGCTATTGGTTTTGGAGGGGAAGATCTCAGAGATCTTCCGGGTGTGAGGTGGGACCTCCCAGTTGTGGCTTTGGGTCAGTCTTAGGACCTTAGCAGGTAGTCAGAGGTCGAGATTTGAGAGAAGTAGGCGTCGGATGCACTTTGGTTTGTGAACTTTCGTTGAGGTGAATTCTGGCTTCAACAGTTCTGGTGCGGTGAGCGTGGAAGCGGTTGGTGCAAGAAAATCTTGAGTTTAGTCCCATGGCAGGAGGTGAAGGTGAAGGATCTGGCGCAGGAGGATCCCCCACCAAGGGAGAAGAGGCGACAGGAAGATGTTAGAGGATTTCAGGCGAGAGGTCATGCAGACGGTCAGCTTGGCCTTCTCGGCAAGGAATGAGTGGGAGACGCCGCAGGCTCCTGTAGAGGCGGTTCCGCTGTTAGGCGAGAACGCCCCAGGGCAGCGCCCTGGGAAGGAAGTCCCGGTGGAGGCAGGCGAGAGGGATGTGGCTGCGCGAGAGCTTTTCCCAGGCCAGCGTCCCAGAAAGGAGGTTTCAGTGGATCTGGGCGAGAGGGAGGCGATAGTGCGGGAGCTCTTCCCTGGGCACGGTCTCGCGGATCGGTCCAGCCAGCTGAGGTCGCGGGACGGGCCCTCTCGCCAGGCAGGGGGCGAGACCCCTTTTAGTGAGCTCATCGTCTCGGCTCCATTGTCGGAGGGGTTCAGGGAGCCGGATATGACCTACTACACCGGGAAGGATGACCCGGTTCAGCACGTGCAATGGTTTGAGGATGTGGTGTCGATAAGGCAAATGTCGGATGCCTTCAAGTGTAGGCTTTTCGCCATCACTCTGAAAGAGAAGGCCAGGGACTGGTTTCACCAGTTGCCAGCGAGCTCGATTTACAGTTTAGAGGATCTGCGCAGGGGTTTTCTGTTGAGGTTCTCGACTTCGAAGAAGCGGAAGAAGGAGGCTGAGTGCCTGTTTGCAGTGAGGCAGAAGCCGGAGGAGACATTGGGTCATTATGTTGACCGGTTCCAAGAGGAGATTCTCCTGGTCCAGGAGGTCCCGGGGTATGCACTAATGCTTGCCTTCACCCTGGGGCTGAGGCCGGGGTTTTTTAGCATGGAGCTGAAGAGAGTGCCCCCTTTATCTTTTGAGGAGCTCATGGAGAGGGCGGCAAAGGAGATAGACTTCGAGAGGGCAAACCCTACGTTTGCGAGGAAGCTGGCCAGGTTGGCGTAGGATGATGTGAAGGAGCCGATAGCAGGGAGGCAGAGGGAAATGAGAGAGCAGAGGGAATCGCGGGAAGATAGGAGGAGAGAAGAACCCCGAGGGCAGAGGCAGCAGCATGGGGGGGCCAGGGAGCTGAACAACCGATTGGGTTGGAGGCCTCAGGAAGGTCGCCCCTAGGGCCAAGGGGGTTTTCAAGGAAGAGACAACTTCCGGGAGCCGAGAAGACTCGAGCAGGGAGGATGGAGGCAGGGACCGAGGGGTCACCCCCCACCACCGCAGGAGGCCATGGAGGTGGGGAGAGGAAGAGGAAGAAGAATTCGAGGAGCAGGGAGAAGGGGAGGAGAAGAAGGAAGAGGGGGAAGGGTAGCGTTGCCCTATTGTGACTTCCATCAGGAGGAAGGTCACGCAACGGCCACCTGCCCAGAATTTCTAGAGATGAGGGAGGCCAGAGGAGCTGGAAGGAAAGATCCACCTACAAGGATCGTTGAGGTGCAGCACGGAGAGGCTGAGGATAGATGTGAAGATAGGGTCGATGTGGGGACCCGAGGGGGGATCAGAGTGATCCATGGGGGAGTAGAGATCGAGGCAACCCGCAAGGGGAGCCTTCAAACAATGTTCCGCAGAGGTGTTGCCTCGACCTCCCTAGCTCCCCCCCAGAAGAAAAAATCACCTTCTTATCCGCGGATATGCCAGACTACGAAGACCCGTTCTGCGATGCACTAGTGATCCAGACAGCGGTGGAGAACTTCAAAGTCTCCCGGATACTGGTGGATAATGGGAGCTCCGTGAACGTGATCTTCATGAAGGCCTTCGATGAAATGAGGGTGGAAGGAAAAAGGGTCCTGGCTTCCGATGGACCGCTTTTTGGTTTTTCTGGAGAGAGGAAGGAGGTAGAAGGGGGAGTGGGCCTGCATGTGAAGCTTAGGGGCGTCTCGCGGAACTGTATGTTCGTGATCGTAGACGCCCCAAGTAGCTACAACGCCATCTTTGGGCGTCCTCTCATCAGCGCCTTTCGCTGTGTCCCCTCCTCATTTCATCAATGCCTCAAGTTCAACAATGGAGGGGTGCAGGTCAGGATCAGGGGGGATCCGAAGGTGGAGAGGCAGTGCTATGTGACGGCGGTAAACACCGTGTTGTGGATGGCTGAGGCGGAGGAGCTGGAGAAAGAGATGGCTGGGCAGGAAGGAAGTATAGAAGTGGAGGAGGCGAGCCCGCAGGAGGCGGAGGACTTGATGATGGAGGAGGTAGTAGAGATAGAAGAGATGAGCCTGGGAGAGGCAAGGGAAGGAGAGCAGAGGCAAGGAGAAGGCCTGGTGGAAGCGATGGAGGTTGACGAGGCGGAAGGAGAAGAGCTTGAGCAGGATAAGGCAAGGGCAGGTTGGGAGCGGTCGAGGCTGGAGCCGGCTGAGGAAGTGGTGGGGATGGAGGTACTCACCAGAGCAGGGCAATTACAGAAGGTGCGGGTCAGCGAAGGCTTAAGCCTCGAGGACCAGGGGCGGATGCTAGCCTGCATCCAGAGCAACATCGACATCTTTGCTTGGAGCGCGGCAGACATGTCGGGCATTGATGCGGACGTAGCTTGTCATCGCCTGAACCTGGACCCGAGGACTCGCCCCGTACGCCAGAAGATGAGGGCCATCGCCACCAAGCTGGAGGAGCCCATCCGAGAGGAGGTCAGGAAGCTTCTGGAGGCAGGCTTCATCTCGGAGATCCAGTATCCAGGCTGGATCTCCAATGTGGTAATGGTAAAGAAAGGGGGAGGAAAGTGGCGTATGTGTATCTATTTTTCCCTGTTAAATAAATCATATCCTAAAGATTGCTATCCCCTGCCTCGAATCGACGCGCTGGTTGATTCAGCCGTTGGTTTTTCTGTTATGAGTTTTTTGGATGCTTTTTCAGGTTACCACCAGATCCGGATGCACCTTCCCGATGTCAAGGATGTCTCCTTCATCACGAGAGAGGGATGCTTCAGCTATAAGATGATGCCCTTTGGGTTGAAAAACGCAGGGGCAACATACCAACACATGATGGATCGAGTCTTTCGAGACCAAAGGGGGAAGAATCTAGAGGTCTACGTCGATGACCTACTGGTCAAAAGCAAATGCGTGGATTCCCATTTGCGGGACTTGGAAGAAACGTTTGCCACCCTGCGGAGGTTCAAGATGAGGTTGAACCCCTTGAAGTTTGTCTTCGGGGCCAGTCACGGGAAGTTTCCCGGACACCTCTTGACTCTGGCAGGGATAGAACCTAACCCGGACAGGGTGAAGGCTATATTGGACTTTGAGTCACCTCGCAACGCCAAGGAGGTCCAGCGCCTGACGGGAAAGTTGGCCGGGCTAAGCAGGTTCCTCTCCCGGTCCGAGGATAGGTGCTCTTCTTTCTTCAAAGTGCTCCGCGGTAATCAGGTGTTCGAATGGACGGTCGAATGCGAAGAGGCCTTCCAGGGGCGGAAGAGGCAAATTTCCGAGGCTCCGCTGCTCCAAAGCCCCAAGGAAGGGGTAGACCTGGCTTTGTATCTCGGGGTGGGGGTGGAAGCTGTGAGCTCCGTCTTGGTTAGGGAATAGGGCAAGAAGCAGCTACCCGTCTATTATGTAAGCCGTATCCTGAAAAAGGCGGAGCTCCTCTACCCCATCCTGGAGAAGCTTGCTTATGCCTTGGTCGTTTCGGCAAGGAAACTTCGTCCATACTTTCAAGCGCACTCGATTAGGGTGGTCACCGACCATCCTCTTCGCAAGATCTTCGAGGGGGTAGAGCATTCGGGAAGGCTGGCAAAGTGGTCTATCAAACTGAGCGAGTTCGACATCTCGTTCGTCCCAAGACTCTCCATCAAAGCTCAGGCCGTGGCGGACTTCATGGCAGACTATGTTACTGAAGAAGAGAGTAAGGAGCCGAAGCCCTACGAAGCATGGAAGATGATGGTCGACGGGGCCTCGGGAAGGCACTCCCTGGGAGGAGGTGTAGTGTTGGTGAGTCCTCAAGGGGTCACCATAGAACAAGCACTGGCTTTCCACTTCCCCGTAACCAATAATCAAGCGGAGTATGAGGCTGTAATAGCCGGCCTTCGATTGGCAAGGGAGTTGGAGATTCAAGATGTGGAGGCCTTCACCGACTCGATGGTGGTAGCTTCGCAGATCCGAGGGGAGTTTGAGTCTCGGGAGCCTACCCTCGTGAAGTATCTATCTAAGGTAAGGGAAATAATCGGAGGTTTTCGTTCTTTCTCTATTCAACATGTTCCCAGGGAGGAAAGCACAGCAGCTGATCGATTAGCTAAGTTTGGGCCTCGGGGAGGAGGAACCTTAACCGAATTATTCCGACCGGCAATTGAAGAAGGGGAGTTGATGGAGGTAGGTCGGCGACCCTCGTGGGTAGACCCGTTGGTGACCTTCCTCACCATAGGCGAGCTGTCAGAGGGGGTTAAGGAGGCGAAAAGCTTTAGGCGAAAGGCAGCCCACTACCTGATGTTGGAAGAGGGCTTGCACCGGAAGATGTTATCGGGGCTCCTCGCGAGATGTGTGACCGAGGAAGAGGTCCCGAGAATCCTAGAGGAGGTGCATTCGGGAGAGTGCGGAAGTCATTCGGGAGGAAGAACGTTGGAGGCAAGGGTGATAAGAAAAGGATACTTCTGGCAGACCTTGAGGAAGGATACAGTCGAGTTTGCAAAGAGATGTCTGAAATGTCAAGTACACGCCCCCTCCAGCTCTTACCCGCACAAAGGCTTCCAAGTATCATGGCCCCATGGCCCCATGGCCCTTCGCCATTTGGGGAATGGATCTAGTTGGACCCTTTCCTCCAGCTAGCGGGCAGAGGAGGTTCCTCCTAGTCATGATCGACTACTTCTCAAAGTGGCTGGAAATCAAAGCCCTAGCCAAGGTTACCTCCCAGGTCATCAGGAACTTCGTTTGGGGGGAAATCATATGCAGGCATGGGCTACCCCAAGCGATAGTGACAGATAACGGTCCTCAGTTTGCCAGTGAAGAGTTCATCAGCTTCTGCGCCCAACTGGGGATTAACCTCAGGTTTGCCTCTATCCATCACCCCCGGAGCAACGGCCAGGTGGAAGCGGCGAACAAGATCATCGTGAACATGCTCAAGAAGAAGGTGGAGAACCTGAAGGGCAACTGGGTGGAGCAACTCCCTTCCGTCCTGTGGGCCTTGCGAACAACTCCGAACACGGCCACAGGGGAGACCCCCTTCAAGCTCTCTCATGGGTGTGAGGCGGTCCTCCCGGTAGAATTCGAGGTTCGGTCTCCACGGGTCGCAACCGCGGGTGAGGGAAGCGAAGCTTGGAGGTTGGAGAACGAGGAGGGATTGCGCCTCTCGTTGGATATGGTTGAAGAGCTAAGGGATGTTGCTGCCATCAGGCAAGAAGAGATAAAAAGGCGAATGGCCAGGTACTTCGATAAACACATTAGGGTTAAGCAATTCGCCGAGGGGGACCTAGTGCTAAAAAAGGTCGACGCAGCAGGAAGGTCGGCCCCTGTGGGCAAGCTCGACCCCAGTTGGGAAGGGCCTTATATAGTAGAGAAGGCTCTGGCTAATGGGGGTTACTACCTCCAGGATGTGGAGGGAAGGACCTTGAGCCACACCTGGAACGGTGATGACTTAAAACGTTTCTACCCTTAAAGGGAGAGAAGGATTGTAATATGGTGAATAAATATTATCATTTCAAAGCAGTCTTTTCAGAATGTTCACTCTCTAAAAAATGCTATCATAAGAATAGGTCTTTTCTACCCTAAAATGCTTTTGCTTTAACCGACTATGCCTCCCCATCTTGATGATAGAATAGGCCTGGTTGAAGGAATCTTCATCAACACCCCGAGCTCGGCTCGGCCCCAAGTAGACCCGCTGCGCAGGCTCTCATCTAGCTGGCAGGTCTGAAGAATCGCCTGTGGGGGAGAGGTTTGGCTTGATCTTCATCAACACCCCGAGCTCGGCTCGGCCCTAAGTAGACCCGCTGCGCAGGCTCTCATCTAGCTGGCAGGTCTGAAGGCTCGCTTGTGGGGGAGAGGTTTGGCTTGATCTTCATCAACACCCCGAGCTCGGCTCGACCCCAGGTAGACCCGCTGCGCAGGCTCTCATCTAGCTGGCAGGTCTGAAGGTTCACCTGTGGGGGAGAGGTTTGGCTTGATCTTCATCAACACCCCGATCTCGGCTCGACCACAGGTAGACCCGCTGCGCAGGCTCTCATCTAGCTGGTAGGTCCGAAGACTCGCTTGTGGGGGAGAGGTTTGGCTTCATCTTCATCAACACCCCGAGCTCGGCTCGGCCCCAAGTAGACCCGCTGCGCAGGCTCTCATCTAGCTGGCAGGTCCGAAGGTTCGCCTATGGGGGAGAGGTTTGGCTTGATCTTCATCAACACCCCGAGCTCGGCTCGGCCCCAGGTAGACCCGTTGCGCAGGCTCTCATCTAGCTGGCAGGTCCGAAGGCTCGCCTGTGGGGGAGAGGTTTGGCTTGATCTTCATCAACACCCCGAGCTCGGCTCGGCCCCAGGTAGACCCGCTGCGCAGGCTCTCATCTAGCTGGTGGGTCCGAAGGCTCGCCTGTGGGGGAGAGGTTTTGCTTGATCTTCATCAACACCCCGAGCTTAGCTCGCCCCAGGTAGACCCGCTGCGCAGGCTCTCATCTAGCTGGCAGGTCCGAAGGCTCGCCTGTGGGGGAGAGGTTTGGCTTGATCTTCATCAACACCCCGAGCTCGGCTCGGCCCTAGGTAGACCCGCTGCGCAGGCTCTCATCTAACTGGCAGGTCCGAAGGCTCGCCTGTGGGGGAGAGGTTTAGCTTGATCTTCATCAACACCCCGAGCTCGGCTCGGCCCCAGGTAGACCCGCTGTGTAGGCTCTCATCTAGCTGGCAGGTCCGAAGGCTCGCCTGTGGGGGAGAGGTTTGGCTTGATCTTCATCAACACCCCGAGCTCAGCTCGGCCCCAGGTAGACCCGCTGCGCAGGCTCTCATCTAGCTGGCAGGTCCGATGGCTCGCCTGTGGGGGAGAGGTTTGGCTTGATCTTCATCAACACCCCGAGCTTGGCTCGGCCCCAGGTAGACCCGCTGCGCAGACTCTCATCTAGCTGGCAAGTCCGAAGGCTCGCCTATGGGGGAGAGGTTTGGCTTGTTCTTCATCAACACCCCGAGCTCGGCTCGGCCCCAAGCAGGCCCGCTGCGCAAGCTCTCATCCAACTAGCAGGTACGAAGGCTCGCCTGTGGGGGATAGGTTGAGCCTTTGGCTTGTGGTCCTTGGTTCTTATTTATGGTTACTCAGTGTTACAACATGCCCGGCTCAGCCTCCGGTAGACCCGCTGCGTAGGCTCCCATCAAGCTGGCAGGCCCGAAGGCTCGCCGACGGAGCATAGATCCAGTTTGTGGAAAGTTATCTTGTCATGACCCTGGCCTAAATCATAGACAGCCCTAAAGGTCTCATCCAGTAGAGGTCTCGGCCAGTTAGGGCCTCGGCCAATAGGGGTCTCGGCCAAAAGGTCTCGGCTGGGGGGATCTCGTTGAAGAAGGCCCCTGGCGGACCTAGGAAGGACGACCTAATCGATGGCGCAAGCCTCCCTCCTAATCAATCTTTAAGGAAGGTGACCCTAAAGAGACTAAGGGTCTCGGCGGAAGCTCGTGCGGAATCCACTTGGCCGACTAGCCTATTCGTTCAAGAAAACACCGGTAGTGAAAAATGAAACATTGCATTATATTTAATAGTTACAGGGGTTCGGAGCTTCTCGCTCATTACAAAAGAGTATAAAAAAAGGCACTTCAAGGGGACGCGTTGTAATCCCCGCTGGTGCTCTCGCCCGAATCCTCGCCGGAGTCCTCGCCCGAGCTCGCCCTAGACATCTCGCTGGTAGCGGAGGAAGACTTCGGGATATCCGAAGGAGGAGAGTCGGGCGCGTCGGGAGGCTTCGGGACTGGATCTAATAGCCAGGGGAGGAGTTAGTGAGCGTCGATGGTTACGCCGTCCTCCTGAAGCAGCTTCGCGTCTCGTAGCGCCTCGACCGTCAGCCTGACGGTAGCCTGAGCGTTCGCCTGCAGCAGCTTGTCGATGTCGTACACCGAGAACTGATGACTCTTTAGTCTTTCATCAAGCGTCGGAGGCGGGCCTTTTGCCGCTTCCACACGCGGAGTTGGTCCCTCAGCAGGACGTTCTCGCAGCCTACGTCATCCAACTCCGCGCGGAGGGCCATTGCTTGGGCGGAATCCTGTGGAGAAGAGATCAGCTCAGCAAATACTGCGCAAACGTTACTTTGAGTAGCGAGAGCAAGGGTCCAGGAAGATCCCGCTTACCTCGGCTGCGGGGCGTAGGGACAGCGCTTGTTGAGCATTCGCCAACTCCTGCCGAGCACTAGCGAGCTCGGTCTCCGATAAGCGTGCTCTGGCCACCGCCTCTTCCCTCGCCTTGTACATGTCGGCGAAGTTCTTGTCGATGTTGATGCTTCGACGCGCGCACACGTGCGCAAGCTCGAACCCGCGCAGCAGGGCCCGGGTAGAGTCGAAAGCAAGGAGCCGGGTGGGCATCTGGTCAAAGACACTGGCGCCCTCTCGGCTATAGAGGCCATAGCCTAGCGAGAAGGCCTCGCCAGTAACCTCATCTCGCTCTGACCAGCTGGGGAGGAGCGTTGAAACCGCAATCCTGTTGGATTCAGGATCACATTAGAGCAGAGGCTTCCCTTCCGCGTCGACGTGCTTTACACTGAAGCCATAATTTCTGTGCCCTTTCGGCACTTCCTTGGGCGGTGTCCGGGCAGAGGTCTCGGTAACGACTCCCTCTCCTCCAGCCACGTCTGCGGCCGGAGGGTTCTCGGCAGTAGCCTCGGTATGTCTCCTGGCGGCAGCACCCGTCTCGCTGGCCATCTGGAGCAGCCCTTCAAAGGACTTGCCCGAGGCGGGATGTCGGGCGGGCGAGACGGCCAAGCCCTTGCCCTTATCCGCAGCGGATGTCTTTGGACTCTTCAGCGGTCGCGGGGCGGGAGCGGTGCCTTTTTGCTTCTTAGCTTCAGGCACCAAAGGCTGAACGGGCTCTTCCCGGCAGGCGCGAGCGCTGGCCTCTGTGAGAGCGAGAGAGCCTCTCGCAGCCCGATCCTCGACACCCGGGGCCGCAGCGAAAGGTTGGCGTAGAGGGACCTCCCGATCTCCTGCAAAGTTTGCGCTATTCAACACAGGAAGATCCTAACAAAAGATCAAATCTTGGGCGAGACCATACCTTCGCCCGGGTGGACGGGAGGAAGGGAGTCGACGTCTCGCCGGAGGAAGAGAACGTCAAACTCTTTTGTTCCGAAGAACTCCAGGAGTGCGCTCTCGCGCGACCCCAGAGTGTGCGGTTTGTAAGCAGCATTCTCGTACTGAACAGGTTGGAGCGGGACGTTGTCGAAGTCCCCGGTGACGTAGACAAACTTCTCGCCCCAATGGTGATGTTTATTGGCGAGACCGGTGGTCTTGAGCAGCTGCCCGGAGAAGAAGACCACCCCGCCTTTGGCGCGGAAGTTGAACAGCTTGCGGAAGATCGGCAGACTAAAATCGATCCTCTCGGATCGCATGTAGCAGATGAATGCCACAAGGATCGCGACGGAGTTCGGGTTCAGCTGGGTGGGAACCACCCCGTAGTAGTGGAGAGCTTGCCGAATATCTGGCCAGAGGGGAAGGCGGAAGCCCACCTCGAAATGTTCGAGGGGGATGGCGAGCTCTCCCGCCTCCGGGGTATTCACCTTGTCATGATTACCCGGGTTCCGCGCCGAGAAGCCAGCGGGAATGAAACGGTCGACGATCAGGTTGTACTCGTCCAAGGTGAGCGTGCAGGAGGGGAAAAGATGCTTGCGGAATGCTTCCGCACAATGAGCGCGACCCTCGTTCTCGCCCGACATTATTTGGTTTAGGGGTAATAGCGAGAATAATAGAGAGGTAGAAGCGGAAGCAAGAGGGCGAGAGCAATGAAAGGGAGTTGAGGTTCCGGATCAGAGAAGTAAATGCGATTGGTAGATTTCTCTATTTATAGGGAACCGTGGTCGTTACGGCTCCGTCCGATAGAGAGAGAAAAGGACGGCGGAGTACAGCTGTCACGATCTGGGCCTGCGATGCCTCGGTTTTCCCCCTCGGGATGACAGCAGTCGACGATCGTCTCTAGTTTCGGCGCAAGCATCCTAATTCCAACACATTCTTAAAATTCGCAGCACAATGAAAGAAGAGACAGATTGTAACTTGCTCTCGCTGCCGAGAGCCGAATAAAGTTAATAATAGTTATTACAAAGGCATAAAGGTACATGGCGGAAAGGAAGGCTAAAAAGGAAGAAGGGGCGAGACCTAGATGAACTAATACGGTTCCCAGCACCATCACCCTCGCTCCCGCCGCCTAGTTCTTGGAGGCACCAGCGAGTTGAAGTAGGATGACAGGATGGTACACCCTAGGTTGATCCGCCTAGCATGATCCCGGATCTGCGCGATGTATCTCCCTGGCGAAGACTCGGCAGTAGGCCCTCCCGAAAGATCAGTCTCGCCCAAGAAGAAATCCCGCTCCAGGGCCTCCAGCCTTTATTCCACGGATTCACGGAACGCTTTCACCACGGCAGCATGAGCGCGGTATCTCCGGATGAGCTTGGCCAAAATGGCCGAGATCTTCCTCCTCCGCTCCTTCGCGTTCTCGGCGCCGTTCAAGTTTTCTTCTATCTCGCCAGGCGAAGGAGGAAGGGAATCATCTTCTTCTTCTTCTTCTTCTTCTTCTTCTCTCTCCTCGTTGGCTCCCGACCGAGAGCTGGGATCCCCAGCGAAAAGTGCGCCCAAGGTTTTGATTAAGGCATAACGATCAGCCGACAAGAATGTCTCGCATACCTGCAGTCTGGTGAGAGCCATTGACTGACGTCGGGTGAGAAGGCCCGACCCCTCCGTCAGTTCCATAAAGGAGGTGGAGAGGCTTGCCTCGCCCTGGGCAGAAGGGTTTGCGCACAATGGTCCCAGCCTGGCCAGAAGCATGGAGAGAGTTGTCCTCTCTCAAGGGATGATCGGCATCCTTAGTAGTGGAAGGTTCAAAGGCCACCCCTCCCGCCTGCAGGGCGGGATTTGTCATAGAAGGAAGCAGATCGCCGGTTCTCGCTTCATCTTCCCGGGTGACGAGACCCGGGATGGCGGAAGCTGGCACTGCGAAAATACAGTTAAGAAAAGGAAAGGTACGGTTGAAGTATTAAGAAGTGGCGGAAAGCGTACCTATCACCCGGGTCTCGGGTGGAGGAATTTTCTTCGAGACCCTCGTTCGATCCTCAGGAGGGGGGGCTGATGAATCTGGGGGAATCGGGGAAGACCCGGCGATGTCATTTGGAATGGATTCCTGCGCGAGGTCGCGTTAACTATCGGGCCTGTAACGTAATCAGCTCGGTAAGTATGGCCGGAAGGCATACCTTTTGCGGGGAGGGGTCCCCCGCAGGAATGGGAGTAGGAGAAGGTGAATCCCTATTCTCGCAAGCAAGGTCTCATCGGACCACCTTCGCTTTCCTCTTCCCCTTTTTCTTCTTCGGCTCCGAAGGGCCGGTGTCTGAAGATTTCCTCGATAGCCAGGGCGCTACCGCAGCACTACTTGCTAAGGCTCGCGCTTGAGCCGCGATTAACAGATCTTGAAGGTCCTGCGAAAGTGGCTTGCCAGCACGCTTAGCAGACATCTTGGTATCGCGCATAAAATCCAGGGCGAGAGCTCAGTGAAGAAACATTAGTTGGGAGGCAAGACTTATGGTCACCCGTCGGCGTGTATTTATAGCCGCAGTAGGGCCCGCCAAAAGATTCTCTTGGCTGACAGGCACGTGTCCAGCGTATATTTTGGGGTTGGACTTGTCTTGTCGAGCGCAGGGCTAGCTCGAAAAGAGCGGGGATTATGTACAACCCCATATTCGCTGGGGAGGCCTAGGAGGACTAAGACGTCAGTGGTCAGGGTTGGCCAGTCCCGGGTTAGCCCTAGGGCGGACCGGCTGATAGTTTTACTTTTAAGATTACCTAGACACCTAGAGGGGGGGGGGGTGAATAGGTTCTTATTTTCTTTTCAAACTTAAGGCAGAATGATTAAATAATTAAAGACTATTGTCTATAAGTTCTGCAGCTACTTTAGCAATCACAATCAAACAATCTAGAACTACACATCACAGATTGCAACAAGTATTTATAGTGGTTCCCCAAGATCTGGGTACATCCACTTTCCCCCTTCGCCTATCTAGCAGTGTGCTAGATTCAGCCAAACTCCCTTCTTTAACTCAGATCCTCAGATCCTACAGCTCAGAATCCAAAATGGATTCCTACAACTCAGAGTGAAGCCACACTCCTACAGCTCAGGCAATCCAGCCCTACCTCAGTCTTTATTCAAGACCTACAACTCAGAGATTATCTCTCCTACACTCAGCCTTTATAAATTAGGCTTACAACTAAGATCTATTAAAAGATCCTACAAGATTTGAGTAAAATATATTTTTATCTTGCTCCTGGAGAGAGAGGTGGAACAAGACAGTGTTCTTGATCAGCTTCTTGTTAAATCAGATGGATAAAATCAACTGGAACTTAGCTTTATTCAAAGCTTCTTGAATATGAACTTTGTTGAGTTGATCTTCTTTGACATAAACTGATCAGCAGCTTTCTTCTTAGATTTCAGAATTTGAATCTGAATCCTCTTCAAAGATAAGTTCAGAATCTGTTTCTTTTTAAAATCTGAGACAGCTTTCTTCTTGCCTTCTTTTGACTGGATCTCTCTCTATCCAAGTCCCTTGAAGATACTTCAGAATTCTTGACTGAATTCTACTTAGACAGATTCTGATAGTTCAATCAGAATATCTTCTTAGATCTACAAAGATCTTCTTCTTATTGTTACTTCTTATTCAGTGTTCAGTTTTCAGTTCTTTTTTTCAGACACTATCCGTCTATTTATAGCCTTCATTCCTGGTAACTGGCTGGTCCGGTTCTTAACAAACTTCTGTCTGTGTCAATCACGTCAGTTAACCTATTGAGACCCACAGCTATCAACTCTTCAAACTGCCAAGGAGTCTTTGTTTCTGCCAGAAAGTGTCGAGACAAATTGTCAATATGGGTCGAGACAATTGTTAAAATGTGTCGACACAATTTGATTGAGTGTCGACACAATCCTTTGTGATGTCGACACATATGTCTTGATGTCGACACAGCTTCTTGACACAACTTTTTGAGAATGTGTCGACACAGATAGTTGTATGTCGACACAATTACTTCAGCCACAGACTTATTGTTGATTCTGCTCAGTGTCGACTCATTCTCTAAGTGTCGACTTAGCTGTTGTTGACTTCTGCATCTGTGTGTCGACACATCCTCCTGGTGTCGACACAGTTGATGTCAACTATATCTTGTGTGTGTCGACACTGTCTCCCGGTGTCGACATAGTTGATGTCGACAATATCTTGTGTGTGTCGACACTGCCTCCTAGTGTCGACACAGTTAATGTCGACTCATTTCCTCTGTGTCGACACAGCCTTCTTGAAGTGTCGACACAATCTTCCTGAAGTGTCGACACATCTTCTTCTGGTGTCAACACATGGGCTTAGAAATTTTTCCATACTTTTAACCTGCACATATTCAACTTAAACAACATCAAATACACCTTGATGTATATCATTATGCTAAGTTAGGCTTCTTCAAATCAGGTACATATTTTCTAATGTACGCAACAATCTCCCCCTATTTGGAGAAGTCATAACCCATATTAGCTAATGATATACACCACTTATGATAATAATAAACAAAATGATGATGATTTATATATGCTTAATATTACAAAAAATATTAACAATCAAAACATTTGCACAGATTCATCACAGAGATAAAAAGATATACACAAAAATTAACTGAAGAGCAAGATTTTGTGTATTATGTCAAAATGATTGTTTACAAAATGTTTAACACTGAATGTTTCACATTACACATTTTTAAACTAAAACTAAGACATCTTAGACTAAGACTGATCAGGCTCCTTTATAACAATCCCTCTTCCTGGTTGTACTTGAGCCTGCACAGAAGGTTCAGTTTCTTCCATGGGCTTTTGCCTTTAAGATCAACCTTCTCTTGAGCCTCAGTCTTCAGTCTTTGTCTCTCAAAATAGTGATACGGCTTGGGAAAGTATTTGCTAGGCTCCACAGCATCAGGAGGTAGCTTTCCCATCTTAGCTTTCTTTCTATATTGAACAATAGCCTCCTGTCTGGCTTCATGCTTCTGCCATTCTTGTTCATTGTACCACTTGCCCCTTTCATGGACTTGATCTTTTACTGCTTTCCAGGCAGTTAGTATGATGTTTATAGAGGTAGGGCTCCACTGTTCAATATCAGGTTTTAGTTCAGCTTGCTCCTTAAATCTCTTCTTTGACAGTTGAGCCTCTTGCTGAGCCTTGATTGTAGCTTCAGGCATGTCTACTTTTCCAAGTATAATATTTGAAACCTCCTCTAGAGGACTATACATAGTTTGCACCATCTGATGAATCAAGTCAAAATCTGCAGGGGGGTATATGACTTGAGCAACCTCTGGTTGGTTGCCTTTAAGTAAACCTTGTGGCTGTACTCCTGACTCTGTCATATTATCATCATCACAAAGGGGTGGATATCCCAATGTGGCTCTGACACTGTTAGTGACCCACTTGGCATGTTCTGAGCCAGCAGAAATAAGTATCCTCTCCCCCTTTAGGACTTCTCTTGCTACATGATCTCTGAGATCGTCCTTCTGAAACCTGATCTGACCATCTAGATAATTAATGCCATCTTTGAAGAAGGGTTTCAACTTGTTAAGTTTTGCAGTAATGTCCTTCTGGGAAGTGGTTATGGCTGACTGAACTGAGTCTAAAGCAGTTTTGAACTTAGTATCATATGCTAGCATTTCAGCTGCCCTAGCTTTAATCAGTTTAGTCATGGTTGTTTGAAATTGAGCAAGAATATCTGTGTTGGCAGTTGTCAGATTGTCATTTAGCCGTTTCTGATTTTCAAGAATGTATCCTTGATTAATAGATTGAGCATCTATTTCTTTCTTCATTTCCCCTTGTTGTTGGGCCAGATATACAACAACATGTGCCCCTTTTGTAAAACAATCAGTCATTTCTCTTTTATGTTGATTGACTTCAAATCTTATAGACTTTATATCTTGAGCCAGATCAAACTGAAGATTTTTATGACTTTCATCAACATATTTCTCCAAGGCTAATCTCTGATTATCTAGCTTCACATGCAAATCTACCATGAACTTGTTGTAATTAAAATCAGATGGAGATTGGTGAGTTGAAGTCTGTAGAGCCTGCTTGTAGCTATAGTGTTGACGCAAGAATCGCGCCTTCCAATTAACGGGGTGTTCGATCTCACAAGCTAAGGGTGAAGGAAGAAGGGTTGCGGTGATAAAGGAGAGGCTTGCTCGAGAAGAGAGGAAGCTTGCTTGAGCAGAGGAGAAGCTTGCTCAGGCAGAGAGGAAGCTTTCTTGAGCAGAGGAGAAGCTTGCTCAGGCAGAGAGGAAGCTTGCTTGAACAGAGGAGAAGCTTGCTCAGGCAGAGAGGAAGCTAGCTTGAGCAGAGGAGAAGCTTGCTCAGGCAGAGAGGAAGCTAGCTTGAGCAGAGGAGAAGCTTGCTCAGGCAGAGAGGAAGCTAGCTTGAGCAGAGGAGAAGCTTGGTCAGGAACTGTCGATCAGACAGCTACTTTGGAGGTTAGCTTTGCATGTTGATGCCGAGAGAGGAGAGAAGAAGAGAGGAGGCCGCTAGCAGCGGCAACAGCAGACTTCGCCCACCGTGGCTTGAATGCCACTCTTGCGACGGGCTTTTCCTTTATTCAAGAAGAGTTACAATTTGCTATTGCACCATTACAAAGAAAGAGCAGTAAAGGGTACAATGGGGAAGCTGGAGGCTAAGGAAGAAGGTGCCAGAAACTAAGTAAAAGAAGCTGCAGAGGACTGGAGAACTGAAGCTGCAGATGCTGCCCAAGCTGCTTGCTGAGGGCAGAAAAAACTAAGTCCACAGCTTTGACGACCTGGGCGGACTGAGGATTTGGAGGCCGCAGACCTTGCCTGATCAACCTTTACGGACTGAGAAAACCGAGTCCGCAGCCTTTGATCAAGGTGGCCGTTTTCCTCTCGCGCCCTTGAATGAGAGGTCTTGGGGGTATTTATAGGCCCGGGGAGAATCTTCTAGAAGCGGGACCCAGTGACGTCATCTTCGACGACCTCGGCGGACTGAGACGACCTCGGCGGACTGAGACGACCTCGGCGGACTGATCAACCTGAAGAGCAGGAGGAGGGGGAGGCCTGAGGAGCAGGCCCCCCCTGAGGGCAGGCGGCCTGAAGCCAGGCCGCCCCTAGGGAGGGCGGCCTGAGGCCAGGCCGCCCCTAGGGAGGGCGGCCTGCGGCCAGGCCACCCATAAGGAGGCGGCCTGAGGCCAGGCCGCCCCTAAGGAGGCATCCTGAGGCTAGGCCGCCCTTAGGGAGGGCGGCCTGAGGCCAGGCGGCCCCTAAGGAGGCGGCCTGAGGCCAGGCCGCCCCTAGGGAGGGCGGCCTGAGGCCAGGCCGCACCTAAGGAGGCGGCCTGAGGCCAGGCCACCCCTAAGGAGGCGTCCTGAGGCTAGGCCGCTCCTAGGGAGGGCGGCCTGAGGCCAGGCCACCCCTAAGGAGGCGGCCTGAGGCCAGACCGCCCCTAGGGAGGGCGGCATGAGGCCAGGCCGCCCCTAAGGAGGCAGCCTGAGGCCAGGCCGCCCCTAGGGAGGGCGGCCTGAGGCCAGGCCGCCCAAAGGGAGGGCGGCCTGAGGCTAGGCCGCCCCTAGGGAGGGCGGCCTGAGGCTAGGCCGCCCCTACGGAGGCGGCCTGAGGCCAGGCCGCCCCTAGGGAGGGCGGCCTGAGGCCAGGCCGCCCCTAGGGAGGGCGGCCTGAGGCCAGGCCGCCCCTAGGGAGGGCGGCCTGAGGCCAGGCCGCCCCTATGGAGGAGGCCTGAGGCCAGGCCGCCCCTAGGGAGGGCGGCCTGAGACCAGGCCGCCCCTAGGGGAGGCAGCCTGCGGCCTGAGGCTAGGCCGCCCCCTGACAGCGGAAGCCTAGGGCCAGGCTGGACAGGGGAGCCGAGCCTTGCGATGGTCCGGTCGTGCGCTGGCACCGGCAGGTCGAACCTGCGAACTGATATAGGCTGCCTCCTGCAAGGAAGCAATGCTGCATGGTTAGCCTGGCCAAACCGCTTGGGCCAAAAAGGGAAAGCCGAGGCAGATCGCGATCCTCGGGGGGGGGGGGGGGGTCCCTTGAGTGGACCGCGACTTACGAGGTAGAGACCTTGGGAGGGATTGCCGATTTTAGGGTTAACATAATCCCCGCACTTTTTTTAGTTCCGCAGGGAACTTCGAAAAAGTAGGAGACCCACAAAAATCGTGATCCACCCCTTAGAAACCAGGAGAGAAAAATTAAAGTTTAGGAGAGATAGAACCTGATGTCCCTCCTCAGAAAAAATCTATCAGTGCCTATCTTTTACCTGTGAAGAAAAAAGTTAATGCAGGCAAAAGGGAGGTACATCTTGCGTGTACCTGAGCTGCTTTTGTAAATGAGGAAGAGGATAACTGTCTTCCATTGAACTCTGCCAAAATACAGATGAGAGAAAATATAGTAGGATAATAATCTTACAAGTACCTGAAAGGGACTTTGCTACAATCTGCTAGTCTCTGCAAAAGGGAGAGTAAGCAAGCAGATAGAAGAAGAAAATAAGCTGCAAGTACCTGAGAGGAACTTGCTACTATCTGCTAGTCTTTGTAAAAGGGAGAGTAAGCAAGCAGATAGAAGAAGAAAATAAGCTGCAAGTACCTGAGAGGAACTTGCTACTATCTGCCAGTCTCTGCAAAAGGGAGAGTAAGCAAGCAGATAGAAGAAGAAAATAAGCTGCAAGTACCTGAGAGGAACTTGCTACTATCTGCTAGTCTCTGCAAAAGAGAGAGTAAGCAAGCAGATAGAAGAAGAAAATAAGCTGCAAGTACCTGAGAGAAACTTGCTACTGTTGCCTGTTGATATGATAAGATATAATCAGGTAGCAGAAGAGTTACCTGGCAAGCTCTGCTATCAATTGAATAAAGGTCAAACCGTGATAATAACTCTCTCTTGTGTCACCAATATCAACGTAAAAACCCAGATTAGCAAAATAAGAAAGTCCGAAATTAGATTCATGATGACATTGCTTGTTAATCAAGAAGAACCATAAGCTGGGAATAAATGATGTGTGGTTAACATCTGATAGGAGAACTTGTTGATCATTATCTGATAGGAGCTTATGCAGGGTAGCGCATATAAGATGATCATAAGTCCAGAAGGGTATTGCAGATCCTTAAAATAGGTTGGACTTAACCTGTTAACCTGTAAGAAGATAAAAGCACAAAGGAGGGCTATACCCCGAGGATGAGCTAAAAAAGGTTGAATGCTGCCACAGGAGAGCACCTGTGGGCCTTATTCATCACTTGCCCAAAAGTCATCCGGGGCGTAGTCCTACCTAAAGCGGGCTGGCCGCATTCCCTTGACAGAGCACAAAAGGGAAACATGCGCAAAATCTTAAGAAGGAAGCGACAGATACACTGCTCTCTTGCCCCGGGTTACAAACATTGTTGATCCGTTCTACCAGGTACGCCAAATGGTCTACAGCATTGCTCGTCTTTGAAGAGATCAACAACATTGTGGGTCCCGCGAAAGCACGGATTGAGAGTACCATAGAGTGTTCGGCCGTCACAGTTGTGAGATGATCGAGGAGACAAGGCTACACTTGATCGTCATTGCTTGTCAAGTAAAGATCATCGTAACTGTAACGTATCCCTATCGGAGCACGATAGAACTATCACAGGAGGCGTCCCCTAGGCACTCACACTGCGCTAGACATCGGCCGGGATCCGAAGCCCCGTCATCCTCCGCACGAGAGTTGAACGGCCCCCACTGCACATATGCGAAAACTCCCCGCTATATGTGGTCATTGTGGTTTTACGCCAGAGAACAACCTCGAGGGGGCCCTGAGTAAGACTTGGCGATATCTCGGTGGTTCAGTGATCTCTTTGACAAAGAGAAGAAGTATAGAGGAGAAACATTACAAAAAGGGAACTGTGTCAGTATGAGATCTCTGACGTAAACTTTACTGAATGAAACAAAAGAGAGTGTTTGAAAAATATGCAAAATATTGTAAGAGTAATTGTTTTTGGTTGTGAGGAGCTTTGAGGACTGTCATGTCCTTTTTGCTTTTAGAACAGGTCTCCCAGGGCGCCCATGTCATTAGCATTGAGGGTCTCGCCTATAGCGAGGCCACGATACGTGTCGATTTGATTCACTCCCTTTGAGTTGCAAGGCATGTCCGCTACTTCTTTTCCTTTTAAAGTTGACGGATCGGAGTGGTCATCCTTCGGGAACAGACAACGCATCTTACCCTACTTCAACATTTTTTGCACCAGTTGACGAAGCGCTCAACAATTTTCAGTCAAATGTCCGCTTTCTTTGTGGAACTCGCAGAACGGATCTGAATCTTTTGATTTTTGGTTTGTCGGCTGGTAGGGCCTTTTAGAATTTGCCCTATCCTTCATGATCTGGCATACTTCTAGCATGGCCTCATCAAGTCCAGAATATGACAAGTCATCATCTTGCGGCTGATGAACCGAAGCTGTTTGCGGAGGTGGGGCTGGTGGTAGCAATCGTTCTTGGGCACGATCCTGGCCCGGGAAGTGGTGTTGATGATGATGCTGGAATCTTTTTGTTTTTCTTGAGTGGGATGAAAAGTCTTTTCGAGGAGACCTCGAAGGCTGCTTGCAAGAAGGATTTTTCTCCGACACCAGCCTAGAGACGAAGCTGGGTTGCTCTTTTCACCGCGGATGTATGAGTTGGCTAAGGCAATTAGTTCTTGATATGTCTTTGGTGCTCGGACATTGGCCTCAAATTTGAGTGGTCCTTCCTGCAAACCATTGATGAGAGCCACTCGATACATCTCCTGGTCAACGATCTTGATGTCCAATATTTCCCTCTGAAAACGATCCACAAAACGAGACCAAGTCTCATTCTCTCGCTGCCTAATCTCAAAGAGGGCTTCTGGGCCGCCCTTCCTCTTTGAAGAGGTGGAAAATCTGAGCAAAAACTCCCTTCGCAACTCAGCGAAGGAAGAGATGGACTGAGGACGTAGTCAATAGAACCAATCCCTCACTTGCCCATCAAAGGATGTCATAAAGAGCTTACACTTAATTGCATCTGAGAGGGTCTTGAGAGCCACGGCTGATTCGAAGGCTTGAAGATGTTTAACTGGATCAGTCTCTCCAGTATAGACGGGTAATCGAGGCTCTCTGAAGTTGACCGGAGTTGGTTCATATCGAACATTTTCTACAAACGGCGATGACTCTTCTGGTTCTACTGCATAAGGAAAGTAAGGAGCATGAGCAGTAGTTGCAAAAGGAGCAGGAGGATAGGAGTAAAAGGTTGCTGCGGGAGGAGCAAAGGCAGGAGCTGAAGAGGAGGGGTGACTTCCCTGAAAGTTCAAAAATCTGGCTGGACTTCCCCGGGCAGCCTCCCGGAAGAAGTTTTGACGAGCTGCAAACTCATCATCTTGAGATCGCAAAGGTGCTGCAGGTCCTTGCGGAAAAGGTGGAGTATAAAGAGGAGGATAGACCGGCGGATGAGCCGGTGGATAAACTTGAGGAGTCTCCAATGTTGGTGCTGGATTGATTGGAGGAACTGGCGCTGCTGAAGATTGAGCGGCCAATTGCTGCGTGAGAGCTGCTTGAGTACGGTTGATGGCTTGAAACTGTTGGGCAGTTTCTCTGCGAGATTGCTCTAAGGCCTCCCAAAGAGAATCATCACTGGGACTTGGAGAAAGATTCTCGGCTGGTTGATGGTATGACATGAGTAACCACCGCTTTCACTATCTGATCGAGATCTGAAGGTCGCGTGTTAATGTTGACGCAAGAATCGCGCCTTCCAATTAACGGGGTGTTCGATCTCACAAGCTAAGGGTGAAGGAAGAAGGGTTGCGGGGATAAAGGAGAGGCTTGCTCGAGCAGAGAGGAAGCTTGCTTGAGCAGAGGAGAAGCTTGCTCAGGCAGAGAGGAAGCTTGCTTGAGCAGAGGAGAAGCTTGCTCAGGCAGAGAGGAAGCTTGCTTGAGCAGAGGAGAAGCTTGCTCAGGCAGAGAGGAAGCTAGCTTGAGCAGAGGAGAAGCTTGCTCAGGCAGAGAGGAAGCTAGCTTGAGCAGAGGAGAAGCTTGCTCAGGCAGAGAGGAAGCTAGCTTGAGCAGAGGAGAAGCTTGGTCAGGAACTGTCGATCAGACAGCTACTTTGGAGGTTAGCTTTGCATGTTGATGCCGAGAGAGGAGAGAAGAAGAGGGGAGGCCGCTAGCAGCGGCAACAGCAGACTTCGCCCGCCGCGGCTTGAATGCCACTCTTGCGACGGGCTTTTCCTTTATTCAAGAAGAGTTACAATTTGCTATTGCACCATTACAAAGAAAGAGCAGTAAAGGGTACAGTGGGGAAGCTGGCGGCTAAGAAAGAAGGTGCCAGAAACTAAGTAAAAGAAGCTGCAGAGGACTGGAGAACTGAAGCTGAAGATGCTGCCCAAGCTGCTTGCTGAGGGCAGAAAAAACTAAGTCCACAGCTTTGACGACCTGCGCGGACTGAGGATTTGGAGGCCGCATACCTTGCCTGTTCAACCTTGACGGACTGAGAAAACCGAGTCCGCAGCCTTTGATCAAGGTGGCTGTTTTCCTCTCACGCCCTTGAATGAGAGGTCTTGGGGGTATTTATAGGCCCGGGGAGAATCTTCTAGAAGCGGGACCCAGTGACGTCATCTTCGACGACCTCGGCGGACTGAGACAACCTCGGCGGACTGAGACGACCTCGGTGGACTGATCAACCTGAAGAGCAGGAGGAGGGGGAGGCCTGAGGAGCAGGCCCCCCCTGAGGGCAGGCGGCGTGAAGCCAAGCCGCCCCTAGGGAGGGCGGCCTGAGGCCAGGCCGCCCCTAGGGAGGGCGGCCTGAGGCCAGGCTGCCCCTAAGGTGGTGGCCTGAGGCCAGGCCGCCCCTAAGGAGGCAGCCTGAGGCTAGGCCGCCCCTAGGGAGGGCGGCCTGAGGCCAGGCCGCCCCTAAGTGGGCGGCCTGAGGCCAGGCCGCCCCTAGGGAGGGTGGCTTGAGGCCAGGCCCCCCTAAGGAGGCGGCCTGAGGCCAGACCGCCCCTAGGGAGGGCGGCCTGAGGCCAGGCCGCCCCTAGGGAGGGCGGCCTGAGGCCAGGCCGCCCCTAGGGAGGGCGGCCTGAGGCCAGGCCGCCCCTAGGGAGGGCGGCCTGAGGCCAGGCCGCCCCTAGGGAGGGCGGCCTGAGGCCAGGCCGCCCCTAAGGAGGCGGCCTGAGGCCAGGCCGCCCCTAGGGAGGGCGGCCTGAGGCCAGGCCGCCCCCAGGGAGGGCGGCCTGAGGCCAGGCCGCCCCTAGGGAGGGCGGCCTGAGGCCAGGCCGCCCCTAAGGAGGCGGCCTGAGGCCAGCCCGCCCCTAGGGAGGGCGGCCTGAGGCCAGGCCGCCCCTAGGGGAGGCAGCCTGCAGCCTGAGGCTAGGCCGCCCCCTGACGGCGGAAGCCTGGGGCTAGGCTGGACAGGGGAGCCGAGCCTTGCGATGGTCCGGTCGTGCGCTGGCACCGGCAGGTCGAACCTGCGAACTGATATAGGCTGCCTCCTACAAGGAAGCAATGCTGCATGGTTAGCCTGGCCAAACCGCTTGGGCCAAAAAGGGAAAGCTGAGGCAGATCGCGATCCTCGGGGGGGTTCCCTTGAGTGGACCGCGACTTGCGAGCTAGAGACCTTGGGAGGGATTGCCGATTTTAGGGTTAACATATGGCTTCTTCTTTTGAAGACCATGAGCTTCCTTTTCTTTGCCACTTTGGCTTCTGCAGACTTAGATTCTGAAGAGCTTTCAATCTGAACTCTTTCAGGAGGTGAAGGAGGAATATTTGTCTCAGTGACATGTTGATCTTTGTCAACAATCACTTGCTCCCCCTCAATTTCGATCTCCTTCTCAATTTCTTGATCCTCCTCAACTCTATCAGGAGCAATTTCAACATCAGCAAACAACTCATGTAGAGTGAATTATTTTTGTGCCTGAGCAGAAGATGAGTCATCTAGGCCAGCAGTGTGCAAATCTTTTGATAAATCTGTTTGTTCTTCCTCTTGCACTTGTTCAGAAATCTGCTCCCCCTGCACTTGTTCAGTGTTAGGAATGTCCTGTGCAGGAGAATAAACTTGCTCCCCCTGCACCTGTGCAGGTAAAGATTCATCCTAGACTTGAGTAGATTCAGGCTGGTCTTCAGCCTGCTCTCTCACTTGATCTCCTGGAAGTTGTTCAGTACGTTGATCATGACCTGGGGATTTCTCTAGTGTGTCCTGCATGTCCACATCAGGCACCTCTTTGGACAGAACTCTATCCCATCTTGAGAATAATCTCATGTCCATTTTTCTCATATGATTGATCTTAGTCCCATGAATTTGTTGCATGACCTCTGGGATTAGTCCAGCCAGATATAGACTCAAAATCCTAGCAAGATTTGTCTTCTTAAGTCCTTCCTTGATTTTATCGAACACAATTGTTGACCAGTATGTGTTAACCCTGAAGATTATTCTTGTCATGAGGTTAAACATTAAGGCCGAAATCCTATCATGGCCGCCAGGTTTACACAAAATCACCTTCCCAACCACTTCAGATAGAAATTTGCCTTGTGGATTCATTCCTTTTCTGTTGATGACTGCTCCAATTTTGACGGTTGGATCCAATCCACACCATTGTAGAGCCTCCCTTGTCTTAGAGGCTGGCACCTCTTCTACATTCTCAATGCTTGGTAATTGAAGAATCTTTCTTAAACTCCGTAGAGTAAGTTTCACCTTGGTTCCATGAACTGTGGATTTGATCTTGAGTCCAGAAGAATCCACTGATGCTGAAGTGTAAAATTCAAGTACCTCCTTCTTCCAGATTTTGGTGGGTTCAGAAACCAGATATTCCAATCCATTATCAGTAAGATAAGATATCACCAGTTTTATTTCAGGCGTGGCATTGTCGAACGCAGCCCTAACCAGCTCATATCCCTCATTGACGTTATCCTTAACCTTTGGCGCCATTGGAAATTTGAGAAAACTGGAGAGAAGAGAAGAGAGAGAATGTCGACACAGGATTTTAGTCTCGAAAACCTTGTGAGCGTGTCGACAGAATACGTTCTTGACCTATTTATACCCTCTAATGAAAGAAGGTCAAAAGTCGGGCAAAAACAGACTAAATGTGTCGACACAGATGAAATGTGTCGACACAAACTTCTACTGTCTCGACATCAATGTTGACTACTGTGCGTCGACACCAGTTGAGGATATGTCGACACAAGAGAGACATAGTAGAGCATAGAAAATTCTGTGTCGACTCTTAGTACGAGTGTCGACACAAAATCTGTATGTGTCAACACCATTATTCTAGTGAAGTCGACACTACATTTCTGGATTAGTCGACTATTTGACCCTTAAGTGTCGACACAAATTCTCTGACAAGTCGACATAACTATACAGAGTCGACACTTTATCACTGAAAGTGTCGACACCATTTTACTTAGTCAATTTCTGTTTGTTGATATACTAATCAATGGTCAACATTCCTAATTCAATTTTAAATTTATTAAATTTTGTTTCATCCAGAGGCTTAGTAAATACATCTACAATTTGATAATCTTTCTTAACAAATTCTAGTGAGATGTCTTCTTTTTCTACATGTTCTCTAAGAAAATGGTATTTTATTTCTATATGCTTAGTCCTACTATGTGAAATATGATTATTTACAATAGAAATAACACTTTTAGAATCACATAATAAAGGTGTTCTACTTACCTGAATACCATAATCTTTTAGTTGACGCTGAATCCACAAAAGTTGTGCACAACAACTTCCAGCTGCAACATACTCAGACTCAGCTGTGGATATTGCCACACTAGTCTACTTCTTACTACTCCATGATATCAACCTTCCTCCCAAAAATTGACATGTACCTGTAGTACTTTTTCTATCTTCTCTGCAGCCTGCAAAATCTGCATCTGAATAACCTATTAGTTGAAAATCTCCATTCCTAGGGTACCAAAGGCCTAGATTTGGTGTGCTCTTTAAATATCTCAAAATTCTTTTAACAGCAGTGTAATGAGATTCTTTAGGGCATGTCTGGTACCTAGCACATACACATGTAGCATACATAATATCTGGTCTACTAGCTGTGAGGTATAATAGAGAACCAACTATTCCTCTATACAAAGACTCATCTACAAGCTTACCTGTATCATCTTTACATATAGGAATATTTGTTCCCATAGGAGTTTTCATGGTAGAGGAAGATTCCATACCATATTTCTTTATCAACTCTTTGGTGAACTTAGACTGGGATATGGACAAGCCATCATCAGTTTGTCTTACTTGGAGTCCCAAGAAGAACTTAAGTTCCCCCATACTACTCATTTCAAACTTTCCTTGCATAAGTTTGGCAAACTTCTTGCAAAGGTTGTTCTCTGTAGACCCAAAAATTATGTCATCCACATAGATTTGGACTAAGATTATCTTGCCTTTAGACTCCCTAAGGAATAGAGTCTTGTCTATTTTGCCTCTTGAGAATTTGTTCTCAATAAGGAAAGTAGATAGGGTGTCATACCAAGCCCTTGGGGCTTGCTTTAACCCATATAAAGCTTTCCTAAGTCTATAAACATAATCAGGTTTAAGAGAATCTACAAAACCTGATGGTTGTTCCACATAGACTTCTTCTTTTAGATCTCCATTCAGAAATGCTGATTTCACATCCATTTGGTATACCTTGAATCCTTGGTATGCAGCATAGGCAAAAAACATCATGATTGCCTCCAGTCCTGCTACTGGGGAAAATGTCTGATCAAAATCTATTCCCTCTTCCTGCCTATATCCTTTAGCAACCAGTCTTGCTTTGTTCTTTATTATTAATCCACTCTCATCCAACTTATTCCTAAATATCCACTTTGTTCCAATGATGTTATGGTCTTTTGGTTTAGGAACAAGCTCCCAGACTTTGCACCTTCTGAATTAATTAAGCTCCTCTTGCATAGCATTAATCCAATATTGGTCATGGATGGCTTCTTCAAATTTCTTAGGCTCCAATTGAGATAGGAAACTTGAGTGCAGGACTGTGCTCAGATTTTTGCTTCTAGTCAGCACTCCTTGACTTAGATCACCTATTATTTGATTTGCTGGATGGTCTTTAAGATGTCTGATAGCAGGAGGTAGATTTCCTTCTGGTTGATTATTTCCAGTCCCTTCATTATGCTGCACTTCCTGGGAGTCATCAGCTTCTATAGAATCATGTACTCCCCTTGGACTGTAGTCAACATTTTCCATCTGTTCATTTGTTGTTGTACCTTCTGTAATGGAAAGCTTGTCCATCCTTTTGCTTATACCTGTTGGATTGTATGAACTACAAGGCAACTCACAGTTGATTAATCTTGATTCATCAAACACAACATGTACTGATTCTTCTACAACTTGAGTAGTCAAGTTGAAGACTCTATAGGCCTTACTATTTATGCTGTACCCAACAAATATCCCTTCTTGGGATTTGGCAGCAAACTTAGTTAGATATGACTTGCCATTGTTAAGTATATAGCACTTGCAACCAAAGATCCTAAAGTAGGATAGATTTGGTTTTCTACCTTTCATAATCTCATAGGGAGTCTTTTTGTGGCACTTGGTGATAGAAGCCCTATTGATCACATGACATGCAGTGTTTACTGCCTCAGCCCAGAAATATTCTGGAAGAGAGGTGTCACTCAATAGAGTTCTACCAGCTTCAATCAATGTCCTATTCTTTCTTTCAGCAATACCATTTTGCTGAGGTGTTCTAGGTAAGGAGAACTCTTGGAAAATCCCAAAGTCTTCACATAATCTTGTCATACTTTCAGATTAAAATTCAGTGCCATGGTCACTTCTGATTTTGACCACTGTACTGTTTAGTTCATTCTGAATTTGTTTCACAAAACTAAGTAAGACACTTGGAGTTTCTGATTTTTGTCTAGAAAGAATACCCATGTATATCTAGAATAGTCATCTACAACCACAAAAGTGTAGACCTTCCTACCTAGACTATGAACTGGCATAGGACCAAAAAGATCCATATGTAAGAGGTATAAGCACCTCACAGAATCCTTGTTTTCAAGACTATGAAAGGAGGATTTTGTCTGCTTGCCCTTTTGACAAGCTGAACATATCCCTTCCTTTATACACTTAACTTGAGGACCATTCCTCACTAACTCTTTGCTGAAGAGTTGGCCAATTGTCTTGTAGTTAAGATGAGCCAACCTCTGGTGCCACTTGACATAATGAGATGCATTATCATCAGCCACAAGACAGATGGGAGAAGCCTTGTTCTTACATACAAAATTAAGACAATAAACATTTCTCTTTCTATACCCAGGCAATATGATCTTTTGATCACTTGACCTTTTTATATGACATCCATCCTTAACAAATGAAATGTCATATCCAAGATCACTCAGCTGGCTTATGCTAATCAGATTATGTTTCAAACCTTTTACATAAGCCACTTGGGTGATGGTAATTTGGTTTGAAGAAATGTTACAAAACCCTTTGATGATTCCTCTTTCAGATCCACCAAAGATTACTTTAGGTCCATCTTTGACAGATGTGTACTCCTTCAGCAACCCCTTTATTCCAGTCATGTGCCTGGAACATCCACTGTCCAAGTACCATATAGGGGCATGACAACTTGGACTCTCCTGCAATACAGAATTACTTTCCCTTAGAACCCAAGTAAGTCTTGGGTCCTTGGTTCAGGTTAGCACCATTCATATTAAGACTACCAGCAGCTCTTCTAACTGGTAGACTATTGTTCTTCCTTACATTTTTGTTATGCCAGCAGTCTAAGGCAAAATGGCCTCTCTTGCCACAACACCAACATTCAAATGTGTTGTATCTAGGTCTTGATACACCCTTGACAGAAGAATTTCTGTCCAGTGTTGGTGCTGCTGCAGCTTCACCCACAAATTTCTTATAACCATGGGGTTTATGAACATGGGTAGACCTATTGGCATTTACACCCTTGTTTATCTGAACATTAGTCTTAACATGACCATGAATATTTTTAAGATCATATTTGTTAGAATGCACTTGCTCCTTTCTAAACATAACTGGGACTGAAAGATTTAGAGGCTGGACAGGAGCTTTGCCTTTTATTTTGAATTGGGCAGCCCTGGGGTTACCTTTGAAGCCTAATCCTGCCTTACCCTTTTGAGCCACAAACTCATCTATTAAAGGTAAGACAGATTTTGGCTTAGAGTAACTATCCACTAAATATTTCTCTATTCTTAGTCTGGCCTCCAGACTCTTAATATGATCATTGTTATATTTTATTGTGCTCATCTGAATATAGGTTAGATTTTTCAGTTTGGTAATCTCATTTAACTTTTGATCCATTACTTTTTCAAACTCAGTTGCAGCCACCTTAAGATCAGCAATTTCTTGAGCCTGAACTTTGACTAGATTCTTGCTTTTCTTAAGAGCATGCAACAAGACCCAATATTCATCCATCAACTGATGAATATCACCTTCAGATTCCGATCCATTCACATCACTTTATGTAGATGAATCTGACTCTGAACCAGTACTAAAATCAGAAGAAGTAGAAACTATTTGTACCTTACTAGGACCAGGCTGATCCTGGCATTGGTTATCTTCTAACTCAGCCATCAGACCCATGCATTTCTTGTCTTCTTGATCATGAATGGAATCCATTAGTTGTAGAAATTCCTCTTCTTCATTGGCTGCATACAATCCTATGTATGCTTCTGCTTCAGATTCTGACTCAGATATGGACTGATCTGAAAGACTCTTATCCTTCTTTGCAACAAAAGATTTCTCCTTCTTGCCCTTGTGTTGAGTCCTTTTTCTGTCTACTAACTCCTTTCTCTTTTCTGGACATTCAGTTACCATATGTCCAGTCTTATTGCAGCAATAACAAACAATCTTAGAAGTTATGGCTTTGCTGGGCTTAGTTATGTTTCTCTCATTTCTTGAGGATTTTCTCTTCTGATAGTACTCATCTACTGGCTGTGATGTGGAGGGCCTGGACTTCCACTACTTCTTTTTCAAAAACTTTTGAAACTGTCTTGTAAAGGATGCAAAGTCAGTATCTGATTCACTGCTCCCTGATTTCTGACTATCTGAATTTTCTGTTATCTCTTCTGTAGCTTCCTTGAGAGGAGATGAAGACATCCTCCCTTTCTTTCTAGAGGCTTCAACTTTGAAAGCCACAGATCTATGCTCACCTTTTGTACTTCTTTCTTCCTCCTTCTTAGCCATCAATTGCATTTCATATGAAAGCAATTTTCCAAACAAGGTTGGAGGAGAAATATCAGCTAACTTGGCCACGTCTCTAATGGCACATATTTTGGTATCCCAATCCTTTGTTAAAGATCTGAGAAACTTGTCATTCAGCTCATATGTACTGAAGACTCTTCCATAGGACATTAGTTCATTCACAATCCTATAGAATTTCTTATAACACTCAGTTATGCTATCAGACTTTCCTTGTCTGAAGCTCTCATATTCTTGGTTGAGCATTGATTTTCTGTCTTGTCTTACTTCTTCAGATCCTTCCATATAGACAATCAAGGTGTCCCACATCTCTTTGGAGGTCTTTCAATGTATCAGATTTTGGAAGGTGGAGTCATCTATTGCACTTACTATGATGTTTTGAGCTCTCTTGTCGATAGTGGCTAAGATGATTTCCTCCTTTGTCATTTCTGAAAAATCCTTAGGAGTTTCCTAATTTTCATCTAATACAGAAATCTTCATTGGAATGTATGGACCTTCTTTCACGGTGATATAAATTCTTGGGTCTGAGGCCTCCATAAACAGCCTAACCCTTTCCTTCCAAATTCCAAAGATTTCTTTTCTGTAGATAGGAAGCTTCAAAGATCCCAACTCCTTATGATTCTCACCTGAACCCATTTTCTTGATTCTTAATTCTGCCTTCAGATCTAACTCAGACTGTTAAGTCTTACTTTGAGTAACCTCCCTCTGATACCACTTGATAGTTTTACTTTCAAGATTACCTAGACACCTAGAGGGGGGGGGGGGTGAATAGGTTCTTATTTTCTTTTCAAACTTAAGGCAGAATGATTAAATAATTAAAGACTATTGTCTATGAGTTCTGCAGCTACTTTAGCAATCACAATCACACAATCTAGAACTACACATCACAGATTGCAACAAGTATTTATAGTGGTTCCCCAAGATCTGGGTACATCCACTTTCCCCCTTCGCCTATCTAGTAGTGTGCTAGATTCAGCCAAACTCCCTTCTTTAACTCAGATCCTCAGATCCTACAGCTCAGAATCCAAAATGGATTCCTACAACTCAGAGTGAAACCACACTCCTACAGCTCAGGCAATCCAGCCCTACCTCAGTCTTTATTCAAGACCTACAACTCAGAGATTATCTCTCCTACACTCAGCCTTTATAAATTAGGCATACAACTCAGATCTATTAAAAGATCCTACAAGATTTGAGTAAAATATATTTTTATCTTGCTTCTGGAGAGAGAAGTGGAACAAGACTGTGTTCTTGATCAGCTTCTTGTTAAATCAGATGGATAAAATCAACTGGAACTTTGCTTTATTCAAAGCTTCTTGAATCTGAACTTTGTTGAGTTGATCTTCTTTGACATAAACTGATCAGCAGCTTTCTTCTTAGATTTCAGAATTTGAATCTGAATTCTCTTCACAGATAAGTTCAGAATCTGTTTCTTTTTAAAATCTGAGACAGCTTTCTTCTTGCCTTCTTTTGACTGGATGTCTCTCTATGCAAGTCCCTTGAAGATACTTCAGAATTCTTGACTGAATTCTACTTAGACAGATTCTGATAGTTCAATCAGAATATCTTCTTAGATCTACAAAGATCTTCTTCTTATTGTTACTTCTTATTCAGTGTTCAGTTTTCAGTTCTTTTTTTCAGACACTATCCGTCTATTTATAGCCTTCATTCCTGGTAACCGGCTGGCCCGGTTCCTAACAAACTTCTGTCTTTGTCAATCACGTCAGTTAACCTGTTGAGACCCACAGCTGTCAACTCTTCAAACTACCCAGGAGTCTTTGTTTCTGCCAGAAAGTGTCGAGACAAACTGTCAATATGTGTCGAGACAATTGTTAAAATGTGTCGACACAATTTGATTGAGTGTCGACACAATCCTTTGTGATGTCGACACATATGTCTTGATGTCGACACAGCTTCTTGACACAACTTTTTGAGAATGTGTCGACACAGATAGTTGTATGTCGACACAATTACTTCAGCCACAGACTTATTGTTGATTCTGCTCAGTGTCGACTCATTCTCTAAGTGTCGACATAGCTATTGTTGACCTCTGCCTCTGTGTGTCGACACAGCCTCCTGGTGTCGACACAGTTGATGTCAACTATATCTTGTGTGTGTCGACACTGCCTCCTGGTTTCGACATAGTTGATGTCGACTATATCTTGTGTGTGTCGACACTGCCTCCTAGTGTCCACAAAGTTAATGTCGACTCATTTCCTCTGTGTCGACACAGCCTTCTTGAAGTGTCGACACAATCTTCCTGAAGTGTCGACACATCTTCTTCTGGTGTCAACACATGGACTTAGAAATTTTTCCATACATTTAACCTGCACATATTCAACTTAAACAACATCAAATACACCTTGATGTATATCATTATGCTAAGTTAGGCTTCTTCAAATCAGGTACACATTTTCCAATGTACCCAACACCGGCTGAGTTCTCGCCCTTAAGGTACTCCCGCCTACTGATAGGCGAGATCGCGCCAGGACTCAGGTCTTCAGGTCAGCTTTTGGCTTCGGGACAGGAAAGCTCCCGCCCAGAAGGAACTCTCCCTGGGGGCGGGCGAGAAGGCATTGAGTGAGCTTCACTCACTCAACGCCGCGTTCAGCAGTAGAGGGCATTGAGTAAGCTCCACACGCTCAACGCCTTGAGTAGCTGTGAAGGCGTAGAGTGAGCTTCACTCACTCGGCGCCACATCCAACGGTAATGACGTCAAGACCACCGAGACCGAGAACCCTCGGGGCGGGAGATCTCGCAAAGGTGAGCCCAGCTAAGGCTCAGCGAGAGCCTTCTCACCCAGGGTTCTCGCCAAGCAGGTCCATGTGGTGGGGCCTGGTGCCCTGGGAAAAGGATTATTTTACTATTATTTCATTATCCTCGGGTTCAATTACCTATATGCCCCTGGGATGATAGCGGGATTTGGCTATTGGAATACCCAACAGGGGTATTTCAGTATTTTCAGGTCAGGAGAAGACTATAAAAAGACCCATAGGGACTCTTTGGAAAGCAGGCTTTTCATTTATTCTCTAACTCCAGTGCTTTCTGAAGAGCTCCCAGACCAGCTATTGGTTTTGGAGGGAAAGCTCTCAGAGATCTTCCGGGTGTGAGGTGGGACCTCCCAGCTGAGGTTTGGGTCAGTCTTAGGACCTTAGCAGCTAGTCAGGGGTCGAGATTTGAGAGAAGTAGGCGTCGGCTGCACTTTTGTTTGTGAACTTTCGTTGAGGTCAATTCTGGCTTCAACAAATCCATCTCTAGTCAGAGGCATGATTTTTGGCGAGTGAAATCTTGAGGAAACTCTCCATAATAAAGTTTTAATCGGTTCCCGTTGACTTTAAAATCTCCCTTCTTAGGGTAGGTTAGTTCAATGGTGCCATAAGGGAAAACCTCTTTGACTTGGAAAGGTCCGGACCACTGATACCTTAACTTCCCTGGGAATAAACGAAGACGGGAATTGTAAAGGAGGACTTGGTCACCTTTTTGGAATGTCTTTGGTTTTCGAAGGTGATTGTCATGGAATAATTTAGTCTTCTTCTTATATATCCGAGAATTTTCATAAGCCATGGTTCTCCACTCATCTAATTCGTTAAGTTGAAGTTTTTGTTTCTCCCCTATAGAATTGGTCTCAAAATTCAAAGAGTGTATTTACCAATACAATTTATGTTCTAATTCTATAGGCAGGTGACATGATTTGCCATAGGCTAGTCTAAAGGGAGTGGTCCCTATGGGTGTTTTGTAGGCAGTCCTATATGCCTATAAATAATTGTTTAGTTTCTTAGACCATTTTTTCCTATTCCCTTCTATATATTTTTCTTTGATTTTCTTAAATTCTATATTTGAAACATACACCTGACCACTAGTTTGCGGATGATAAGGAGTGGCTATCCTATGTTTGACCCCGTATTTTTGTAAAACTTTAACTAACTATAGATTACAAAATGTGTACCCCTATTGCTGATAAGCGCACGCGGTGTTTACAAATCATGCAAATAAGGATTCCAGAAATTGAATTACTACTCTAATATCATTGTAATGCCCCCAATTTTTCGTTGATTTTATTTGATTTTGTATCGTCATATTATGACGTCATGGCGTTACTTTTAACGTCGAGTTGACGGTACTTCACCGTTAAGGCATTTTTGTGTCCGTTCGGTCGAGTCGACCAAATTTGTGAATTCATGTTGTAATCGAAAAATTTTGCATTTGGAAATTAATTTAAGTAATTTTGGACTTGCTCGTCAAGTTTCGTCGCGATCCGAGCGATATTCAGGCCTTGACGATTTTCCGAAGTTTTGTAGAATTTTTCTTCATCGTAGACTTTGAAAATTTATATCTCGAGAATGGCTCGTCGGATTTTGGTTTTGACTTTGCCATTGGGTTTGTAGCATCAGTATTTGCCTATGGTGTGAGTTTCGTTTAATTCGGTGCGCGTTTGGGCCTCCGTTTTGAACTCGTGTTTCCTTATTCAAAAATATATAAATATGATTATTTTAATATTATAGTACTATTCAAAAAGGTCTTTTACTATTCATTTATATAGTTTAATTTCCTTGGATATATTTGTAAAAAAGAACTGTTCATGCAAAAAATTAATTTTGTTCTCTCGAGTGGCTGTAGGCTTCTTCTCGAGTGGTTGTAGGCTTCTTCTCGAGTGAATGGTTTTTGTACTTGAGTGCTGTCATCTTCTACTCGAGTTATGCCTTCCAAACTCTTGAGTGAATTCTCCTCCCTCTCGAGTATTCTGTTTTCTACCTCTAGAGTACTTGTAAAGCTGTTCTCGAGTGGTCTTCAGCCCTACCCGAGTAGTCTGTAACAGTATGCGTTCGGGTGCCTTTTTGAGGGTCAAAATGGCGTCGTATAAAAATATGGTTAACATGAAATTTGTTCGTATCGACAAGATCTACAACTTTTATATTAGGCACCTTTCGATTTGAAGTCATCCTAAATCTCTATTTTTGTTTTCCGCGCACCCACTCGTAAATAGTCCGTTTTTCCCTATTTAGACATAACTTTTTTTTATAAGTACATATATATATATTCTGATACTTAGATAATTAGAAAAGAAAATTCCTTCATCTTCTTTCTCACACTTTAGAACGAACCAAAATAAGAGCGGCTACTCCCTTCTATTCATGAATCTTCCGGTGGCCGTCGACGGTGCTCCGGTGCTCAAAATCTTCAACCAAGTATAGATCTGGAAAGCTCTCGTCGAGAGCTACGCCATCGTGGTAAAACTTTCCCCATTCCTTGAGTTTTATCGTTAGGGTTTTTCGTCCCTAACCTCTATTTCGGCCAGTTTTGTTAAGATTTTGACACCTCCCATCTTCTTTTGCCCCGATCTGCGACGTGGAGTGATTCAGTGAACTTTTCCAGTGAAACCAAGGCAAGTGGTGGTTTACCCTCGTTTCCTCTTCTTTGGTTAATGGTAACTGTTAAGTTCTTCATGTTTGTTAAATTTCTATACCCCCCCCCAAAGTATCACAGTAATTAATCTTCCTTAATAATCACTTGATGTTGTAGGATCTTATCATGGTAAGCCTAAAAATTGTCAAACCATGTTTATTCACTCTTGAAGTGTTGGCGACTCTAATCGCTTTATCCATCATTGTTGATCATGTTAGAATTGATCTAGGCCTTGCAACACTTCCTATAGGTCATGCAAATGTGTCTTTAATCTAGAAATGTCGAGTAAAAACTGATGTGTCAAGTCTCGAGATATATGTGTTGTGGTTTCTTTGGATTTTCATGATTGTGGGAGTTAGTGGACGTATCCACCTCCGCAAGGTTTGTTTCCTTTATTGGTGCCTCGTGGAAGTATACCGGGTTTTTGGGCATTTGCGGTGTATGATGGAGGTTATGAGACTCCCCCGCAGTTATACGGATATTATATTCGTGAGGGGTGTGTCTAGTTGAGTGACCACCTCGCCCGTGTTTTTTGGGTAGAGTCGACCACAGGTGCCTTATAAAGGTTGTGAAATTTCTTCCTTATGATTTACTTATATTTATCACCTTATAGCCTTTGTGCATCTGGAGTATTTGTTGATGTATGTGACGATTCACGTAAGTGTTCTTTTCCTGTTTGATGCTTTACTTTTGTACTTTACTTCAGTACTGTTGGTCTTGGGTTGGTACCCCTTTTGACCTTTGTTTATTTTGGCTTACTTTCTGCCACTATTTGTATATTCTTACTGAGGTATTCTTTCTTTGGAAAGCCTCAGGTTCTGAGCTGTAGCTGAGTTCGGTGCTGGTTTTGGAGTGCTAGAGTGGCAGTGTTGCCCATAGTTGTTACCTCATCTTAGCGAGGTAGTTAGTTGTTTATTTTGTTTTACTAGTTCAGACATACTTTACTATATGTGGGTTCGTGTCAGTTTGTTGACGCTCATAGGTTTGTTATCTTTGGATACTTGCTAGCTGCTTAGTTTTCTTTCTGTGGATGTGGACTACTTTCTCTTTGGGATGATTTATTCTAGGAATGCATGTTAGGTATTTTCAATTATAAAATTTACTATTATTACTTCATGCATTTGCATATTTTAAAATTCTAACTTGTTATATTTAGCGACCGTAAAAGCTATCTTTACTACTATTATAAATTTAGGGTCTTGCATAACATGAGTTGTCCTTGGGGATGTTTATACTCATATATGATGTTGGAGTCAATCTAAACAAGAATCTTCCACAACGTATAATTTTATTTTGATTCGTGGACAAGTTGATCCACTAAGCCGAGGGATACGGCTATCTTCTTAACTTAAACTGGATTTTCCTCCAAATAACCTAAAGTTCTCTATTTATGTATTAAGTAGGAGTTTTTCCTGAGCGCTCAAAGTTATCCCGTACTAGCGTGGCCTTACGACGTGCATTTTCCCTTACTCTGATATATTGTTTAATGCATTAATAATGCGGGTTGCGACAATCATTAGTAGGGAAAGCTTGTGCCTCTACCCACTTCGATACATAATCTATAGCCACCAAAATATATTTATTCTCATAAAAAATTTGAAACGGTCCCATAAATTCAATCCCCCACACATCAAACACTTCATATTCAAGAATAAATTTTTGTGGCATTTCATGTAATTTAGAGATATTACCTGATTTTTGACAAGAATCACATGAAAGTACATAATTTTGGGCATCCCTGAATAGAAGGGACCAATAAATACCAGAATCAAAAACCTTTTTAGTTGAGCGGTTTGACCTGTATGGCCTGAATGACACTGCTCCAAGATTTTCCAGCCCATTTCTGAAAAAGATAGGGGTCCTCCCAAAAGTAATATTTCAAGGCAGAGAAATATTTCTTTTTCTGCTGATATGAAAAATCTTTTGGAAGGACCTTATCCACAATATAGTTTGCATGGTCGGCAAACCACAGATAATCATAATTAATATTTGTTGATAATGCAAACAGCGATTCCTCTGGAAATGTATCACTAATCTCAAACTCATCGAACATTATTCGCAATGGATTTTCTAAACGTGAGAGATTATCTGCCGCTAAATTTTCTACTCCTCGTTTATCCCTAATTTCCAAATCAAATTCTTGCAATAAAAGAACCCAACGGATTAAACAAGGTTTTGCTTCTGCTTTATCAAGTAAATATCTTAGTGCAGAGTGATTTATGTATACCACCACCTTAGACAATGTTAAATATAATCTAAATTTATTGAAGGAGAATACCACTGCTTTGAGTTCTTTTTTCGTAGTTGTATAATTCTCCTCTGCGTTATTAAGTGTTTGTTTAGCATAATATATAGGGTGAAAGTGTTTGTTTCAGTGTTGTCCTAAAACAGCTCCTACTACAAAACTGCTAGCATCACATATGATCTCGAAAGGTTGAGCAAAATCAGGTGCAATAATAATAGGAGAATTAATTATTCTTTCATTCAAAAACTCAAAGGCTTGCAGACACTCTTGATCAAAAATAAAAAAGTGTGTCTTTCTCTAAAAGCCTTGTAAGTGGTTTAGTTATCTTAGAGAAGTCTTTAATGAACTGGCGATAGAATCCGGCAAGACCTAAAAAGCTTCTCACTGCCTTAACGGAGGTTGGTGGTGGCAACTTTTCAATGGTTTCAATCTTCTCTTTATCCACTTGAATTCCATGGCTTGAGATCTTATGGCCAAGTATTAACCCTTCTTGCACCATAAAATGACACTTCTCCCAACTGAGTACTAGATTTGTTTCCTCATATCTCCTCAGAACTATTTCTAAATTTCTCAAACACAAATCAAAAGAATCACCAAAAACAGAAAAATCATCCAGAAAGACTTCCATAAAATCTTCAACATACTTATTAAATATTGCTAACATGCACCTTTGAAAAGTGGCGGGTGCATTACAAAAACCGAATGGCATATGTCTATAGGCAAAGGTACAAAATGGGCAAGTGAATGTTGTTTTCTCCTAGTCTTCTAGTGTTATATGGATTTGGAAATATCCAGATAATCCATCTAGAAAATAATAATAAGAATGGCCTGATAATCGTTCTAATATTTGATCAATAAATGATAGAGGACAATGGTCTTTCCTAGTAGCATCATTTAAATTCTGATAATCGATACAGACACGCCAACCTGTTACTATTCGCATTGGAATCAATTCATTCTTATCATTTGCTACTACTGTTAAACAACCCTTCTTAGGAATGACATGTACAGGACTAACCCATGAACTATCCGAAGTAGGGTTTATCATTCCAGCATCTAACAACTTAATAATCTCAGCCTTCACTACCTCTTTCATATCTGGATTTAGCCTACGTTGTGGTTGAATAGAAGGATTATAATTTTCTTCTAAAAGGATCTTGTGGGTGCAAAACTAGGGTTGATACCTTTTATATCAGTTATTTGCCATGTTATAGCACCTTTATACTTCTTTAGCACAGTTATTAACTTTTGTTTTTCAATTTGAGAAAGATTAGAAGAAAAAATAACTAGGTAAGTAGAATTAGATCCTATGAATGTATACTCAAGATGATCTGTTTTTTTTAAGTTCTACTATCGGTGGATCCTTAGTATTATTCTTATGAACTTCAAGATCTCCTTATGTAATCAAAATATACTTAATCTTCTTGTTTATCGAAATAGAGTTATCTAGATAATATAAATGTTCAACAATATCTTGATTTTTGTCTTCTTCTAGATACCTGTTAGTTGTGCAAATCTCTAAAGGATCTCTATAATATAATTCAGAATTCAAAGAAGTAATAACATTATCAACACCAGGACAAAAATAGAAACAATCATCATTATCCAAGGATTGCTTAATTGTATTGTTGATTTGAAAAATAACTTCATCTTCCCCTACTCGCAAAACTAATTTACCATCAAAAAATAAGAGCTCTAGATGTGGCTAAGAATGGATGATCATGTATGAGTGGAATTTCTACATTTTCAACCATATCTTGAATAACAAAATCAACGGGAATATAAACTTATCTACCTTAACCAATACATCCTCTACTATTTCTCTAGGATACTTAATCGAACGATCTGATTATTGAATACTCATTCTAGTAGGTCTAAGTTCTCTTATACCTAGTTTTAAATATAGTTTATAAGGCTTTAAGTTTATACTAGCTCCTAAGTACGCTAGAGCTTTATTCACTTGTAAATCACCGATTAAACATGGAATTGAAAATGAACCGGGATCCTTGAGTTTTTGTGTTAATTTGTCTTGTAAAATAGCAGAATATTCTTCACTAAGTGTTACTTAAGATAATTCTTCTATTTTCTTTTTATTCAAAATCAAGTCCTTTTGAAATTTAGCATACTTTGGCATTTGAATGACTTCAAAAAGGTAAATTAACATGTTATCTTTTAAACATAGATAAGAACTTTCCATATTACGCATCCATGCGCTCCTTGTTCAGCTTCGCTGGATATGGTATTGCTGGTTTATACTCCTCTGATTTTGAATTCATATCGTTCTGTCCTTCACCACTAGACTCTCCATGGGGTGCTTCCTTTGTAAGCATTTGGTCTTGTAATTCCTTTCCACTCCTCAATTGGATTGTTTTTGTATGCTCCATTGGGTTTGTTTCGGTATTACCCGGCAGTGTTCCTTGTTGTCTTTCAGATACCATCCTTACGAGTTGACCTATCTGATTCTCCAAATTCCGAATAGAGCCCTCTTGATTCCAAAAAGCTACATCAGTTGTTTGCATGAACTTGGTGAGTACATCATATAATGATGTCTTCCTTTTCTCCGGTTGTTGTGGTGTCCAAACATAGGTTACTTGCCTTGATTTCCTTGTCCTCCCCAAGAGAAGTTGGGGTGGTTCCTCAACCAGGATTTTATGTAGAACTATATGGGTTGTTTGCTTGGTTAAAGGGAGGTATGGTATTTTTGCCCATATAGCCAACATGTTCAAGCACTTGAGGTCACAACCAGACATTCCACTAAATGAAGGGTCCTATTGTTGAGGTACTATAGAGGGTGATGCTAAAGATTTATTATCCATCTTCTGATGAAGCTTCTCCACTTGAATAGCTAAGGTAGTGACTGCGTTCACTTCATAGATTCCTGAAGGCTTATTAGGCTTTTGTCTTACGGTAGTCCATTGATAGTTGTTCATTGCCATGTCTTCTATCAACTGTTGAGCCGCTTTTGGTGTTTTATTATTCAAGCTCAACTAGCTGCATCTATCATCTGTTTAGTTGCTGTATTGAGACCATTATAGAAGGTTTGAATTTGAAGCCAGGAAGGTAATGCATGATGGGGACACTTCCTTAATAGTTCCTTGAATCGTTCCCATGTATCATATAATGATTCAGATTATAGTTGAGCATATGTAGAAATGTCATTCCATAGCTTTGTAGTCTTCACCGGTGGGAAATACTTCATTAAAAACTTCTCAACCATCAGATCCCATGTAGTGATCGACCCTCTAGGTAATGAGTTTAACCACTGCTTCGCCTTATGCCTTTGTGAGAATGGAAACAATCTCAATCGAATGGCATCATTGGTAACGCCATTGATCTTGAATATATCACATGAAAGTGAGGGGATCGATCTACTTAACTCTAGAGGGGGGGGATAAAGTATTTTAAAACTTTGATTAGTTTTATAGTAGAATTAAAATAAGTGATATCAGTATATGCATAAAGAGAAGTATGAAAAAGAAACTATCACATCATAATATTAATAAAGAATGGAACAACCAGATGACACAAGAAAATTATAGTGGTTCCCCAAAACTGGGTACATCCACTCTTCTACCACCCTGGGAGGAATCCACTAACAGGTTTTTGATCAGGTGCCCTGCAACCACAGGTTTTTACTAAGGTGCCCTACCACCACAAGATCTATTTTAAGGGAGATCTCACAACCCTTTAGGATTTTGATCAGGTGCCCAAAAACAAAATCAAGTCTTTTGATAAGGAGACTTGTCAACCAGGTGTTGACTTTTGAAGTGAGTTAGAAACCCTTTTTATAGTGGGAAATGAAAAGTGATGTTGCCTTCTCTTTCTCAAACAGCTGAGAAGACTTAGTGGATGTTGTTGTCAAAGCTCCCCCTGAGATGAAGAATGGTTAAGGAAGATGAGAGCTTTACATAGGGTGTAGGTCTTGATGAAGATCTTAAGAAACTTCTTGGACTGTTGTTGATCAGTTGTCCTTGTGAAGCCCGAAGCAAAAACTAAAGAAGACTAAAGATCTGTGTATTGTTGTTCTTCTTCGATTTCCTGTAAATAACAATGATTTTCTCTATATTAGTTGTGTGTAAAAATTATTGTTGTTCTTTTTGAAAAAAATCTTTTATATCCTAAGAGGATTTCTTCCTTTGAATTTTGAATATTATTTTTGATTTGCTTCTTAGAATCTGGGAGTTGAAATGGCTGGAAAATGTCTTTAATATATTCCTCAACTATCCCAATAAATAAGTCAAGTAATTAACTCTGTGAAATCCATAATAAATACTGCCTTGGAACAGCTATATTCTTGAGAATATAAGCATTAATTATCAGAAAATTACTGCCTTAGAATTATACCAATTGAATTCAAAATGATAGAGAAGTCGCCAAAACTGATACTGACAGAAATCATCGAACTTAGGATAGATTTCGTCAACCTGAACTCAAAGTTTGTCGACCTGAGAAACCATCTTCGTCGAACTGAGCTCAAAGAGAATTAATCTGGATAAAAACTGCCAATGCTGAGCTCCAAGTTCGTCGTCCTGAGGTAGAATTTCGTCGATAAGAGAAACTGTGTAGAGAAGGGAGTTCGTCGACCTGAGCTCGAATATCGTTGAGCTCAGCTCAGAGTTAAAAATCTGAGTTCATCAATTTGCGATCGACGATCGTTGAGCTGAGTTCGAAGAACTTCGAATTGACTTCTAAACTCTTAAAAGCTGCAATTCTTCTAAGTATGAGTCTCTGGAGTCTTCAAAATGCTGGATCAATGATTGTCTAACCTAGTGAGACTGACATAGACCTTAGAACAAACAGATTGACCCTAGGCTATACATGATGGGTCAAAAACCTAATAGTGCACCTAACCCAAATCTTAACTAGGGATCCAACAATCTCCCCCTATTTGGGTGAGGTAACTAAACAAAATAGAAAAGCAAAAAAACACAAAGCAATATAAATATCTGACAGAATTTTAAACTATTCAACAGATATAATATAGCTAAGTTCAATACACATATATATCACAGAGAAATAAATGTTCAAGATTTGTCAGAGGGAGGAGCAGAAGATGATTTAGCAAACATAATTATCCTGTGAGGATTCTCTGCTTCCTTCTAAGACATTTTCATGTCTTGAACTCCAAGAACTGTAACAGATGAAGCTCTGGGAACTACAGCTTCTGGATGTACCTGCATATATTCATTTGGATCAAATAAATGTCTGTCTACCTTAAATTTGTCAAATTCTTTTTGTCTATAGGTATACATTGTAGTGAACTTTGATGGATCTTATCCTTCTGCTCCAGCTTTGTTCATTTGGGATAAACCAATCAATTCTTGAAATCTAGCCATTCTGAAATTTGGATCTAATTCAGGTTCATAAGCTGAAGAGAGAGGTCTCTATAGATCAGTTGTTGGAGCATCATGAACAGACTTTTGGGAATTTTTGAAAATAATAGATTACTGTTGGAAATTTGTTGGAGGAGGAGACTATTGAGATTTGCTTGAGTAATAGGACCCTGGAGGTCTGCATTGACTGTACTTCCCAATAGGTCTAAAAGAATGATGGGAGGCTGGCCTGGGAGTCTGAGAGTTGCTGGAAGCTGGCTTCTGAGTTTTTTGCAACACTTCCTGAAGCACCTGCAGGAGGAGGAGGAGGAGGTCCTCTCATAGTCTACTTAGGTGGGTATTTGTATCTTCTTCTTTTCTTCCTTTCCTTTTGCTCATTCTTGGATAACCACATCCATTGAGGCATTTCTTAATATGGAGTAATATTTGGCAGAATGTAATAGTGTGTGTCAGATGTAGGATTATGCTTAGGAACAGCCTTGGTAGTAGCCTTTCTTTTCTTAGATTTTTTCTTCTTTGGACCAGAGTCATCAGAATCCTCATCATCATCATCAGATGATCCAGCAGGATTGTCATATAAGTCATCAATTTCCTTTAGAGATTATTTAGAGATTTGCTTCTCAGCCTGAGGCTGTACTTTAATGGCTGGCTCGACAAAAATTTCTGTAACAGTCTGATTGCTCTCTTCTTCGTCCATGTCTGCAAACATAATATCATCAAGATCTGGCATTGGGGACTTAGCCCATATATGAGGATGAGGAGTGCAAAAATCTTCAACAACTATTATATTTGTAATCTCTGGAACTACAAAACTTGCCCTTAGTTGATCCAAGTCTGCAGGACTTATTGGAGCAGAATAACATACAATAGCCTGGGAGTAAGCAACATCAAAACAAGGCAAAACATTTCTATAAATTGGATTGAAAGAATTGAGTAAAGAATTCAAATCAACTGTGGGATTTATAATAAAATCACCAGCAGTTCTTATTTCTTCATCTATATCATAAGCCATATCCATATCAGAATCATCTATAATATCTATTGGAGTGTCTGTCTCTTGAGAATCTACTGTTGCTGGTGCTGCTAGAGCAGGAACTCAAAATTCTTTACAAGACATCTCCCCCTGCCTGGTTTCAGAGGGTCCTGAAGCCAGGCCCCCAAAAGAAGGGATAGTAGAGAGGGCTGCAATTCTAGTAGATAGAGAAGTGATAGAGGCAGAGAGAGTAGCAATAGCATTTGCTATTAATTACTCTAGAGTAGGAGAGATGAATTTTAGAAGATCTTTAGCAAAATAAGAGAAATTCAAATATAGGGGTTCTGGAGCAGAGGGAGTATAAGAGGCATGATTTCAACAATTAGAACATACAAAAAAGTCTTGAGGGAAATCTGTATGAAGAATTCAGGGAATGTTGAGGTAGGGTTAAAAGGAATGGCAGTAAAGGTGGTTGGAATTGTGGTAGAAGAAATTTGAGCAGAAGGAATTATTGTGGTAGGAACTGATGTAGTGATGAGTGATAATTAATACTCATTTATTAGTATAGTTTGAATATCATTTTGTATGTAAATAAGGAATTTTTATGTAAATTAAGGAATAAATGATTTGTTTTAAATTTTCTTCTTTAAATAAAACTATATAGAAAGTAATACTGTATTATCACAAAAATGAATATATTAAAGTTAAATAAAAATATATATAAGTTATGTATAAAATTAGAAGTAATATATTTAAGTTAACTATAATTATTTATAATATTAAATATAAAATATAATATGACTTATATGTATATATATTAAAGATATAAAAAATATATGTTTTATAAAATAATGTATAAAATAATTATAAATAATATATATAAAGTTAAGGGGAGCTTTAGTGAGTTTAAAATAATTAATTAAAATATTATAAAATATAATTAACATAATATATAAAATATAAAGTTTAAATGTATATATTATTAATTAAATTAAAATATAAAATATAAAGTTACTAAATAAAATATAGTTTATATTTATAATGTGTTTGTGTTTATGCAGATATGATCAGCTGGCCTAGTGGAGTGGGGGTTCTTGTGAAATTCAACAGGTTGCGGGTTCGAATCCAGGCATTTGTATTTTTGTGCCAATTTAACTGCAACCCGCCATCACCCTATGACCCGCCAGCAACCTGCAACCCGCCATCACCCTGCAACCCTCCAGTAACCTGCAACCCGCACTCACCATGCAACCCGTCAGCTTTTCAATCAGCAACCCGCTAGCTTTTATATCAACAGTCCAACAGCTTCTCTATCAGCTGCTTATCCATCAACAGCTTTATACTTATCCAGCCAGCAAACTCAACTGCCACGTCAGCTTCATACTTATCCAAGCCGCCACGTGTCAAGCTGTCCAATAGACAGCAGTCCCATAAGCTGAATTTCAGCTTTTGAAAAAGCTGTTTGGCAACTTTTTCATAAGCTGTTTGGCAACTTTTCCAAAAGTGCTTTTCCAAAAGCAATTTTTTTCTAAAAAAAGAGTGACAGGGCTGAGTAGAATTATTTGAACACCAGCAGCTTCCTTAAGAACTGTTAGGACTCCCCAGCTCTCTGACAAGGAACTGGTAGTAGCTTTCAAGTATTCTAAAGTTCTGTAAGTTGTAATATTTTAGCTTTCTTTTCAGCTTTTTAGAAAGTTGTAATAATTATTCGGACTTTATAAAATAGACTCTTTCAATTTAAATTCTGAGAACTTTACTGCTTTATTTTCAGTTTTTACCTTCCTTTTTTTCATACTATCCCGAATGAAAGGCGAAGTTGTGCATATGACCTGTATTAAGATAGTGTGAAACTGCTTTAAAAATTATTTTCAAACCCTTATTATTTCATACTATCCCGAATGAAGGGCGAGGCGAAAGCCTATGACCTGGATTAAGATAGTGCGGAGGCTCTGCAAAATTTTACTACCCTATCCCAAAAACAAAGGTGAAGCGAAAGCTTAAATCCTGGATTGAGATAGATAAGTAGATATTATTTTCTGTACTTTATACCGCCCTCATCCTGAGAAGAGGATAAGAACCCTTAGCACTTGGTAAAGATGAGCTCTGGGCTGGATATTATTTTCAACTATTTCAACTCTACTTTCTAGTTATCCTAACTAGGGTTTTCTATTAATTGATCATATACAAGGTGAAGAGACACTACATTTACGTTAACCCGTTTTAAACGCAAGCCTCCCCGGTCGTACTTTCGAGTCAGTGATGCTACCAAAGGGACCCTCTCGTTAAGTTAGGTAATAAAGAAATAAAGTTGTTCTTTAATAGCTTAATTAATATTCTCTCAAAGTAATTCTAAAATCGAGGACTACCTTCTAAGTCCCTATCTTAATAAAATCACGTCTATATATTTTTCTATCTTTTTTTTTAAATATAAACTCCACTCCGTTTGTTCGATAAAATAATAGTCCGTTCTAAAAAGTAGAATAATTAACACCGATCCCAGGAAAAATATGACCTTGATATTTTCTACAAAATACTATACTCCTATGCGATAGGTACTCTTGCCTTAATCCACAGGATGTAAGTAAGTAAAAAAAAGAGATAGACTTATATACGTAAAAGATTATATAAAACCAAATCTATCTTCTTTAAAACAACTTTACTTATCAAACTTTTTGGCGCCGTTGCCGGGGATTCGTTTATATGTGTTAATATTTGAAAATAAAAAAACACTATTACTTTTATCTTTTCTTTTTCTTGTTATTTTAAAACCTTAGTTTTTGTAAAAATAAAACAAAAATAAAATTCTCTGAATTTAAAACTTTGTTTTTATAAAACCTAATTTTTTATTAACAAGTTTATTAACCACTAACGAATTCTAACAAAAAAACCTAACCTACTATTTTAACGTATTTTATATAAAACTTTTCTTCTTAAAAAACTTATTTATAATAAAAACTACTTTTTATTATAAAACCTGTTTTATAGAAAACCTGTTTTATATAAAAAACATGTTTTTAGTTATTTTTTATTTTAAGTCTTTTTCGTGTGTTTGTATTTGTGTTTGTTTAACTTAGTTTTTTTTTCTTATTTTTTGTGTTTTTATACAAAAGTTTTTTTTGTGTATGACCCGCAGAACTCCATCTGATTTAAATCTAGAATTTGATCCTTAAATCGATCGCACCTTTCGCAGGCGCCTCCGATCTCTGAATCAAGAGCTTGTATTAAATTTAGAAGAGTCCATAGGCACCGCACACGTTCAAGAAATGACAGCAGAGCAACAACAAATGCCAGAGGTGGTCCCCCAAAGGACCATGTCTTATTATGCACGACACAATTTAGATGACATCGGGTCTAGTATCGTTCGTCCACCAATTGCTAATAATAACTTCAAGATTAAATCGAGTATAATCCAAATGATTCAAAATTTCGTTCAATTCGATGGATTGCCCGACGAAGATCCAAACACGCACTTGTCCAACTTCTTAGAAATATGCGACACATTTAAGAGAAATGGCGTCACTGATGATGCCATCCGTCTTTGCCTATTTCCTTTTTCATTACGAACGAAAGCCAAATAGTGGCTAGGTTCTCTCCCCTGAGGATCTATTACCACTTGGGCTGAAATGACCGAAAAATTCCTCACAAAGTATTTTCCACCTGCAAAAACTGCACGTCTGCGTGCGAATATTTCTTCCTTTGTGCAAGGTGAGTCTGAGTCTCTTTATGAGACTTGGGAATGTTTTAAGGAATATCTATGTCGGATTCCACATCACGTACTGCCAACTTGGCTCCAGGTACAAATATTTTATAATGGTTTGAATATTCAAACCAGACAAGCCATTGATGCTGCCGCTGGGGGCACGCTTAATAACAAAACCCCCGAGGCCGCTCAAACCCTCTTTGAGGAGATGTCCATGAATGCGTACCAGTGGAACATTCCAAGGTCACGCCCAAAACAAGCTGGGATTTATGAGCTCGACACTTCTTCTACTTTAGCACTCCAAGTAGAAAATTTAACTAAATAATTGGCAGGAATATCTGCTTCCTCCGCACCTACTACTTGGAATCCGAATAATAATATAATTGAAGAAATCGATTATATGGGGAACTCTTATAGACCTTCATATAATCCTAATATGAACTTAAATAATAATTCTTATAATCCAGGATATAGGAACCATCCTAATTTTTCATGGAGCAACCCCAATAATGCTCAACGCCCTCCGATTGCAAATCCAAGTGGATTTGCACCGCAACCCCCACAACCACAAAAACCACCACCACAACCGCACCAATTTAGGCCAACCCCGATAGAAGACATATTCATGAAATATGTCAGTATATATGAGTCCAATATCCGGAACCTGGCTGGATCAATTAAAAACTTAGAAACACAAATTGGACAAATTTCAAAAATGCTATCGGAACTCCAACCTGGTAATTTGCCAGGAAATACGGAACAAAATCCACGGGATACTGGCCATTCTAGTAACCCAAGTTGACAAGCCGTCAAACTACGAAGTGGCAGGGAGATACCACCACCCATTAGGGTAGAAAAAGAAGCTAAAGTTAACCTCCCTACACCACTTCCCGTTACGTCTCTGCCTCCTCAACCCCCGCAAATTTCTTCCCCACATGTTGTTTTACCTTATCCATCTAAATTAAAATATGAGCGAGAAGATGAACAATGTAAAAATTTTCTAAAAATGCTAAAACAAATTCAAATCAATATACCTTTCTGCGAGGCAATTGCACAGATGCCTAAATACGCAAAATATTTAAAAGTGTTATTTTCTAATAAAAAGAAACTCGAATATATTTCGAGAGTTTTCCTTAACGCCGAATGTTCAACCATTTTATTATATAAATTACCCCAAAAATTAAACGATCTGGGACGATTTTCCATTCCGTGTCTCTTCGATAATCTATTAATAAAAGACGCGTTTGCAGATTTAGGTGCTAGTATAAATTTAATGCCCTACTCGCTCTTTCAGAAACTAGGATTAGGTAACCCCAGCCCAACTAAAATGAGCATCCAATTAGCAGATCGTTCTATTAAATATCCAATAGGGATAGTAGAGGATGTTCTGGTCAAAATAGACAAGTTTATCTTCCCGGTAGACTTTGTTATACTTGATATAGAGGAAGACGCCGATGTTCCAATAATTCTCAGTCGTCCTTTTCTCGCAACCTATCGCGCGATAATAGACGTAAGTAATGATAGAATTCTCTTACGAGTTGGAGATGACGAGGTTACTATCGATATAGATCCCTCTATGAAAAATTCTTTAATAAACGACGATTCCTGTTATATTGCGGAAGCCTCTTTTGAGGAAAATGGTTTTCCCTATTCTGATTTACTTTCAATTACTGTAGAAGAATCGGACTTGGCAGACTTACCCATTTCAGAAGAAATGCCTACCGATGATCCTTTAGAACCTTTTATATCTTAAACTTCTACAACTCTAAAAACTCCAACTTCATATGAAAAACCACTAACCCTCGAGCTGAAAACACTTCCTGCACATTTAAAATACATTTTCCTTGAAGCCGAATCTAAACTCCCTGTTATCATTTCTGCCGAATTAAATGATAAGAAAACGTCTGAATTAATAGAAGTGTTAAAACAACATCGCCATGCATTAGCACGACAAATTTCTTATATCCAAGCACTCAACCCATCTTTTTGTACGCATAAAATATTTTTGGAAGATAACCCTCGCAAATCTATCCAGCCCCAACGACGTTTAAATCCTAATATGAAAGATGTCATAAAAGTTGAAGTAATGAAATTATTAGATGCAGGAATTATCTATCCAATCTTAGATAGCACATGGGTTAGTCCCGTACAATTCGTCCCTAAGAAGGGCGGTATAACTGTAGTGCCAAACGCTAATAATGAACTACTTCCAACAAGTACTGTTACGGATTGTAGGATGTGCATTGACTATCGAAAATTAAATGATGCCACCCGTAAAGATCACATTCCACTATCGTTTATAGATTAAATATTAGAGCGACTCTCGGGTCACTCATATTATAGTTTTCTCGATGGTTATTCAGGGTATTTACAAATTCCTATAGCCCCTGAAGATCAAGAGAAAACTACGTTCACTTGCACCTTTGGTACTTTCGCCTATAGGCGAATGTCGTTTGGACTTTGTAATGCGCCAGCTACATTTCAAAGATGTATGCTAGCTATTTTCGGCAAGTTAGTAGAGGACGTTATGGAAGTGTTTATGGATGATTTCTCCGTATTTGGAGACTCATTCCGTATGTGTTTAGATAACCTCGCTCGTGTTCTTCAACGCTGTGAAGACACGAATTTAGTGTTGAACTGGGAGAAATGCCATTTATGGTCCGTGAAGGTTTAGTTCTCGGTCATAAAATTTCTTCCCAGGGAATCAAGGTCGATAAGGCAAAAATAGAAATAATTGAAAAACTTCCTCCTCCAACAAATGTAAAATCTATTCGAAGTTTCTTAGGCCATGCAGGTTTCTATAGACGATTCATTAAAAATTTCTCTAAAATAACAAAACCATTAACTCATTTATTAGAAAAAGAAGCCCCATTTATATTTGATAGTGAATGCTTAGTAGCATTCAATATTATTAAGGACAAACTTATCAAATCTCCTATTTTAGTAGCCCCAGACTGTTCCTTTCCTTTTGAGATCATGTGTGATGCAAGTGATTATGCGGTAGGAGCTGTCTTAGGACAACGGAGTAGACAAATATTTTCATCCTATCTATTATGCAAGTAAAACTCTCACATCCACACAAACCAATTACACGACCATGGAAAAGGAACCGATTGTATTTGCATTTGATAAGTTTAGATCTTATATAACGCTTTCAAAAGTTATAGTTTTTACGGATCATTCTGCATTAAAATATTTACTATCTAAGGCAGATGTAAAACCCCGTTTATTACGTTGGATTCTCTTATTACAAGAATTTGATTTAGAGATCCGAGATAAGAAAGGCACAGAGAATTTGGCAGCCGATCATCTTTCTCGACTAGAGAATGCTGCAATAGATACACTCGTGGAAGCCGACATCGAAGATAAATTCCCTGAAGAAAGTCTCCTCGTCCTCGAAAAGGTAGCAAACTCTTCTACTCCTTGGTTCGCAGACTTGGCTAATTATTTAGTAGCACGATTCCTTCCAAAAGTTTTTTCAAGTCAAGAAAAAGAGGAAATTCTTTTCTGACTTGAAAAACTACTTTTGGGAAGACCCGTATTTATTCCGAGTCTGTGCCGACCAAGTAATTAGAAGAGGTATTTCGAACGAGGAAAGACTAAAAGTACTACGACACTGCCACAAAGGACCAACCGGTGGACATTATCAATCCAACCGGACTGCACGTAAAGCCCTTGAAGCAGGAATCTTTTGGCCTACTTTATTCAAGGATGCTCAAAAATTGGTAAGCGTTGGCAACTGCTGCCAACGGTCAGGTAACATTTCCCGTCGGGATGAAATGCCCCAAAACTTTTACTTAGAATGTGAAATTTTTGATATGTGGGGCATAGATTTTGTAGGCCCTTTACCTCCTTCTTTTAAAAATCATTATATCTTAGTAGCGGTCGATTACGTTTCACGGTGGGCTGAAGCGCAAGCTTTACCCACCGCTGACTCGAGAGTCGTTGTTAAATTTCTGAAAACCTTATTTTCACGTTTTAGCATGCCTTGGGCTATAGTTAGCGATCGAGGTACTCATTTTTGTAACACCCAGATGGCTAAAGTGTTAGCCAAATATGGAGTTACTCATAAACTCGCTACCGCTTATCACCCTCAAATAAGCGGCCAAGTGGAGGTAGTCAATAGAGAACTAAAGCGCATATTAGAAAAGACTGTAGATACCAATCGAAAAGATTGGTCCCTCAAATTAGATGATGCACTTTGGGCCTACCGTACAGCATTCAAAACTGCGATCGGTTGTACACCTTATCGTTTAGTATATAGAAAGACATGTCACCTACCTGTAGAATTAGAATATCGCGCATACTAGGCGCAAAAATTTCTTAACTTAGATACAAACTTAGCCGTTGAACAACAAAAATTTCAACTCAATGAACTTGAGGAATGACGTGCAAATGCCTATGAAAATAATAAATTTTATAAAGAGCGATCTAAGTTTTATCATGATAGGAAAATTAAATTTCCAAAATCTTTTTCACCAGGTGATCTTGTCCTACTATATAACTCACGCCTTAAATTTTTTCCAGGAAAATTAAAATCCTGATGGACCGGACCCTTTACTATTAAACAAATTTGGCCATATGGGACCGTTCTTATTTCTAACCCTGAACTCGGAACTTTCAAAGTAAACGGGCACCGTTTAAAATTATATTTTACTGGGGACCCTTTTCAAAAAGAACCTGAAACCCTAACACTACTCCATAACCTCGAAATATAAATTCACTTGTATATTTCCATCTTTTATGCTTTTGTATATTCTGTACATATTTTTTACTTCATACCCATGCCTAACATAAGTATGGGGGTGCTTTTAGCTGCAATTGTTTTTATCACTTATATGTTTTCAATAAAAGCATTTTTTTAGTACTCATCCCAAACAAGTCAAAACTTTTAAAACCATACTATATAAATATATTCCAACAATCTGAGTTGATCAAAAATGCAAAATATTAAATTTTCAATTTTACTACTCCTTCTCATAACTAGATAGATATAAATATCCGGAATAAACTTGTAAACCCTACCTTGTAAAATTTCATTACAAACGGTGTTAGTTTTTTAGCAAGCCTGCTTTAACATATCAAAAATACATATATATACAATAGAAGCAAAACATATTATGTTCACCAAACAATTTTAGACTGTAATTATCATTACTTCAATCTTGTTAAAATATAAAAAATATCAAGCTATTATCATTGCTCTCAAAATCTTTTATCAAAATTATTTTTACAACCCTACCTACTATTTTGCTTGGCATGTTTCTTTACGCACGCAAGCATTTAGGAGTATGTGCTCCTAGAAAAGAAAAGATCTTATGTCCATGGGAATAAAAAATACCGTAAACATAGGCATCCAATAAATATTAAAAGACCATATGAAATGGAGTATGTGCTCCTAAACATATGCATTGGATTAATTCAAAGTTCAATTCTGCAAAACTTTTTTTCTATTTTGGAAAGTATTTCCTAAAATAGTTATAACAATGCATGAATATGAAAAAAAGGTGAGGGGATAAAATTCATCACCTACTACATTCAAGCCTCTGTATGGGCAAAACCACCAAGTTGATATCTTGTAAAACTACTACAAATTGAATTAATTTTGCTTAAAATTTTGAGAGAGCATAATTAATAGGTTATAATTTCTCATCATATCTCATGCAAGATATAGTAGTCATAATGCCAATCTATCCTTGTTATATCTGATTTAAATATATGCTTACTATTTGTTTTCAAAAACTTTTTATGGCTATATATTCTAACTCTGGTATCAATAATATATATACGATAGCATTTAACTCTTTATTCACCGGATTTTTATACCTGTTTTATCTTGAAGAATTAAATTGATAGTAAATAGAAATTTTAATAAATTCTTCATTTACGCAACTCTTACTTTTGCTCTAGAATAGCAAATCATAAGTATGGGGGTATTTGATGAGTGATAATTAATACTCATTTATTAGTATAGTTTGAATATCATTTTGTATGTAAATAAGGAATTTTTTATGTAAATTAAGGAATAAATGATTTGTTTTAAATTTTCTTCTTTAAATAAAACTATGTAGAAAGTAATACTGTATTATCACAAAAATGAATATATTAAAGTTAAATAAAAATATATATAAGTTATGTATAAAATTAGAAGTAATATATTTAAGTTAACTATAATTATTTATAATATTAAATATAAAATATAATATGACTTATATGTATATATATTAAAGATATAAAAAAATATATGTTTTATAAAATAATGTATAAAATAATTATAAATAATATATATAAAGTTAAGGGGAGCTTTAGTGAGTTTAAAATAATTAATTAAAATACTATAAAATATAATTAACATAATATATAAAATATAAAGTTTAAATGTATATTTTATTAATTAAAATAAAATATAAAATATAAAGTTACTAAATAAAATATAGTTTATATTTATAATGTGTTTGTGTTTATGCAGATATGATCAGCTGGCCTAGTGGAGTGGGAGTTCTTGTGAAATTCAACAGGTTGTGGTTCGAATCCAGGCATTTGTATTTTTGTGCCAATTTAACTGCAACCCGCCATCACCCTACAACCCGCCAGCAACCTGCAACCCGCCATCACCCTGCAACCCGCCAGCAACCTGCAACCCGCCATCACCCTGCAACCCGCCAGCAACCTGTAACCCGCCATCACCATGCAACCTGCAAGCTTTTCAATCAGCAACCCGCCAGCTTTTTAATCAGCAGTCCAACAGCTTCTCCATCAGCTGCTTATCCACCAGCAGCTTCATACTTATCCAGCCAGCCAACTCAGCTGCCACGTCAGCTTCATACTTATCCAAGCCGCCACGTGTCAAGCTGTCCAATAGACAGCTGTCCCATAAGCTAAATTTCAGCTTTTGCAAAAGCTGTTTGGCAGCTTTTCCATAAGATGTTTGGCAACTTTTCCAAAAATGCTTTTCCAAAAGCAATTTTTCCCTATAAATAGATGGGAAGGGCTGAGTAGAATTATTCGAACACCAGCAGCTTCCTTAAGAACTGTTAGGACTCCCAAGCTCTCTGACAAGGAACTGGTAGTAGCTTATAAGTATTCTAAAGTTCTGTAAGTTGTAATATTTTAGCTTTCTTTTCAGCTTTTTAGAAAGTTGTAATAATTTTTCAGACTTTATAAAATAAACTCTATCAATTTTAATTCTGAGTACTTTACTGCTTTATTTTCTATTTTTTCTTTCCTTTTTTTCATACTATCCCGAATGAAAGGCGAAGCTCTGCTTATGACCTGGATTAAGATAGTGTGAAACTGCTTTAAAAATTATTTTCAAACCCTTATTATTTCATACTATCCCGAATGAAGGGCGAGGCGAAAGCCTTTGACCTGGATTAAGATAGTGTGGAAGCTCTGCAAAATTTTACTACCCTATCACAAAAACAAAGGTGAAGTGAAAGCTTAAATCCTGGATTGAGATAGATAGGTAGATATTATTTTTTGTACTTTATACCGCCCCCATCCTGAGAAGAGGCTAAGAACCCTTAGCACTTGGTCAAGATGAGCTCTAGGCTGGATATTATTTTCAACTATTTCAACTCTACTTTCTAGTTATCCTAACTAGGGTTTTCTATTAATTGATCATATACCAGGTGAAGAGACACTACGTTTACGTTAACCTGTTTTAAACGCAAGCCTCCCCGGTCGTACTTTCGAGTCAGTGATGCTACCAAAGGGACCCTCTCGTTAAGTTAGGTAATAAAGAAATAAAGTTGTTCTTTAATAGCTGAATTAATATTCTCTCAAAGTAATTCTAAAATCGAGGACTACCTTCTAAGTCCCTATCTTAATAAAATCACGTCTATATATTTTTCTATCTTTTGTTTTTAAATATAAACCCCACTCTGTTTGTTCGATAAAATAATAGTCTGTTCTAAAAAGTAGAATAATTAACACCGATCCTAGGAAAAATACGACCTTGATATTTTCTACAAAATACTATACTCCTATGCGATAGGTACTCTTACCTTAATCAACAGGATATAAGTAAGTAAAAAAAGAGATAGACTTATATACGTAAAAGATTATATAAAACCAAATCTATCTTATTTAAAACAACTTTACTTATCATGTAGTGGTGATTTCCTGGATGGGTGATTGAACTGGGGATTGATGGGTAGATGGTGGAGGAGTAGATAGCTGATTAAAGTTTGGCTGAGAGGATGTGGATGGAATGTCAGTCAGATGAATTGGAAGAGGAGACTGAGGCTGTATTGATGGAGAATCCTCTGGTATGTGGATTAGAGATTTAGGATGTGGATAATGAGGTTTAGAAGGTGAGCCAATAGGTATTGGAGAGGAAATGGATGGTTGCTGGAGGGGAGTTGATGATGGTTGTGGTTGATAAGGTGTTCAAGGAATTCTGATGGAGGGAGTTACTTCTTCTGGAGGTGGAGGAGTGGCCACAATTGCCCTTGTGTCCTCAGAAGTCCTGGAAGAGGAGGACCTTGAGGGTTTAGGGATAGTCATCTCCCATCTACTAAATAAGGAAGATGTAAGCCTCTTGGATGCATTAATGAATGTTGTCTAGGAGACTAGAAATTTAGATTCCTTGTCGTTGAGGTAAAAGCCTAATATCCTCCAAAAACACACCTCTTTCTTAGAATTCTTCTTTTTAATCAACTCAAACAATAACTTTCCAAACTTTACTGCCTTCTTATTTACCAGAGCACACATCACTATGAACTGGTGCCTGGTTATGTAGTCATTATTTGTGTGTTTTCTGAGCAATACCTTACCAACAATATCACCAAGGAATTTATACACAGCAGATAAATTCTATTTAAATAGTTTATTAGGGTTTCCTTCAGAATGACCCATTTTAATCAGCATATTATCATATTCAGGACTATCTATTTCAATATCTTGTTCTCCATTTATCAAATCGAAAATCTCTGTTAAAATGGCAGGGGTTAGAGTAACCTGATTTCCTGCAATGGTGCCAGTCATAGTATCTACATCATGAGAAGTCGATGTATAAACACACTCCCTTATTTCATTCGCTGGCAACTTGATTTTTGTGGTCATAAATTTCTTCAGTTGTTGTTCCTCAAACAGCTGCAGAATATCTATGAAAATCTGATCAGAGTGACGGAACGAATCGAAGTCGATGTCAAACCCGGTGTCATACTTCATGCCGGAAAGGGAAATCGCCGGAATCGCAATTGGTTTTCCTGCAAAAATGAAAGAGAGATCAAGTGTAAGAGAATAGAAAGTGCGGGATGGAGCTCAAAGAAAAGCTAGTTATAAGGTTTTCAGAATATAAAGCGCCAGACTCTTTCCTACGAGAATAAAAAGAAAATCTTTGCTCACAGGTCGACGAAAAATTTCATGAAGAAATGATATCGTCGATCTTAGTTTGAAGAGGGGAAAACTTTTCATTGTACTCAGGTCAACAAATAATTTTCTGAAGCAAGATCGACGATCTTCGCTCGACGAAAATAACTTCACATAGAGAGTTCATCGATCTCAGGTCGACAAAATTTCTCAAGAACTGTTCTCAGATCGTCGATCTCCGTTCGACGAACTGTGACCAATTCTTCGACCTCAGACAAAAAATTAAATAAATGTTTCTCCATTGATCATACCAAGCTGATTTAGAAAGAACAGATGTTTCTTCTCATCCAAAGGTTTGGTGAAGATGTCTGCTCTTTGTAAATCAGTATAGATAAAGACAAGATTAATTTTCTTTTTGTCCACAGAATCTCTAATAAAATGATGTCTTACATCTATATTCTTTGTCCTATAGTGATGTACTGGATTTTATACAATGGAAATTTCACTGGTATTATCACAAAATATAATTGAATTATTTAGATTGAAACCATAATCCAGAAGTTGGTTTTGAATCCACAATATTTGTGAACAACAACTGCTAGCTGCAATGTATTCAGCTTCTGTAGTTCAAGTGGACAAAGTTGTTTGTTTCATACAAAACCAAGACACAAGCCTATCACCAAGGAACTGACATATTCCTGATGTGCTTTTTCTGTCAACTATACATCTAGAAAAGTCAGCATCTTAGAATCAAGTTAATTCAAATTCCGACTCAGTTGGATAAAAGAATCCAAGATTTGGGCAACCCTTAATATATCTTAATATTTTTTTTAAGAAAATAAGGTGAGATTCTTTAGGGTTCACTTGGAATCTAGCACAAAGACATGTAGCAAACATTATGTCTATCCTACTAGCTGTGAGATATAATAAGGACCCAACAATAGCCCTATATGATTTCTGATCAACCAGCTTGCCATGTTCATCAGAATCAATCACAGTATTGGAAGTCATGGGTGTTTTCTTTGCTGAGGAATCAGTCATCACAAATCTTTTAACTAATTCATTAGTATATTTGGATTGGGAGATGAAAATGTCATCAAGGGATTGCTTCACTTGGAGACCAAGGAAGTAAGAAATCTCACCATTGCTACTCATTTCAAATGTGGAATGCATCAGGTCAGAAAACGTTTTGCTTAGTTTGGAATCAGTAGAGCCAAAAATGATATCATCTACATATATTTGTACTAACAATATGTTATTATTAAGATGCCTAGTAAACAAAGTCATATCTACAATGCCCCTAGTGAACTTATGTTCTATAAGAAAGCTAGCTTGGGTATCATACCAAGCTCCTGGAGCTTGCTTTAAACCATAAAGAGTTTTATGCAATTTGAAAACAAAAGAGAGATGAGTTGGAGAAATAAAACCTGGTGGTTGTTCTACATATACTTCCTCCTTGAGTTCACCATTCAAGAAGGCACTCTTGACATCCATTTGGTAAAGCTTGAAATTTTTATAGGTTGCAAATGCAAGAAAAATTCTTTTAGCTTCCAGTCTTGCAACAGGTGCAAAGTTTGATTATAGTCAATTCCATCTTCCTGTCTGTATTCTTGGGCTTCCAGCCTTGCTTTATTCCTGATGATGGCTCCTTGTGCATCCAATTTATTTCTGAATACCCACTTACTTCCAATAACTTGTGAGTCTTTGGGTCTAGGAACTAAGTCCCAAACTCTGCTTCTCTCAAACTGATTGAACTCCTCTTGCATTGCAATAATCTAGTGGTGATCTTGATCTGCATCTTTTATGGATTGGGGCTCAAGTTGAGATATGAAGCATGCATGCATTAAATTTTGGTTGAGTTGATGTCTTGTTTGCACAACAACTGATATTTCTCCAATCACTTGAGATATAGGGTGATCTCTAAGTGTGATAAGATCAGTTGGAGGAGTTGGTTTAGCAACAACATTGGGAACAAATTCCCCTTGTGGAATTAAATTTACTATTGAAGGATCAGCAATCATTTCATTCAAATCTTCTTCACTGTTTTCATCATCATGTGGAGAAGGAGGTGATATAGCCTCATTGGTGTGGTTCAGATCATCCAATTTCTCACACAGTTAGGGTACCATCAATAAATCTTTGGTAGAAGAATCCTTCTCCTTGTAATACATGTTAGCTTCATCAAATGTAATACGTATAGATTCTTCCATTTTTAAAGAAGATTTATTAAATACCCTATAGGCCTTGCTGACTTGGGAATATCCAAGAAAAATTCCCATTACAGCTTTAGCCTCAAATTTTCTAAGGTGTTTCTTGTTGTTATTATGAATGTAACATACATAACCAAAGATTCTAAAAAAGTCTATTTTAGGTTGCTTCCCTTTGAGTAATTCATATAAAGTTTTGCCCTTAAGTTTATGTATCAAACTTCTATTCATGATATCATTTGTTATGCTTACAGCCTTTGCCCAAAAGGATAGGTGCATATGAGCATCTACAAGCAATGTTCATGCAGCTTCAATCAGGGTTCTGTTTTTCCTTTATGCTACCCCATTTTGTTGAGGAGTTCTAGGAGCAGAGAAACAATGCCTGATACATTCCATCTCACAAAATTCTTGCATAGGAAGAGATTAAAACTCTGTACCATGATCACTTCTGATCAATGCAACTGGAGAAGAGTACTCAATCTTTATGCACTTAAGAAGTCTATAAGAACTTTAAAGTTATCTAACTTGTTTCTCAAGAAGAATACCCAAGTGAACCTATAGAAGTCATCTATAATAACTAAGGTATAAGATTTCCCTCCCAAGCTCTGTACAACAATGAGTCCAAATAGATCCATGTGTTGCAAATATAAAATCCTGGGTGAATCACTCTTATTAATAGATTTAAAACTATTTTTAGTTTTCTTACCTAATTGACAAGCCCTGCAACGGCTTTCCTTCTTGTAGGAGCAAGAAGGCAATCCTCTAACAAGGTTGTCCCTAGAGAGTTTTGCAATATTTTTAAGATTAACATGTCCTAATCTTTTATGCCAAAGTTCATTATTTTTACTAATTATATTAAATAGGCAAATTTCTGACCTAGCAGATTTGAAATTTACTACATCAATGTTTCCTTGTCTAAGGCCAGTTAAGACAGTTTTATTATATACAGAAGATATAATGCAAGAAATTTGATTAAATGATACCTGATAACCTTCATAACATAATTGGCTCATGGATATCAGGTTATGTTTTAAGCCACTCACATATGATACCTTCTTGAAAGTAACAGCTCCAATCTTGACAATTCCATAGCCTTCAGTTTGTCCACAGTTGGAGTCACCAAATATCACTTTTGGACCAAGCTTGGTCTTATAGTTTGTTAAGTTGCCCTTACTACCTGTCATATGCTTTGAGCATCCACTACCCAGGTACCACTGTTCCTCTATGGTAGGATAGTCTTTCACTTGCAAAATGAAAAGTTAGGTGTTCTTGACCCAGGTAACCTTGGGTCCTTGATTCTTTTCAAATTTAAAACTAGAAATGTAAGAGTATTCAGGTTGGTTCTTATATCCTAAGGGGTGAAATTTCCTAGGTGGAATTATCCATTGGGTGAATGGACTAACAAATTCTTTTCAATGATTAAATGTTTTTGAACAATTAATGATTATGTAGGCTGAACTGGGATCGATGAGTTCTGATAAGTTCCTCGACCTGAGTTCGATTAATAGGGATGAGTTCGTCGAACTCCATTCAGAGAATGGAAATATTCATTCTCTGAGCCCCAAAATAGTCGTTCTCGGCTCGACGTACCATATTGGTTTCGTCGATTGCAGTTCAAAGAATAATTATAATAGAATTCTGTGTTCGGAGTTCGTCGACTTGAGTTCGACGAACTGTACAAATTTCGTCGATCTTAGTTCGACGAAATCGATTGAACATTGTTATGATTTAGATTTTTCTTGTTCTTTCTCTTCTTCTTAGGTTTCTGTTTCAATTCAGTTGGTTTGTTTTTCTCATCTCCTTTTTCCTCACCCTTTTCAGATATAAATTTTATGGGTGTTGTGAGAATGTTTTTCTGAATTAGATGAGGTTGGCTTCATGAAACACATAAGCCTAGCTTGTCATTGAGCCTGGCATTTACTGTGCTTGTGATGTTCATCAATTTGATGCTTCTCCCATTAAGGGATTCTTCAAATTGCTTAGCCTCATTTAGTTTAGTTTTTAAAAAATTAATTTCTTCCGAGCTCAGAGAGAATTATTCTGGAGAAAAACTGCCAATGCTCAGCTCAAAGTTCATCGCCCTAAGGTAGAATTTTGTCGACCAGAGAAACTAGATAAAAGAGGGAGTTCGTCGACCTGTGCTCCAATATCGTTGAGCTCAACTCAGAGTTAAAACTCTAAGTTCGTCAATCTATGATCGACGATCGTCGAGCTGAGTTCGAAGAACTTCAAACTGACTTCTGAACTCTTACAAGCTGCAATTATTCTAAGTTTGAGTCTCTTGAGTCTCTTGAGTCTTCTGAAGGCTGGATCAAAGATTGTCTTACCTAGTTAGACTGACCTAGACCTTAGGACAAACAGATTGACCCTAGGCTATACATGATGGGTCAAAAACCTAATAGTGCGCCTAGCCAAAATCCAAACATGGGATCCAACATCATATATCTCTAAGAATCAAGCTAAGTGTGTGTTGGGGTCTTCATCTTGCAGGCCATCATATTGGACGTACTGTTGAACCATTTGAATAATGGATGGCTACAATTTGTAATCGTTGGCATCAATTGATGGTCTAACAATGCTTGACCCATTACCCTGGAGATTAGGTCTAGCAAAGTTAGACATGGTTTGCTCGTTCTGATTTGCCATGTTATCTGGATGATAATCTCCTTAGTTTATTATTTCCTCTTCTGAAAGTCTGTTTGAATTATCTGTGTAATTAGTTCTCAAGTCCCTTTGTGAGGTGTTGCGAATAATCCACTCAAGGTGAGGGTGAAATGGTGTTAATATTGTTATACATTACTCCTATTACTAGTCATGACATGTATACTTACTCCACCTGCTAGTACTAATGCGCTACTTAAATATATTGTACCCTTGTTGTAACATCCCAATATTACTTCTAGACCCCTTAGCTTAGATTGGGTTAGGCATGGGGTGGGTGTTAGGGTAATAAGCTAGGTTTGACCCTAGGTAGTGGGTTGTAGCCATGTGGGGCCCACCATGGGACCAAAGTCAAACTAGGTCAAACTAGCCTAAATAGGAACCCTAGCCACACCATGACCCCACCACGTTGCCCTAACCCTAAATACAATCTAAGTGGACCCTAAGGTAGGCCATGGGGTCAACTAGTTGACCCATGTTGAGTCAAGTCAACCTTTTGACCTAATTAGTGAAAACGGTGCGCTAGCCCAATTCACTGGGTTGGGTCCACCCAAACCAACCCAAAATCACTAGGTGGGTCTAAAGTGACCCTATACCCCCTATGGAAGAGAAAAATAGGGGCATGCAATAGTAACTTTGGAAATTACCTAGGAGAGAGAAAAGATGATAAATAGGAGAGAGAAAGTGTTAAGAAATTGTTTTGGGCCACTTGGGATCATCCCATCAACTCATAATTGGTTGGCTGACCATATAGGTGTATTAGAAGGTGTGGGGATCCACCATGCAGCATTGGGTCAAGCCCAAGCCCAAAACCGAGCCCCCTCTAACCTATCTCATTTATGTGAGCCAACCCCCTTCTCTCCACTCACCCAATTTAGCTCCTACCCATGGAACCCGACCCATTAGGGATTATTTAACCCAGCTGGAGCAGTGGGGCCCACTCCCAAACACCCAGCCGGCTCAAACAACCAACCCGAGCCCTACATTGGTGAAGCCGCCCATTCCTTGGTGAGGTCGCCCCCCCCCCCCCACTCTTATCTCAGCCCAAACCGAGCCCATCCCCTCATTCCCACTTCGTCCCTACCCCAGAGAGAGAGAGAGAAAGAGAGAACCAGCTGCAGCCATGGCTAACCGAGGAGGAGCTCGCCGGAATCTTCATTCCATGGGAACCCGCCGCCACCCTCAACCACAACTGCCGCCGATGGTCCGTATCCCTTCTCCTCCAAATGTACTAGTATCCTAGATCCACTAGGCTAGAGGTCGAGCTCAAACAAGCTCGACATTAGGAATCAAAAAGCTCGGATTTTCTGTATAAAAATGGCGTCCTGGAGCATTTCGGCTCGATTGCGCCGCCGCCGTCCGCCGCTCTCTGCCGCCCAGCCGCCGGCCAGCTCAAGCCCCGACCACCGTGAGGCCGGGGAAGGGCTTGGCCGGAGGTTCCGCCGCCGGAGATGGCCGGGAACCGCCCCGCAAAACCACCTTATGTCGGGTTGGCCATGCATGCTTGCATGGAGAAGAAACTCCAGACGCCGTCCGATTATCTTTAAAAATTCGTCTGATTATCATTAAATTTGGTTAAGTATTCTGCCCTGTAGGACATTTCTCCTAGGACTAGTCCTAGGCTAGGGCAGAAATGGAAACTTGAGCCCAAGCCAAACCAGATGTCCACATGACCTGAAATTTTGGGCATGTGTCTAATTTGGGCATATCTAGTCCCTGCCAAAAATTGAGAATTTTTGGGACAACTCTGCCTATAGTTTTTGTCATAATATCAAAAATTAAATAAATGGTATAATTGGAGTGTTAAGCCTCCAAATGGCACCAAATTTTGGTGGCAGGTCCTTAGGGGCATCATTGGTGCTTGGTAGAAATTTAAGCACAATTGGACCACTGCATGTTGGGTTAACCCATTTGCATGTGTTGGTTACTTATAGCCTTGGGGTGCTATTAGCAAGAAATGAAATATTGTGTATTTAGCCTAGTTGAGGCATCAAAAAATCATGGAATTTATTCCAGTGATTAATTAGGGTAAAACTCACCCTTAGAATTAATTATGGGATTTTTGGGATCAAAAATCCCATTATTTGAAATTATCAAAATATAGCTCTTTTTGGAAAAGAAATTGGAAAAATAGATTTTTACCAAGAAAAATCCCCAAAATCTGTCAAGTCAAAAATGAGGTGTTAATGGACTTAGGAAAATTTTTATATCTCTGTTTGAGAATTATTGGAGCAAAATACACTGAATTTACTCTTTTACCCTTTTTGTATTTATTCATGAATTATTGGAATTACATGTTGGAAAATTGTGCAATTATTTCTAAGAGTTGTATAATTGTAATATTAGCCTTGTAGAATTATTTCATAATTTTTGGATGCACTGTTAATTATGGAGTTAGCATAATGGCATTGTGGTAATTAAGTAATAATGGAATTTGATAGGCCACTACACTGTGGAATTTAATGAAGCTCTGCCATTAGTCATAAAGTAGAGATATATATTCTCAGTAATTTTCCTAGAATTTTGGTTAATATATTTCTTATACTTCATTTGGAAAATGATAAATATGTAGAATCTGTATTAATTATGGGATAAATAGAAATATAAAAAGGAAAATTATGAGATCTTGTAGACAGTAATATTTTACTCATATGCAACTCAGGAAAATTCCCTTAGGTCAGTAGATTTTAATTGATACCACTTCTTGTGTAAAATGACCTAGGGGATAATTTAAAGGATTTAATTAAAGGCCTTAATGACCTAGGAAAATTATGAAAATCAACACATTCATTTCATTAGTCCATACCACCCTAGGATAAATATTTGGGGTCAGTTGGACCAAAGATTTAGAAGTTCGATTTCAGGGTGGTATTAGGTCATGGGCTGCGCATAGTAAAAGTAGATTGTACCATAAGGCCCACCAGGGGATAGATCGACAATTGAGCTAGGGAATATGATTGGAATTATAACCCTGGTGGTTAGTGTCGTTTTAATGACGAGAGTAAAAGTGCAAGTCTTTGGGTAACCACTTGAGCGGGGGCCGGCGGAAGACCGTCGCCCTTCCGATAATGATAACTTAAGTCATTAGGTTAGTCCTAAAGTAACAATGAGAGTTGGTTGTGGACCTTGGGTAGACATCAACTAAAGTAAATATCCTTGAGAAAGGGAGCTTTGGGATTCATCCCATCGTAGCTCCTAGTGCCTCTGAGAGCCCTTCACCGGGAATACCTTGTGCAGTCCTGGGATTAACCTTAAATTTCTAAGTATAATAATCAGTAGGCAAGAGTAGTCTAACAGGTTAAGTGAACTGGACATGTTCTCACTCGGGCCGGGTTGGAGGGACTTGGAGTCTATTGACTACTTGCTCACCCGTGCAGAGTTGGAGGAAAGTGATGACATATATATACTCACCCGGGTAGGGTTGGAGGTTTTGTAGCACACACTCACCCGTGACGGGTTGGAGAGATTTGGGACAGGATAGTCCTTTGAGCTGGAGGCTCAATATATAATATTTGCATGTGCATATACTAGTGGCAGGCCATGCGGTACTGGCCAATCGTCACACCGACGGCAGTTCGGTGGACAAGGCGGGTGCGAGGGTTAGAGGGACCAGTAGGTTGTTTATACTGAGGTTTGGAGGACTTTTCCCGATAACGCGCACCCGGCCCAACAAGACTGACAGGTAGTCAGCAAAGTGTACGCAGAGACTCTAGAGTGCACTTGTCGGTGTACAGAGGCGTACAAGAGAGGTCTAGGCCTGGTAGTGTGTATACCCACCTAGAAGGCGGAGACGCCCGCTCCGCTGCTGCTGTAGCCACAACGGTAGTACCTGAGAGTGATGCTAGCTCTCGAAAAGTGGGAACTAAAGGTCTGTGATCACGGAGTCGTGTGTGTGTTGGACTGCCTGTTTATATCATACCCACCATATAGATGCATATCATTAACCTTCATAACAACCTATGACACCTAATGTATAAGTGGTATGGGACGCTTATATATTAGGACCTGCTATACGACCCCTTAGCCTATAAGCTTGAGTGGGCAAGTTTATAGGTTGAGGTTACTTTCCTTTTTATATGTATATTGCTTGTGACACCTGACACCCCATTGTATAAAATGGTATGGGACATTTTATACAATGGGAGCCCTGCAGAAGACCCCTTGCTTATGCGTACCCGCATAAGTGAAGGTTACTTTTCATTACTTACTTGGTTACATATTCTGCTTAGTTTCCCGTCACCTGCTTCCACTTTGCTACCCCTTGTCGTCCTCCGCATCCTCCTTCCACTCGGTGCCTAAGAGCGACAGGAGGAGGTGTTGAGGATACGACTTAGTCTTTTGACTAACATACGTTGACTCCCCCTTTTTAGGAGTTCGAGGAGATAGACCAACACGTCCAACGGGACGAGGAGGCCGGACTTGAGGAGCAGGTACCGACTACTACTACTACTACAGCGCGTCCTCAGGAGGGACGAGATGTCCATGATAGTTTAGACTTCCGCTCTTTGCTTTGTGATGAGAGATTCAATTATATAATGTATTGGGCGTAGGCCCTTATTTCTCTCTTTTGTTGTACTCATTGTGGACTATATTTATGTACTCATCATTTCTTTTATATGATATGTACTCTGTGCCTGTGGACTTATGTAGTTTTGTTTACTATACACTTTACTTCTGTTTCTCATATTGGCCGAACAGGTTATGATCGTACTAGCCGGCAGAATCGTCGTCTTGCGGTGTCGACTAACCCGTGAGTTAGTGTCACCGTAAGGCGGCGGTTCTGGGCATAAGATCAGGGCTCCCTTGGTAAGGGGGAGGATCTTACACTTGTTTCTTTCTTCACCCGGTGTTGGGGAGTCATCGGGGGAGCAGATGTGATAGCCACTTAGTATTTATGACTAATGGTTTCTACGTCTTCCTTTTTAGGAGGAAACCCCGCAGACAGAGGAGCAGCAGGATTTGCAGCAGGATAGCTAGGCTAGGACGACGGGGCCTGAAGGGACGGTGTCATCGCTATCATTAGTGACTGATGTGAGTCTTTGAGAGACTCTTGATGTAGCCCTTTGGGAAAATTTTATCCGTACTCTGATATTTAAGAAGCTTGTTGTATCTTATTTTATTTGTTGTACTTTTATACCTTTTACTTTTGTGTGGATTTGACTTCTTCTGTTTTATATTCTTGGTTGGGTTGGCATTGATTGATATTGGTTATAGCCGGTAGAACAGGCGTCATGTGGTACAGGTTAGCCCGTGTGCTACAGCTACCACAAGCCGGCTTTTCTAGGCATATGACTCCCCTCGTGCGGTGTTTTGTGTTTCAGGAGGGGGGTCTTACAATTTTAATGTCCCGATTCACGCTAGGACCCTCGTGCATGTTTTTTAATTCAGGAGAGCTGACTTGGGCTCAGGGAGTACTGGCAGCTAGGCTTACACTTGTGTAAGGGAGGTGAAGCCAGTCCAAATTAAGACACGGGTAGTAATACGGGCGTGTCCATACCTGTGTGGTACTCTGGTGCCAGAGTTTGAAATTCATGGAATTTCCAGAGAAGGACACGGGTAGTGACACAGGCGTGTCTCTAACCGTGTGTATGTGGACACGGGTAGTGGAACAGGCGTGTCCCTACCCGCATGTGTGACCAACACCATCGACCCTGTTTCCCGAGCATGACATGGGTAGAGACACGGGCGTGTCCCTACCCGTGTGTATGTGTCCAAGTAGTAGTTGAGTCGGCGACCGTGTTTCTCGAGCAGGACACAGGTAGAGACACGGGCGTGTCCCTACCCGTGTGTATGTTTCCAAGCAGTAGTCGAGTCATCGACCATGTTTCCCGAGCAGGACACGGGTAGATACACAGGTGTGCCCCTACCCTTGTGTGTGTGCAAAAGGCAGTCAAACCGTTGCCATGCTTGGACTGAGAAGAACACGGGTAGGGATACGGGCGTATCCTTACCCATGTAGTTTCCACATAAAAGGGGGAGAAACCCTAGTCGTTTTTCAGTCCTCCTTCCAAGCAATTTCTGTAGAAAAACTGCTGGAGAGGAGGAAGAAGGTGCTGGATCCAATTTTCATCCCGTGAAGAACCAACACCGCCGAGGAGAGGAAGATGTCGCCAAGAAGGGCGAAGAGATCCTTGGCCGGAAATGGTGGAAATGCCGGAAATGAGGTGAGCTTCCTCCCCTCTCCCTTGGTGCTAGATCTGTAGTTATTTCTAGGTGAGATATCGACTCAAAGGAGTCTTGACTTGCAAGATGATGATTTCCTAGGAAGAGGCCATTCTAGGGCTTGTGCTCTATGGATTCTGATGTCCTCAACCTCTCCTCTCTTCTTAAGTAGAAGGTTGATCGGTTTTGTGAAGAGATGTGGCCTTATGTTGGTGAATAAGGGAGGAGATGGTTTGTATATGATTTGGGATGATCGGTTAGAGGATGAAGACGAACCGATGTCATTCATTCCGCCTTAAGATGCGTGCAGAATCTATTTTCTACACGCAGCGATCATCATGGCCATTTTCAGATAGGCTAAGGCCAGATCTGGGCTTTCGACTAAACACGAAACTCGTAGCCCAAGGAAATACCTTTCTAACGAGTGGTTATACGCCTTCATGCAAAGTTCGTTGCCATAGGAAAGCCTGATGGAACTTGATGGCTGACAATATAAACGTGCAGAAACTGTATTCTAAACGTAGCAATCTTAGAAGCCGATTTCAAGCGTGTTACAGTCTGATATGGGTGAAGGACCGAATACAAAAGTTGTGGTTCTTGGAAATACCTTTCCAACGAATAGTTATTCGTCTTCATATGAGTCTCATGGACTCAGGAATGCCCAATCGAAGTGGCAGTCCAACAGGTTTCCTGCATGTTTTGTTCTCGGGTTCATGTAAATCCAAGTTAGGATTTGATGGAGAGATTATAGAAAAATTGTGTGAAGGAATTAGGTGACTGTTGGATAGATCCTTCATAAACAAATTGCGTAGTGAAACATACTTAAATGAAATGATTTGGTGGAAATTAGTGAACGAATGGGTCGTTTAGTTTGGATGGTAAGAAAGATTCAACTATGTAAACCGATAGGGATGCGCCTCATATTAACAATGTGTTGGATATCATTTGGGAATTAATTATAGAATGCTAATTTATGTCCATGTGAATCGTTGATTAACGAAATTCATTTAGTAGTCCAATGCTTATAGTGGTGTCTCCCTATGGGTAGCATTGTGAAAGGGTGTAAGTACGGGGTTTGACCGCACAGGTATGGTAATAATGAGAAGAGACGTAAGTGGACAATTGAGCTTGCTGCTAGGTGTACATTCCCGAGGCTCCTTCTGTGCCACGATGATTTGATCTTGCATGCGGTGTGAGTCAATAGGCAGTGTCGTAATCCCGGGTGCGGTATTGTGTGGCAGGTCTACGGGCTTGCCAGTCGTCATACTGACGGGAGTTGACGGTTAGATCTTAGGTGGTTGGGCTTGGTCCACGATGCTTATTTCCAAAGTTACTTCCGTTCCAAGTGAGCGGTTGGGCTTGGTCCTCGTGTTATTTCGGAGGCTCTTTCCGGGTCACAACATCGGCCAGTTCGGGGCTTGGTTCTCGTTGCACATCTACCCGAGACTCCCGCTGAGCCATAGTACGCATGTGAGCTCCGTTATGGTGTTCTTAGCATTGAGTCGTACAGAGGCCTTAGCTTGGTTGTGTGGATACCTGCCTATTAGTGGAGAAGCCCGCTCTACTTTCATTGCTTGTCCAAGACTGTTGACGCCCGAGAGGTTAGCTACCATCTCGAAAAGTGGGAACTGTAAGTCTATTTTGACATGGAAATTGCATGAGCGTGATCATGGGTGAGTCTTGCATTTCATACATATCATTACATTACATTTCATACTCAAGATCCTCATCGTATGAGTTTGTATGACACTCTTATACGATGAGTTACTTTACTGTTAAGCCGATCCTTAACTTATATATTTGTATAGGCATTCTTATAAGTTAAGTTACTTTCTTGTTGTAGATTTATATGCTTGGATGGTTTGATATAGCTTTTGTGGAATTGCTAGAATGGAATGTTGTTAATATTGTTATACATTACTCCTATTGCTACACATGACATGTATACTTACTCTACCTGCTTGTACTTATATGCTACTTAAATATATTGTACCCTTGTTCCTTTCTCCGCCCAGAGTCAAGGAGTCGCCGGGGGAGCAGGATTTGCAGCAGGACAGCCTGGCCAGGACGATAGGGCCTGAAGGGACGGTGTCGTTGCTACCGTCAGTGACTGATGTGAGTCTTTGAGAGACTCTTAATGTAGCCCTTTGGGCAAATTTTATCCGTACTATGATATTTTAAAAGCTTGTTGTAGCTTCTTTTATTTGTTGTACTTTTGGACCTTTTACTTATGTGTGGATTTGACTTCTTCTATTTTATATTCTTGGTTGGGTTGGCATTGATTGATATTGGTTATAGCCGGAAGAATAGGCGTCTTGTGGTACAGGTTAGCCTGTGTGCTAGCGCTACCACAAGGAGGCTTTTCTGGGTATAAGACTCCCCTCGTGCTGTGTTTTTTGTTCCGGGAGGGGGGTCTTACACCAACACTAATTGGGGGAGCCCAACCACCATGGCCGACCACCCCTTCACCTCCCCACCCATAGTAAATATAAATATCCATATACATCCCCCATTTCCACTTTTGAGCAACCCATCACCTTCAAAACATTCTTGGCAATCAAAATGAGGTATTGGATCGATGGTTTTTGTGGAGGATTGAGGAATCAGGCAAGCTCATCAGAGAGGAGAAACTCCATGGCCGACTGCCGCTGCCGCCGTCGTCGAACCCCAAACAAGGTCCACTTCTCCACCTCTCCCCTTATGATAGTATCCTAGATCCATTAGGAGAGAAATCGGGATCAACTGAGCCCGATCCGGTGAGAAAAACTGGAGATTTTCATGGTTTTCATGGTGGCGGGTTTGCCGAAAACCACCACCTCCGGCGGACGTTCCGCCGCCCGGCGATAGCCACCACCTCAACGGAGGTGGTGGAGCCGGTGTTCGGCTAGGGACGTAGCCTGGTGGTCGGCGTTTGGCTTTGGAAAAGCTACAATTGCTTTTGCATTTTACGGGCTCTATTGGGAGAAGAAGATGAATAGTATCTGAATAAAATATTATGTATAATATAATTAATTAATTACCACTTAACATGCATCTTTTTGATGCTGTCAAATTAGGCCATTAGAGGCCGTTTTAATACATATTGCTAATCACAAAAGTTGTAGGCCTTTGGGTCTAGTGTAATTTAAAATTAGTTTTGACCCATTTGGGTCAGTTGTTTGACCACAAGACTCAATATGGTGCAGCCTATACATAGGCTTGATCAGAGACTAAATTGAGTGTCCCCACAAAGCCAATCAAGAAAATACTATGAAATTTGGACTGTAGGCTAATTATACCGACCCCCTCATCATATCAAAAAATGTGAATTTTTGGAGAATATGTTTCTTTAGTTTTTGTAACAATTTAATAAATCATGTATGATTTAATTTTATGGTCTATGGACCTCAAACCCTCCCAATATTTTGGTGGTTGACCACTAAGGAAATGACATGACTCTGGTAAAAATATCAGACCATTTTTGGTTAATTTGGTTAGTTATTTGTGTGACCAAATTTTGGTATCATACGAGAAATTTAGGACAAAAGTGCACTTGAAGGATTGAGTGACCAATGCTCATCCAAAGTTGGTGAAACTTTGTCCATTGACTTATTGAAATATAAAACATCCCATAAGATATTTTGGGTGGTTTGGGGTTGTGATGCCCCACAATCCTAGTGTGAACCCTAGTGTTGGATATTGAGCATATTGAAGGACATGGGACCATATGTTCTTGAAATGTCTTGGAAATTAGTAGATGAGTTCATAGGGTGGAAATAAGACCTAGAAAATGTTATTAGAAATTTTAGGATCATTTAACCCCTCTGAAATAATTTAGGACCAATTAGGCTACTTTCACTCATAATTTTATTGCATGACTATATGATCTTGGATGTTCACGTAATTAAGCGGTGATCTTTTATTGATGTTATTGTTCTATGAAAATTTATCTATAAATTTTGGATTAACATTTACAGTACTTCATTCACAAATCCTATGCTTGCCTTGACCATAAGATAATTATTTATAGGTTAATTATTCACTATAAAATTATGAAATTTTGTCATAGGGCATTTTAGGCTTCATTGTGCTTTGTGAATTTTTATAAAATTTTTGGAAAACTTTTCATATAGGAGACTTCACAAGGTGTTGCTTTGTATTGAATATTTTTAAATGAATATTTATGTGACTAAAGTTGTTTAGAAAAATTATTATTTTTGGTCAGTAGACTTTTCTTGTCACTTTTAACACCTGGTTATTTTCCCATAATTTTTGAATGATTAATTCTAATATTTCATGCTTTACCCTATGCTTGCGGATAATTAATCAATAATTTGTTTGAAGGTCAAAACATTTTTGGAAAATTGAGAATTTCAGTACTTACTGTTATTTTGATGATATACACTTGTCATAATATTTTAAGGCCATATAATGTAAGAAAATTATACTTGGTGTTCAAAAGCCTTGGTGACCTTATTTTGCAGAAAATATAATAAATGCCAAAAAAATTAGGAAAAATATTATTTTCTGGATTTCATCTTAAAATATCATGATTGACCTCCCGTAAAAATAATAGGTCATTTGGATGAATATTTGGAGGGGTAACCATTCATGCACACAATGTAGCTCATTAGATCTGCACATAATAAAAACTATAGAACTAAGGAATCATGTGAACCTCAGTATGGGATAAATGAGGTAGTTGGTGGACTTAATCGGGAGAGTATGAATGAGGTCACCAATGGAAGTCAGCTGTGAGAGCCTGGTTAACTAGGGGAAAGGTTGTGCTCGATATCGATGATGGATCGTCTTTCCCTTGGAGAAAGTCTAAATACACTTAGGGTTAGATCAAGTGTAAGATTAGTAGATTCAGGACATGGGTAGATACCAATAATAAGTACCTTGCGAAAAGGAGCTTTGTGCTTCAGCCCATCGTAGTTCCTATTGCCCTCGAGAGCCCTTAATAGGGAATGCCCTATGCAGTCCAAGGTTAACCCTAAACTATAAGCTAAACTGTTAGTGCAAGATTAATTCTAAGTACTTCACTTTCACTCACCCTATAGTCGTTGGGGGGGAGGGGGGCTAGTTTTTTTTAGACTCACGAGCAGTAGGCACGACGGTGGTAGGTACGGACTGGTTAGTCCGGGGAGTCAGAGGCTCGAAAGGTTATTGTGATGGACGGGTTAGTCTGGGGAGCCGATTGCTCAGAGATTCATATTTATCATTATTGCATGTGCATAAAGGTGGCGGTTCTTCGATATTAGATAGTTGATCGCACTGACATCGATACTTTGACTCGGCAAGTGTGGTTCTCACTTAGCCAAGGAAAAGACTGGCGGGTTTGTCAGTATTAGTACGTGGAGACTCTGGTGTGTCCTTTAGAGGCGTACGTAAGGGCTAGGCCTGGTAGTGTGGTTACCCGCCTAGGAGTGGGGTGGCCCAACCCACTATCTCCGTTGGCCACTACGGAGGCTCCTGGGAGTGAAGCTAGCTTCCAAAATCGGGGAACTAAAGGACTATTCGCATAGAGTCATGTGTGTGTGTTTCACTTGTATGCACATAACATCAAACTAGCATAACATAGCATATAATGTCATCATTGCATTTAAACACCTACCCCAATCGTATAAATTGGTATGAGACTTTTTATATGATAGGCCTTGCAAAATGATCCTGTTGGGTACACTGAAAAAATGTACCAGATTTTGAGAAGCCTCATCTTACTCAACGATATACATCAATTTGTATTTGATGTATGTTTGAGTTTCATTGTACAGGTATAAGGTTTGTAAAGAATTTTTATAAGTATAAGTGTCGACACTTGTGAAGAATTGTGTCGACACCCATAAGAGGTTGTGTCGACACCAGAGGCAAAGTTGTGTCGACACCCAAAAGTTGTGTCGACACCAGAAGCAAAGTTTTTTCGACACCCAGAAGTTATGTCGACACCAGAAGCAAAGTTGTGTCGACACCCAGAAGTTGTGTCGACACAAGAAGTAAAGCTGTGTCGACACCAAGGCATTGTGTCGATACCTGAAGAAGAAGTTGTGTCGACACCAAGAATTGTGTCGACACCTAAGGCAGGAATTGTGTCGACACCTAGAGCAAAAGCTGTGTCGACACCGAGGAGTTATGTCGACATTATAAGAAAGGCATGCGTCGACACTTAGGAATTGTGTCGACACTTGAAGAAGGTTTGTGTCGACAGCTAGACACAAACTCAATTCCATCTTACAATAACAGCTATTCTGAGTCAGAAGGCTTGTGTCGAAACACAAGACTTGTGTCGACACTCACTCTACGATAGCAATACATACACTCAACGCCATTTGTTTGCAGCAGCTAAGTCAAGACCAGAACAGTTATGTCGACACACAAGACTTATGTCGACACACACTCAATGACAGCTGGACATACACTCAATGCCATCTGTCTGCAGCAGTTATGTCGAGACCAAGAACAGTTTTGTCGACACACAGGACTTGTGTCAACACATACAAAGAGAAGATGTGTCGAGTAGCAGAAGGATGACTATGTTAACACTTGGAGTGTTATGTCAACATAATCAAGTCTTGTGTCGACACTTAGTCTATTTGTGTCGGCACATATGAAGCAGTCTGCTGAGTAGTTCATGCTGACTTATAAAATCATTAAGGAAAGAACTATCTTGACTGGTGACTTGAAAACTGTCATTACCAATAGGTCTGACACCTTTGTCATAGCTGTTAGAAGATTGTTACAAACCGGATCAGTCGGTAATCAGGAGAAATCTCTATAAAAAAGGACTGATCCGTGACAACTTAAAGAAGAACAGATACAGAGATAAAAAAGGTGGATCATCTAAGGAAAGTTTTCAACAACAAGAAAAGGAGTAACCCTTAAGCAGGCAGATTCTGAACAGTCTGTAGAGAAGATTCAGATCTCATTCTGAATTTAAGGAAGGAACTGACAGAAGATCAACTTCTACATCAAGAAGGGTTCAACCTTAGTTTGTTCTATCAAGTAGCTTTGAAATAGCTAAGTCAGGTTGGATCTGAAGATTCAGTTCATTCAAGAACTGATCAAGAAGCTCTCACCTATAGTGTGATCTATCTGGTGATATTTTTGTAATTCTCAAATACTCAAATTATTGTCGGATCTTTTTTAAATCTGAGTTGTAAGCCTATAATTATAAAGGCAGAGATAGGGCTGTATGCCTGAGGTGTAGGACTATTGATAGACTTTGTTGTAAGCCTAGTTATAAAGGCTGAGGTAGGGCTGTGGCCTGAGGTAGGATTCTTGGGGAGAATCTGAGGTAGGACTTGTATAAGTTTGAGGTGTAGGAACCATCTGGTTCTGAGTTATAAGATCTGTGGATCTGAGTTAGTGGAAGGAAGTTGTGCTGAATCCAGTTCTCTACTGGATAAGCAAAGGGGGAAAGTGGATGTACCCATACCTTAGGGAACCAGTATAAATCTGGTGTATGTTGTGCTGTGTTTGTTGTGCTATGATTGTATGTTCTGTGCTGTGATAAGAACTGTTAAATTGCCTAAAATTCTTAAAGATAATAAGAACCTATTCACCCCCACCTCTAGGTGTTTAGGCTCTTGAAATAAGTCTTTCAAGTGGTATCAGAGTAAGGTTACTCAAAGTTTGACCTAACAGTATGAGTGAATCTCCAAGGCAATTATCATATTTCAAGAATGGGTTCAAATGAGAATCAAAAGTAGTTTGGATCTATGAAACTGCCTATCTACAGGAAATAATTCTTTGGCATTTAGAAGGAAAGGGTTAGATTGTTTATGGAAGCATCTGCTCCAAGAATCTACATTACAGTTCAAGAATGCCCCTTCATTCCAATGAAGGTATCAGTTCTGGATTCAAATATTAGAACCCCAAAAAATTATTCTGAAATGATAAAGGATGAGATCATCCTGACAACACTTGACAAAAGAGCACAAAACATTATTGTAAGTGCTATAGATGATGCTACATTTCAGAATCTGGTGCATTGTAAAACCTCCAAGGAAATGTGGGACACCCTGATTTTCTACATGTAGGGAACAAAAGAAGTTAGAAAGGAAAGGAAGTCTATGATGAATCAGGAATATGAGAGCTTTAGACAAGCCAAAACTGACAGCATAGTTGAATGTTACAAAAATTTCTTCATAATAGTTAATGAACTGATGACATATGGTAGAGTATTCAGCATATATGAACTTAATGACAAGTTCTCAGGTCTCTTACAAAGGACTGGGACACAAAGATTTGTGCCATCAGAGAGGTGGCCAAGCTTGCTGACACACCTCCTCCCACACTATTTGGAAAGTTGCTATTATATGAAATGTAGCTAACTGCCAGAAAGGAGGAAGAGAAGAGCAGCAGGACTAAGTACAAGGAAAAGTCAGTTGCCTTCAAGGCTAAAGGCACAATAAAGGGCAGGAGAAAATCTCCTTCTCCACCCAGAAGGAGTGATGAGGTAGAAGAAGGAATTCCTGACAATAGCACATCAGATAGCCACACCTCTAATGAGGACTTTGCAATCTTTACAAGGCAGTTCCAAAGGTTCATGAAAAAGAAGAAGTGGAGAACAAGACCATCAACATCCTTTTCTAAGGATGAGTATTACAAGATAAAGAAGACTCTCAAGGAGGACAGGTATGCTTCTAAACCTAGAAAACAATCTAATTCTAAAATTGCTTGCTATTAATGCAACAGGAAACGACAAGTCATAGCAGACTGTCCAGAAAAGAGGGCTGAGTTAAAGGACAAGAAGAAGCAACAAAAGAAGGGCAAAAAGGAGAAATCTTTTATTGCCCAGAAGCAGAAGAGTTGGATAAACTCTTCATCATCAGGATCAGGAGAAGAAGAAGATGCAGAAGCATATGTTGGGCTATTATCAACTGAAGAGGATTCTAAGGAGTTAGAATTTCTACAAATGCTGGACTCCATAAATGGAGTGAAAGATTATTGTTGTAGAGGGCTGATGGCTCAGTCAGAAGATGATTCGTGCCAGGATCAGCCTGGTCCAAGCAAGGTATACAATTCTCCCTCAGCTTCTGACTATTTCACTGGATCATAATTAGAAGCATCTGCATCAAGAGATGTGGATGGATCTGAGTTTGAAGGGGATGTACACCAAGTTATTGATGAGTATGGTGGGTTGTTGCAAGCTCTAAAGAGAAGCAAGCTTCTTGTCAAGGAGAAGGCAAAGGAGATTGAATCTCTTAAGCAGGCAACATCTGAATCAGCTAAGCTAATTGATTTGAAACTAAAAGAGGTTGCCAAACTGAAGAACATAACTGCTATTCAGATGGGCCCAATCACTTTCAAAGAAAATCATATCAAGAATTTGGAGGCAAGACTCCAGAAAGAAAGAGAGTTAGTGGCTAAATTCTATAAGCCAAAACCTCTCTTTCCCTTAATAGACAACTTCATTTCTCAGAAGGGAAAGATAGACCTAGGTTTTGAGGGAAGAACTAGGACCACCAATCCTCATTGAAAAGGTAAGGCCCCATTTCAGCCACTAGCCTCTAAGCCCCCTATTTTCTTTAGGAAGGTGATGCAACCTACAAACAGGTATGATCATGAAATTACTCATGGTCACCGTGAGTATGGAGATAAGATTGGCAAGTGTGCAAATACCAGTAGGCCACTCTATAGGCAAGCCCATCAGGTTCAAAAGGAATTCTCAGGGTTTGCTACTCCAGCACCTACACTTAAAAAGACTGCTGGCAATAAGGTTGTGAAGTCTGTACCTATGAGAAGGTACAACAGATTTGAGTGTTGGTGTTGTGGCAAGGTAGGCCACTTTTCTATGGATTGCTGGTTTAACACAAGTGTTAAAACCAAGAGTAGTTTACCAATCAGAAAATCTGTAGGTAAACAGGTTATTTCCCAAACTAACAAGAACCTAGGACCCAAAAATTATTTGGGTTCTAAGGATGAGTGATTATTTATTTGATGCAGGTGAATCCAAGTGGCCATACCCCTATATGGTACTTAGATAGTGGATTCCAGACACATGACTGGAACAAGAAGAATGTTAAGGGACTATGCACCAATAGAGAATGGTCCCAAAGTCAACTTTGGTGGATCAGAAAAAGGAGTCATCAAAGAATTTAGTAACATTTCTAGTGACTCAATTACTGTCACTAAAGTGGATTATGTGAAGGGTTTAAAACATAACCTGATTAGCATAAGTAAACTTAGTGATCTAGGTTATGACATCTTTTTCCTCAAAGGGGAGTGCCAAATTAAGAGGTCAAGTGATCAAGAGAATATTTTGACTGGCACTAGGAGAGAGAATGTATATTGTCTTAACCTAGATTGTGAGTATAACAACTCACCCATTTGCCTAGTTGTAGGTGAGAAAGCTTCACTATGTGTCAAATGGCACAAGAGGTTAGCTCATCTGAACTATAAGTCTATAGGACTGCTGTTTAACATGGGTTTAGTGAGGAATGGTCCTCAATTCAAGTGCATTAAAGAGGGAGTGTGTTCAGCTTGCCAAAAAGGCAAACAGACCAAGTCCTCTTTTCTTGCACTTGATACCAAAGATTCAATGAGATGTTTATATCTCTTGCATATGGATTTATTTGGTCCTATGCATGTTCATAGTCTTGGTAGGAAAGTATACACTTTAGTTATCATTGATGACTATTCTAGATACACATGGGTTTTCTTCTTGAGGCAGAAATCTGAAACCCCTAGTGTTTTCCAGACTTTTGTTAGATAAATTCAGAATGAATTTAACAGTTCAGTGGTCAAAATCCGAAGTGACCATGGAACTGAATTTCAGTCTGAACGTATGAAAAAATTCTGTGAAGAACTTAGGATTCATCAGGAGTTCTCCTCACTTAGAACACCTCAGCAAAATGGAATTACTGAAAGAAAGAATAGAACTCTTATTGAGGCAGGTAGAACTCTACTCAGTGACACTACTCTCCCTGAATATTTCTAGGATGAGACAGTAAATACTGCTTGTCATGTTCTCAATAGAGCATCCATAAATGAGAAACTGAAGTAAACTCCCTATCAGATTTTGAAAGGCAGAAAACTAAACATTTCTTACTTCAGAATCTTTGGTTGCAAGTGTTATGTCCTAGTGAATGGTAAGCACTACCAAACAATGTTTGCTGCCAAATCCCTAGAAGGGATATTTGTTGGGTACAACAATAATAGTAGGGCATACAAGGTCTACAACTTGTCTACCCAAGTTGTAGAAGAGTCAGTCCATGTTGTTTTTGATGAGTCTAGATTGATTAACAATGAATTGTCTAGTTCTTCAGTTAGTTTTATAGGTCTAACAGACAGGCTGGACAAGGTGACCATCAATGATAAAGCTCCTGCTAGGATGGATGATGGAAACGATGCATGTTGTCCAGGGGGAGAACAAGACTTACTGGATGTTGAAGACAATAAGGAGCATCAGGTGGAGGAAAATGAAGAAGGCCATGAGGTAGACAGGTTTCCTCCAGCAAGAAGAAACCTAAAAGATCATCCAGCTGACCAGATAATTGGTGATGCAAGTCACGGTGTTCTAACAAGGAGCAAAGAATGAACACAGTTCTATGTTCTAGCTTCTTATCTCAACTTGAACCCAAAAAGTTTGAATAAGCCATGTAGACACTAACTAGGTTGATGCTATGCAAGAAGAGCTGAATCAATTCAGAAGATGCAAAGTCTGGGAACTGGTTCCTAACACAAAGGATCACAACATAATAGGAACCAAGTGGATCTACAGAAACAAACTTTATGAGAATGGCACAATAGTCAAGAACAAGGCAAGGTTGGTAGTAAAAGGCTATAGGCAAGAGGAAGGAATTGACTTTGATCAAAAGTTTAACCAAGTAGCAAGGCTGGAGGCTATAAGGATGTTCTTGGCCTATGCCGCATATCAAGGGTTCAAGGTATATCAGACAGATGTAAAGTCAGCATTTCTGAATGGTGACTTAAAAGAGGAAGTCTATGTTGAGCAACCCTCAGGTTTTGTAGATTCTCATTATCCTGATTATGTATATAGGCATAGGAAAGCTCTATATTGTTTGAAACAAGCCCCTAGGGCTTGGTATGAAACCTTGTCTACTTTTCTTATTGAGAATAAATTCTCTAGAGGAAAGATAGACAAAACTCTATTCTTTAGGGAATCTAAAGGCAAGATAATCCTAGTCCAGATATATGTTGATGACATTATCTTTGGATCTACTGAAAATAACCTTTGTAAAAAGTTTGCCAAACTTATGCAAGGGAAGTTTGCGATGAGCAGTATGGGTGAGTTGAAGTTCTTTTTGGGACTTCAACTCAGACAGACTGATAATGGATTATCCATATCTCAGTCTAAGTTCACCAAGGAGTTGATTAAGAAATATTATATGGACTCAGCCTCTACCATGAAAACTCCAATGGGAATAAGTATGCATATAGGCAAAGATGAGACAGGGAAACCTTTTTATGAGTCTTTGTATAGAGGGATAATTGACTCCCTACTTTACTTGACTGCTGGTAGACCTGACATCATGTATGCTACATGTGTCTGTGCTAGGTACCAAGCTTGCCCAAAGGAATCTCATTATACTGCAGTTAAGAGAATCTTGAGATATCTTAAGGGCACACCTAATCTAGGTCTTTGGTACCCTAAGAATAGAGATTTCATACTAACAGGTTTCTCAGATGCAGACTTTGCAGGATGCAAAGAAGATAGGAAGAGTACTACAGGAACCTGTCAATTCCTATATGTAAGGCTGGTGTCTTGGTGTAGCAAGAAGCAGACTAGTGTAGCTATATCAATAGCTGAGTCTGAATATGTAGCTGCAGGCAGTTGCTGTGTATAATTATTATGGATAAAGCACCAACTGGAAGATTATGACATCAAGGTAAGTAGAATTCCACTATTTTGTGATTCTACAAGTGTTATTTCTATTGCTAAGAATCCTGTATCATGCAGTAGAACCAAATATATAGAAATTAAGTTTAATTTCATAAGAGAACATGTGGAAAAAGAAGAAATTAGTCTAGAATTTGTAAACACCAATAATCAAATTGCTGATATTTTTACAAAATCACTGGATGAAACTAAATTCAATTATTTTAAAATTGAATTAGGTATGTTTAGCATAGAATAGGTTAGCACAAGTATTCCTAAGTAGTATATGTCAGTAGAAAATTTCTCTGGAAATTTGTCTAAGTACAATGTTTGTGTCGACACAAACAGACTTTGTGTCGACACACTCAGTATGTTGTGTCGAAAAAAGAAAAAGGATGTGTCGACACAGAAAGAGTATCTGTGTCGACAGAAGTATAGGTGTCGACATAACTCTGTCGAGACTTTAAGTTAGCTGATTTTTGTGTCGACACACAAAAATCAAAGTCGACACTCTGTGTTGAGACTTAACCAGTCCATGTCGACACTGACATAAGTATGTCGACACATAGACGTGTCAACTAAACCTATGTATTGTCGAGACCTAGTCTTATTACTAAGGCGTGTCTTTTGAACTCCCCTTTAGACCAAGACTATAAATAGGTGAAGCCAAAATCTGGTCGACTACCCCTTCAGCTTTCTCGACTCAAGACCTTGTGTCGACTTAGATTCTCTCTTCTCTTTACTTCCATCTCTCTCTCTCTCTCTCCCAATAATGGCGCCTCATCAAGATGACAAAGTGATTAAAGGGTTTGAGGTAGTTCGTGGTGGTTTCACGATAGCGTCTCAAGAAATTCGGGGTGTCTTTACCCGAATTTCAGAAAATGGATTGGAATACTTGGTTTCAGAACTGACAAAGATTTGGAAGAAAGAAGTCATGGAATTTTATTCCTCTGTAACTGTGGACACAGATGAAAAGAAGATCAAAGCCACTGTACAAGATTCTCGAGTGAAAATTTTACAAAAGGCAATTAGGAAATCACTCTATCTTCCTAAGGTTCAGGATGAAGATGACATCAGTTCATCAATGACAAAAGATGCTTTAAGCTGGTGCGGGCTAAGCCCTAATACCAAGGTTGGATCATACATCAATAGGAAAGGGACGAATTCGCAAAGAAAGTTCCTGTTAGAGATAGTTTGTAAGGTGATCCTGTGCAAAATAGGTGGAAAAGATAGAATCTCAACATCTATGTTCAATCTTATGATAAGAATAATTTACAAGCTAAAGACAGATTGGGCAGCAATAGTGTTATACAAGATTCAAGAAGGAGAAAAGAAACCAAACTTGGGTAGGATCCTAAGTCTATATTTATCTTCATTAATACCAGATGTAATGAACCAACTGCAAGGATCCAAAATCAACCACATGAGAAGAATGGATGTGAGAATACTTTCTAGATGGGATAGGGTGTTGACAAAGGAAGTATCTACACCACAGAAACAAATAAAGAAAGATAAAAACAGATGAAAGTTGTTCAGCAAGAAGAATCCTCTAGTGATTCAGAAGAGGAAGTAGTCTTCAGCTCAGATGAAGACCAACAACAAAAGGAAGCCCAAGATCAAGTGGAGGGCAGTGAGCCCCTGGAACAACATATAGTCTCAACTCCAGGAGGAGAAAACCCTGAACAAACTGAGCTGCCTGCCCAAGGGGGAAGCATTGCTGAAGCTGCCCTAGAGAGTGAATTAGTTGTTGATACTGTTATGGACATAGTATCAGAAATCAATAATGAAGCTCAAGATAATGTTGAGAAATAAGCTCAAAATGAGCAAGTAAGTATCTCCTTTAAAGAGAGGGCCCTGAACAACAATCTGGATGTCTAGGGAAAACCTTTTGTTGTTTAAACTAATCTTGTTCCTCCTATACAGGTGCAGCAAGAGTTCACTATGGAAGAGCTCTTTTCTTATTTACCTAGTGCAAGAACTGAGGGGGATCAATCCCAGATTCAAAAGGAATTGCCAAGGACTGAGGGGGAGGAGCTGCTACATGTCCCATCTACTAAGGAGACTGTTGATATAGAAATCTCCTCACAACCATCTGAGGATGAGGAAGCCACTATGGCTAAGAAAGGAAAAATTATTGCAATTAAGAAAAGGAGCTCAGGCTACAAGAGAGCCTTACAATCAGTCACTCAACAACCATCTCCAAGCATAGATTTCAGTGCATTACTGGTCCAATTATAAGTTAAGTTGGATGAGAAAAGGAATTCTCTATAAATATATGTGGATGAGTCCAATAAAGAACTGCAGTTTCAGCTGGCAAAGGACATTAAGTCTATTAGATTTGAAGTTAATCTGCACAAGAATGAGATGACAGATTATTTCCATAAGGGAGGCAATGTGTTGGAACACCCTATTACTAATTTGGGCAAGGATCACTATGTTATTAGGAAAATTGTTTGACCTAGTTATATAGTTGAAAAGGTCAAATTAGAATGAGTCTAGGGCTTAGAACATAGGTTTGGAGCTGCCCCCAGGACCATTCAGAGATCAGGACTAAGTACTGAGACAAGACAATTTTCGTCGAGCTCAGGTCGACGAAATGTCGAACTAAGTTCGACATTCTCTGAGCTCAAGTCTGCAAATCGTCGAACTCCGCTCGATGATCTTCAAGCTCAGATTGACGTTTTGTCTTCAGCTATTTTCCAAGTCGCTGAGCTCAGGTCGACGATCGTAGAGCTCAGGTCGACGTTTTCTGTCTGTTGTGAAAATCCAATCTCTGAGCTCAGTTCAACAATCGTAGAGCTCAGATCGACGATTTTAGTGAGAGATTGACGCTTTCAGAATTCAAATTGAAGAACAGTTATGGAATTAATTCAAATTCCTTCTGAGTTATTTTCTGCATTTATTACAAAGGATTTTCTAGCCGTTTCAAGCAATCTGATGCAAGTTTCATGGAAGGACTAAATGAAATGTTGCTTAGGACTTTCCCCAGAGACAGTTGTCATTTATGGAAGTCATTAATGACTGAATAACGACCATCTAAGTAAGATTTTTGATATACTCCTGCAGAAGAGAATAGAGATAACAACAATACACAGAGAATACAAAGAGATACAGGAGAATTAGATTACAACACAGAAGATTGAACAATACAACTTCTCTGATCAATAGTTCTCTTTTGTGATTTTCAAATCTACAGTATCTTCAAGAACACAAGAAAATTCTACTGTAGAGGAGATCTTCTGCTACTCAATTCCTGATGAAGACGACATCTTCATTCATGTTGTTGATGATGGTGACGAAGATGGCGTAAAGATGATGACGGCGATGGAGACGGCGATGGCGTTCTCCTACATGTTGGAGATTGATGGCGTAAAGATGATGACGGCGATGGCGACGGCGATGGCGTTCTCCTACATGTTGGAGATTTTGACGGTGACGGCAAAGGCAAATTATTACATAATAAAGACTTTTATTTAGTTATTATGCATGTACTATTTCTTCATGTATTTGTTTAATTTTTGATTATGTTTTATTTTCATTTGGGCTGCAAATAGCCATAGCTTGTAATAGGCCTATATATAGGCATGAACTTTTCATTGTTGGATTATTGATGAAGAATGAAAAATTGAAACCAAAATTCAAGATTGAATTTCCCCCTCTTTTCCTCTTCCCCCTTAGGAAATTTTCGGCCCTCCTCCTCTTGCTCCCTCTCTTGGCCGCCGGCCACATCCCCTCCCCTTCTCTATCTCGGCTCCCTCTCCTCCTCCTCCCTCTTCCAAAGAAAACCAACCAGCCCTCCCTCTTCACCCCAAAACCCGAGCCCCTTCCTACTTCCCCAAGGTCTCTCGGCCATCCATTAAGGATCCCTTTCCCCCCTTTGTTTTGTGAAGAAATCGGCCAAGGCAAGTTTGCCTCCTTGTGGAATCCTAACACCGGCGTGAAGCGAACAAAGCGGACAAAATTTCTCTCCGATCGGCGAAACTCCGGCGGAGCCGTGGAAGAATAAATCCAAGAGAAGTGAACCGGAATCATCCATTCCGGTTGGGGTAACGAGAACTACTACCGCTTGTGTGATCCATTATTTTTTTAGATAATTTTATTTGGTGGAATTTCCGTGCGTTATTTTTGGAATCGTTATTCGTCGTGGTTTAATTTTCATATAGCTTAAGTTGTTATTTCAAGAGTGTTTAATTCTCCGAAAGGTTTGGCGAACCTCGTCTTTCGTTTTGTTGGGGGAGATCTACCAATTCCGAATCGAACTTTTCGGTAGATCTCTTTTGGTACAACCATCGCTCGTTCGGACCGGGTGGGTCCTTTTAGCTTGAAAGAACGACGACCTATAGTCGTTTGTTCGATCTTAAAACGGCGTGGCTACAGTACGATTAGTAATAGTTGATAACGTTGTTCGTGAGTGTGCTGCGTTTAATTATTGTGTGAGCGTAATAGTGGAAATAGAGAGGCGTACGTGTAATCCCCTTAGCCGTTATAGTGACAAACATAGTGGCCTACATCAATTTGGTATCAGAGGGAGGTTATTGTCGATTTCCTAATCGGCACCATCCTTCTATCTTTAGGTAGGCTAATTTAGTAGGCTAATTAATTAGAAAATATAATTATCTTGAAATGCAATGAAGTTCCCAATATAACTCTCCAAAATTTCAAATTTTGAAATTTCAAATTTTCAAATTTCAAATCTCAAATTTCCAATTTCGAAAATTCAAAATTCAAAATTCAAATTTCGACTTTCGAATTTCGAATTTCAAAATTCAAAATTCAAAATTCAAAATTCAAAATTCGAATTTCGAATTTCGAATTTCGAATTTCAAAATTCAAAATTTAAATTTCAAATTTCAAAATTTCAAATTTCAATTTCGAATTTCAAAATTCAAAGTTCAAAACTTTTAAGTTTCATGAAAACTAGTTTTTCTACATAATGGTCTGCAAATAGCGGCCTTAAAATGTCAACTTTTCTCAAAATATAAAATTTAAAATTTCTGGAATTTCTCCCTCTAATTATTAGTAAGAAAACCAAAAAAATAATATATTTTTATTAAGTACTTATTTTTATTAATTAATTTGAAAATTTAGTATTTGGTGTGCTAATAGCGGTCTAGATTCTTATTTTCTAAATAAAAAAATTCCAGCAAAAATTTTTAATGTTCATCCTATTTTTCCAGCAAAAACCCTATCCTATAATCTTTACAACCTTAGAGGTTTAGCGGGAACAAATCAATCTTTAAAAAATAAATAGACCCAGGCTTTTTCTTTTCTTTTCATGTGCACCGGTTCTGGTTGAGATTTCTCTCCGGTTCCCCCGGAAATGGCCCATGACTTCAACGTCACCCGAGGAAAATCATTTATGACAGGTTGTCGGAGTCCTCCTTCCACACCTTCCTCGATTGGTGCATTTCGCAAGGAGATGAACCGCAAATTTGACAACCTTGAGGATTTATTAGCCCAACTTAGTGGTCAGTTTTCGACGTCTCCTTTGAGGCCCCTAGACAACACCACCAGTGTGATGGTAATTCTAAGTCAACTAGGATCGTATCAGCCCCCTACAATGGGTTGGGAGGTCCCCATGCCTTCCTTAGTTGGGTTGTTGAGTTGGAGAGTTACTTCGAGCGTGCACTTGTGCCAGACCACTCCCAGGCTTGCGTTGCGAGTATACAATTAACTGGTCTAGCCTGGCGCTTTTGGAACAGCGCCAAGAGACGTTATGCACCTGATGCCAGTTGGACTATCATGAAAAGTCTTCTCACCCAACAGTACGCTCCTGCGGAATTGTTGGATGTAGTGACACCTTTACGGCGGGGCACTAGTCCCTTTCCTGTTTATGAGAGTGTTCCTATCAGCGTGACTGAATCTGATCTTGTGACTACGAGTATGCCCGTCACTGAGGACGGTGCTATAAATGTTGACAACATGAGTGACGATGAGGAGATTGGTTACCCCAGTGACCTGGATGACGATTTCTCCTCAGAGGAATTATCTCTGCTTCCCCTCGTCGAGGTTTCTGAGAATGATACTGATTCTGATTTGGGCGAAGTAACTTATGAGTTGATAGAATCACCCTATGACGAATGTTTCTCTGATTGTGAGTTAGGTGAAGGCGAGCCAGATGAGTTTACTGTGAGGGAGAATCCTGTGTTTGAATTATCCTATGATTTTGATGACTTGCACCCGGAGGATTACACTTGGACGAAAAATCCATATTTTGACTTTCGGCATGATTTAGCCCCTCCTCTGGAGTCTATTGATGCGCCCATTCATGAGAATTGTACGGCTGCTAATATAGTGATTTATGAGTTGGAAGAGTTACCTTATGGTGAGAGCTTACCCGTTCGTGATTTATGCGATGATACGTTAGGACATGAACTGGTTATCTTTAGCCCAAGACATATTGTAGAGCCACCTTCTGAGATTTTTACCGCTACTGCTGACGTGACCGATGTGTTTGGAGGAATACCAATCGAGAGAGTTATTATTTTATAGGACGATATTGAGGTCAACCCGGGTGAGCGTCCCCTGATGCAAACTCCGTGGCATGAATTTAATTGCATTATTAACTCTCCCCTCGTATTAGTTTTACCGGCTATCCCCACCATTTTGTTGACACGACCTACGGATCCGTTTGGATATGAGATTATTTTGCCTGTTTGGAGTCAATTTGTTTTATCTTCCACGATGGATCTTCCTTGGGACATGTCACATAGTGTGAAGATAGATTTTGTATGTGGTCATGATGAAAGTCTCATAAATTCGGTACCCTTTCGACTTCCTAGGATTGACCAAATTTTCGAGAATCCATTAATGATGTGGTCATCGTTTGTCCCATCGGATTGCATTCAGTTAGTACCACCTGATTTAATTCGACTACTACCACCGGATCTAGTCCCGTTTTTTCCACCTGTTCGCATTATGTTGGTGCCACCTGATCCCGTTAGGATGATGCCTCCTGATGTAGTTCCTCTGGTGCCACCAGCGTTATTTCCGTTGGCACCGCCATTTTTTGTTCCGATGTCGACACTACGTGTAGTTCCCCTAGCACCACCCTATTACTTTATGTTGATGCCATTATGTTTAGTTCCTGTGGTTCGTACTTATTTATTTCCTTGGGTTTCTACTTATGTAGTTTCGTTATTGCTATGCTTTATGTTAAGCCTATATGCACTTATAGTTGCCTCTCACATGTCCTTATTACATGAGCACCGTAAGGAAGCGCTAGTCACGCACATGTCATCTTATTATGCTATTGCTAACTTACATAAGAGAGAATTTCCCTATAAAGTTCTCGGTTTACTTTTGGTGCGTCTCGCCCCTAAACGGATGCCTACGGGCACTATAGAAACGTTGACGATTTGGCGAGTTAGAACTTTTCGGATTTTTAATCAAATTGGAAAAACAAAATATCTATTGAGATTAACCATTGAATGGGGTAATTCCCATAGTTTAAATGTTTCCAATTTCACGCATTATGTTTTTCCACCATTTAGAATATCTAACTCTACGTTTGGTGCCACTAAATTTGCAATTGGGTCGGGGGGTGAGTTGGTTCTTGGATCATTCTCTCCATTGGTCTCCAACGGAGGTATGTTGATGGTTGAAGCAGAAATTTGTCTTCTTTATTTGCCTAATGCATTTTCCAAGTTCCACAGGACAAATTTTTGGCTAGACAGGTTCATTGATGGTGCTTGGCTCTCCTCTCCAAGCAGTGTTATGCAGTGTTCCGTAATGCGATGGTATGATCGTCCGGTATCCGGTGGCTCTTGGACTCCGGACTCGACAAAGGTTCTTTGGGATGATGCTCTTCGGCGCCAGTACCTCCATGCCAACTCATCGGTGATGAGTTCATTGAAGCGGGGGAGGATTGATGAAGACGACATCTTCATTCATGTTGTTGATGATGGTGACGAAGATGGCGTAAAGATGATGACGGCAATGGCGACGGCGATGGCGTTCTCCTACATGTTGGAGATTGATGGCGTAAAGATGATGACGGCGATGGCGACGGCGATGGCGTTCTCCTACATGTTGGAGATTTTGACGGTGACGGCAAAGGCAAATTATTACATAATAAAGACTTTTATTTAGTTATTATGCATGTACTATTTCTTCATGTATTTGTTTAATTTTTGATTATGTTTTATTTTCATTTGGGCTGCAAATAGCCATAGCTTGCAATAGGCCTATATATAGGCATGAACTTTTCATTGTTGGATTATTGATGAAGAATGAAAAATTGAAACCAAAATTCAAGATTGAATTTCCCCCTCTTTTCCTCTTCCCCTTAGGAAATTTTCGGCCCTCCTCCTCTTGCTCCCTCTCTTGGCCGCCGGCCACATCCCCTCCCCTTCTCTATCTCGGCTCCCTCTCCTCCTCCTCCCTCTTCCAAAGAAAACCAACCAGCCCTCCCTCTTCACCCCAAAACCCGAGCCCCTTCCTACTTCCCCAAGGTCTCTCAGCCATCCATTAAGGATCCCTTTCCCCCCTTTGTTTTGTGAAGAAATCGGCCAAGGCAAGTTTGCCTCCTTGTGGAATCCTAACACCGGCGTGAAGCGAACAAAGCGGACAAAATTTCTCTCCGATCGGCGAAACTCCGGCGGAGCCGTGGAAGAATAAATCCAAGAGAAGTGAACCGGAATCATCCATTCCGGTTGGGGTAACGAGAACTACTACCGCTTGTGTGATCCATTATTTTTTTAGATAATTTTATTTGGTGGAATTTCCGTGCGTTATTTTTGGAATCGTTATTCGTCGTGGTTTAATTTTCATATAGCTTAAGTTGTTATTTCAAGAGTGTTTAATTCTCCGAAAGGTTTGGCGAACCTCGTCTTTCGTTTTGTTGGGGGAGATCTACCAATTCCGAATCGAACTTTTCGGTAGATCTCTTTTGGTACAACCATCGCTCGTTCGGACCGGGTGGGTCCTTTTAGCTTGAAAGAACGACGACCTATAGTCGTTTGTTCGATCTTAAAACGGCGTGGCTACCGTACGATTAGTAATAGTTGATAACGTTGTTCGTGAGTGTGCTGCATTTAATTATTGTGTGAGCGTAATAGTGGAAATAGAGAGGCGTACGTGTAATCCCCTTAGCCGTTATAGTGACAAACATAGTGGCCTACATCAATTCCTCCAAATCTTTAAGTGTTCAAAAGCTTCAACATCAAGGACTCCAGACACAAAACATTTAACCATCTGCTGGAATCATCTTCTACTGGAGATCTGAAGCATCTAAAGACCTATCACCCTAGCAAAGCTTTTACTTCTGAACCATTCTACTTCTCAGGGGGAGCTTTGACAACATCAACAATCCACTAGTCTTCTCTCAGTGATTTGAGACAGAGAAGACATCATCACCTTTTTATTTTACCACAATCTGTACATGGTTATCTCTCCCTTCAAAAGTGAACTCTTGGTTTCTGATACCTAATCAAAACTCAGTGGTGGCAAGACACCTGATCAAAAAATCTAAATTGGTTTTTGAGCACCTTATCAAAAGCTCATTGGTGCCCAGGACACCTGATCAACCCTTCCTGCAGTGGATTCCTACCAAGGGTGGTAGAAGAGTGGATGTACCCAGGTTGTTGGGGAACCAGTATAGATCCTTGTGTCTTCTGGTTACTGTGTGTTTGTCTTTACTGTGTGCTGTGTGATTCTTTATTTCTTGCTTTAGTTTTTACTTCACTGCAAGCACCTTACACATATACATAAATTTAAGTCTTCCACTGCTTTACCTACTTGAATTGTGAATTATTTTAAAATACTCTATTCACCCCCCCTCTAGAGTTAAGGTAGATCTTTTCCTCACTTTCAATTGGTATCAGAGGCAGGTTGGTTATTTAACATCTGAATTTTCAATAGATTGGTTGAACAGGCAAACACCTTAACCAAAAGATCCTTGATAAGATAAACCTTCTATAGAGGATAGTTATTACTTTTTATATTATATTTATTTTCATACAAAACCATGGCACAGAACAAAGATTATGCTAGCACCAGACCTCCAGTGTGCAACCTCTCTAAGTTTGCACTTTGGAAAGCAAGAATTAAGCTTTACAGGAATTCTATTGATGAGGACATTTTTAACTCTGTTTTGACAGTTTGTCCAAGACCTCAAGTGATCACAAGTATAAGTGTTGTTCCACCTCCTTCAGGAATAGATGAAGAAATAAAGAAATGGAAAGTTGCAAATGCAAAGGCTATGAATATTCTTGCTCAGACCATGTCTGATGAGATATTCCAAAAAGTGTCAGAATGCAGTTCAGCAAAAGAGATATGGGACAAGTTATCTGAAATTGTCTCAGGATCTGCTGATGAAAGGAAGTACAGGAGATCCCATCTCATAAGTCAATATGAGAATTTCAAGAAAGGAGAAGCTGAGTCAGTTGCAGATATGTACAACAGGCTTAGTCTGATAGTTAGTGAGTTGAAGACATTGGATAAGGAGATCACACTCACTGAACTAAATGACAAAATCCTAATGTGCTTCCACAGCACTTGGGATTCAAGAATTTGGCCAATTAAAGATGCCAGAAGTCTAATTGAAATAACTACAGAAGCTCTTTTGGGCAAGCTCAAATCTAATGAGCTGCTCATTAAAAATAGGGAAGAAGAGCAAAAGACAACTTCTCCAGTCATCAGAAAGGAGAAGACCATAGCTTTCAAAGCCATAGAAGAGAAGCCTGAAGAAAAGGTCACAGGCAATGAAGAATTTATGAGCTTGCTGGCCAAAAGATTCTATAAAATGGCCAGGAAAGATTTCAGAAAGACGTCATCAAGAGGGCATGAGAAGCCAAGGTATGACAAATCAAATAATAAAGAAATAATCTGTTTTTGATGCAGGAAACCAGGCCATATTGTGCCTGACTGTCCAGAAAATCAGAACAAGGACAAGAAGGATAGGAAAGAAAGGAGAAAAGACAAGGACTCCAGGGGAAACAACAGCAACAAATCCTTCTCCAGCAAAAATAAACATATAAGGAAGGGGTTTGTAGCTGAAAGCTGGAGTGATACAGAAGAAGAATCAGAAGCCTCATCCAGCTCAAGTGATGATGAGGATGATGTTGAAGAAAAAATTTTTTGCATGATGGCAATCAATGCTTCCCAGCAAAACTCTGATGCAGAACAAGTGTCTGATTCTGAAGCTGAAACTGGATCTGAAGAGGATGAGGTAATAAACTCTTTTGATTTCACTTCTGAGGACTTTAAAATTGAATTTAAGACACTGTGTTTAGATTTGCTAAAGTCTTAGAAAGAGACAATCTCTCTCAGAAATCAATTATCTGACTATAGTATCCTAAAGTCAAATAACCTCAAACTCTTTGAGGATTTAGAATGCTGTAGGGAGGAGATAACTTCACTGAAAAGTAAGCTATCCCAGGCAAAGAAGTTTGAAGAATCCCTTAATGGGAGAAGCATAAGGCTGATGGATATTACAAGCACAGTGAACTCAAGATTCAACAGTACACTGGGCATGGGTGTTTCATCCAGCCAACCTATAGTATTAACAACCCCGATTAAATTTATTTCTGATAAAGGAAAGGGTGTTGTAGAAGTAGCTAGGAAGAATCAAGATTTACCTAAGGAAAATCAAGTTCAACAGAAAATGTCTAATAGAGCTCGACGATCGTCGAACAGAGCTCGGCAATCCAAGGCTGGATCGTCGAACTCAGATCGACGACTTCTGAACTCTGAACTCTTGTATAGTCGATCTTCGAACAAAGCTCGACGATTTGACACAAGATCGTCGAACATAGGTCGACGATCGTCGAACGGAGCTCAGAGCTTTGAACCTTCTTTCATAGGTAAATCTCAAGTCAATCCTAGAAGTCCCTCATCCCAAAGCTTCAACCCTTATACTGAATGGATAGTACCTCCTAGGAGATACCATTTTGAAGGATATAAGAGTCAGCCAGGGATGTCTTTCATTTCTGAATTTAAAGGCTATCAACCTAGACCCAAGGTAAACTGGGTCAAAAACATATAAATTATTTATGTGCAGGTGAAGACCTATCCAGCAATGAACCAACAATAGTATCTGGATAGTGGGTGCTCAAAGCACATGACAGGGAGCAAGGACAATCTCACATCCTTACAAGCCAAACTTGGACCCAAAGTGATCTTTAGAGATTCAAACTTTGGTCAAACAAGAGGATATGGTGCTGTTCAGATTGGCTCAGTCACATTCAAGAAGATGGCTTATGTGGAAGGACTAAAGCACAACCTAATCAGCATCAGCCAACTCTGTGATGAAGGATATCAAGTGACATTCAACAAATCCTTATGCCAGATCAAGTCAGAGGATAACATAACAGTGTTAACAGGTAAAAGAAAAGGTTACATTTATCTTGTAGATTTCCTTTCAACCAACATAGATATCTGCTTATTTAATTCAGTTCGCAAACCAAATGATTTATTGCATAAGAGACTAGGACACTAAAACCTTAAAACCATTGCTAGGCTGTCCAAGGACAACCTTGTTAGAGGACTACCTTCTAGCCCCTACAAGAAGGAAGGACTCTACAGGGCCTGTCAATTAGGCAAGCAAACTATAAACAGTTTTAAGTCACTTAATAAGAGTGATTCACCTAGGATTTTGTATCTGTTACACATGGATCTTTTTGGACCCATTACAGTACAAAGCCTAGGAGGGAAATCTTATACTTTGGTGATTGTAGATGACTTCTCAAGATTCACTTGGGTATTCTTTCTGAGGAAGAAGTCTGATAACTTTAAGTGTCTGACAGAGTTTCTCAAATGTATACAGATTGAGTTCAATACTCACATTGCCCTGACCAGAAGTGATCATGGGACAGAAGTTGATTCTCTTCTTATGCAAGAGTTCTGTCAGAGTGAAGGGATCATGCATACTTTCTCAGCTCCTAGAACTTCTCAACAAAATGGGGTAGCTGAAAGGAAAAAAAGAACCCTAATTGTATCTGGTACTACATTGTTGACAGATGCTCACCTACCTCTATCTTTTTGGGCTGAGGTAGTGAACACCTCCAACTATGTATTGAACAGAAGCCTAATACATAAACTAAAGGGCAAGACTCCCTATGAATTGCTCAAAGGGAAGAAACCTAAAGTAAACTATTTTAATATTTTTGGTTGTATTTGTTATATTCACAATAATGACATGAAATACTTAGTAAAATTTAAAGCTAAGGCTGATGAAGGAGTGTTTCTGGGATACTCCATGATCATCAAGGCTTATAGAAGTGTATAATAAATCTACTCTTAAAATAGAAGAATCTGTTCATGTTTCTTTTGATGCGACTAACATGTTTTATAAGGAGAAGTCTGCTTCAGCTCAGTTGGTGATGAGAGCTGTTAGGAAAGCTCTTTATCAAGGGGGCTGGGTTCGAGACCTCGCCTCAACATCCCGCCGCGCTGAGAATAGGTGCGGTCATGGGTGGGGTGCTTGGGCTGCAGCCCGGCAGTGGGTGCCATTCGTGTTCCTCTGGCTCGGTGTGACTCCGACAGAGTGGGGCGGCTCTGGGCCACTGCATCATCCACCTATCCAGCAAAAGGATGAGAGCATTGATGATGAAGAGGATGTGCAACATCTAAAAGAGCCAGTTGTTGTTCCACAAGAGGAAACAACAACAATGGTTGGTGAACAATAAACACCCCCTGTTGATTTAGTAACAACAAGAGATCATCCAATCTCCTAAGTTATTGGAGACATCTCAGCTGGTGTGCAAACCAGAAATTAGGTCAACCAGAACCTGATGCTTACTTGCTTTCTATCTCAAGTTGAGCCTCAATCCATTCAAGATGCAGAACAAGATCCATACTGGATCATTGCTATGCAAGAGGAACTACATCAATTTGAGAGGAATATAGTTTGGGAACTAGTGCCAAGGCCTAAGAATCACTTAATTGTTGGAACAAAGTGGGTTTTCAGAAACAAGTTGGATGATCAAGGAGTTATTGTAAGGAACAAGGCAAGGCTAGTTGCTCAAGGCTACTCTCAAGAAGAAGGAATTGACTATGACCAGACCTTTGCACCAGTGGAAAGGTTAGAGACCATAAGAATATTCCTTGCTTATGTTGCTCACAAAGGATTCAAGGTCTACCAAATGGATGTGAAGAGTGCATTTCTCAATGGAGACATCAAAGAGGAAGTCTATGTTAGACAACCTCAAGGTTTTATCTCTTCAACTTATCCTGACCATGTTTTCAAATTGCATAAAGCATTATATGGTCTCAAGCAAGCTCCTAGAGCATGGTATGAGACCTTAGCATGCTTTCTTCTGAAAAATGATTTTATAAGGGGTAGAGTAGACCAAACTCTTTTTATTAGAACCCATAAGTCCCATACCCTACTAGTACAAATATATGTAGATGATATTATCTTTGGTTATACTGATTCAAATTTGTGCAAGAAGTTTTCCAACCTAATGCATTCTAAATTTGAAATGAGTAGCATGGGTGAGATTTCCTTCTTTCTAGGATTGCAAGTCAAGCAACATGCTGAAGGCATATTCATTTCTCAAACCAAGTATGCAAAGGAACTGGTTAAGAAATTTTGTATGTCTGAAGCATCTTGTATGAAAACACCTACGCCTACTAATGCTGTATTAGATGCTGATAAACATGGAAAACATGTTTATAAGATAACATATAGAGCAATGATTGGCTCTCTATTGTACCTTACAGCTAGTAGACTTGATATATTGTTTGCTACATGCATATGTGCTACGTTCCAAGTAAGCCCTAGAGAGTCACACTTAACTTTAGTAAAGAGGATTCTCAAGTATGTTAAAAGTTGTCCAAATCTAGGACTCTTGTATCCAAAAAACTCAGGATTTGAATGTACTGGATTTTCATATGCTGATTATGCTGGATGTAGAGTAGACAGGAAAAGAACAAGTGGAACTTGCAAGTTCTTTTGTGACAGACTTGTCTCCTGGTTCTGTAAGAAACAGACATCTGTGTCCACTTCAACTGCTGAAGCTGAATACATGGCAGCAGGCAGTTGTTGCTCACAGATTCTGTGGATTCAAAACCAGCTCCTAGACTATGGCTACAACATAGAAGGGTCAAAAATATTTTGTGATAATACTAGTGCTATCTCCATAGCACAAAATCCAGTCCTCCATAGTAGGACAAAAAATATAGAGATTAGGCATCACTTTCTAAGAGACAATGTAGAGAAAAATAAAATTGAAATTCAATATATCCAACCTGATTTGCAAAGGGGAGATATTTTCACCAAACCTTTGGATGAAAAGAAACACACCTTCTTCCTAAATCAGTTAGGAATGTTAGATGGAGGAAGTTTAAAATAAATCCCAAGATTTTTAAATCTAAAAACAGACCAAGGCTATGCTAAAAACTTATATTTTCTAGTATCTGTAGGTTCAGTTTTGTCTCTGAACTACGCTCGACGTTTCTCCAAAAATCGTCGTACAGAGATCGACGCTTTCCAATAAGAGTCGACCGGAGTTCAGCGTTTTCCAGGTAGCACTAGGCTATCTTCCTCTGGTCAACGATCGTCGAATGGGGTTCGACGCTCTCCAGTATCGTCGAACGGAGATCGACGTTATTGAAGACTCTTCAGATTCCATTAGAAGCCCAGATCGTCGAACGGAGTTCAACGATCCTTCATTTCTGCCGTTGAACCCTAATATAAAAATCATTTTTCGTCGTCGTTCTTCGATTGCGCATTCATACTCTCTACAATTTCTTTCTTTCCCTCCAAACTCTACTGCACTTGGTTGTGTTTGGTAATTTTTTACAGGTCTTCAATGGCGGTGAATGTTGCGGCTCTCGCGAAGATGAAGTTTGATACCGGGTTTGATATTGATATGGATTCATTTGACGGCAGTGATAAAATCTTCAAGGATATCCTGGAACTATTCAAGGAACAATAGCTAGTGGATATTATGTCAACCAGAATGAAGATTGCGGCTGACGAAATAAAGGAATGGGTATTTACTGCAAACATTCTGGATGAGAATACTATAGTCGGTACTATCCGCGGGATTCAGGTACAATTGTCCCCTACCCTTTTGACTGAGGTATTCAATTTAAGTTCTGCAGATGATTCTACTGTTATGTCTGGAGAAGAATTTGATTCTATGTTGGATAGAATTGGTCACTCTGCTGCAAACCCTAATAAGTTATTGAAAAAGAATCTATCTATTGAATTTTGTTTTTTGGCTGATATTATGGGGAAAGTGCTGCTGGCTAAGCACTCAGCACATGATACCATATCAAGGTATCAGTTTTGTCTGATGGGATCCATAGTGGACAAGAAACATCTGAATTGGGGAATAATCTTCTTTGATTTGATGAAGAAGAAAATTAATAAAAGTTTTGTCAATTTTGGGAGGATTTTAGTGGTTTTCCTGCACTCCAGGTGCCCAGAGCTGCTGGTTTCCAATGGGATGCACATTAATGCATCTAAAAGATTAACCTGTGCCTTATTTGGGAAATGGGATAGGCAAATCATCAAACCTGCTAGGACTACTATAGCTTCAGGCACAAGGACTCATGTAGTCACTTCCCCTCAAGCTCCAGCCCTCATGGAAGAACTGCCTGCCTCCACCTCTGCTCCTCCTTCTCCTCCTCTTATTTCTACCTCCACCTCCACATCAACCACAATAATTTCCTCAACCATAACCATCTCTTCCCCCATTACCATCTCATCACTTCTTTCACCTCCAGCCACCTCAGAATCATTCCATCCACTCCATTATTATCCACCTCTTACCATTCGATCCTTCAATATATTAGAAGATTCCTTCATGGATGATTCCCCTTCCCCTCCTCCTGAGCTTCCCTCTACCTCCTCCTACCAATAACTTCTTCATGATATACTCTCCTAACCATCCTTCACTCCATCCATCTCCACACCCATACAATCCATCTCAACCATCCCTATATCTCAACCATCAATTATCCCATCCACGACAGCATCAACTACAGCCCATTCACCATCAGTTCAAGAAATTCCATCCTCCACCTCTACTCAAGTCCCACTTGAGCAAGTGGATTTATAAACTTTAGCAGATAGGCTATATGGGATACTAGCCCCCAAGCTAGTAAGCCTGCTAGAGACCACCATGGCTCCACTCCTGCGATCAATAAAGGAGTTATATAACAAGCTAGCCTCTTTTTCCTCTCCTCAGGTAGTTCCTTCTATGGAGTGCCTTGATCTAGTCATGACTAAATCAAGGCAGGGGAGATGCCTTATGAAGCTGAAGTAATGCCTGCTGCTCCAGAACCAGTTCTCATAGTGGACCTCAGGTCGCTGTTGTCTGCTTTTGATCTTCTTCACAGAAGAAGCTTACCAACTCAGGGAGTTGAAGACCTCACTAAGGCCATTGTGCCTATTTCTGTATGTGATCCCAGCCTGATCATATCCTATATTAAGTCTCTTAAGGCTGAGGAAACTGTTGCTACTGTTAGTGCTGCTACTGCTGATATTTCTATTGAATCTACTGATATTGAGATGTTGTCTGCTGATACTGCTGTTGCTGAAGAACTGGCAAGTTATCTTGAAGAACAAGTTTCTGAGAATCCTGTTGATACAACTGCTCCACAAGTGTCTGTTATTCAAACTGCTCCTGCTGAGATTCTTGCTGCTGTTCCAACACCTCCTGCTCTTGCTGATTCTGAGAAATCCAAACTTCAAGAGGAATACATAAAAAGAATTGATGATCTTTATGACAGACCACAGAGCTCTGACAGTGACAAATTCAATACTGAATCTGATGACTCTGCTGGCACCATTGCCAAAAAGAGGAAAGATAGAAGCAAAGCTATGATGAGAGTTCCTCCTGCCAAGGCCAAAGATGCAAATGACATACCATATTATATTCTGCATGACTGTAAGATTATATAGCCCTGGTTGCAATATTCCAAAAATCAGTCAAAGGCTATGAAGAATAAAAGGAAACTGGATAAGTATGAGAAAGGATCCTCTCAGTATCAACCTCCTCCTCCTCCTCTAGATTAAGGATCTGGTGGAGGCTCTGCATTTCAATCTTCAGATTCAAAGCAAAGTTCCTCTCAACCCTCTCAAAGATATCAGCCCAGAGGATCGTATCAAAAAGGTTATCATTCAAGAAGAGGACAACATAGAGGAAGTCAGAGAGAATATAGAACCTATTCCAAACAGCAAAGGGTAGGACAAGGGCATATGGATTCAACTCAAGGTCCTTTTCCTTACAAACTCAGAGATACTATTGTTAAAAGAACATCTACTGCTTCAGAAACCATAAATAGATATGAACCTTCAATCCCTTTTGAGGATCCAGAAAATAATCCTTTATCATGGACTGCCAGGATTGTTGGTACCCTAGTTTGGATTTGAGTTTAGTCTTCTCATTTAGTTTCTTGACCCAAGATTTATCTATGGTCAAAGGTTAGTTTTTTAGTTAGATTGCTCTAGTTGTAGAGTTGTCACTTATCCAGATGAAAATTTGGTTAAGTTATTTTTGGGGCGACTATGGTCGAACGCCGCTCAACTATCAGCTATCGACTGGTCGACGATCGTCTATCAGTTGGTCGACGTTTATCTGTCAGCAGATCGTCTATCTCTGAGTTAGTTCAACTCTTGTTAGCTCAACGATCTGTGGTATCTGCCTCGTCGATCGTCGAACCCCGCTCGACTTCTTTTGACCATAAAGATTTCTTGATAGTTCAACTATCTGCTTGGATAGTTCAACTATCTGATAGCTCGACTATCTGTTTGATAGGTTGACTATCTGTTCTATTTGATAGTTCGAATATCTGCTTGGATAGTTCAACTATCTGATAGCTCGACTATTTGTTTGATAGGTCGACTATCTGTTCTATTTGATAGTTCGACTATCTGCTTGGATAGTTCAACTATCTGATAGCTCGACTATCTGTCTTGATAGGTCGACTATCTATTTTGCTTGATAGTTCGACTATCTGTCTTGATAGGTCGACTATCTGTTTTGCTTGATAGTTCGACTATCTGCCTTGATCGGTCGACTATCTGATAGCTCGACTATCTGTTCTGATAGGTTGACTATCTGCTGTGGTAGTTCGACTATCTTCTTTGATAGTTCGACTATCTGTGTCGTTCGACTATCTGTGTCGTTCGACTATCTGTGTCGTTTGACTATCTGTTCTGATAGGTCGACGATCTCTGTGCTTCGGTCGATGATCTCCGAGGGTCGTTCGACGTTCTTCTGTCTGTCTTTAGTAATTTTGTACTCCTTCTATTCTATGATTTAATTCATATTTATTTCGCATATTTTATTAAAGATTATTTCATTGATTTTGTCCATACATCTCAAGGCAATCTTTGCCCCATCCTTTGTGCATAAGTCAAGCTTTATCTGACAAAGTTGCTTGTCTTAATAGTTGAAATATCTTTTTGCTTAATTCTGCCATGCTGTCCTTTATAGCCGTTAGACACAAAAGTCTTCTTTGGCCGTAAAGAGTTTAGTCTAATGTGACTTTCTTTAGTACTCCTTTATCAGATTGGATTTGCAGCTTCTTAGAAAGCTTTATCCCCTTATAGCATGTCTGCCTGCAGGATATGTTTTGCTTTATGCTTTTTGCAGCCCAGATTGCAGATTTCAGAAGAAGACAAAATTCAAACAAAGATTAGAGCCGTTGGAAAGGCCAATATATAAAGTGCTTTCAAAAGACAGCAAACAACAACCATATACAACATACACAGAATAGAGATCAACACAGATATACATATACAGCAGATAACAATAGAGAATAGAGAACAACACATAGAGTGATACACAGATTCAAAGCAAGAAGAAATATACAGCTCTCAGTCATTAATACATTCAACTGAGAAGATCTTCCTTCTTCAACTCTCTCTTCTTCAATCCTGAGTTTATCCTGCTGTAAGGAACAGTCACTCAGAGTCTCAAGAAGAAGAAGAAAGAATAGCTATAGAAGAAGAACAATCATTCTACAATCAAGAGTCTTCTTCAAGCTTCTCCTTCAGAACTTCAAGAAAGTTCTTTGTCTCAAGTTCAGAAGAGTTCCTGCACCCTGAAGCAAGACTTCTTCCGAGATATTCTCTAAGCCAGGGGGAGCCTTGATTCTTTAGAGCTTTCTAGCTCTGTGCAATCCACTAGCTTCTCTAATCTATTTTAACAATAGAGAAGAAACTTTAACTCTCTCAACCACCTGTATAAAGGGTTATTACACCCATAAAAAGTGAACCTTGGTGGCAGGGCACCTGATCAAAAACCTGTGTTGGATTTTGACCTCCTGATCAAAAGCTCAAAGGGTCTACTTGATCTACTTGAAGCAAATCAGTTGGTGGCAGGGCACCTGAACAAAAACCTGTAGTGGATTCCTACCAGGGTGGTAGAAGAGTGGACGTACCTATTTAGAGGGAACCACTATAAACTTCTTGTGTCGTCTGTGTTGTTTCATTTAATTTATTGCACTGTGGATATGAGTAGATATAACTAGGATTGCTAGTTGCTGTGATAGGATCAAAGTTCAACTGTAATTACAGTTAGCTTTCTCTAGTGCACTTCACTTTATGTTAGGATCTAGGGTTTCAAATATCTATAAACTCATTCCGCAAATTAACTCTAAGGGAGTTGAGTAGGGTATCATTATTTTTGAATAATCTATTCACCCCCCTCTAGAGTTGTATCTATCCTCACTTTCAATTGGTATCAGAGGGAGGTTGACTGACTGTACAAGCTAACACCTGAGTCACAAGATCCTGATAGATACCAAGCTTATAGATATTCACTTCATGGCCCAGTCCAAGGATTACTCTAGCACCAGACCTCCAGCTTGCAACTTAGCTAAGTTTAGCATCTGGAAGGCAAGAATCAAATTATATATGAACTCTATTGATGAAGACATTTTCTCTTCTATTTTGACAGGACCTCCAACACCTCCTGATGCAGCCACTGCTACAACATCTATAAATCTCAGTGCAGTCCCTCCTCCAGACTACAATGATGCCTACAAGAAGGCAAAGATAGCTGATGCCAAAGCTATGAATATCATGGCTCATACTATGTCTGATAAAATCTTCCAAAAAGTGTCTGATTGTACCTCTACAAAGGCCATGTGGGACTCTCTGAACCAGATTATAGCTGGTTCAGCTGATGAAAGGAAGGACAGAAGGTCCAACCTTATATCTCAGTATAAAAACTTCAAGAAAACTGAAGCTAAATCAGTTGAAGCCATGTACACAAGGCTCAGCTCAATCATCAATGAGCTGAGAACTCTTGATAAGGAGATTACATTGATAGAGGTCAATGATAAGATACTGATGTGATTCCCCAGCACAAGGGATCTCTGGATCTGGCCTATCAAGGAGGCCAGAAGTATAACTGAAATCTCAACTGAAGCCCTCCTTGGCAAGCTCAGGTCTTTTGAGCAAGTTCTAAAGACCAGGGAAGCTGAGGCTGAAGCAAAGACTCCAACACCAACAAGAAAAGAGCAAACTCTTGCTCTCAAAGCTGCTGATGCTTCTAAAGGAAGCCAATCAAATGAGGAGCTGATGGCACTCTTTGCCAAAAGGTTTCTCAAGATGGGAAGAAAAGACTTCAGAAAGAAATCTTCAAGGTATGAAGATAAACCAAGGTATGACAGATCTCCTGCTAATGAAATTATTTGTTATGGTTGTAGGAAACCTGGACACATTCCACCAGAGTGTCCAGAGGAAAAGAGCAAAGAAAAGAGAAAAGAAAAGGAATATCACAAGAAGCACTCCAAGTCCTCCTCCTACAAAAATAAGAAGGAGAAAGGATTTGTTGCTAAGACCTGGAGTGATTCAGATGAGAAATCTTCCTCCTCAAGCTCCAGTGAAGATGAGGAAGAGAAGAAGGCAAAGGAAATCTGCCTTATGGCAATTGATGTCTGCAGCAACCACTCAGATGCAGAGAGTTCTGATGATGATGTAGAAATGCCTACAGAAGATCAGGTATTATCTTCTTATGATTTTTCTTCTGTTGAATTTAAATCTGAGTTTAAATCTCTTTGTTTAGATTTAATTAGTTCAGAAAAAGAAATTAAGGAACTTAGAAATAAGTTAGCAGAATCAGAATTTATTTCCAATGAAAACACTTGGCTAGAAGCAGAACTCACTAAGTCTAGTGAAGAAATACAGTTTCTTAAAAATGAACTAGCAAAGTCCAAGAGATTAGAAAAATCTTTAAATGGTAGAAGCCTTAAGCTGCTAGAAATCACTAGCATGATAAACACTAGGTCAGGCAATAATAAGCTAGGCTTAGGAGCCTCATCAACTGAACCCCCATTGGTTCATAAAAATCATCTTTCAACTCCAATGAACTTTATTTCAGCTTATGGAATAAAGAACACTGAGCAAGTAAAACAAGTTAATCAAGCCTTAAATAAAGCTAAAAGAGAAAAGAGAAAACAAATATTTAAAGAGCTACAAAAAGCGTCGAACGCTGCTCGACGATCGAAGGCTCAATGGTCGAACGAAGCTCGACGATCTGAGCATCAATCGTCGAACGCTGATCGACGATTTCAATTTGATTTTCAAAATTACAACCAGAACCTTAGAAACCCTAATATAAATAGAAACCCTAGGTTTGTGGACCCATCAACTGCTTGGAGTATCCCACCCTAGGAGATCTTACCCTTTAAGATATAAACCTCAACTTGCTTATTCTTTTATTTCAAGTTTTCATTATGTGAAGAATAATGGACCCAAGGTTACCTGGGTCCACAATGTCTAATTAGCTATTCTGCAGGTGAAGACCTATCCATATAATAAAGACAAATGGTATTTGGATAGTGGCTGTTCTAAATATATGACAAGAAATAAAGACAATCTATCAAGATTCAAGGCCAAGCTTGGACCAAAGGTGATCTTTGGGGATTCTAGTTGTGGTCAAACTGAAGGATATGGTAGGATTACCATTGGAGCAGTAACTTTCAAGAGGGTTGCATATGTAACTGGACTGAAGCACAACCTTATCTCAGTAAGCCAGTTATATGATGCAGGATATCAGGTATCGTTCACTAACACTCTCTGTAATATTACTTTAAATAGTAATGTTGTGTTAGTAGGTATTAGACAGGGTAATATTTATTTAGTAGATTTTAATTCAACCCAATCTAAAATCTGCTTATTTAATGAAGTAACAAATAATAACACCTTATGGCATAGGAGGCTTAGCCATGTTAACCTCAAGAACATATCTAGGTTATCTAAATACAACCTTATTAGAGGTTTACCTTCTTGCCCCTACAAGAAGGAGAGCCTATGCAAGGCTTGTCAATTAGGCAAGCAAACCAAAAACTCCTTTAAATTTGTAAATAAAAGTGATTCACCTAGAATCCTGTATTTATTACATTTGTATCTTTTTGGCCCAATAAATGTACAGAGTCTAGGAGGGAAGTATTACACTTTAGTAATTGTAGACGACTTCTCTAGGTTTACTTGGGTGTTCTTCTTGAGAACTAAGGCTGATAACTTCAAAATTCTTACAGACTTTCTGCTATGTGTGCAGACTGAGTATTCTACTCATATTGCCTTGATCAGAAGTGATCATGGTACTGAGTTTGATTCTCTTCTCATGCAAGAATTCTGTGAGAAAGAAGGTATCAAACATAGCTTCTCTGCTCCTAGAACTCCCCAACAAAACGGGGTAGTGGAAAGGAATAATAGAACCCTGATTGAAGCTGCTGGAACATTATTGGCAGATGCTAACATGCCTCTTTCTTATTGGGCAGAAGCTGTTAGCACAGCTAATTATGTCTTTAACAGAAGTATTATACACAAGCTTAAGAGTAAAACTCCTTATGAGGTTCTTAAAGAAAAGAAACCTAAAATTTATTATTTTAGAGTATTTGGTTGTGTAGTATACATTCATAACAATAACAAAGAATACCTTAGAAAGTTTGAAGCAAAAGCTTCAATGGGAATTTTTCTTGGATATTCCCAAGTAAGCAAAGCTTGTAGGGTATTTAATAAATCATCTTTTAAAATTGAGGAGTCTGTACATGTTTCTTTTGATGAATCTCAGATGTTTTACAAGGAGAAGGAAACTTCCCATTCCTCAAGTTCGTTACAGGTACCAGAATCTAATAAAGATGTCACTCAAGAGATTCTCCATCTATCAACTCTTCATATCACTGATTCAGATAGTGATGAAAACTTTACAGAAGCAGTTGCTGTACAACCAACAGTTGATCCAATTCCTCCTGAGGAATTAATCCCAACTGTTGCTGAAGATCACATCCCACCTGCTGATCTTGTCACACTTAGAGATCATCCTACATCGCAAGTGATTGGAGACATATCAGCTGGTGTACAAACAATACATCAATTAAGACAGGATGTGATGCATGCTTGTTTCCTTTCACAGGATGTGATGCTGAGCTAGATGCCCACTTGATCATTGCTATGCAATAGGAGCTCAATTAGTTTGAAAGATGTAAAGTATGGACTTTGGTTCCAAGACCAAAAGGCCAACTAATCATAGGCACCAAGTGGGTGTTTAAAAACAAGTTGGATGCAAATGGAGTTATTGTAAGGAACAAAGCTAGGCTTATAGCTCAGGGCTACAGACAGGAGGAAGGTATAGATTATGACCAAACCTTTGCTCCTATTGCAAGGCTAGAGGCAATAAGGATCTTTCTAGCCTATGCAGCCTATATGAAGTTTAAGGTTTTTCAGATGCATGTCAAGAGTGCATTCCTAAATGGTGAGCTAAAGGAAGAGGTGTTTGATGAACAACCTCCTGGGTTTGTCTCTTCAACTCAACCCTCATTTGTTTACAAGTTGCAAAAAGCTCTTTATGGACTTAAGCAAGCACCCAGAGCCTGGTAAGACTCTAGCTAGTTTCCTGTCAGAGCAAAACTTTGTTAGCGGAATAGTTGATAGAACCCTGTTTGTCAAGCATCACAAGGACACCATCCTGTTACTTCAAATCTATGTGGATGATATTATTTTTGGCTCCACTAATCCCAAACTGTGCAAAAAGTTCTCTAACTTGATGCTTCTTAAGTTTAAGATGAGTAGTATGGGTGAGTTGTCTTACTTTCTTGGTGTCCAAGTAAAGCAAGATGCTGATGGCATCTTCATCTCCCAATCCAAATATGCCAAGGAATTGGTAAAGAAGTTTGGGATGGCTGATGCTTCAGCAATGCATACACCTATGGCTACTAATGTAGTTATAGATTCTGATGATCTGGATAAGCCAGTTGATTAGAAAAACTATAGGGCCATTGTTGGTTCCCTGTTGTACTTAACTGCAAGTAGACCAGATATAATGTTTGCCACATGCCTATATGCTAGATTCCAGGTCAACCCCAAGGAATCTCAATTGATTCTTCTCAAGAGAGTTTTGAGATACCTGAAGGGTTGTCCAAATTTAGGACTATGGTACCCAACTGAATAAGAATTTGAGTTAATTAGATACTCTAATTCTGACTATGCTGGTTGTAGAGTTGATAGGAAAAGTACCTCGGGAAACTTTCAGTTCCTGGGAGAGAGATTGGTCTCTTGGTTCTGTAAGAAACAGGCTTCTGTCTCAACTTCAACTACAGAGGCTGAATATATAGCAGCTGCCAGTTGTTGTTCACAGATCCTGTGGATTCAAAACCAGCTTTTGGATTATGGGTACACACACAAGAACAAAAAAATCATGTGTGACAATACCAGTGCTATCTCCATTGCACAAAATCATGTGCACCACTCTAGAACCAAGCACATTGAGATCAAACACCATTTCCTGAGAGATTGTGTGGAAAAGAACAAGATCGGCCTTGAGTTCATATCCACTAACCTTTAGAGAGGTGATATTTTCACCAAGCCCTTAGATGAACAGAAGCATCTGTTCTTTTTGGTTCAACTAGGCATGATTAATGGAAAAGACTAAGTGTGACTTCTACCTTTGTTGAAATATGTTTGAAGATCGTCGAACGACGTTCGACGATAGTCGAACAGGTCGAGCCTATCGTCGACCTATGGGCGACGACAACTTATTTGTTCGTGAAGACAGAAATAGTCAAACGATTTATCGACTACTCTGCTTCAGGAAACGATCGTCGAACGACCGTTCGACCATCGTCTCCAGTATCTGTTAAAATAGATCGACGATTGTTGTTTTAATATAAAACCGATGGTCGACCTAGGTTAAGAGATCGTTCTTTTTGTCGTTGACGGAACTCGTCTTTTCATATTCCGTCTTTCTGCTTGAGCCCTGCCTCGCGCTCTCTGCCATTTCGCTTTCGTCGTCTCTCTCGTCTTCTCCAACCCAATCAATGGCGATTGCTCCAGCCCTTCTGTCAGTGATGAAGTTCGACGCCGACTTCAGCGCAGATTTTGACTCCTTCAGCGCCTGTGATTCTGAGATAGTAGAAATCCTCCAGCTCTGCAAGGAACAAGGATTGGAATGGCTAATGTCCACAAGGATCAAGATAAACATCCTAGAGATTAAAGAGTGGGCCTTCACTTCGTCTTCTAGTGACGAATCTATGACTGGAACGATTGGCGGCGAAGAGGTAAGCTTGACTCCTGCTGTATTAACTGATATTTTCGGATTACTGAATGGTGAAGAAGAATATGAACAAGATACTCCAGAGTTTGGGAGGATGTTGATCGAATTAGGACATGCAGAAGGCATTCCTTCTAAATTGCTAAAGGTTAATTTTCCTTTAAGGATAAAGTTCTTGGCTGAACTAGTTGGAAAAGTGCTTCTGGGAAAGCACACTGCTCATGATAACATCACCAGGCAACAGTTTGCCTTGATGTGTGCAATAGTAAATAAGAAACAGATAAATTGGGCAGGAATTATGTTTGATTTGATAAGAAAGAAGAATAACAAGAAGGAAGTCACCCTGGGTAGGGTACTTGGGATATTTCTAAGAGAGAAATATCCCCATCTATTGGTTACAGTCTCAACATCCATCAATGCCAGCAAGAAGATGGATCCAACTTTGTTTGTTAAGTGGAAAAGGAGTTTTCAGAAGCCTTCTCTAGCAGGGGTAGCTCCAGTTGTGTCTGAGAGCACAAGGACTGTTTCAGTCACTCCCAACCTATATGAAGCAGGCTGATCCATTCTCTCCATTCCATCCACTTCTTATGCATTACCATCCACTTCTACTGAAGTGCCATCCACATCTGCATTACCATCTACTTCAATTAAAGTTCCATCTACTTCAATTGAAGTACCATCTATTGTCTCTCTTCCACTTGACCCTTCCTCAATTCTCCATGCATCACCACCAGCATCTCCTCTCCCTTCTCATCTTGCTAGGATTTCTCATCCTAGTTTTGATTTATTGGTTTCTGAGCTATCCACTCCTCCTCAGTCACCTATTACTCATTCAGATCATATTGATCTTCATGCATCCACCCATCAATCACCAGTTCACTCTCCATCTCATTAGGAGAACACCATCCCCGATGATCATCCATCTACTGTGATTCCCCCTCCATCATTTGAAATCACACCAGCCTTCATTACAAACATCTTGGAGCTAATTACTCCTTCAATCAAAATCATGATTGAAGAAGCAATTGCCCCTCTCGTTTCTTCCATCTCTACCTTGTCATCTTCAATCCTAGCCCTCTCAAAATCTACTGAGCCATCTTCAGTTAGGGGCCTGACTTCAGTTTCTACTGAAATCAGGCAGGGGGAGATGTTCGAGGAAGATGCCTCAGTACTGCCCCTTGTTTATCGTCTAACAGAGCCCCAAGCTGAGATTCAAGAAGTAACAGCAGCTCTAGTTGTCATTGCATCATCTTTTGCAGATCCAGCATGTAACACCCCAAAAAGACTCAAAAATGGTTTTGAGGTGCAGGTCATTTTACACGGCCTGGGACACGGGCGTGTCCCAGGGCGTGTCGGGGGTACACGGCCTGGGACACGAGCGTGTCCCAGGGCGTGTCACTCAAATAAAATGCGTTTTGAGTCAGAAGGTTACACGGCCTAGAACCAAGCCTTGAACACAGGCGTGTCAGGTTGGACACGGGCGTGTCCGATGCCGTGTGCCTACCCGTGTACTGCTTGCAGCTCGATGAGGCAGGGGTGACACGGGCGTGTCTCAGGAATGACACGGGTGTGTCAGGTTCGACACGGGCATGTCGATGCCCGTGTTCTGGTAAAGTTCAGTCGGTACGAATACCGTGTGTGCCGCTTAAGGGTACACGGCCTGTGACACGGGCGTGTCACAGGCCGTGTCAGCCAAAAAAGTGAGTTTTTTGGCAAATCGTGGCCGTTCAGATTTCTCTCTTTGGATCCAAGGGCTCAGGTGATTCCTGGCTGGATTTAATCAGTAGAGGCTGAGTAAGAATTCATTCTTCATTTGATTAAGGAAGAGAGAAAGAGAGAGGAGGAAGAAGAAGAAGGAGGAGATCAAGCCACCGGCGGAGTTCCCGTGGTCCGATTCGTGATCCGAAGCCGGCGTTGTGAAGGCAAAGCTGCTGCGGTTCTTTCTCACCAGCTAGTTTGCGATGGCTCCCAAGAGATCGACAAGGGTAACGATCTCCCTTCTTAGACATGTGAAGTCCTTCTTTTCTGCATTGCATAGGGAAAACCCTTCCCTACGAGTGTGTGGTGGGTTGTGGTGTCCCTTGGGGTAGATATGTGAAGTCCCCCTTGTTAGAGTCCGGAATTGGAGTACGGATCTAGGCATGCTATGTGAAGCCCATCTGGACATGGTCTGGATTGGTGATGCTTGTTTGCATATCGGAGAAGGCTCCGTGATTATGGCTTGTGTTGCCTTGTGCCTACCTGTTGCTTGGTGCAGCAGGAAGTATTGGATGAAGTCCAGGAAATGAAGAGGGTTGGATGCAACTCTTATGGCCGTGCGTTGCCACTTTATGAGCGGTTGAGCCGTTGGGCTGCAACTTGATGAAAAGGCAGATTGCCGAACAGGAAAGGTGAAACCGACCCGCGCCTATAAATAGCCATGGATACTTCCGTATTTAAGGTGGCACAGCGACTTGAGCAATGGGGGGTGGCTGATCCGTACCTGCGTTAGGTCCGTCCGACTTGGAAGCCTGGTTATAGGTTTTGTTGGAGCGCCTAATGAGAGTCTTAGGCCCGCGCGCCGGAAAGACTAGAATGCTCAAATACCGTGTAGACGGTGGTGTTGACCCTGGTATTCCGGTACACCAAGAATGTGCCCTGAGTGCACGGACTGTCGGGCCGTATGGTCGATAGTTGTGATGGCTTGAATGTGCCTGCGCGCACATAGTTGCTATATGATGATGCCATGCTATGCATGGAAAGAATGTTAATGCCCCGAGAAAGGGGTAGGATTGTTATAATTGGGTCAGCTGAATGCTGACCGTTGCATTGTTTGCCACCGGTTGGGTGGATGTTCCCTATGCAGGCGCTGGAGAGCCAAGTGGTAAATGAAGGGCTGAAGCCCTACTGCTGTTGCTGTTGCTGCTGCGGCTAGCCCTTGAAGGCTAAGCGAATGTTTTTGCTTGTATTCTTTTACTCATGTATGGCCGGCCTACGCGCCGAGGTTTGTAAACCATACGGTGTGGAAAGAGGAACTGTAAGGCCTTAAGGCCAAACTCTATGTATTTGTTGTACATTCCGTGGCGATATATATAAAGGTGGTTTATATATTGGACATTCCTGGTTAGAGTTCAACGTACAACTTAAAGCTTCCGCTAGAATGCTCTGAGTTAGGGTTCGTGTTTGGTTTGGTATTATCCTGTGACCTCACCGTCTATTTGTGGCATATAGTGTGGGGCCCCGGCCGGACCTTCTACTATACGTCATTTAACGGATGGGGTCGTTACATTTTGGTATCAGCTTCGTTCGGTCTTCCTCTATCGAATTCGTGGACGAATTCTTTTATGGGGTGGCGAGCGCGTGTTTATGCGCCCTGCTGTAACGCTAATGAACTCTGGAATGTCCACTAAGGAATGTACAAAATCTTGGTTGAGGAATCTGCGCGTTCCTTTTTGTGTTGTTTTGCTTGCATACGTTCGCTAATGTGTGTCTTGTCCACCTATAGGTGACGCGTAGTGGTGCTGGGCAGTCTGAGCCCCAGCGCTCTGATGAGAGTGCGGCTCCAGCTGAGGTGCCAACACCTCCTCCATCTGCGGAAACTGTTCGCTTAGTTGCTGAGGCTCTATTTGCCATGATTCAGCCGACCGGGCAAGCGCAGCCGGCAGTAGTGCCAGTTCGTGTTGATGTAAGACCCGAGCCGGTTGAGGCTATCGATCCACGAGCAGCTGACCGACAGTTGAAGCAATTCATGAGCTTCAGTCCGCCTACGTTTACGGGAATGGGATCCCCAACGCAGGCAGAGGATTGGTTATCGCGTGTCAAGCGGATAATGACAGCGATCAGGGCGGAGGAAACTCTAAAGGTCACCTTGGCCACCTTCATGCTTGAAGGAGAGGCGCGGTTGTGGTGGGACGAGGTTGAGGTACACAATTTGGCGGGCAGGCAATTAACGCAAGTATCGATTGAGGAGTTCTCTCGAATATTTCTGGCGAAACATGTCCCAGCGGCGCAACGCATTGCTATGGAAAATGAGTTCCAACGGTTAAAGCAAGGGGAAGATAGCGTGGATATCTACTTGCACGAGTTTACCAGGTTGGGACGGTATGCGGGAACAATCTTCGTGGATGTCCAAAGGAAAACGAATCGGTTCTATGAAGGATTGCGGGATGAGTTGAGATTCCTGCTTTCGAGTTCAGTGAACCAAGGGTTTCAGGCGTTGGTTGATACTGCGTGTGCGTTGCAGAAGGACATGCGGCGGGTGCAAGGGAACAAGGGCTTGGTGGTGTCAAAGCCAGAGGTTAAAGCACCTCGCCCGAGCAAATTATTTTACCAGAAGAAAGGGGGCAAGAGGTCCAAGCCGTCTGGGCAAGTGACTACGACCGTTGTGTCGGGGGCGACATCAAGGCCGGATTCTCGTACATGCTATAACTGTGGCCGGGTGGGGCATATAGCCCGTGACTGTCGGGTTGTTCAGCCCAAAGGGGAAAAGAAGACGGGTGCGTCTTATGCTGAGAAGGGCAAAGCGGTGGTTGATTCCTCTGCGTCCCAGGCACAGCCCCGAATCTATCAGCTTGGCCAACAGGAAGCGATTAAATAAAGTGACGTCGTCACAGGTACGAGTTGATTATAGCTTACTTGCTAAAGTGCTATTGCTTGTAGTTATGTATAGCTTGTGCATGATGTGTGTGCTGCAGGCTTTGTCCTAATTCGGAATAATTTGGCGAGAGCCCTGTTTGATACGGGTGCTTCGCATTCTTTTCTGTCTGAGGATTTCGTATCTCGCATTGGGGTACCGAGTCATGTGACGGTGGATAGTACAAGGGTGCTATTGCCGAATGGCTGTGTGATGCTTGCGGATAGGGCTTGCGATGTGGATATTCAAATAGGAAGTCAGGATTTCGATTTGAGTGCAGCCGTGCTACCGTTGTCGGAGTTTGATGTGATCTTTGGTATGGACTGGCTCTCGGAGCAGCGTGCCTATATTGATTGCAACTCCAAGGAGATTACACTGGGCCAGAATACCGGACTTGTGACGAAGTTCGCTGGTATGCGAGGAGTTGGCGGGACTCTGTTGTCTGCACTCCAAGTCGTCAATGCTGTTCGGAAGGGCGCGGAGTTATTCTTCACGCTAATTCAGGCTGTTGAGCCAAAGGCCAGTGTCGGTGAAGTACTGGTTGTGTCAGAGTTTGCCGATGTGTTTCCTAAATATCTTCCTGGGTTACCACCCCAACGGGAGATTGACTTCTCTATTGAGTTGGTGCCAGGTGCGAAACCTGTGGCCCGCTCACCATATCGCGTCGCGCCAAAAGAAATGGCTGAGTTGAAAGTCCAATTGCAAGAGTTGTTGGAGCAGGGATACATACGCCCAAGTATGTCACCTTGGAGCACGCCTGTTCTATTTGTGAAAAAGAAAGATGGTAGTTTACGGTTATGTATTGACTACCGCGAATTGAATAAGCTGACGGAGAAAAACAATTATCCGATCCCACGGATTGATGACCTATTTGATCAGCTGGCAGGATCAACGGTCTATTCCAAGTTGAATTTGAAATCGGGATATTATCACCTGAGAATTCGGGAAGGTGACATTCCCAAGACGGCGTTTGGAACACGCAACGGTCATTAAGAGTTCACGGTATTGCCGTTTGGCCTATGTAATGCGCCTTCAGTATTTATGGACCTAATGCATCAAACATTCCGAAAGTACTTGGATTTGTTCGTGATTGTGTTTATCGATGATATCTTAGTATACTCTCAGTCGGAAGAGGATCATGCAAACCATTTGCGGTTGGTCTTGCATATCCTGCGGAGGAATAAGCTTTATGCCAAGTTCTCAAAGTGTGAGTTCTGGCTCTCTTCAGTAGCCTTTTTAGGCCAAGTGGTAAGTGGAGAAGGTATCGCGGTGGATCCGTTGAAGATAAGTGCCATTCGAGATTGGCCAGTGATGTCTTCAGTGGCCGAGGTTAGGAGCTTCCTTGGACTTGCGGGCTACTATAGACGGTTTGTAGAAAACTTCTCACGGATTGCTTTACCTCTGACCACGCTGACGAGAAAAGATCAAAAGTTCATTTGGACGCCGGAGTGCGCGCGAGCTTTTGAAGACTTGAAGAGTCGTTTGACCACGGCGCCTGTGTTGACATCGCCATGTGGTACAGATGGGTATGAGATCTATAGTGATGCTTCCGGGAGCGGCTTAGGCTGCGTCCTTCTGCAGTTTGGTAAAGTGATTGCTTATGGCTCGCGCCAGTTGAAAGTGCATGAACGGAATTACCCCGTCCATGATTTGGAGTTGGCGGCGGTAATCTTTGCGCTCAAGTTGTGGCGGCACTATCTTTATGGCGTTAAAGTGGACATCTATACAGATCACAAAAGCCTAAAGTACTTGTTAGATCAGAAGGATCTGAATATGCGACAACGAAGATGGATGGAGTTCCTTGGGGACTACACCTTCGAAATTCACTATACTCCTGGGAAGGGAAATGTGGTCGCTGATGCTTTGAGTCGGAAGACTCCGGTACGGGCAAGCTGGTTGCAGAGGCATGATCAGCGGTTAATCCAGGAATTGGAAGCGTTGGAGATATCTTGTGTTGACAAGGGTTCTTCGACCGAAGCATGCTTGAACTGGACGGAGGTGCAATATGACCTTACGGACAGAGTTCGGCGAGCAACGGAGCTTGATGAAAGTCTCCAGCGCTATGCTAAAGATGGGCCGGATGACCAATTCTCTTGGGATAACGGGTTGTTACGAAGAAATGGTCGAGTGTGCGTCCCGAGTGTGGGTAAATTGAGGGAAGAGTTGATGTACGAAGCTCACTTTGCAAAGTACTCAGTTCACCCAGGGAGCACAAAGATGTACAGAGATCTGAAAAAGCTGTTCTGGTGGCCCGGACTAAAGAAAGATGTAGCACGTTATGTGCCTGAATGCCATACTTGTGCATTGGTGAAAGCAGAATGCCAGAAGCCTGGCGGTTTCCTGAAGTCGTTACCTATTCCGGAGTGGAAGTTCGATGACATTTCGATGGATTTTGTGCACGGGTTGCCGAGATCGCAACGCGGTCATGATTCAATCTGAGTGATTGTGGACCGGTTGACAAAAGTGGCGCACTTCCTTCCAAACAGAAGAGACGATTCAGTGGAAACCTTGGCCAAGCTTTATGTGGAGCAGGTTGTTCGACTGCACGGTGTTCCTCGGAGCATCGTCAGTGACCGTGATGGGCGGTTCACATCGAATGATTGGCGGCTAGTTCATCAAATGTTGGGTACAAAGTTAGCGTTTAGTACGGCCTTTCATCCCCAAACGGATGGCCAGACTGAACGAACCAACAGGACGATGGAGGACATGCTCCACATGTGCGCCCTAGACTTTGGTAAAAGATGGGAAGATTATATATTTCTTGTCGAATTTGCCTATAATAATAGCTACCAAGCGAGCATCGGTATGGCACCATTTGAGGCTTTATATGGTCATAAATGCCGTACACCGTTAGCTTGGGCAGAAGCAGGCGAATCTAAGCTGAGTGGGAAAAAGGAAGTCGAAGAAGCTACCTCGCTCATACGCTCTATTTGGGAGAGGCTATTGATAGCCCAAGATCGTCAAGCAAAGTACTACAATGCCAAACATCGGAACGTGGAGTTTGCTGTGGGTGATTGGGTATATTTGAAGATCAAACCCTTCAAAGGCGTGTCCAGGATTCGGCGTTTGAAAAAGCTAAGTCCGAGGTATCTTGGTCCATTTGAGGTGGTGGAGCGAGTTGGGGAAGCTGCTTATCGACTAGCACTTTCAGCAGACTTGGGTGGATTACATGATGTATTTCACATCTCAGTCCTTCGTAAGGCGGTGAAGGATCCAGCTCAAGTAGTGGAGAATGATCGGGTACCGGTCGAGTATGGGCTAACGACGAGGGTTAGACCCATTCGGATCGAGGATCGAGCCGAGAAACAGTTGCGGAACAAAGTGATCGGGATTGTCAAGGTCCGATGGGACAATTGTGGCCGTGAAGAGCTAACATGGGAGCGAGAGCAGACCATGCGAGCTGAATTTCCCGAACTGTTTGTATAAACTGTAGACCGTGTACCTTTTTGTTATAACAGAGTTATCAAGTTATAGCATTGTTGGTTTTTGTTTCCTTACCGTGCAAATTTCGGGACGAAATTTTGTTAAGGGGGGAGGATTGTAACACCCCAAAAAGACTCAAAAATGGTTTTGAGGTGCAGGTCATTTTACACGGCCTGGGACACGGGCGTGTCCCAGGGCGTGTCGAGGGTACACGGCCTGGGACACGGGCGTGTCCCAGGGCGTGTCACTCAAATAAAATGCATTTTGAGTCAGAAGGTTACACGGCCTAGAACCAAGCCTTGAACACGGGTGTGTCAGGTTGGACACGGGCGTGTCCGATGCCGTGTGCCTACCCGTGTACTGCTTGTAGCTTGATGAGGCAGGGGTGACACGGGCGTGTCTCAGGAATGACACGGGCGTGTCAGGTTCGACACGGGCATGTCGATGCCCGTGTTCTGGTAAAGTTCAGTCGGTACGAATACCGCGTGTGCCGCTTAAGGGTACACGGCCTGTGACACGGGCATGTCACAGGCCGTGTCAGCCAAAAAAGTGAGTTTTTGGGCAAATCGTGGCCGTTCAGATTTCATTCTTTGGATCCAAGGGCTCAGGTGATTCTTGGCTAGATTTAATCAGTAGAGGCTGAGGAAGAATTCATTCTTCATTTGATTAAGGAAGAGAGAAAGAGAGAGGAGGAAGAAGAAGGAGGAGGAGATCAAGCCACCGACGGAGTTCCCGTGGTCCGATTCGTGATCCGAAGCCGGCATTGTGAAGGCAAAGCTGCTGCGGTTCTTTCTCACTGGCTAGTTTGCGATGGCTCCCAAGAGATCGACAAGGGTAACGATCTCCCTTCTTGGACATGTGAAGTCCTTCTTTTCTGCATTGCATAGGGAAAACCCTTCCCCGCGAGTGTGTGGTGGGTTGTGGTGTCCCTTGGGGTAGATATGTGAAGTCCCCCTTGTTAGAGTCCGGAATTGGAGTACGGATCTAGGCATGCTGTGTGAAGCCCATCTGGACATGGTCTGGATTGGTGATGCTTGTTTGCATATTGGAGAAGGCTCCGTGATTATGGCTTGTGTTGCCTTGTGCCTACCTGTTGCTTGGTGCAGCAGGAAGTACTGGATGAAGTCTAGGAAATGAAGAGGGTTGGATGCAACTCTTGTGGCCGTGTGTTGCCACTTTATGAGCGGTTGAGCCGTTGGGCTGCAACTCAATGAAAAGGCAGATTGCCGAACAGGAAAGGTGAAACCGACCCGCGCCTATAAATAGCCATGGATACTTCTGTATTCGAGGTGGCACGGCGACTTGAGCAACAGGGGGTGGCTGATCCGTACCTGCGTTAGGTCTGTCCGACTTGAAAGCCTGGTTATAGGTTTTGTTGGAGCGCCTAATGAGAGTCTTAGGCCCGCGCGCCGGAAAGACTAGAATGCTCAAATATCGTGTAAACGGTGGTGTTGACCCTGGTATTCTGGTTCACCAAGAATGTGCCCTGAGTGCACGGACTGTCGGGCCGTGTGGCCGATTGTTGTGATGGCTTGAATGTGACTGCACGCATATAGTTGCTATATGATGATGCCATGCTATGCAGGGAAAGAATGCTAATGCCCCGAGAAAGGGGTAGGATTGTTATAATTGGGTCAGCTGAATGCTGACCGTTGCATTGTTTGCCACCGGTTGGGTGGATTGTCCCTATGCAGGTGCTGGAGAGCCAAGTGGTAAATGAAGGGCTGAAGCCCTACTGCTGTTGCTGCTGCTACTACGGCTAGCCCTTGAAGGCTAAGCGAATGTTTTTGCTTGTTTTCTTTTACTCATGTATGGCCGGCCTGCGCGCCGAGGTTTGTAAACCATACGGTGTGGAAAGAGGAACTGTAAGGCCTTAAGGCCAAACTCTATGTATTTGTTGTACATTCCGTGGCGATATATATAAAGGTGGTTTATATATTGGACATTCCTGGTTAGAGTTCAACGTACAACTTAAAGCTTCCGCTAGAATGCTCTGAGTTAGGATTCGTGTATGGTTTGGTATTATCCTGTGACCTCACCGTCTGTTTGTGGCATATAGTATGGGGCTCCGGCCGGACCTTCTACTATACGTCATTTAACGGATGGGGTCGTTACACAGCACCAGTCCAGAAGTCTTCTGATATCATAATGGAAGCAGAATTTGCGTTCAAAGTATGCCTTGAAGAAGCTTATACTCCCTTAGTTGCTCTGTTCCTAGAAGGAGTCATTACCTCCTTTTTAGATGACTTGTGGGAGTTAGGAAATCCCTAAGAAAATCCTGAAGGTAATTCAATTACTCATTTTCTTGACATGTTAACTGACATGCTAGTCTGTGAATACCTAGAAGGGATGTTTCAATTTCATTTAGCAAATCTGTGTTCCTGATACTACAGATATAGTGGAAGAAGTTCAAGCTATCCAAGAACCTGCTATTCAAGATCATGTATCTTCTCCTCCAGCTCAGGTAGCTGTGAATGATGAACTGGTCCTCATGACAGTTGTAGCTGAGATAGAAAAAGTTTCTGATATTCAAGAAGAAAAGACTACAGTCTGGGATGACACCCTAGGACTGGATCTGGATATTCTTCTGGCACAAGATGCCTTAGAAGAAGAGAAAGAAAAAGCTGATTTAAAAGACAAAGAAAAAGCTGTGCAAGAGGCTTTTGATCCTTATGATCAACCTCTATCATCTCAATCTGATGATGAAGATGACACCTATGATTCAGAAGGAACCAAGAAAAAGAAATCTGCTAAAAGGAAAAGGAAATCTGCTGCTCCTCCTCCATCTAATCCTGATCATGACATTCCTTATTATATCTTAAAAGGAATAGATCCCAAGTCCAAAGAATATCAGCACTGGATGGGATTTTCCAAGAATCAACAAAAGCAAAGAAAGAAATCCAAAAGGTATGATAGTCCAGCTCCAAAATGGACCCCTAAAGATCCTCCTCCTCCACCTCCCAGTGCAGGGGCGTCTGGTAATATATCTGCAAATCCTTCAGCCCCGTCTGCTAGATTCACTCCATCTCAATCTCATCAAAGTAAAAGCAATCCAGGATATCAAAGCAGATCCCAATCTGGATATCAAAGGCAAGCTGATACAAGAGAATAAGTAAAGGAGGTAGTTTATTAGAAACCAACTTTTTCTCCTCCTCCTTCTCCCAAGAGAAGAGAATCTCATTCCAAAGAAACCAAAAGCATATCTTCCTCAGAGCCAGCTTAAGTAAAGAAAACTGATTCAAAAGGTAAAAGAATTATTTTCTCTGAAAAATCAAATAAGAAATATGCTGAGTTTGCTCCTCCATATTCATTAGTTATTCAAGAAAATAGAGAGCCAGCTGCAAGCATGTTAGAACTCTCTACAAAATTTAAAGCTGTAAAACCTTTAGATTCAACTGGTGGAAATGAATATGAAAGTCAAGAGCTTAATCCTGATTTCAGGATGGCTAGATTTCTTCAACTAGTTGGATCAGCCCAGATCAGAAAAGCCAAAGCAGAAGGAAAAGATATTACAGGATTAACTACTATGTCTAAATTCAGAAAGAAGGAGCTAGATAAATTCCAGGTTAGACCTGAGGTTTTTTATCCTTCAAAATATATGGAAAAGCATCCTGAAGCAGTAGTACCAAGAAATGGAGAATCTAGAATTATTGGAGAACAAGATCTAAAGATATCAAAGAAAGAAGCTTTAGACCCTTTCAGAAAAATTTCTTTTCTTCCTGGTTCCTCTGTATCTAAACCAGATTCTGATGCTTCTAAAGTTTCATTGATTTACAGTTGTTTATTTGTCTGTTTAATTGATGCTATTTACTACTTAGATATTTCTTTTCCTGTATAATATTTATTTCCAGTAGTTTGTTTTGTTTGTATTGTTTTTGAGAGACTTAACCCAAATAGGGGGAGATTGTTGGTACCATAGTTTGGATTTGAGTTTAGTCTTCTCATTTAGTTTCTTGACCCAAGATTTATCTATGGTCAAAGGTTAGTTTTTTAGTTAGATTGCTCTAGTTGTAGAGTTGTCACTTATCCAGATGAAAATTTGGTTAAGTTGTTTTTGGTTCGACTATGGTCGAACGCCGCTCGACTATCGTCTATCGACTGGTCGACGATCGTCTATCAGTTGGTCGACGTTTGTCTATCAGCAGATCGTCTATCTCTGAGTTAGTTCAACTCTTGTTAGCTCGACGATCTGTGGTATCTGCCTCGTCGATCGTCGAACCCCGCTCGACTTCTTTTGACCAGACAGATTTCTTGATAGTTCAACTTTCTGCTTGGATAGTTCAACTATCTGATAGCTTGACTATCTGTTTGATAGGTCGACTATCTGTTCTATTTGATAGTTCGACTATCTATTTGGATAGTTCAACTATCTGATAGCTCGACTATCTATTTGATAGGTCGACTATCTGTTCTGTTTGATAGTTCGACTATCTGCTTGGATAGTTCAACTATCTGATAGCTCGACTATCTGTCTTGTTAGGTCGACTATCTGTTTTGCTTGATAGTTCGACTATCTGTCTCTATAGGTCGACTATCTGTTTTGCTTGATAGTCCGACTATCTACCTTGATAGGTCGACTATCTTATAGCTTGACTATCTGTTCTGATAGGTCGACTATCTGATGTGGTAGTTCGACTATCTTCTTTGATAGTTCGACTATCTGTGTCGTTCGACTATCTGTTCTGAAAGGTCGACAATCTCTGTGCTTCCGTCGACGATCTCCGAGGGTCGTTCGACGTTCTTCTGTCTGTCTTTAGTAATTTTGTACTCCTTCTGTTCTATGATTTAATTCATATTTATTTCGCATATTTTATTAAAGATTATTTCATTGATTTTGTGCATATATCTAAAGGCAATCTTTGCCCAATCCTTTGTGCATAAGTCAAGCTTTATCTGAAAAAGTTGTTTGTCTTATTAGTTGAAATATCTTTTTGCTTTATTCTGCCATGCTGTCCTTTATAGCCGTTAGACACAAAAGTCTTCTCTGGCCGTTATGAGTTTAGTCTGATGTGACTTTCTTTAGTACTCCTTTATCAAATTAGATTTGCAGCTTCTTAGAAAGCTTTATCCCCTTATAGCATGTCTGCCTGCAGGATATGTTTTGCTTTATGCTTTTTGCAGCCTAGATTGCAGATTTCAGAAGAAGACAAAATTCAAACAAAGATTAAAGCCGTTGGAAAAGCCAATATATAAAGTGCTTTCAAAAGACAGCAAACAACAACCATATACAACATACACAGAATAGAGATCAACACATATATACATATACAGCAGATAACAATAGAGAATAGAGAACAACACATAGAGTGATACATAGATTCAAAGCAAGAAGAAATTTACAGCTCTCAGTCATTGATACATTCAACTGAGAAGATCTTCCTTCTTCAACCCTCTCTTCTTCAATCCTGAGTTTATCCTGCTGCAAGGAACAGTAACTAAGAGTCTCAAGAAGAAGAAGAAGAAGAAGAAGAAAGAATAGCTATAGAAGAAGAACAATCATTCTACAATCAAGAGTCTTCTTCAAGCTTCTCCTTCAGAACTTCAAGATAGTTCTTTGTCTCAAGTTCAGAAGAGTTCCTGCACCCTGAAGAAAGACTTCTTCCTGGATATTCTCTAAGCCAGAAGGAGCCTTGATTCTTTAGAGCTTTCTAGCTCTGTGCAATCCACTAGCTTCTCTAATCTGTTTTAACAATAGAGAAGAAACTTTAACTCTCTCAACCTCCTGTATAAAGGGTTATTACTCCCTTCAAAAGTGAACCTTGGTGGTAGGGCACCTGATCAAAAACCTGTGTTGGATTTTGAGCTCCTGATCAAAAGCTCAAAGGGTCTACTGGATCTACCTGAAGCAGATCAGTTTGTGGCAGGGCACCTGAACAAAAACCTGTAGTGGATTCCTACCAGGGTGGTAGAAGAGTGGACGTACCTATTTAGAGGGAACCACTATAAACTTCTTGTGTCGTCTGTGTTATTTCATTTAATTTATTACACTGTGGCTGTGAGTAGATATAACTAGGATTGCTAGTTGCTGTGATAGGATCAAAGTTCAACTGTAATTCCAGTTAGCTTTCTCTAGTGCACTTCACTTTGTGTTAGGCTCTAGGGTTTTAAATATCTATAAACTCATTCCGCAAATTAACTCTAAGGGAGTTGAGTAGGGTATCATAATTTTTGAATACTCTATTCACCCCCCTCTAGAGTTGTATCTATCCTCACTTTCAAGGATGAAAGAGCTTGATGCTCTAGATAAGTTGAAGAAGGCAAGAGAAAAAGGGAAAGATACTTCTAACATCACTACACATTCAGAACAAAGAAAGACAGAACTGGAGAGATATGCTTCAAGAAAGTTCTTTCATCCAGAAGATTACATGAAACTGCATCCTTAGGCTGTAGTTCCAAGGCCCAGATCCCAAACCTCCTTAGGTGCAGAAGATGACAGAAGATCAAAGAAAGATGCTCTCAATCCCAACAGGGAGATTTTATTTAAGAAAGGCAGTGAAAGGAAATGAATTCTGTAAGCATATAGTACATCAATATCTTAACTTTTGATGATTTCCTTTTGAGTTCTACAATGCTGCTTTGATTATCTTTTCTGCATTGTTAGTTTAGTTTTTCTGTTTCTGTATGTATTATTCTGTATTTCCTGATTATGTCCTATAAATAGTAATCCTAACCCAAATAGGAGGAGATTTTTGGAACACCCTATTACTAATTTGGGCAAGGATCACTATGTTATTAGGAAAATTGTTTGACCTAGTTGTATAGTTGAAAAGGTCAAATTAGAATGAGTTTAGGGCTTAGAACTTAGGTTTGGACCTGCCCCCAGGAACATTCAGAGATCAGGACTAAGTACTGAGACAAGACAATTTTCGTCGAGCTCAGGTCGACGAAACGTCGAACTCAGTTCGACGTTCTCTGAGCTCAAGTCTGCAAATCGTCGAACTCCACTCGACGATCTTCAAGCTCAGATCGACATTTTGTCTTCAGCTATTTTCCAAGTCGTTGATCTCAAGTCGAAGATCGTAGAGCTCAGGTCGACGTTTTCTGTCTGCTGTGAAAATCCAATCTCTGAGCTCAGTTCAACGATCGTAGAGCTCAGATCGACAATTTCTGTGAGAGATCGACGCTTTCAGAATTTAAATTGAAGAACAGTTATGGAATTAATTCAAATTCCTTAAAAGTGATTCTCTGCATTTATTACAAAGGATTTTCTAGCCGTTTCAAGCAATCTGATGCAAGTTTCAAGGAAGGACTAAATGGAATGTTGCTTAGGACTTTCCCCAGAGATAGTTGTCATTTATGGAAGTCATTTATGACTGAATAACGACCATCTAAGTTAGATTTTTTATATACTCCTGCAGAAGAGAATAGAGATAACAACAATACACAGAGAATACAAAGAGATACAGGAGAATTAGATTACAACACAGAAGATTGAACATTATAACTTATCTGATCAACAGTTCATCTTTTGTGATTTTCAAATCTACTGAATCTTCAAGAACACAAGAAAATTCTGCTGTAGAGGAGATCTTCTGCTACTCAACTCCTCCAAATCTTCAAGTGTTCAAAAGCTTCAACATCAAGGACTCCAGACACAAAACATTTCAGCATCTGCTAGAATCATCTTCTGCTGGAGATCTGAAGCATCTGAAGACCTATCACCCTAGCAAAGCTTTCACTCCTAAACCATTCTACTTCTCAAGGGGAGCTTTGAGAACATCAACAATCCACTAGTCTTCTCTCAGTGATTTGAGACAGAGAAGACATCATCACCTTTTATTTTACCACCATCTGTACAAGGTTATCTCTCCCTTCAAAAGTGAACTCTTGGTTTCTGAGACCTAATCAAAACTCAGTGGTGGCAAGACACCTGATCAAAAAATCTGGTTTGGTTTTTGAGCACCTTATCAAAAGCTCATTGGTGACCAGGACACCTGATTAACCCTTCCTGCAGTGGATTCCTACCAAGGGTGGTAGAAGAGTGGATGTACCCAGGTTGTTGGGGAACCACTATAGATCCTTGTGTCTTCTGGTTGCTGTGTGTTTGTCTTTGCTGTGTGCTGTGTGATTCTTTATTTCTTGCTTTTAGTTTTTACTTCACTACAAGCACCTTACACATATACATAAATTTAAGTCTTCCACTTCTTTACCTATTTGAATAGTGAATTATTTTAAAATACTCTATTCACCCCCCCCCCCACTCTGGAGTTAAGGTAGATCTTTTCCTCACTTTCACAATGGTGTAGTGTATTTTGCTGAGCAACAAAAGCTTATCAAGTCTGAGATTGAGGACATTTCCATAAAGCAAGGGTATATATTTGAAAATAAATTCAGGTCCAATGAAAATCTAAAAGATTCCCATGAAGAAATACTCAAAAAGCTAAGAATTATCAACACTGATTTGAAATCTGACATATCAAAGCAAATCAAAGAAGATCTAGCCGCTTTTCAAATAACTATTGGAGCCTCTCAAAATATAATTTATGATACCTTACTGAAGTTTAAAGACTTTTACATAGAAGGAACAAAATATCTGGCTGATCAGATAAGGTTTCAGAAGACTGATCTAAGGGACAATATTACTAGATAAGTCATAAAGGGGGAGAGATTGTTAGTCAAAGCTAGCTCTGACCATGCCAAATGGGTCTCAAATTCCATCAGAGCTACTATTGGCTTTCCTCCTTTATGTGATGATGATAATGTTGCTGAATCTGGAGTCAACCTGTTCATATTGAGGGAGATCAGCCTGGAGTTGCACAAGTTATTTACCCTCATGCTGAATCTAACATGGTTCAACAAGAAGTGCAGACAATGTACAGCCCTTCCAAGGAGGCACCAAAGATTATCATTGAAAAAGTAGAAATGTCTGAGGCTGCCAAGCAAGCTCAAAATGAGGCTCAATTATCCAAGAAAAGGTTCAGAGAACAGGCTGAGTTGAAGCCAAGTTTTTAACAATGGAGCCCTACTTCAAGGAATATCATTTTGATTGCCTAGAAGGCTATAAAGGATAAGACACATGATAGGGGTAAGTGGTATTCTGAGCAGGAATGGAACAAATTTCAAGCTAGGCAGGAAGCCATTCTTAGGGATAGAAGGAGTGCAAAAGCTGGGAAGTTACCTTCTAATGCTCTAGAGCCTTGTAGGTACTTCCCCAAGCCCTTTCACTATTTTGAAAAGCAGAGGATAAAGGCTTAAGAACACAAGAAGAAGGATCTCAAAGGGAAGAAACCTGCTGATGATACAGACCCTACTATGCAGGCAAAGATTCAATCAGGAAAAGGCATAGTGATTAAGGAGCCTAGCCAATCATAGGATAAATAGGCTTAAGTATAGAACAATGTGTAAGACCACATTTTTTTTCTTTTTAAACACCGGGGTATTAGGACCAGAACCACCGCTTTGCGGTGACACCTTCACGCCTATAAGGGTCATCACAGTGAAACGCTAATTCTGCCAGCCGATTCTATCACAGAAAAGCAACAAATGTAGAGTAAACACAAGTGAGATAAAAACTCTAGCCAAAAGTCCATAATAAAATCACATAGGAGTAATAATATATCCACGAAGGGAGAGTCCACAAAATATAAATATACTTAAAATAAGGGCTTAAGCCCGATACATCAAATCCTCACTACATAGTCACTCAAGCAGAAGAAAAATAAAACACTACTAAGGTCAGGGACTCACTGTCCCAGCTGTCTGAACTCCTGAGCTAGACTGCCCTACCTCCAAACGGTCCGACCTCCGGGGCTGCTCCTCCATTCTGGGCTCCACGATCCCCTAAATGATGTGGTACGAAAACCATTAGTCTATATGACTAAGTCCGATCATCCCCCACCCCTTCTCCCATGGCCCCTTGGAACCGAGCAGAGAGGAAGAAAGGGGAGGACTTGAAGGTGGAGAGTAATCAAGAAACAGATGACATCGGACCTATACTAGCAATTTTATAGTACATGTGGCAGTAAAGTAAAGTATAAAAAGTAACCTTAACTTATGTGCGGAAACGCATATGCCAAGGGTTCTTCTACAAGGCTCCCATCGTATAAAGAGTCTGATACCAATTTATACGTTGGGGTGTCAGTTATTAACAGTAATATATATATAAAGAATTTGACCTTAATTTATAAACTTGCCCACACAAGCTTATCGACCAAGGGGTCGTTTTGCAAGTCCTATTATGTAAGCAATGATTATGCTATGGAATGCTAGTGGGTTATGATGCGATCATGCAAGTGCAACTCACTCACCCGACTCTGTGTACACAGAGCTTTAGTTCCCCCTTTTTTGAGACTCATCTCCCAGAATACCTCCGTAGAGGAAGACGGAAGCGGTGGGTTGGGCCTCGCCCACCTCTAAACTAGTAAGGAACTACCGGTCAGACCTATCGTACGCCTTAATGCTTGGTGCACGAAGCGGACTCCTGCGTACTCTTGCAGGCTGGCACACCGGACTTCTATTGGCGAAGTGCTAACCACACTTGTCGAGCCAATGTATTAGCGTCGGTGCATTGACCACTAACACTGAGGGCCCACCACCTTATAACTTATGCACATGCAATATTAATACGTTTCCCACTGATCCAAAGCTTCCCGGACTATCCCGTACGTTCCAATTATCAACCAGGCCTCTGCCCCGCCGGGCTATCCCGCCTGTCTCCACAACCACCGAGCCTACCGCTCGAATATCCCTGTCAAACTAACTTCCCAAGACACTGGGCTGTGTGAAAGTTAACCCCTAATTATTCTAGTTGCTCTTTAAGATTTATCACTCCTACAGTTTACGTTAGCCCAGGACTGCCCCCAGTATACCCCGTGTAGGGCTCTCAAAGGGCACTAGGAACTATGATGGTAGTTGAAGATCATTGTTCCCTTTCGCAAGGCACTTTTGTTATTGGTTGATTCCCTTACCCATTTCCGTTTCATATTACGCTAGATCTATCCTAGGGTGATTTTGACCTTCCCATTCCATGGGATAAGACGATCTTTCGTCGATCCCGAGCACCACCTAACACTAGTAAACCTCACACACTACTAATCCTGTCTTCCAATGATGAACTCCTTTATTTACCCAAACCAGCAACCTTCTAAGGATCCAACTCTTCAAATTCATTACCCAATCTAGTTCAATTTCCGCAGTTACTATATGCACACCACCCTATACTATATGAGATGTATAAAAAAGTTACTCCGGATTGTCTTCCAAATCTCCTATAAAATATACCGGAGGTCTATCATAACAAGTTTAGTCTAAAATCAGAGATTCATAATTTTTCTAATTAATTTGATATTTATTGAATTTTCCCAAATGTTTGGCCATGGGCAATTTTGAACATGAACTATATGATCTACTCAAGTAATGGCAACCCAAAAATTTTGATCACTAAATAACAGAGATATATTACTAGATACTAATTTCCATAATTTTTCAGAAATAATTTTACATCTAATTAATTTATACAAAATAATTCTCTTTATCATACGTAAAGAAGGAAGTACCAAATTTATTCATCAGAAAATTATATAAATGTTACAGAATTTTAATATGGTAAAGAAAGGGTCATTGTGCAAAAATCATAATTTTACAGGCTTGCTTGATACTAAAATAAATTTAATTAAGTTTTCATGGGAAACAATATTTAATGAAGCAACCCTTAGAAATAATCTTCCAAAAATCCCATAAAAATTCACAGAGCTTTAAAACATAATAAAAAGTCCTCTGGCTAAAGTTCATTAATTTCCAGCAAGTAGTTACTTCATAAAAAATTTCTAAGTAAATAATACATATTACTAAATTGTTAATGAAGAATCCAAAATAATAATCTTAAATTCATAACAAATTCTCCAGAGCTTGTACTCACTTTAAACACTACTCTACCCAAATCTCATCACTATTCAGTGAGTTTTAGTGACTTTTTCTATCACTACAAGGTTTGTGCCCTAAACTAGGGTTAGGGTTTTGAGGGACCTATTCACCTTAGAATCTATTTTAGATTTCTTCCAGAGGATTCTACCTACCCTAAAATTCTCTCTCCCAAGTTTCAAATCCTTTCAAGGTCAACTGACCCCTTGCCCTTCACAACCCTCAAAAGTTCTCCCTTAGGGTTTGAGTTTGGATCCAAGGGTAAAACAATCCTAAACCACCTCATATTCCCTAAGAGAAAGATAATTGTCCCACCAAGTCAGTGGTCAAAATCACAGCCTCTGTTAAGGTGATTTGACCACTCAAACATCAAAATAGCTCTTTGACCTAAATAACCCTATATGGGTATACCTAGGGTTGGATCAATACCTAACCAATACATCTCCAAATGAGATGAAAATCTTACCAGAGCCCTAACATGCCCTCAAAGATCACCCACCCAAATTTGGGGGAGTTTTGAGATGTTTAGGACACCTAATTAATTCATTCATGGATTTTTAAATTTTTCTAAAAACTATAAAAAAATGTTCTTAAAAAATTCCCATTTTTGGAGAGGCCCTAGGTATAGCTAGGGTAGAATCCCTGCACAAATTTCAGATCATTTGGAAAAGGGATGAAGGGTGGGCATCCATTTGAATCTCAGTATAGCCCAAGGTATAGGTCCCACCAAAATGGGTTATGTGGTCAAACCACTTACCCACACGAGTTGAAATTTTTTTTAAAAAAATCTAGACTCAAAGGGCTACAACTTTTGCGACTGGCCATTTTTCCAAAAATGACCTATAAGGGCATCATTTAGTGGCGTCAAAAAGAGATTGATAAAGGGTAAATAATTACTATAAATTATATATAAATTTATATCATAAATCACAGTTCATCTTCTTAAAAACCCGAAAATAGCAAACCATAAAATGCATAAAACTTGTAGCTTTCCAAGTGGATTTCCGGTCCACCCAACCATCTCCCTAGCCGGCCACCACCAAAACCACCTCCGTTGAGGTGAGGGCTACCGTCAGGGGGCGGCACGGCCGTTGGAGAGGCGGTTTCTAGCAAACCCGACCACCATGTTTTTTGAAAAAAAAACCATGGAAATGAAAACTTGGATCGGCTCAATTGAGTCTGATTCTTGTCCTAAATGATTCCTGCGATCTACCCACGAAAGAAGGAGTAGAGGAGGACCTTTAACTGAGCATGTCGACGAGTGTGGTGATGGTGCGACATGGCCGGTGGTAGAGCTTTCAGATGCTTTGCAACTACACTACCAACTGACTTGGCTCCTTCAGTGGGATTGGGGAAACTCCTCCTCTGATTCCATGGATGCTTTTAAGAAGGCTAGATGGGGGAGAGGAAGGGTGTAGCACCAATGGCCATTATTGGCCATGAAGGTGGAAAATTCGGCCACCCATGGGTTCACTAAACTCGGCCATTTAGGGCTGATTAAGGCTGTTGATCTCCTCTTAATTATCTAGGGAAGGTGAATCCAGCAAATGGAGGTGAGGAGAGGGGTTCTTGCTCTCCTATGGCCATTAATGGTCTTCTCTCCTCTTTCTCTCTCTTCCTTATGAGAGAAAATAAATTCAGCAACTTTGGTGGCTGGATATAATTATTCAACTCCTCAAAACTGATAAGGGAGAATTTATTCAGCCCTTGGAATCAATTAGAGAGTCCCTTGGTCTCCCTTGGCCATGAATGGCCCCTTTAAACCACTTTCTCTCTCCTCCATTAAAGGGTAAAATGTAGTTTTCTCTCCCCTAGTAATCAAGGCCGAATTTGATCATATCCCTAGCCTATTGGCAGCCCATAACCCATATGAATAATAATAATGAGGTTAGCTCAAGTGGGGGAAATGGGTTTGAGCTTGGGTTAGCCCATTTGGGCTAATTTGACCTATTTAAAGGATTGAGTTGACCTTGGTCAACATGACCATTTGGGTTGACCCCAATGGGTCCTTGGTGACTCATTGGCCTCCCCTAAGGTCTATGTTGGGTTGGGTAGGGTTGACTTGGCACCTTGGAGGTCACTTGACCCTTGGTAAGGGCACTTTGACCACTTTGGGGCTAGAGCTGACTTGGGTCAACTGGCCTCTATGACTGAACCCAATGTGTCCTTAGTGACCCATTGACACCACTTTAAGTATAGGAAAACCTGGGCAAGGTTGGTTGGGCACATTAGAGGCCAACTGCCCTTAGTTAGGGCACCTTGCCCAATTTAGGCCTATAGTGGTCCTAGGTCAAATTGGCCACTTTGGGTTTACTCTAATAGACCCTTAAGGCTCTAGTGGACCCTCTAATAGGTTAGTGATGTTGTGGTGGGGTCATGGAGTCATGGTGAAGCCCTAAGGTCAATCCCTAGGTTTGGTGATGAGGTTGTGCCATAGGCAGACCAAGGTGATTCTCACCTTGGCCTTCGATCACTTGGCCCTTTTTAGCTTCCTAGGGTTTTGTCATGACCTAGTAATGACCAAAACCACTCTTAGGGGTCTAGTTGGAAATGGGATGTTACAAATCCCAATAAACAAAACAAAAATTTCGTCCCCGAAATCAAGGTTAAGCCTACGGGAATTTCTATCGAAGAAAAAGAAACTTGTAACATCCCATAAGAAGTGAAAGATTACATCACGACGACATGTTTTCTAAGTGAGGTTTAAAGAGAAACCTAAATCTATGACTAATTCGCCTAATTGGCAAAGCCAAGACCCCAATCAACAAAAGATTAGCCTCTACTCTTCCTAGGGCAGTCCTACTAGTTTAAAACAGGAAGGTAAATTGAACATCCTGAGAGGTTGTGAGGTATACCTTACTGAAAAGCTCTGGATACTTTTGCCGCATCAGGTCCTGCGATTCCCAGGTATGCTCCTCCTGGCCGTGGTTCCTCCACAGAACTTTGACTAACGGAACTTTCTTGCGACGCAAGATTCGTACTCCTCTGTCATCGATCCGAACCGGCTCCAAGTGAACTGACCGGTCTGAAGCTACCGTCCCATATGTGGTCGAAATCTGTTGCTCCGGGCGTAGTAGAGCCCTCCTAAGTGAAGAAATATAGAACACGTCGTGTAAACCTGCCAGTTCCAGTGGCAACTCCAGCCTATAAGCTAGGGGCCCGATCCGCTCCTGGATCCCGTAAGGGCCCATATACCTAGGGTTGAGCTTCTTCTTCCGACCACGCACCCGTGAAACTCTATGCATGGGCCGGATTTTAAAGAAAACCCAGTCTCCCACCTAAAACTCTACCTGACTGTATCAGGCATCGTAATACTTAGCATGTCGGCTCTGCGCTTCCAGCATTTTGTCCCGTATTAGTGTAACCTGAGCCTCGGTGTATTCGACAAATCTGATCCCAACACCTTCGGATCCTCGTCCTGAATCCATGAAAGCGGAGTCCTACATCTCCTTCCGTATAAGATTTCATAATGAGCCATCCCTATACTAGACTGGTAGCTGTTGTTATAGGAGAACTCAACCAGTGGTAAAAGCTTCTCCCAAGGTTTGTTTTGATCCAAAATGCATACCCTTAGGAGGTCCTCCAATGTCCGGTTGGTTCGTTCCATCTGCCTATCCGTCTGGGTATGAATTGCTATGCTGAAGGTCAGCCACATGCCTAAGTAAGTCTGCACGGATCTCCACTCCCAGGATGTGAACCGACCATCCAGATACGACACGATCATCCTGGGCACCCCGTGGTAATGAATGAACTGCATACGAATCTCCGCACTAGTACCCCAACCGAGTCATCTTTTCTGATCGGAATGAATCTAGCCACCATCATCAGCTGATCGACGATGACCCAAATCGAATCGTTTCCCGTCAGTGATCGGGGAGGCCATGATTTAAATCCATCGCGATGTCCTCAAATTTCCACTCCGGCACCCGAAGTGGCTGTAGTAATCCTACGGGGTTTCTGCACTCCGCCTTCACCAGCTGGCATGCCTCACAATGAGTCACGAAGTATGTAATGTCCTTCTTCATCTCCAGCCAGAACATCGTCTTCTTCAAGTATGTTGTCATCTTGGTGATCCCCGGGTGTATAGAATATCTGCTACAATGTGCTTTCGCCATGATGTCCTCCCGAATCTAACCTCCTGTGGGTATATAGACCCTGCCTTTGAAATATAGCAATACATCTCTCAGTGAATAATCTCCCGTCGAACCCTCCTCGAAGGCTTGGAATATCGGCTCTGCCCATGCATCTTTCTTTTGTTCGTCCCGTATGCGGTCCCTAATATCATCTATGGAAACCATCGATGTTAGATACTACATATACAGCTCTGGATCATTCTCGGACACTACGAATATGGACTTGCTCCATGGACATCAGTTGTAGTCCCTTCCCTAAGGTATCTCCTCTCCGGCTCAGAGCATCTGCCACCACGTTCGCCTTCCCGGGATGGTAGTGTATGGTGTACTGGTAATCCGACAGGAACTCCACCCAACGTATCAGTCTGATGTTGAGTTCCTTCTATGTTTCCACGTATTTCAAATTATTTTGATCTGAGAAGATGTCACAGTGAACCCCGTAAAGGTAGTGTCGCCAAATCTTAAGAGCAAAGATCACTGCACCCATCTCCAGATCATGCACCAGATAGTTCTTCTCATGTATCTTCAGCTGTTGGGAGGCATAGACTATTACGTGCCCGTTCTGCATCAGAATGGCACCCATCCCCTGGTAGGAGGCGTCCGTGTACACCTGGAATCCCTCCCTTCCCGACGGAAGAGCGAGAATGGGAGCCGAGGTAAGCCGACCTTTCAACTCCACAAAGGCCGCCTCGCACTGTGGCGTCCAAATGAAAGGGGATTCCTTCTTTGTCAAGGATGTAAGACGGAGTGAAATCCGGGAGAATCCTTCGATGAACTTCCGGTAATATCTGGCAAGTCCTAGGAAGCTTCGTACATCCGTGGCTGTCTTCAACGGTGGCCAATCCTGAACTGCTCGAATCATGGCCGGGTCTACTGCCAACCCAGCACCGCTGATAATTTGACCTAAGAAGGCCACCTCCTTTAGCCAAAACTGGCATTTGCTGAACTTCGCATACAGCTGGTGCTCCCGTAGCCTCTCTAGAGTAAAAGTCAGGTGTCGTGTATGCTCCTCCTCTGTCCTTGAGTAGATGAGGATGTAGTCCATAAATACGATGACGAATACATCCAAATACTCCTCGAATACCCTATTCATGAGGCTTGTAAATGCTGACGGCGCATATGTGAGCCCTAAGGGCATCACTGTAAATTCAAATAGTCCGTACCTACTACTTAAGGAGGTCATCGGAATGTCCTACTCTCGAATCCGTAGCTGGTAATAACCTGACCTCAAGTCAAGTTTTGAGAAGAAATGCGCTCCTTCCAGTTGATCGAACAACTCGTCAATCCGTGGCAGCGGGTATGTATTCCGGACCGTCAGTCTGTTCAACGCTCAATAATCAATACACAAGCGGAGACTTCCGTCCTTCTTCTTGACAAATAGCACTGTGGCTCCCCACGGTGAAGAGCTTAGCTTGATAAACCCTTCCTCTACTAGTTCCTGCAACTGACTTCGGAACTCTGTCAACTCTTTCGGGGCCATCGGTTAAGGTGCCCTAGATGCCGGCTTCGCCCCCGGCACAAGCTGTATCTAAAAGTCTTGCTCTCGGTGTGGAGGTAGTTATGGCAGTTTCTCTGGAAAGACGTCAGCAAAATCTTGCACCACCGGGATGTCTGTCACAGACTCCTTGGCCTCCGCCATATCAAATAGAATTTGATAAACCTCCAATCCCTACAAATGGGCTTTAACGGCCTGTACCTAAGATAAGAGTATACGAGAGGCAGGTCTTATACCTTCGATGACAATGAAAGAGTCCCCGTGCCTCGCGGTGATCCTCTTTTCTTGGCAATCAATCAGGGCCAGGTTCCAGTGTAGCCATACCATGCCCAGGATCAAGTCGTAGTCCGTCAACTTTAAAAGTGTCGTTGGAGCCTCGAACGCCTTTCCACCGATTTCTACCTCCATATTGCAGTGGTCTGAGGTAAGGAGTTCAGATCCATCGGGTAGTCGCACCCTCGTCTTTGAGCTCGTGAATCGCTCCACGCCTTTCAATCCTTCTATGAATGTCTCCTACACAAAGGAGTGAGTAGCTCCTGTATCGAAAAGCATACGAGCAGGCTTGGAACTGATGAGGACTATACCAGGGCGATTAAATGTCTTAGGATTCTATAACGAGTTTTCTTTCCTATTTATTCTATCTACTGCAGTTATACAAATTTGACAACTGAGAAAGGGAATTCTATTTAAACAATTAAACATCTTGGCGTACCTGCTATGACCTGCTCTGGGTTCCGAGGCTGCGCTAGGTCCAAAGCATACACCTGCTCCCTTTCTTGTCTATGATCCCCACCCAAGTATCCACGTCCTCGGCCATGACCTCGGCCTCCAAAATACTGCACTGGCTGGGCAGCCGGTGGTGCTGGCGGGGGTGCCCCCCTCATGGTGCAATTTCTGCGGATGTGTCCAACCTGATGACAGTGGAAGCAATCTGGCAGGGGATATGCCATTCCCCCGGGTCTCTGTCCCTCCCGTGTATGAAGTGGTGGTGGAGCCACCACTACTTGCTCCCTTGTCTCCTATCTTGCCTCCTGACAAGGCTGGTCCTCGACACTCCTCTCGTCCGTGATACGGGCTCGTATTTGATCGTTCCTTTCTCCTCGACCTTGATCCTCCACTGACCGTTTCCATCCCCGAGTCGCTTGCCAATCAGCCTCTATCCTTTTAGCCATCTCTAGTATCCGGGAAATGGACCCGTCGGATATAAGCAGTAGAGTCTCCATCATCTCCTCTCGCAGGCCCTTGTATAACCTTTTGGTATATCCTGCCTCGTCCAACTGATAAGAGTCCGCAAACCAGGCTAGATGGTTGAACTCTCGGTGGTACTCCACCACCGTCTTGTTCCCCTGTCTCAACCGCAAAAATCTATCCTCCAGCTCGTCCCTGGCCGACTATGGAACAAAGTGTTCCAACAACGCGCCCCTGAAATCCTCCCAAGAAATCTCTACTACTTCCCTATCTGCAAATGTCGTGTCCAGCGAGGTATTCCACCATCTCTTTGCATGCGACTCCAGGCAGGAGATCACCAAGGGCACCCTTTCTTCCTAAGGGCACCGAATTCCAGTCAGCATCTCATACATGATGTCAAGCCATTCCTCTGTCTGAACGGCTGACTCTGTTCCCAAGTAGGACGGGGGAGACAAACCTCTGAAAATACTCAACAAGTTTGCCCCCTGGTTTGGCTGCTGAGTCGGGGCCTGTTGGGCCCTGAACACATCCAGTATTGCTATCAAGGTCTGCCCAATTTCCGATATCTGGAAAGGAGAGGGGGCCGGAGGAGTTGGTGTAACACCCGGGACATGCTGGACTCCACCCTATGGTGTGGGTTGTGCTGAAGGCTGCACAAAAAAATATAATAAGCAACTACCCTAAACCTATAAAAGGGGTGGACAATTACATGTGATCCCCAACATGGGCACACCACGCTTCCGCTGCTTAGTTTGTCCTCAAAATAAACCTGCGCGGGGATGACCCAGAGATTTGTTGACTGCTACTTTTCCCGATCGAGGTTTCCTCCGATATCACTTGTAAGACCCCATTTTTTTTCTTTTTAAACACCGGGGTCTTAGGCCAAGAACCGCCGCTTTGCGGTGACACCTTCATGCCCTGAAGGGTCATCAACGCGAAACGCCGATTCTGCCGGCCGATTCGATCACAGAAAAGCAACCAAAGTAGAGTAAACACAAGTGAGGTAAAAACTCTAACCAAAAGTCCACAATAAAATCACATCATAGTAATAATATCTCCACGAAGGGAGAGTCCACAAAATATAAATGTACTGAAAATAAGGGCTTAAGCCCGATACATCAAATCCTCACTACATAGTCACTCAATCGGAAGAGAAATAAAACACTACTAAGGTCAGGGACTCACAGTCCAGGCTGTCCGAACTCTTAAGCTAGACTGCCCTGTCTCCAAACGGGCCGACCTCCGGGGCTGCTCCTCCATGCTGGGCTCAATGATCCCCAAAATGATGTGGTCCGAAAATCGTTAGTCTATAAGACTAAGTCCTATCATCCCCCACCCCTTCCCCCATGGCCCCTAGGCACCGAGCGGAGAGGAAGAAAGGGGAGGACTTGAAGGTGGAGATTAATCAAGAAACAGATGACAACGGACCTATACTAGCAATTTTATAGTACATGTGGCAGCAAAGTATGAAAAGTAACCTTAACTTATGTGCGGAAACGCATAAGCCAAGGTATCTTCTGCAAGGCTCCCATCGTATAAAGAGTCCCATTCTAATTTATACGTTGGGGTGTCGGTTATTAACAATAATATATATATATAAAGAATTTTACCTTAATTTATAAACTTGCCCACACAAGCTTATAGACCAAGGGGTCGTTTTGCAAGTCCGATTGTGTAAGCGTCCCATACCACGTATACAATAGATGACAGGGGTTATATGCAATCATTATGCTATGACATGCTAGTGGGTTATGATGCGACCATGCAAGTGCAACTCACCCACCCGACTCTGTGAACACAGACCTTTAGTTCCCCCCTTTTGGAGCCTCACCTCCCAGGATACCTCCGTAGTGGCAGACAGAAGCGGTGGGTTGGGCCTCGCCCATATATAAACCAGTAAGGCACTACCGGTCAGACCTATCGTACGCCTCAACGCTTGGTGCACGAAGTGGACTCCTGTGTACTCTTGCCGACTGGCGCACCGGACTTCTGTTGGCGAAGTGCTAACCACACTTGCCGAGCCAATGTATTAGCGCCGGTGCATCGTGCACTAACACTGAGGGCCAACCACCTTATAACTTATGCACATGCAATATTAATACGTTTCCCACCGAGCCAAAGCTTCCTGGACTATCCCGTCCGTTCTAATTATCATCCAGGCCTCCGGCCCGCCGGGCTATCCCGCCCATCTCCACAACCACCGAGCCAACCACTCGAATATCCAAGTCAAACTAACTTCCCGAGACACTGGGGTGTGTGAAAGTTAACCCCTAATTATTCTAGTTGCTCTTTAAGATTTATCACTCCTACAGTTTGCGTTAGCCAAGGCTTGCCCCCGGTATACCCCGTGAAGGGCTCTCAAAGGGCACTACGAACTATGATGGTAGTTGAAGCCCATCGTTCCCTATCGTAAGGCACTTTTTGTTATTGGTTGATTCCCTTACCCATTCCCGTTTTATATTACGCTAGATCTATCCTAGGGTGATTTTGACATTCCCACTCCGCGGGATAAGACAATCTTTCGTCGATCCCGAGCACCACCTAACACTAGTCAACCTCACACTCTACTAATCCTGTCTTCCAATGATGAACTTCTTTATTTTCCCAAACCAGAAACCTTCTAAGGATCCAACTCTTCAAATTCATTACCCACTCTAGTTTAGTTTTCGCAGTTACTATATGCAGATCACCCTTTACTATATGAGATGTATAAAGGAGGTACTCCGGATTGTCTTCCAAATCTCTTATAAAATTTACTGGAGGTCTATCATAACATGTTTAGTCTAAAATCAGAGATTCATTATTTTTCTAATTGATTTGATATTTATTGAATTTTCCCAAATGTTTGGCCATGGGAAATTTTGAACATGAACTATATGATCTACTCAAGTAATGGCCACCTAAAATTTTTGATCACTAAATAACAGAGATATATTACTAGATACTAATTTCCATAATTTTTCAGAAACTATTTGACCTCTGATTAATTTATCCAAAATAATTCCCTTAATCATATGTGAAGAAGGAAGTTCCCAATTTATTCATCATAAAATTATATAAATGTTACGGAATTTTTATATGGTACAGAAAGGGTCATTGTGCAAAAATCATAATTTTACAGTCTTGCTAGACACCAAAATAAATTTAATTATATTTTCATGGGAAACAATAACACAATTTGGTGAACAATCAACACCCCCTGTTAATTTAGTAACATCAAGAGATCATCCAATCTCCGAAGTGATTGGAGACATCTCAGTTGGTGTGCAGACTAGAAATCAGGTCAACCAAAACCTGATGCACACCTGCTTTCTATCTCAAATTGAACATCAAGATGCAGAATAAGATCCACACTAGATCATTGCAATGCAAGAGGAATTACATCAATTTGAAAGAAACAAAGTTTGGGAGCTAGTGCCATGGCCTAAGGATCACTCCATTGTTGGAATAAAGTGGGTGTTAAGAAACAAGCTGGATGATCAAGGAATCATTGTAAGGAACAAGGCAAGGCTAGTTGCACAAGGATACTCTCAAGAAGAAGGAATAGACTATGACCAGACCTTTGCACCAGTTGCAATGTTAGAGGCCATAAGAATATTCCTAGCTTATGCAGCTCACAAAGGATTCAAGGTCTATCAGATGGATGTAAAAAGTGCATTTATAAATGGAGATGATAAGTAAAGTTTGTTTTAAAGAAGATAGATTTGGTTTTATATAATCTTTTACGTATATAAGTCTATCTCTTTTTTACTTACTTATATCCTGTGGATTAAGGCAAGAGTACCTATCGCAAAGGAGTATAGTATTTTTGTAGAAAATATCAAGGTCGTATTTTTCCTGGGATCGGTGTTAATTATTCTACTTTTTAGAACTGACTATTATTTTATCGAAAGAACGGAGTTGGGTTTATGTTAAAAACTAAAGATAGAAAAATATTTATATACGTGATTTATTAAGATAGGGACTTAGAGTTTAGTCCTCGATTTCAGAATTACTTTGAGCGGATATTAATTCGCCTATTAAAGAACAACTTTATTTCGTAATTATCTAACTTAACGAGAGGGTTCCTGTGGTAGCATCACTGACTCGAAAGTACGACCGGGAAGGCTTGCGTTTAAACGGGTTAACGTAAACGTAGTGTCTCGTCACCTGGTATATGATCAATTAAGAAAACCCTAGTTAGAATAACTAGAAAGTAGAGTTGAAATAGTTGAAAATAGTATCCAGCCCAGAGCTCATCTTGACCAAGTGCTAAGGGTTCTTAGCCTCTTCTCAGGATGGGGGCGGTATAAAGTACAGAAAATAATATCTACCTATCTATCTCAATCCAGGATTTAAGCTTTCGCTTCACCTTTGTTGTTGAGACAGGGTAGTAAAATTTTGCAGCGCTTCCGCACTATCTGAATTCAGGACTTAGGCTTTCGCCTCGCCTTTTATTCGGAATCGGAATAGTATGAAAGAATAGGGTTTTGAAAATAGAATTGAAAGCAGTTTTATACTATCTTAATCCAGGACATAAGCAGAGCTTCGCCTTTCATTCGGGATAGTATAAAGAAAATAAAGTAAAAGAAAGCAGTAAAGTACTCAGAATTGAAATTGAAAGAGCCTATTTTATAAAGTCCGAAAATATTACAACTTTCTAAAAAGCTGAAAATAAAGCTGAAAAAATTACAACTTACAGAACTTTAGAATACTTGAAAGCTACTACCAGTTCCTTGTCAGAGAGCTGGGGAGTCCTAACAGTTCTTAAGGAATCTGCTGGAGTTCGATTGAATTTACAAATCCCTGCCGGCCTATTTATAGAAAAAAAATTCAGGTGACACGCCCCCTGACACGGGCGTGTCGGGTAGGGCGTGACAGGGTCACGGGCGTGACATACAGGCTGTCGGGACAGGTGGCAAGCCAGCTGGAGATTTGGATAAACTTGAACTGGTCACGGGCGTGTCGAAACGGGTCACGGGCGTGTCATGCATGTAATTTCAACAGGCGGCACGGGGCGTGGCGACAGCGCGGCAGCTGGCTGGACTTCTGGATAGAACTTGGTTGGGTCACGGGCGTGTCGCCTTTGGCACGGGCGTGTCCATCGAATTCCCGAAATTTATCTGTCCAGCAAAACAGCAGAAAAAAGGGATTAAAAAGTGCTGTCACGCCCTAGGTCACGGGCGTGACCTAGGGGCGTGACCTAAGAAAAAATACAAAATTTCAGAAAAAACTTAGAATTTAATTTTAAAACAGAAAAATATAATATAATAAAAATAGTTAGTTTTATATAATAAAAACTAAGGTTTTTATTTATAAATATGTATATTTAATATGAAATAAAATTGTATATTTTTATACTCATCAAATACCCCCATACTTAGATTTTGCTATTCCAGAGCAATAATAGAGTTGAGTATTTTTACAAGGTTAATAAATTTTCTATTTACTATCAATTTAATTCATCAAGATAAAATAGGTATAAACATCCGGTGAATAAAGATTTGAATGTTATCGTACATATCATTGATACCAGAGTTAAAATTTATAGCCATAAAAGTTTTTGAAAACAAATAGTAAGCATATATTAAAATCAGATATAACAAGGATAGATTGGCTTTATGATTACTATGTCTTTATACGAGATATATTGGAAATATGCATTCTATTATTTATGCTCTCTCAAAATTTTAAACAAAAATAGAATATCAACTTTGGAAGGGTGGAATTTTACCTATACAATAGGTTTTTGTAGAAGTGATAGATTTTTGTATTCTATCATCTTTTTATCTAAGTTATGCATTGTTATAACTACTAAGGAATGTAATTCCAAAGTGGCAAAAAATTACAAAGCATACTTGAGTTTTTAATTGAATCCAATGTATATTTAGAGGAGCACATACTCCTTTCCATATAATCTTTTCATATTTATTGGATGCCTATGTGTACGGAATGAAATCTTATTCCCATTGACATAAGATCTTTTCTTTTACTAGGAGCACATACTCCTAGATACTTGCTTGCGTAAGAAAACATGCCAAGTAAAAATTAAATAAATATTCAATAGTTGGATAAAAAAATTTTGAGAGCAACTATAATAGTTTGTATTTCTTATATTTCGTTAAGAATGGAGTAAGGATAATTACAGTCTACAATTGTTTGGTGAACATAATATGTTTGCTTCTATTGTATATATATGTATTTCTTTTGATATTGAAAGCAGGCTTGCTAAAATAATAACTCTGATTGTAATGAAATTTACAAGATAAGATTTTACAAATTTATTCCGGATATTTATATCTATCTAGTTATGAGAAGGAGTAGTAAATTTGAAAATTGAATAATTTGTATTTTTGATCAACTCAGATTTTTTGGAATATATTTACATAGTATGGTTTTGAAAATTTTGAATTGTTTTGGTGAGTACTAAAATAAACAATATTTTTATTGAAAACATATAAGAAATATCATAAAAGTGAAAATAACTTGCAGCTACAAAGCACCCCCATACTTATGTTAGGCATATGTATGAAGTGAAAAATATGTACAGAATATACAAAAGCATAAAAGATGGAAATATACAAAGGAATTTATATTTCGAGGTTATGGAGTAGTGTTAAGGTTTCAGGTTCTTTTTGAAAAGGGTCCCCAGTAAAATATAGTTTTAAACGGTGCCCGTTTACTTTGAAAGTTCCTAGTTCAGGATGAGAAATAAGAACGGTCCCATATGGCCAGGTTTGTTTAACAGTATAGGGTCCGGTCCATCGGGATTTTAATTTTCCTGGAAATAATTTAAGGCGTGAGTTATATAGTAGGACAAGATCACCTGGTGAAAAAGATTTTGGAAATTTAATTTTCTTATCATGATAAAACTTAGATCGCTCTTTATAAAATTTATTATTTTCATAGGCGTTTGCACGCCATTCCTCAAGTTCATTGAGTTGAAATTTACGTTGTTCAGCGGCTAAGTTTGTATCTAAGTTAAGAAATTTTAGCGCCCAGTATGCGCGATGTTCTAATTCTACAGGTAGGTGACATGCTTTTCCATATACTAAACGATAAGGTGTACAACCGATCGCAGTTTTGAATGCTGTACGGTAGGCCCAAAGTGCATCATTTAATTTGAGGGACCAATCTTTTCGATTGGTATCTACAGTTTTTTCTAATATGCGCTTTAGTTCTCTATTGACTACCTCCACTTGGCCGCTTGTTTGGGGGTGATAAGCGGTAGCGAGTTTATGAGTAACTCCATATTTGGCTAACACTTTAGCCATCTGGGTGTTACAAAAATGAGTACCTCGGTCGCTAACTATTGCCCTAGGCGTGCCAAAACGTGAAAATAAGGTTTTCAGAAATTTAACGACGACTCTCGAGTCAGCGGTGGGTAAAGCTTGCGCTTCAGCCCATCGTGAAACGTAATCGACCGCTACTAAGATATAACGATTTTTAAAAGAAGGAGGTAAAGGGCCTACAAAATCTATGCCCCACAGATCAAAAATTTCACATTCTAAGTAAAAGTTTTGGGGCATTTCGTCCCGACGGGAAATGTTACCTGACCGTTGGCAGCGGTTGCAAACGCTTACCAATTTTTGAGCGTCCTTGAATAAAGTAGGCCAAAAGAAACCTGCTTCAAGGGCTTTACGTGCAGTCCGGTTGGATTGATAATGTCCGCCGGTTGGTCCTTCGTGGCAGTGCCGTAGTATTTTTAGTCCTTCCTCGTTCGAAATACATCTTCGAATTACTTGGTCGGCACAGACTCGGAATAAATACGGGTCTTCCCAAAAGTAGTTTTTCAAGTCAGAAAAGAATTTCTTCTTTTCTTGAAATGAAAAAGCTTTTGGAAGGACTCGGGCTACTAAATAGTTAGCCAAGTCTGCGAACCAAGGAGTAGAAGAGTTTGTTACCTTTTCGAGGGCGAGGAGACTTTCTTCAGGGAATTTATCTTCGATGTCGGCTTCTACGAGTGTATCTGTTGCAGCATTCTCTAGTCGAGAAAGATGATCGGCTGCTAAATTCTCTGCGCCTTTCTTATCTCGGATCTCTAAATCAAATTCTTGTAATAAGAGAATCCAACGTAATAAACGGGGTTTGGCATCTGCCTTTGTTAGTAAATATTTTAAAGCAGAATGATCCGTAAAAACTATAACTTTCGATAGTGTAATATAAGATCTAAACTTATCAAATGCAAATACAATTGCTAGTAGTTCCTTTTCCGTGGTCGTGTAATTTGTTTGTGTAGATGTGAGAGTTTTACTTGCATAATAGATAGGATGAAAATATTTGTCTACGCGTTGTCCTAAGACAGCTCCTACCGCATAATCACTCGCATCACACATAATCTCAAAAGGAAAGGACCAGTCTGGGGCAACTAAAATAGGAGAGTTGATAAGTTTATCTTTAATAATATTGAATGCTACTAAGCATTCACTATCGAATATAAATGGGGCTTCTTTTTCTAATAAATGAGTTAACGGTTTTGTTATTTTGGAGAAATTTTGAATGAACCGTCTATAGAAACCTGCATGGCCTAAGAAACTTCGAATAGATTTTACATTTGTTGGAGGAGGAAGTTTTTCAATTATTTCTATTTTGGCCTTATCTACCTCGATTCCCTGGGAAGAAATTTTATGACCGAGAACTAAACCTTCGCGGACCATAAAATGGCATTTCTCCCAGTTCAACACTAAATTCGTGTCTTCACAGCGTTGAAGAACACGAGCGAGGTTGTCTAAACACGTATGGAATGAGTCTCCAAATACGGAGAAATCATCCATAAATACTTCCATAACGTCCTCTACTAACTTGCCAAAAATAGCTAGCATACATCTTTGAAATGTAGCTGGCGCATTACAAAGTCCAAATGGCATTCGCCTATAGGCGAAAGTACCAAAGGGGCAAGTGAACGTAGTTTTCTCTTGGTCTTCAGGGGCTATAGGAATTTGTAAATACCCTGAATAACCATCGAGAAAACAATAATATGAGTGACCCGAGAGTCGCTCTAATATTTGATCTATAAACGGTAGTGGAAAGTGATCTTTACGGGTGGCATCATTTAATTTTCGATAATCGATGCACATCCTCCAACCCGTAACAGTACGTGTTGGAATTAGTTCATTATTAGCGTTTGGCACTACCGTTATACCGCCCTTCTTAGGGACGACTTGTACGGGACTAACCCATGTGCTATCTGAGATTGGATAGATAATTCCTGCGTCTAATAATTTCATTACTTCAGCTTTTACGACATCCTTCATATTAGGATTTAAACGTCGTTGGGGCTGGATAGATTTACGAGGGTTATCTTCCAAAAATATTTTATGCGTACAAAAAGATGGGTTGAGTCCTTGGATATCAGAAATTTGCCATGCTAATGCACGGCGATGTTGTTTTAACACTTCTATTAATTCATACGTTTTCTTATCATTTAATTCGGCAGAAATGATAACAGGGAGTTTAGATTCAGTTTCAAGGAAAACGTATTTTAAATGTGCAGGAAGTGTTTTCAGCTCGAGGGTTGGTGGTTTTTCATATGAAGTTGGAGTTTTTAAAGTTGTAGAAGTTAAAGATATAAAAGGTTCTAAAGGGTCATCGGTAGGCATTTCATTTGAAATGGGTAAGTCTGCCAAGTCCGATTCTTCTACAGTTATTGAAAATAAATCAGAATAGGGAAAACCATTTTCCTCAAAAGAGGCTTCCGCAAGATAGCAGGAATCGTCATTTATTAAAGAGTTTTTCATAGAGGGATCTATATCGATAGTAACTTCGTCATCTCCTACTCGTAAGAGAAGTCTACCGTTACTTACGTCTATTATCGCGCGAGAGGTTGCGAGAAAAGGACGACCGAGAATTATGGGAACATCGGCGTCTTCCTCTATGTCAAGTATAACAAAGTCTACCGGGAAGATAAACTTGTCTATTTTGACCAGAACATCCTCTACTATCCCTACTGGATATTTAATAGAACGATCTGCTAATTGGATGCTCATTTTAGTTGGGCTGGGGTTACCTAATCCTAGTTTTTGAAAGAGCGAGTAGGGCATTAAATTTATGCTAGCACCTAAATCTGCTAACGCATCTTTTATTAATAGATTACCGAAAAGACACGGGATAGAAAATCGTCCCGGATCGTTTAATTTTGGGGGTAATTTATGTAATAAAACGGCTGAACATTCGGCGTTAAGAAAAACTCTTGAAATATCTTCGAGTTTCTTTTTATTTGAAAATAACGCTTTTAAATATTTTGCGTATTTAGGCATTTGTACAATTGCCTCGCAGAAAGGTATATTGATTTGAATTTGTTTTAGCATTTTTAGAAAATTTTTATATTGTTCATCTTCTCGCTCATCTTTTAATTTAGATGGATAAGGTAAAACAACATGTGTGGAAGAAATTCGCGGGGGTTGAGGAGGCAGAGTCGTAACGGGAAGTGGTGTAGGAAGGCTAACCTTAGCTTCTTTTTCTACCCTAACGGGTGGTGGTAGCTCCCTGCCACTTCGTAGTTGGACGGCTTGTCAACTTGGGTTACTGGAATGGCCAGTATCCCGCGGATTTGGTTCCGTATTTCCTGGCAAATTACCAGGTTGGCGTTCCGATAGCATTTTTGATATTTGTCCAATTTGTGTTTCTAAGTTTTTAATTGATCCGGTCAGGTTCCGGATATTGGACTCATTGATACTGACATATTTCGTGAATATGTCTTCTATCGGGGTTGGCCTAAATTGGTTTGGTGGTGGTGGTGTTTGTGGTTGTGGGGGTTGCGGTGCAAATCCAATTGGATTTGCAGTCGGTGGGCGCTGAGCATTATTGGGGTTGCTCCACGAAAAATTAGGATGGTTCCTATATCCTGGATTATAAGAATTATTATTTAAGTTCATATTAGGATTATAGGAAGGTCTATAAGAGTTCCCCATATAATCGATTTCTTCAATTATATTATTATTCGGATTCCAAGTAGTGGCGGAGGAAGCAGATATTCCAGCCAATTGTTTAGTTAGGTTTTCTACTTGGAGTGCTAAAGTAGAAGAAGTGTCGAGCTCATATATCCCAGCTTGTTTAGGGTGTGACCTTGGCACATTCCACTGGTACGCGTTCATGGCCATTTCCTCAAAGAGGGTTTGAGCGGCCTCGGGGGTTTTGTTATTGAGCGTGCCCCCAGCGGCAGCATCAATGGCTTGTCTGGTTTGAATATTCAAACCATTATAAAATATTTGTACCTGGAGCCAAGTTGGCAGTGCGTGATGTGGACACCGACGTAGATATTCCTTAAAACGTTCCCAAGTCTCATAAAGAGACTCAGACTCGCCTTGCACAAAGGAAGAAATATCCGCACGCAGACGTGCGGTTTTTGCAGGTGGAAAATACTTTGTTAGGAATTTTTCGGTCATTTCAGCCCAAGTGGTGATAGATCCTCTGGGGAGAGAACCTAGCCACTGCTTGGCTTTCGTTCGTAAGGAAAAAGGAAATAAGCGAAGACGGATGGCATCATCAGTGACGCCATTTATCTTAAATGTGTCGCAGATTTCTAAGAAATTTGACAAGTGCGTATTTGGATCTTCATCGGGTAATCCATCGAATTGAACAGAATTTTGAATCATTTGGATTATACTCGATTTAATCTCGAAGTTATTATTAGCAATTGGTGGACGAACGATACTAGACCCGGTGTCATCTAAATTAGGTCGTGCATAATAAGACATGGTCCTTTGGGGGACCACCTCTGGCATTTGTTGTTGCTCTGCTGCCATTTCTTGAACGTGTGCGGTGCCTACGGACTCTTCCAGATTTAACACGAGCTCTTGATTCAGAGATCGGAGGCGCCTGCGAAAGGTGCGCTCGATTTCAGGATCAAGTCCAAGAGGTAAATCAGATGGAGTTCCGCGGGTCATACACTAAAAAAGACTTTTGTATAAATAAAATAAAAAACTAAGTAACAAAAAAAACTAAGTAAAAATACAAATATAAACACACAAAAAGACGTAAAACGGAAAATAACTAAAAACAGGTTATTTTTATTTTATATAAAACAAGTTTTTTATAAAAGAAGTTTTATAATAAAAGCAGGTTTTTTATTATAAACTACTTTTTATATTTTTTTTTCAAGTTTTATATAAAATACGTTAAATTAGTAGGTTAGGTTTGGTCTGTTAGAATTTGTTAGTGGTTAATAAACTTGTTAAAAAAAAAATTAGGTTTTATAAAAACAAAGTTTTAAATTCAGGGAATTTTATTTTTGTTTTATTTTTATAAAAACTAAAGTTTTTAAATAACAAGAAAAAGAAAAGATAAAATTAATAGTGTTCTTTTAGTTTCAAATATTAACACAAATAAACTAATCCCCGGCAACGGCGCCAAAAAGCTTGATAAGTAAAGTTTGTTTTAAAGAAGATAGATTTGGTTTTATATAATCTTTTACGTATATAAGTCTATCTCTTTTTTACTTACTTATATCCTGTGGATTAAGGCAAGAGTACCTATCGCAAAGGAGTATAGTATTTTTGTAGAAAATATCAAGGTCGTATTTTTCCTGGGATCGGTGTTAATTATTCTACTTTTTAGAACTGACTATTATTTTATCGAAAGAACGGAGTTGGGTTTATGTTAAAAACTAAAGATAGAAAAATATTTATATACGTGATTTATTAAGATAGGGACTTAGAGTTTAGTCCTCGATTTCAGAATTACTTTGAGCGGATATTAATTCGCCTATTAAAGAACAACTTTATTTCGTAATTATCTAACTTAACGAGAGGGTTCCTGTGGTAGCATCACTGACTCGAAAGTACGACCGGGAAGGCTTGCGTTTAAACGGGTTAACGTAAACGTAGTGTCTCGTCACCTGGTATATGATCAATTAAGAAAACCCTAGTTAGAATAACTAGAAAGTAGAGTTGAAATAGTTGAAAATAGTATCCAGCCCAGAGCTCATCTTGACCAAGTGCTAAGGGTTCTTAGCCTCTTCTCAGGATGGGGGCGGTATAAAGTACAGAAAATAATATCTACCTATCTATCTCAATCCAGGATTTAAGCTTTCGCTTCACCTTTGTTGTTGAGACAGGGTAGTAAAATTTTGCAGCGCTTCCGCACTATCTGAATTCAGGACTTAGGCTTTCGCCTCGCCTTTTATTCGGAATCGGAATAGTATGAAAGAATAGGGTTTTGAAAATAGAATTGAAAGCAGTTTTATACTATCTTAATCCAGGACATAAGCAGAGCTTCGCCTTTCATTCGGGATAGTATAAAGAAAATAAAGTAAAAGAAAGCAGTAAAGTACTCAGAATTGAAATTGAAAGAGCCTATTTTATAAAGTCCGAAAATATTACAACTTTCTAAAAAGCTGAAAATAAAGCTGAAAAAATTACAACTTACAGAACTTTAGAATACTTGAAAGCTACTACCAGTTCCTTGTCAGAGAGCTGGGGAGTCCTAACAGTTCTTAAGGAATCTGCTGGAGTTCCATTGAATTTACAAATCCCTGCCGGCCTATTTATAGAAAAAAAATTCAGGTGACACGCCCCCTGACACGGGCGTGTCGGGTAGGGCGTGTCAGGGTCACGGGCGTGACATACAGGCTGTCGGGACAGGTGGCAAGCCAGCTGGAGATTTGGATAAACTTGAACTGGTCACGGGCGTGTCGAAACGGGTCACGGGCGTGTCATGCATGTAATTTCAACAGGCGGCACGGGGCGTGGCGACAGCGCGGCAGCTGGCTGGACTTCTGGATAGAACTTGGTTGGGTCACGGGCGTGTCGCCTTTGGCACGGGCGTGTCCATCGAATTCCCGAAATTTATCTGTCCAGCAAAACAGCAGAAAAAAAGGGATTAAAAAGTGCTGTCACGCCCTAGGTCACGGGCGTGACCTAGGGGCGTGACCTAAGAAAAAAATACAAAATTTCAGAAAAAACTTAGAATTTAATTTTAAAACAGAAAAATATAATATAATAAAAATAGTTAGTTTTATATAATAAAAACTAAGGTTTTTATTTATAAATATGTATATTTAATATGAAATAAAATTGTATATTTTTATACTCATCAGGAGACATCAAGGAAGAAGTCTATGTTAGACAACCCCCAGGTTTTATTTCTCCAACTCATCCTGATCATGTTTTTAAATTACATAAAGCATTATATGGTCTCAAGCAAGCTCCTAGAGCATGGTATGAGAACTTAACATGCTTTCTTTTGGAAAATGATTTTATAAGGGGTAGAGTAGACCAAACTCTTTTTATTAGAACCCATAAGGCCAATATCCTACTAGTACAAATCTATATAGATGATATTATCTTTAAATATACTAATTCAAATTTGTGCAAAAAGTTCTCTAAACTAATGCATTCAAAATTTGACATGAGTAACATTGGTGAGATTTCCTTCTTTCTAGGATTGTAAGTCAAACAGCATGCTGATGGCATATTTATTTCTCAAACAAAGTATGCAAAGGAATTGGTTAAGAAATTTGTTATGTCTGAAGCATCATGTATGAAAACACCTATGCCTACTAATGTTGTATTAGATGCTGATGAATATGGGAAACCAGTTGATCAGACAACATATAGATCAATGATTGGCTCTTTTGTGTACCTTACAGCTAGTAGACCTTACATAATATTTGCTACATGCATATGTTCTAGATTCCAAGTAAGGCCTTGAGAGTCACACCTAACATTAGTAAAAAGGATTCATAGGTATGTGAAAAGTTGTCCAAATCTAGGTCTCTGGTATCCAAAAGACTCAGGATTTAAATTAACTAGATTTTCAGATGCTGATTATGCTGGATGTAGAGTAGACAAGAAAAGCACTAGTGGAACTTGCCAGTTTCTTGGTGAAAGACTTGTCTCCTGGTTCTATAAGAAACAAACATCTGTGTCCACTTCAACTACTGAAGCTGAATACATGGCAGCAGGTAGTTTTTGCTCACAGATTTTGTGGATTCAAAACCAGCTCTTAGACTAAGGTTACAACTTAGAAAGGTCAAAAATCTTCTGTGATAACACTAGTGCTATTTCTATAGCACAAAATCTAGTCCTCCATAGTATGCCAAAACATATAGAGATTCGACATCACTTTTTAAGGGATAATATTGAGAAGAACAAAATTGAACTTCATTATATCCCAACTGATTTGCAAAGGGGAGATGTTTTCACCAAACCTTTGGATGAAAAGAAACACACTTTCTTCCTGAATCAGTTAGGAATGTTAGATGGAGGAAGCTAAAAATAAGATCAAAGATTTTAAAACCCTAAAATTGATAAAGACTAGGTTAAAAACTTGATTTTTCTAGTGTCTATAAGGTGTTTGTGGTCTCTGAACTGCGCTCGACGATTCTCCCAAAGATCGTCGAATGGAGATCGACGTTTTCCAAAATCGTCGATCGGAGTTCTGCGCTTTTAGATAGCGCTAGGCTATCTTCTTCTGGTCAAAGATCCTCGAGCAGAGCTCGACGCTCTCCAATATCGTCAAACGGAGATCGATGATATTGAAGACTCTTCAGATTCCTTTAGAAGCCCAGATCGTCGAACAGAGTTCAACGATTTTTCCTTTCTGGCATCGAACCCTAATATAAAATTAATTTTTCGACCGTCGTTTTCCTTTTGCACTTTCATACTCTCTGCAGATCTTTTCTTTCCCTCCAAACTTCTCTGCACTTGGTCGTGTTTGTTTCGTTTTTGCAGGTAAACAATGGCCGTTTCTGTTGAGGTTCTTGCCGCAATGAAATTCGATACTGGATTCGACATTGATATGGATTCCTTTGACGGCAGTGACCAGATATTCAAAGACATTCTCGACTTATTCAAAGAACAGCAGTTGGTGTATATTATGACCACAAGGATGAAACTTGCTGCCGATGAAATGAAAGAATGGGTGTACACGGCTCATAATCTGGATCAAAAAACCGTGGTTGGTACTATAGCCGGTACTCAGGTATCTCTAACGCCTGCCCTCCTTACAGAAGTTTTTTAGTTGAGTTCTGGGGATGATTTAGTTGTATTAGCTGGAGAAGAGTTTGCAAGTATGCTTGATAGAATGGGTCATTCTACAGCAAACCCTAACAAGCTGCTTAAGAAGAATTTGTTAGTGGAATATAGATTCTTAGCTGATGTTATTGGAAAAGTGCTTTTAGCCAAGCATTCTGCTCATGATACCATTTCTAGGTATCAATTCTGTTTGATGGCTGCTGTAGTGGATAAGAAACATCTCAATTGGGGAGAGATTTTCTTTGATTTAATTAAGAAAAAGGTGAATAAAAATTTTGTTAATTTGGGAGGATCCTAGGGCTGTTCTTGCATAACAGATGCCCACAGCTGCTTGTGTCCAGTGGGATGCACATTAATGCCTCTAAGAGACTGTCCTGTGCCCTATTTGGTTAATGGGACAGGCAGATTGCCAAGCCAAGCAGAGCTCCTGGAGCTATCTCTACTTCAGGAACAAGGACTGCTCAGGTCACTTCCCCACAGGCAACTGCTCCGTTGGATGAACAGTCTGCCTCCTCCTCATCTCCACCCATTATTTCTTCTTCCATTCCTTATTCCACTATCACTATCTCAACCTCCTCCCCTATCACCATCTCATCTCCACTATCAACTCCTTCACCACCACCAGCAACAACAGAAGATCTTTTCCATCCCCTATATTATTATCCATCCCTTAACATTGCCTCATCCATTCCATCTTTCAATCTAATGGATGACTCCTACATGGATGATTCCCATTCCTCACCTCTTGATCTCCTATCATCCTCCACCTCCTACCAACAACTTATCCAAGACATTCTTGCACAACCATCCTTCACCCCATCCATTTCCACTCCAATAACTTCCATCTCCACCATTCCCATCTCTCAACCATCCATCCTTCCATCCACATCTTCTATTTATACTTCTGCAGCTCCTTCACCACAAATCTCTATCACACTATATGATAGTTTCACTTTCAAGATAACCTAAACACCTAGAGGGGGGGGTGAATAGGTTCAACTTATTTTTGAAAAACTTCAAGGCAGAATTCACAATAAATCACAGCAATCACAGAAAATAAGCATCACAGATTGCACACAGTTTTATAGTGGTTCCCCAAGGTCTGGGTACATCCACTTTCCCCTTCACCTATCTAGCAGTATGCTAGAATCGGCCAATCTTCCACTAATCTCAGATCAAAAGATCTTACAACTCAGAACCCAACTGGTTCCTACAACTCAGGCACACCTGCCCTACCTCAGCCTTGCCCCAAGGCCTATAACTCAGAGAATATCCTTCTCCTACACTCAGGCAATCAGCCCTACCACTCAGAGTTCAACACTCCTACACTCAGCCTTTATAACATAGGCTTACAACTCAGATCTGTATAAACAGATCCTACAGAAATATAGAAAAGATTGTTTTAAATTTGTCTTGCCAAGTTGAGAGAGAAGAGGCAATGACAATTCTTTAATCAGCTGATGCAATCAACTGTTTCTTAGCCTTCTTCAAAGCTTCTTGAAAATGTACTTAGCTGAGTTGATTCCAAACAGCTTCTTGAGAATCCAATGGTGGATTCTTTCTTCTTCTTCAAATTCTGACTTGATCTCTCTCTATCAGCACTTGAATGATTCTTCAGAATTCTGGTTAGAACTCTTCTTAGATCTATCCTTAGATAGTCTTCTTAGATCTTCTTGAGAAGATCTTCTTAAGTGCCTTGCACTTTCTTGAAATGATTTGGATCGGAATCCTTCTTCAAAAGTTCTGGAGTTAAGAATTACTTCAATGTTGTGAAAGTTATTTCCTTCTTCTGAATATGTCTATTTATAGACTTCCTTCATGGTAACCGGCTGATCCGGTTTCTAACAGTTCTCTGACAAGTCTGACAGCTTCAGTTAACCGGTGGCAACCCACAGCTGTCAAGTCTTCAACAAGTCCTGTGCCTTAGTCTTGAACCACAGTGTGTCGAGACAGTCTGTCAGAAAGTGTCGAGACCATCTGTCTATTTGTGTCGACACAATTGACTTTGGTGTCGACACTGCCTTCAGTGATGTCGACTAAGTTGCCTTTGAGTCGACACAGCTTCTTCTGCAAACAATTTGATCTTGACTCTTCAGTGTGTCGACACAAGTCCTGTGTGTCGACACAATTGTTGTAGAATCTTAACTTCAGTAAGTGTCGACTTAGCCTTCAGGTGTCGACACAGTCTTCTTTTAACTCTGCTTCAATGTGTCGACTCAATCACAATGTGTCGACACATTCTGCTGTTGTAGACAAACTTGTGGTCGACTATTTTCTTCTGTGTCGACATATTCAGATGATGTCGACAAACTTGAGATCGACTATACTCTTTAGTGTCGACACATTCTCCCAATGTTGAGGTCGACGCTTTTCTTCTGTGTCGACACTTTTTCCCAGAGTAGTGTCGACTTACTTCTTCTGTGTCGACACAATTTCCCAGTGCTGTTGTAGACTATGTTATGTGTCGACACTTTTTCCCAGAGTAGTGTCGACTTACACCTTCTGTGTCGACACACTTTCCCAGTGTTGTGTCGACAACTTTCTTCTATGTGTCGACACATTTTCCTTTGTGTCGACACTTGGACTTAGAACTTTTTCTGTAAACTTTAACATTTCTTTACCTGCACATGTCAACTCAAAACAACATCAAATACACCTTGATGTATATCATTGAGCTAGGTTGGGCTTCTTCAAATCAGGTACACATTTTCCAATGTACCCAACAATCTCCCCCTATTTGGAGAAGTCATAACCCCTATAGCCAATGATATACACCATTTATAAAAAAGTATAAAATGATGATATATGACAATACACAGGGATACTTAATTATAAACAAAATAATAAGAACATCATGGATAAAACAATCTATCACAGATTTAACAAAATTTTGTTTATTACTGGGTAATGTTTGATTACATGGTTTTTCTTTGACTGATCACATTACATCATTACAAAACATTATGACAGAACTAAAACAATATCAGGATTGATTAGGCTCTCTAATAACAATCCCTTGGCCAGATTTAATTTTAGCTGTCACAGGAGCTTCTGATTCTTCAGCCATCTTTTTTCCCTTAAGATCAGCTTTCTTCTTAGCTTCTTCCTTGAGCCTTTGCCTTTCAAAATAGTGAAAAGGCTTTGGGAAGTATTTGCTTGGCTCCATAGCATCAGTTGGAAGTCTTCCCATCTTAGCTTTCCTTCTGAATTGTACAATGGCTTCTTGTCTAGCCTCATACTTCTGCCATTCCTGCTCATTGTACCACTTGCCCCTTTCATGAACTTTATCTTTGATAGCTTTCCATGCAGTGAGTATTATATTTCTGGAAGTAGGACTCCACTGCTCAAAATCTGGCTTCAGCTCAGCCTGCTCTCTAAATCTTTTCTTTGACAGTAGAGCATCTTGCTGTTCTTGCAAATTTACCTCAGGCTTATCAACCTTTTCAAAGATAACATTTACAACTTCCTTTGAAGGACTATACATATATTGCACTTGCTGATCCAATATATCAAAATCTGGAGGAGGGTATATGACTTGGGCAACCTCAGGTTGGTCACCTTCAAGTAGTCCTGTTTGTAATCCTGACTCAGCCACCATGTTATCATCACACAATGGTGGATATCCCAATGTGGCTCTTATGCTATTGGTCACCCATTTGGCATGCTCAGAGCCTGCATGAATTAGCATCCTCTCCCCCTTTATGGCTTCTCTTGATACATGATCTCTAAGATCTTCTTTCTGAAATCTTATTTGGCCATCCAAATAATTCACTCCCTCCTTGAAAAATGGTCTTAATCTTTGAAGCTTTTCAGATATTTCCTGTTGAGAGGTTGTGATGGCAGTCTTAACAGAGGCAATTGCAGCCTGAAAATTCTTATCAAACTCTGCCATTTCTTTGGCTTTATCTGCAGGCATCCCTGGAACAATCTTCTTCACCTCTTGAATGATCTCATTATGAGATTCAGTTAAATTGTCATTCATTCTTATTTGATTTTCCAGAACATAACCTTGCTTCAAAACAATATCATCCACCTTTGTAGAGATAGCCTGCTGTTGTTTAGCCAGATAAACTACAGCATTGCCACCCTTGTGGAAGCAATCTGTCATCTCAGTCTTATTCAAGGTGACTTGAAATTGGATAGATTTGATATCTTGGGCTAAGTCAAACTGCAGAGTTTTGTTTCTTTCATCAACATATTTCTCAATGGCCACCCTGTGGTCATCCAATTTCACCTGTAAATCCACCAAGAACTTGGTATAATCAACTTCAGGAGGTGGAGGTGGAGGTGTTGTCTGTAAAGCCTGCTTATAAGTTTTGCTTCTTCTTTTAAATACAACCAATTTTCTTCTCTTAGCCAACCTGGCTTCTTCAGTCTCAGATTCAGAAGTACTCTCAATGTGGACTCTATCTGCTTCAGTGCCATGTTGCTCAGTTTCAACATGTACTGGCTCCCCCTCAATTCTTTGCTCCCCCTCTACTTCTTGTACTTTTTCAATTTCTTGAACTTTCTCCACTCCTTGTTCTAGCTCTATGTCAAGAGGCTGCTCAACATCTTGGTCCTCTTCTATTCTATCAGTAGCTATGTCATCATTTGGAAACAACTCATCCAGAGTGTATTCCTTTTGAACTGGAGCATCTGAAGATAAGTCATTAGGTGCATTCTTGTGCACATTCTCAGGCAGCTGCATATCTGGAGGAGGAGAAGACACATGCTCCCCCTGAACCTGTTAAAAAAAAACTTTTAGAAAGTCTTTTATAGTAAACTATATTTGCTCCCCCTACACCTGAACCACTTGTACCTGAGCAGGGGTAGAAACATTTTGAGCAGGAGATTGAACTGGCTCCCCCTGCAACTGTGCAGATGTTTCTACTTGATGAACTATAGAGGAGGCAGGTTGTTCTTCACTCTGTATCCTTAGTGGGTCCTCTTGTTGTTGCTCAGTCTCTTGAGCTGGAGAAGGGGATTTCTCAGGGGTGTCTGGCCTGCTCTCTTCAGGCACATCCTTAGACAGCACCCTTTCCCATCTGGAGAACAGTCTCATGTCCATCCTTCTCATATGATTAATTTTAGAGCCTGGCAGTTGCTGCATTACTTCAGGAACTGCTCCATTGAGATATAGGCTCATGATCCTAGCCATGTTAGGCTTCTTGATTCCTTCTTTAATCTTCTCAAAGATAACTGCTGACCAATCAGTAGGGATTGTAAAGACAATCCTGGTCATAAGGCTGAACATATAGGCAGAAATCCTATCATGTCCACCTGACTTGCAGAGAATTACCTTGCCAACAACTTCAGACAAGAACTTCCCTTGCTGATTCATACCCTTTCTATTGAATGCAGCTCCAATCTTCATGCTTGAGTCCAGGCCACACCATTGTAGGGCTTCCCTTGTCTTAGAACTGGGAACCTCTTCTTCATTCTCAACTACTGGTAATTGGAATATCTTTCTCAAACCCCTGTGGGTAATCTTAACCTTAGTCCCTTGTACAGTGGACTTGATCTTGAGGCCAGTAGAATGGACAGATGCTGAGATGAAGAATTCGTGCACCTCCTTCTTCCAGATCTTGGACGGTTCAGATACCAGAAATTCTAACCCTGAGTTGGAGAGGAGAGTGATAACCCCTTGAACATCGGGCGGCGCATCTGCAAACGCCTGGCGCACCAACTCGTATCCTTCATTGATGTTATCTTCAATCCTTGGCGCCATTGTTGTGTCGAGAAAGCTTGAGAGAAGAGAGAAAGAAAGACTGTCGACACAAGGTTTTAGTCTCGAAAACCTTGAAAGCGTGTCGACAACAAGAGCTTTTGACCTATTTATAGCTTCTGTTGAAAGAAGTTCAAAAGGCGCCAAAAACAGTCTAAATGTGTCGACACAGACGGAATGTGTCGACACAAGCTTCTATTAACTCGACATTTCTTCAGCCTACTATGTGTCGACACCAATATGTGGTTGTGTCGACACCTTGGATACATAGTAGAAAGACAGAAATTCTGTGTCGACACTAAGGACAAGTGTCGACACATATTTTGTAAGTGTCGACACCATGATTCTGGTTGAGTCGACATTACATTCCTGGTTAAGTCGACAATAAAATTCTTAAGTGTCGACACATATTCTCTGTGTCGACACAATATTTTCTGACTTGTCGACATAATTTCTCTGAGTCGACACATTATTACTGAATGTGTCGACACATTTTTACTTAGCCAATTTCTGTAACTTCAATGTGTTCTTTTTAACACTTGATTATTGTTGTTACTACTTTTTCTTACTTATAACCATTTCAATAGCATTGTTAATGATTTTGTTTAATACATTAATCAATGGATAACATGCCTAATTCAATTTTGAATTTATTGAACTTGGTTTCATCTAGAGGCTTAGTAAATACATCAGCTATTTGAGAATCTGTTTTTACAAATTCCAATGTGATGTCTCCTTTTTCTACATGTTCTCTTAGAAAATGGTATTTGATTTCTATATGCTTAGTTCTACTATGAGAAACTGGATTATTAGCAATAGAAATAGCACTCTTTGAATCACATAACAGAGGTGTTTTACTTACTTGAATACCATAATCCTTAAGTTGATGCTGCATCCATAATAGCTGTGCACAACAGCTTCCAGCAGCAACATACTCTGACTCAGCTGTGGAAATTGCCACACTGGTCTGCTTCTTACTACTCCATGATATAAGTCTTCCTCCCAGGAATTGACAAGTACCTGTAGTACTTTTCCTATCCTCTCTACATCCTGCAAAATCTGCATCTGAATAGCCTGTTAGTAGAAAATCTCTATTCCTAGGGTACCAAAGGCCTAGATTAGGTGTGCCCTTTAGATATCTCAGAATCCTTTTAACTGCAGTATAATGAGATTCTTTAGGGCAGGCTTGGTACCTTGCACAGACACATGTAGCATACATAATGTCTGGTCTACTAGCAGTGAGATATAGTAGAGATCCAATTATTCCTCTATACAATGATTCATCAACAGGTTTACCTGTCTCATCTTTGCATATAGGCATACTTGTTCCCATAGGAGTTCTCATGGTGGAGGATGACTCCATACCATATTTCTTGATCAATTCTTTGGTGAACTTAGACTGGGATATGGACAATCCATCATCAGTCTGTCTTACTTGGAGTCCCAAGAAGAACTTAAGTTCTCCCATACTGCTCATCTCAAACTTCCCTTGCATAAGTTTGGCAAACTTTTTACAAAGGTTGTTTTCAGTAGATCCAAAGATTATGTCATCAACATAATCTGAACTAGGATGATCTTGCCTTTGGATTCCCTAAGGAATAGAGTTTTGTCTATCTTTCCTCTTGAGAATTTATTCTCAATGAGGAAGGTAGACAGGGTTTCATACCAAGCCCTTGGAGCTTGTTTTAACCCATACAAAGCTTTTCTAAGCTTATACACAGACTCAGGTTTAAGAGGATCTACAAAACCTGATGGCTGTTCTACATATACTTCTTCTTTAAGATCACCATTCAGAAATGCTGACTTCACATCCATCTGGTATACTTTGAAGTCTTGGTAGGCTGCATAGGCAAGGAACATTCTGATTGCCTCCAGCCTTGCTACTGGAGCAAAGGTTTGATCAAAGTCAATCCCTTCTTCCTGCCTATATCCTTTTGCAACTAACCTTGCTTTATTCTTTACAATAATTCCATTTTCATCTAGCTTGTTTCTATAGATCCACTTAGTGCCAATTATGTTATGGCCTCTTGGTTTAGGAACAAGCTCCCAGACTTTGCACCTTCTGAATTGATTCAGCTCCTCTTGCATAGCATCAATCCAGTGCTGGTCTTGTATAGCTTCTTCAAACTTCTTAGGTTCCATATGAGACAAGAAGCTTGAATGCAACACTGTGCTTTCATTTCTGCTTCTAGTTTGCACTCCTTGTCTTGGATCACCAATTATCTGATCAGCAGGATGATCTCTTAGATATCTTACAGCTGGAGGAAGATTCCCTTCTTGTTGAACATCTCCAGCTTCTTCATTCTGCTGAACCTCTTGGTTTTCATCAGCTTCCATTATCTTTTGTACTCCCCCTGGACAGTAGCCTTCATTTTCCAATGCTCCATCTTCCTTTGAAGCTTCAGCAATGGAGAGGTTGTCCATACTCTTGCTTATCCCTGTTGAGTCATTTGATCTACAAGACAGCTCACAATTGATTAATCTTGTTTCATCAAATACAACATGCACAGATTCTTCAACTACTTGAGTAATCAAATTGAATACTCTATAGGCCTTACTATTTGTGCTGTACCCAACAAATATCCCATCTTGGGATTTGGCAGCAAACTTAGTCAAATATGACTTGCCATTGTTAAGTATATAACACTTGCAACCAAAGATCCTAAAATAGGATAGATTTGGTTTTCTGCCTTTCACAATCTCATAGGGAGTCTTTCTGTGGCTTTTTGTAATAGAAGCCCTATTTATGACATGACAAGCAGTATTAACTGCCTCAGCCCAAAATATTCTGGGAGAGAGGTGTCACTCAATAGAGTTCTACCAGCTTCAATCAATGTCCTATTCTTTCTTTCAGCCAGCCCATTTTGCTGAGGTGTTCTTGGTGAGGAGAACTCTTGAAAAATCCCAAAGTCCTCACATAATCTTGTCATGCTTTCAGATTGAAACTCAGTACCATGATCACTTCTGATTTTGACCACTGTACTATTCAGTTCATTCTGAATTTGCTTGACAAAATTAAGCAATACACTTGGGGTTTCAGATTTCTGTCTCAGAAAGAATACCCAAGTAAATCTAGAATAGTCATCTACAACCACTAGAGTGTAGGCCTTCCTACCTAGACTGTGAACTGGCATAGGACCAAAAAGATCCATATGCAAGAGATATAAGCATCTCACAGAATCCTTGTTTTCAAGGCTTTGAAATGAGGTTTTTGTCTGCTTGCCCTTTTGACAAGCTGAGCATACCCCTTCCTTTATACACTTAACTTGAGGCCCATTCCTCACTAGTTCTTCACTAAAGAGTTGGCCAATTGTCTTGTAGTTTAGATGAGCCAATCTCTTGTGCCACTTAACACAATGAGAAGCATTGTCATCAGCTACAAGACAAATGGGGGATGCCTTATTCTCACATTCAAAATTAAGGCAATACACATTTCTCTTCCTATACCCAGTCAATATGATCTCTTGATCACTTGACCTTTTGATATGACATCCATCCTTACCAAATGAAATGTCATATCCTAGATCACTCAGCTGGCTTATGCTTATTAGATTATGTTTCAAACCTTTTACATAGGCCACTTGGGTGATAGTAATTAGGTTTGAAGAGATGTTACCAAATCCTTTGATGACTCCTTTTTCAGATCCACCAAAGATCACTTTATGTCCATCTTTGACAGATGAATACTCCTTCAGCAGCCCCTTTGTTCCAGTCATGTGCCTGGAACAACCACTATCCAAGTACCATATAGGGGCATGGTAACTTGGATTCACCTGCAATACAGAATTACTTACCCTTAGAACCCAAGTAAGTCTTGGGTCCTTGGTTCAGGTTAGCCTTAACAAAGTTATCATAACCTCTTCTAACAGGTAGACTCTTATTCTTTATAACACTTGTGTTATACCAGCAGTCCAATGCAAAATGACCCCTCTTGCCACAGCACCAACATTCAAACTTATTGTATCTAGATCTAGATACATCCTTGTCAGAAGCATTTTTGTTCATTGCTGGTGCTGTTGCAACTTCTCCTACTGGTTTCTTAAAACCATAGGGCTTATGACCATAGGTAGGCCTGCTTGCCTTAACACCCTTGTTCTTCAGAACATTTGTCTTGATATGATCCTGAATGTCTTCATGATCATATATGTTAGAAGGCACTTTCTTCTTACCAAACCTTATGGGGACTGAAAGGTTTAGTGGCTGAATAGGGGCTTTGCCTTTCTTTTTGAATCTCCTAGCCCTGGAGTTACCCTTAAATCCTAATCCAGCCTTACCCTTCTGAGTGACAAATTCATCTATCAAGGGTAAGACAGATTTTGGCTTAGAGTAACTAGCCACTAAATCCCTTTCAATTCTAAGTCTGTCCTCCAGACTTTTACTTGATCATTAGTATAATTAATTGTGCCCATCTGAATATAAGTTATATTTTTCAGCTTGGCAATTTCAGCTAACTTTTGATCAAGGACTTTTTCTAACTCAGCTGTTGTAACCCTTAGATCAGCAATTTCCTGAGCCTGTGATTTAACCAGGTTCTTGCTTTTCTTAAGGGCCTGCAGCAAGTCCCCATACTTGTCTATCAATTGATAGACATCTCCTTCAGATCCAGATGCATCTTCATCACTTGATGCAGATGTAGCTGATCCTTCACTTGTACTACAAACAAATGTACTGGAAGGACTGTTTACCTCATTAGGACCAGACTGATTCTGGCATAGGTCCTCTTCTGATCTAGTCATCAAACCCATGCATTGATGTTCATTGATGGAGTCTAGCAACTGCATAAACTCCTCTTCCTCAGATGCAGCATATAATCCAATATATGCTTCAGCTTCAGATCCTGATTCTGAAGTTGACTGGTCTGACAGACTTTTATCTTTCTTTGCTACAAAGGATTTCTCCTTCTTGCCTTTCTGATAAGTCTTCTTCTTTTCTGAAGATTCCTTCCTTTTGTCAGGACACTCAGCCACTACATGTCCAGGCCTATTGCAACAATAGCAGACAATCTTTGAAGTAGTGGCTTTGCTGGGCTTTGACCTGCTTTTCTCTTTCCTAGATGACCTTCTTTTCTGATAATAGTCATCTACTTGCTGTGATGAGGAAGGCCTAGACTTCCATTGCTTCTTTTTCAAGAACCTTTGAAATTGCCTAGTGAATGCAGCAAAGTCTGCATCTGAATCACTGCTGACTGAACCCCTATCTGAATTTTCAGAACTACCTTCTTCAACTTCCTTAGGAGGAGATGGTGATTTCCTCCTATTCTTTCTGGTGGCTTCAGCATTAAATGCCACACTCTTTTCTCTATGCTCTCCTCTTGAGTTTCTTTCCTCCTCCTTCCTTACCATAAGTTGCATTTCATAGGATAGCAACTTTCCAAACAGAGTTGGAGGAGATATCTCTGCCAATTTTGCCACTTCTCTTATGGCACAGATCTTTGTATCCCAATCCTTTGATAAGGATCTTAAGAATTTGTCATTCAGTTCATAGGTACTGAAGACTCTTCCATAGGAAATTAGCTCATTCACAATTCTATAGAATTTCTTATAGCACTCAGTGATGCTATCAGATTTTCCTTGTCTAAAACTTTCATACTCCTGATTTAGCATAGATTTTCTGTCCAGCCTTACTTCTTCTGATCCCTCCATGTAGACAATCAATGTGTCCCACATCTCCTTGGAGGTCTTGCAGTGAATCAGATTCTGAAATGTTGAATCATCTATGGCACTGACAATTATGTTCTGTGCCCTTTTGTCCATGGTTGCCAAGATGATTTCATCCTTGGTCATTTCAGAATAAGTCTTTGGTGTTTGGATATTTGCATCAAGAACAGATATCTTCATTGGTATGAAGGGGCCTTCCTGTACTGTGATGTAAATCCTTGGGTCAGATGCTTCCATAAACAACCTGACTCTTTCTTTCCAGATCCCAAAGATTTCCTTCTTGCATATGGGTAATTTCATTGACCCTAGCTCCTTATGATTCTCTCCAGAACCCATCTTCTTGATTCTTGATTCTGCCTATCAGATCTACCTCAGACTGTTAAGTCCTTTTTGAGGAACCTCGCTCTGATACCACTTGATAGTTTCACTTTCAAGATAACCTAAACACCTAGAGGGGGGGGTGAATAGGTTCAACTTATTTTTTTGAAAAACTTCAAGGCAGAATTCACAATAAATCACAGCAATCACAGAAAAAAGCATCACAGATTGCACACATGTTTTATAGTGGTTCCCCAAGGTCTGGGTACATCCACTTTCCCCCTTCACCTATCTAGCAGTATGCTAGATTCGGCCAATCTTCCACTAATCTCAGATCAAAAGATCTTACAACTCAGAACCCAACTGGTTCCTACAACTCAGGCACACCTGCCCTACCTCAGCCTTGCCCCAAGGCCTACAACTCAGAGAATATCCTTCTCCTACACTCAGGCAATCAGCCCTACCACTCAGAGTTCAACACTCCTACACTCAGCCTTTATAACATAGGCTTACAACTCAGATCTGTATAAACAGATCCTACAGAAATATAGAAAAGATTGTTTTAAATTTGTCTTGCCAAGTTGAGAGAGAAGAGGCAATGACAATTCTTTAATCAGCTGATGCAATCAACTGTTTCTTAGCCTTCTTCAAAGCTTCTTGAAAATGTACTTAGCTGAGTTGATTCCAAACAGCTTCTTGAGAATCCACTGGTGGATTCTTTCTTCTTCTTCAAATTCTGACTTGATCTCTCTCTATCAGCACTTGAATGATTCTTCAGAATTCTGGTTAGAACTCTTCTTAGATCTATCCTTAGATAGTCTTCTTAGATCTTCTTGAGAAGATCTTCTTAAGTGCCTTGCACTTTCTTGAAATGATTTGGATCGGAATCCTTCTTCAAAAGTTCTGGAGTTAAGAATTACTTCAATGTTGTGAAAGTTATTTCCTTCTTCTGAATATGTCTATTTATAGACTTCCTTCATGGTAACCGGCTGATCCGGTTTCTAACAGTTCTCTGACAAGTCTGACAGCTTCAGTTAACTGGTGGCAACCCACAGCTGTCAAGTCTTCAAACAAGTCCTGTGCCTTAGTCTTGAACCACAGTGTGTCGAGACAGTCTGTCAGAAAGTGTCGAGACCATCTGTCTATTTGTGTCGACACAATTGACTTTGGTGTCGACACTGCCTTCAGTGATGTCGACTAAGTTGCCTTTGAGTCGACACAGCTTCTTCTGCAAACAATTTGATCTTGACTCTTCAGTGTGTCGACACAAGTCCTGTGTGTCGACACAATTGTTGTAGAATCTTAACTTCAGTAAGTGTCGACTTAGCCTTCAGGTGTCGACACAGTCTTCTTTTAACTCTGCTTCAATGTGTCGACTCAATCACAATGTGTCGACACATTCTGCTGTGTAGACAAACTTGTGGTCGACTATTTTCTTCTGTGTCGACATATTCAGATGATGTCAACAAACTTGAGATCGACTATACTCTTTAGTGTCGACACATTCTCCCAATGTTGAGGTCGACGCTTTTCTTCTGTGTCGACACTTTTTCCCAGAGTAGTGTCGACTTACTTCTTCTGTGTCGACACAATTTCCCAGTGCTGTTGTAGACTATGTTATGTGTCGACACTTTTTCCCAGAGTAGTGTCGACTTACACCTTCTGTGTCGACACACTTTCCCAGTGTTGTGTCGACAACTTTCTTCTATGTGTCGACACATTTTCCTTTGTGTCGACACTTGGACTTAGAACTTTTTCTGTAAACTTTAACATTTCTTTACCTGCACATGTCAACTCAAAACAACATCAAATACACCTTGATGTATATCATTGAGCTAGGTTGGGCTTCTTCAAATCAGGTACACATTTTCCAATGTACCCAACACTATACTCTTCCTCTACTCAAGTTTCACTTGAGCAAGTAGATCTTTCTGCTCTAGCAGATAGGCTGTATGGGATGTTGGCTCCCAGGCTAACAGTCCTGCTGGAGACATCCATGGCTCCACTCCTGAAATCCATCCAGGAGCTATCTGTCAGGCTATTTTCTCTTTCTCCTCCTCAGGCAGTCCCTTTTGTGGGGTGCCTTGATCCAGTATCTACTAAATCTAGGCAGGGGGAGATTCCTCATGAAGAAGAGATAGTGCCCGCCTCAGAAGATTTCCTGCAAGAGATTTCAATTACAGCTTCAGCTTCAGTGCTTCCCTTTAGAGAAGTTGACTTTAAGTCACTGCTGTTGGATTTTGATGCTCTTCACAGCAGTTCTCTTCCAACTTCTGAAGCTGAGGACCTTACTAAGGCAATTGTGCCTATTTCCAGCTGAGAGCCCAGCCTGATTTCTTCTTATATCAAGTCTCTTAAGGCTGTGGAAAATATTCTTTCTGTTGATGATATGAATGATGCTGCAGCTGCTGTTGATATAGTCTATTCTGATAGTGTTGCTGACTTACTGATGACAGAGGCTGATGAGCCTGCTGTTCATATTGTAGAATCTGCTGTTTCAGATGATGTTATTTCAGTTTCTGTTTATGCTACTGAAGTGTCTGTATCTGCTGCTCCTGTTGCTCCAATGGTCTCTGCTGTTGATGAGTCTCCTGATGTTAGTGTATCTGTCAGTGCGTCTTCTGTCAATATTGCTACTGATACTGCTGTTGTTATCTCTACTGAACAATCAAAACAACAACAAGAATACCTTAAAAGGATTGATGAATTATAAGACAATCCTCAGAGTTCAGACAGTGACAAATTCCAAACTGATTCTGATGACTCCTATGCAACTGTTGCAAGGAAGAGGAAAGCTAGAAGCAAGGCATTGATGAGAGTACCTCCAGAAAAGGTGAAAGATGACAATGATATTCCTTATTATATTCTGCATGACTGCCCCATCTCAGAACCCTAGATGCATTATTCAAAGAACCAGCTCAAGGCTATGAAGAAAAAGAGGAAGATTGCTAAGTATGATAAAGGATCTTTTCATTTTAATCCTCCTCCTCCACCACCAGATGCAGGTACTGGTGGAGGTTCTGCTTCTCAATTTGGATCTGCTGCAAAACAAAGCTCTTCTCAACCATCAGACAGATTTCAACCAAGAGGATATTATCAAAGAGGTTATCAATCAAGGAGAGGTCAGTACAGAGATAGTCAAAGAGATTTAAGAGTATACTCCAAAGGTCAATCAAGACAACATCCATATCAAAGGGAAGGACAAGGACCCACCGACTCAACTTCTGGTCCTTTCCCTTATAAGCTGAAAGATACTATTGCTTCAAAAACTCCTCCTTCTGATGATACTATGAATAGATATGAACCTACAGTCCCTTTTGAAGACCCTAAAAATAATCCACTTTCTTGGACTGCCAGAATGAAAGAGCTAGCTTCGTTGGATCAGATTAAGAAGGAAAGAGAACAAGGGAAAGACACTTCAAACATCTCAACCTTATCTGAGCAAAGAAAGAAAGAACTAGAAAGATACTCATCCAGAAAGTTCTTTGATCCAGAAAGTTATATAAAGCTGCACCAAGAGGCTGTGGTTCCCAGGCCCAAATCTTAAACCTCTCTAGGTGTTGCTGATGACATGAGATCCAAGAAGGAAGCTCTCAACCCTAACAGAGAAATCTTATTCAAGAAGGGCAATGAAAAGAAGTAAATGTGTAAGCTGACAATATATCTAAATTATGACTGTCTGCCGTAATTCTGTCTGTGGTTCTGTAATGCTGCATTTCTTTTCTCTGCATTATTGTTTTTGCTTTTGAATTCTGTCTGTATGCTTATTATTGCCTATTTGTCTTGTAAATAGTAATCCTAACCCAAATAGGGGGAGATTGTTGGAACACCCTATTACTAATTTGGGTAAGGATCACTATGTTCAGAGGAAATTGTTTTGACCTTATTGTATAGTCTTAAAGCTAAATTAGAATGGGTCTAAGGGTTAGAACTTAGGTTTGGAAGCTACCCCCAAGACCCTCTAAGATCAGAATTCAAGTGCTGAAGAGTAGGACAATTTTCGTCGAGCTCAGGTCGACGAAATGTTGAACTCAGTTCGACTATCTCTGAGCTCAGTTCAATGAGTCATCGAACGTAGTTCGACGATCTTCGAGCTCAGATCGACGATTCTGTCTCTAGCTATATTCCAAGTCTCTGAGCTCAGTTCGACGATAGTTGAGCTCAGGTCAATGATTTTTGTTTCAAGTCTAGATCCAGTCTCTGAGCTCAGTTCGACGATAGTTGAGCTCAGATCGACGATTTCTGGAGAGATCGACGATTTCAGGAATTCAAATAAGACATTTATGGTATTCAATTGGATTTATTATCAGTATTTATTTCAAAGGATTCTATAGCCGTTTCAACTAATCTGGAACAAGTTTCAAGGAAGACTAAATGGAATGTCTCTTAGGACTTTCCTCCAAAGACAAAGTTCATTTAAGGCAGTTATTTATGACTGGTTAACCGCTATCAAAAAGACAGATTTTCAGTATATCTCCAGAGGACAATTAGAGAAAGACAGAACAAGAGATATCAAAAAGAATTCTGGGAATAGACTAAAAAGAGACACAAGTCTACAGGATTACTGAGTTAGAATTCATACAGAACACAAGGAATCATACTGTGAAGGAGATCATCAAACAGAAAAGATTTCTTCTATTCTACTCCTTCAAGATCTACTTGATTCAAGTGTTCAAAGGCTTCTTCATCAAAGACTCCAAACACATCACATTTCAGCAACTGCTGAAATCATCTCTTGCTGGAGATCTAAAGCTACTGAAGACCGATCACCCTAAGCAAAGCTCTTCTTCCTTAACAATTGAAGATATCTGGGGGAGCTTTGACAACATCATCCACTAGTCTTCTCTTAGACTGTTGACAGAGAAGAACAAAAAACACTTTTCTTTTCTTTCTTTACTCTGCTGTAAAAGGGTTACTAAAACTCCCTTCAAAAGTTTTGTGGTTAGTTTTTGTGACCTAATCAAAACTCAGTGGTGGCAAGACACCTGATCAAAAAATCTGGGTTTGGTTTTTGAGCACCTTATCAAAATCTCATTGGTGCCCAGGACACCTGATCAACTATTCTTGCAGTTGATTCCTACCTAGGGTGGTAGAAGAGTGGATGTACCCAGGTTGATTGGGGAACCACTATAGATCCTTGTATCTTTTAGATTGCTGTGTTTTTGCTTTGCTGTGTGCTGTGATTTTGTTTATTGCTCTCTTAGTTTTATTTACTATAAGCACATTACACCTATACTGAAATTAAGTCTTCCACTGCAAGTAATTTTTATCTGGAAAAATTATTTTAATATACTCTATTCACCCCCCCCCCTCTAGAGTAAAGGTAGATCTTACCCTCACTTTCAAGATGTTTTGGAAGTTCTTTCTTTTTCAAAGATAATATAATCGTAGACTTTTAACTTATACGAAAAATTTGAAGTTGGTGAATCAATGGACATGGCGGTTTCTTATAGACTATCAGTAGGAAGAGTTGAGGAAGAACAAAAATCAGGAAATTCATTGTCAGAAATGCTGTAGGAAGATTCATCACTTAAGGTCTCTAAGAAGAAACAGGAGTCGTCATTCTCCAGGGTATTTTTCATCGAAGTGGTGATAGAGAAGGTCACTTCATCGTCGCCTACTCGTAGGAAGAGCTTGCCATTTCTTACTTCAATGATAGCTTGGGAGGTGGCAAAGAAGGGTCGGCCAAGGATCAGGGGAACCTCGACGTCTTCTTTGATGTCCAATATGAAGAAATCCACTGGGAAGATGAATTTGTCGACTTTGACTAGAACATCCTCCACTATTCCTAACGGGTACTTAACTGATCTATCGGCGAGGTGGATACTCATGCGTGTGGGGTTGAGGCTACCAATTCCTAACTTCTTAAATAACGAGAGGGGCATCAGGTTAATACTTGCACCTAAGTCGGCCAATGCGTGCTTGACAAAAAGATCACCAAAGACGCACGGTATAGAAAAACTACCCAGATCACAGATCTTCTTTGGTAAATCATTTGTCAAGACAGTAGAGCACTCGACATTTATTGTGATGTGCGACAAGTTCTCTAACTTCTTCTTATTATTCAGGAGGTCCTTATAGTACTTAGCGTACTTCGGCATCTGGGTAATCGCTTCGTAGAAGGGTAGATTTATGTGGATTTGCTTAAACATTTCTAAGAAACGTGTATACTGATCATCAAGACATTGTTTGTTAAGTTGGGAAGGGAATGGTGGAGTTCGATCATTTTTAAAAAAAGGTTGTGGAGCAAGATCTTTTTCTATAGCAGAGAGCGGAGTGATAGCTTTTTTTTAAGCAGGTCGTGGAATATTCAAAACATGGGTGGAGCTTGTCTCGGGATCTTCGCTAACCATACCAGAAACTTTCTTCCCACTCCGAAGAGTTATAGCTTTCGCTTTCTGGTGTGAAAATTACTTTCAACTCGAAAAGGCAAGTGTACCTATCGAATTGTAGTACCAAGGTCGTATTTAAACTCGGGGGTGTCAAGTACTGCTACTCACACTTAAACTATTATCCTACCGGAAAATTGTTGGGATTTGAGAATTTTTAAAAGTAAAATAAAAGATAATTTTTTAGACGAAGAACTTATAATAAAAAGATAGCATTCGATCAATGATTCACCATAAAACGAAATGAGAGGATAAAAAGGCATAGTTTTAAATTTGCAAATCATACTCGACCGTGACGGATCCGATATTAGGAAATAATCTCGCTAGAGTATTAAATCCCCTAACTTATAGACGTTCTGACCAAAATCTCTTTCAAATCAAAAAGGCCTAAAGTCGCATTATTGAGGTGACCCGCTCTATTGGATTTTACTCCAATCCGGAATATTTACGTCATCCTATCTCTACGGTTGCGTTCAACTCCTTCCTTCTTTGAGTGATCTTTTACATTCACGAGCCTCTCGGCTACTTAAATATGAGATCCAAAGCCTACTACTGTATACCGGAAATAAGGAGTCTACAAAATAAAAATCAAAGAAGGATCGAGCAAATTACGCAAAAATAAAACTATGAAATAAAAGAAACCCTCATCTCATTTTATGGATCCTCACGATCGAAGGCTAAGAGAAATTAGCTACTCATAATTGAAAGGAAAGACAAAATAAAATAAGAGAAGGACATTTTCATTACTTGCAAAAAAAGGAAGAGTACACAATAAGGGAATAAAAGGCAATATTATTCTACTAACAAAAGACTATTACAATAACAAGGAAATTATAACATGGAAGAAAAAGCATGAAAGATGAAAACTTGCACAAGAACTCTCTTGCCCTCTCTCCAATCAACCCTCCTAAACATGATACGTACCATGGGCTCCTTTTATAGATGAGGAAGGAAGATTCTCGAAAATGTGGAAATAAAGGGGAAATAGGGGGGGCGGCCATGCATGGTGAAGTGGGTTCATGCATGTAATAAATGAAGGGGGGAGAAAATGGGAGGATGCATGTATTTAATTTATGGAAATGCAATTAGAAATTGTAAAATAAATAAGGGGGGATGAATGTCATAAGAGTGGAGAAAATAATTAAAAAGAGACAAGATGGTAATGAGAGAGAGGGGGGGTGGCCAGCCACATGAGGGGAGATGTTCATGCATGCAATTAAATGAAGGGAGAGAGAGAGTATGATTGATGCATTGTATGGCATTTAATGAAATAAAAATAGGAGATTTTAAATAGAATGTGGATGAGTGTGGAGGAGGGTGGTCGGCCACATCTATGCATGCATGAAATAAATGATGAGGGAGAGAGAGGGGCTGATTTGAGTGGTCGGCCAAGCATAATGGGCTGCTTGTATGGGATGCATGGGCTTGGGTAGGGTGGTGGGATGCTCTTGGTCTTGAGTAGGCTGCTCCAAATGGAGGAGGGCTCGGCTTGGACATGAGGGCTGCTTGCTTGAGGGCTCGGCTTGGACATGTTGGCTGGCCGAGCATAATGGGGGGCTGCATCATGATATGGGCTGCACCATAAGTGGCCGGGCAGCATGCATGTTGGACAAGGGCCCCTCCAAAGTGAAGGCTTTGGACCTACAAAACACAACAAAACATTATATTATTATCATAACAAAATATAACTAAACATAATAAAAATATAAAACGAAATAAAACTAAGAACTTATATATCATAATATAACAAAACACAAAACATAAAATAAAAAGAACAAAACACAAACAATAAAACAAGAAATTATAATAACAAAACACAATAGACATTAAACGAGCAATAAAACAAAATAAGTATAAAATAAACCAAAAAAATATAAATAAACTTGGGGATTTCTTCTTTTAAACTATACCAAAAATGATGACTGAAAGTAGTCATCAAACTCCCCCATGCTTAGACATTTGCTTGCCCTCAAGCAAATAGAAATAAAAACTAGGGAAAAACCAAAAAAGAAAACAAAAGATATTTTTTATTTTAGGTTCCATAGTTAAGAAAACCAAAACATGAAAAATTAAACTATCCTAATTTCCATGTCAATAACTAGTGGGGTGAGAAGTGCACAATAGAAACCTTGAAAGTGGAGGCCTAAAAATATCATTAGAACATAAGGAAAAATTACACATTTCTAAATCCCTAAAATAAGGCATCCAAAATTAATGAAATTAAGGAAAACAAAAAGTAGAGGTTCTAAATAAACAGCACATTAACGAACTACTAGGTTGCTAGATAAAAATTTACCCTAAAACACCTCAAGGTAACCTCCAAAGAAATCCATCAATGATGGTTTCCATAGGCTTGTCCGTTCACACTTTCTCCACTACGCGAATTTACGTTCCAAAGATCAATAGGACCTAAAATAGGCGTTAAAACTTTGCTTAGGTAAATAATTAGGAAATGGAAACAAGGATAAAAATGAAGGTTAAAACACACTAAACCAAGGGTGAGCTCAAAATAAACATAAAAATGATAAAAAACTGAGAAATGACAAGCAAGTCATTTACAATTCAAACTACGAAACAAGGCCATAAAATTTTTCTCTTTCAAAATTTGGCCACAAATAAACTTCATTTTTCTCTTTTTTTTTTCTTTCCTTTTTTTTGATTGATTTGATAATATTCTGATAATTACATTTTTTTTCATAAAGGAGAGCTCCAAAAATAGGCTTTAAAATTTCCTATTCATTTTTTTTCAAAAAGAGACAACTCATCACACAATGATTTTTTAAAATTAGGCTCAAGGTTTAGTGTGCAATAGGAAGGGCATTTTTGGCTATGGTGAAAAAAAAATGAAGAAAAGGTGGAGCTAAATAAAAAAAAACAAGGAAATGGCCCAAAATTGTTTTGCAATGGTAATTTTTTTGGTGGGAAAGAAAAGCTCAAACTAGTCAAAGGGTGGCCTGAATCATTTCTAAAGCACGTAAAAATGACGCACAAGTTTCGAGAGTCGTTAGGGAAAAATTCTAGACACCAAGAAAGACTACTCCACAAATGAAAAAGAGCTAATATTACCTAGCAACCATTAGTAAGCAACTAACTGAATAAAAAGACAGAACTACAAATTGCCAACTTATAACGTAAAAAACGGATGCCTATATTTAAGAATAAGAAATTAGTAAAACTAAGCTATGTTAAAATGACAAGTTTAGAAAACCGTTTCAAAGAAATCTACATAGAACTACAAAACCGCACGGGCCTACACATCACTAGAAGAAACATAAAAATAAAGATAGAAAATAATTTTAGATTTTTTTTTCAAATAGATGTTAGCACATTTTTTTATTTTTGTTTTTCTAATTTTTTTTGGGTTTTTGTATTTTATATTTTTTTTGAATTTTTGAAGAAGTTAAAATAAAAAGCAATACAAAAAAAACTTAAGAATAACTATACTAATTTTTTTGGAAATGTAAAACATTTTTTTTTAGGAAGAAAAAAGAAACTAACTAAACCCTCCCCCATGCTAAGATTCTTGATGAGTCCCTATTTTATACCTTATTTTGGACTCATCTAGGCCTTTTTCCAAAGCTTTGCACTATCTTTAAGCGTCATTAGTACTCCTTTTGGTTAGCTACGGCATTCCACGCCCTGTGCACCTTTTTAGCCCATTTCTGTGCTTGTGTGCATTTACATTCTTGCTATGATTATTATTGTTTGCTGTGGCTGCCACGATCGATGTCCCGTGCAGTTTTCCTGCAGGTTTGGGGATCGTGAGGGCATTCGGGATAGGCGTTTCACTATTTTTTGGCAAAGGAGTCAGTGGTCGTGCGTTTTTACCCACGCACGACCATCGACCTCCTGGCGCACGATCACTGATCGTGCGCAGCCCGAACTCATTTGTGAAATCTCTGTCTTGAACCTTCCGCATGATCACTTGCCATACCGTGCACGACCACTGCTCGTGCGCCGCCAATTGTGCGCAGTCATACCCATTTTACAAAGTTCTTTCTGGTTATTTCCGCACGATCATCAGCATTGCCTCGCACGATCACTGATCGTGCGCTGCTGATCGTGCGCGACCATTGATTTTCTGATGCAGGTCTACTGGTTGCTCACGCACCGGCGCTGACCTTGGTCGCGCACGACCACTGGTCGTGCGCCAGTGGTCGTGCGCCCTATTTATTCTGCAAGCTATAAAAAGCCCTGTTCCGCGAATTAGGGTACGGGAATTGTTACGAAACCTCCGCCAGTCCGCCGTTTCGCCCTCCAGCAGTTCCATTCGCCTCCACCTTCATCCCTACAATCGGGAGGACCTTCTCCGGCGATTCCAAAGCATTCCGCATCCTCCGGTGATCCTCCCGGCCATTGAAGCATTCTTCTCCGAGCTTTCCACCAAGGAAGAAGACGAAGCATACCTAGAGAACGGAATTACAGGCCCTCGAGGTGACAGCTCGGTGGTACCGGAAGCCCTCCTCGGACTGCGCTTGGAAGCGGATTGACAACCCGCACCTCCGGCCAACAACCACGGTGGATCTTCAATCTTGTGGTTTTGCATTTTCTATCTTTTCTTGTTGCATGGAATGTTTATGCATGTAATGAACATCAATTTCTATTGTTAATTTGATCATTTGTGTTTCATCTTGCTTATTAGAATTATTCTTTGATGCGCCTCGCTTCATCTCGCTCCACTCCATACGTTCATTTCACTCAATTTCACTCCGCACTAATCACCTCACTCGCTAGACTTCCGTCCACTCACCAACCAAAGTACGGCATCGCGACCGCTACATCCATCTCGCCTTGAGAAGCGGTGATTGCGACTCGCATAGTTTACATTGGTGTAATCGGTCGTAAGACCACCAACCAAAGCCCCTTCTTTTTCTGTTTATTTCAATTAACTCTCATAACAATAGTTTTAGAGTCTAAATCGTTCGACGCTAATTGCATTCCTCAAGAGACCGACATCCGGGGATTTATTCCCAACTTTATTACTTGTGCGACTGGTACGCTTGCCGTATTTTACGCGCATCAAGTTTTTGGCGCCGTTGCCGGGGAGTGCAACTGTTGAATGATTATGATTTCTGGAAGTATTGGCATAAGAGTTAGTGCTTTTTGATTTTTGTTTCTTTGTTTTGTTGTTTCAGTGAATACAGGGCCAATATTCTATCAATGCCTTCTATTCAGCAGCTAATTTATCAAGCCCGTCTCACCATTCGAGTGGAAACGGGAAATGACAGTTTCGAGATTTCCTCTGATTTGATCGAATACATTATCGAAAATTGTCAATTCAATGGAGATGGAAGTGTTGATGCCTTATGCCATGTGCGCAGGTTTTTAGAAATTTACGACACATGCTCTTCGAACACTGCCAACGGCGAGCAGCAGAAGATTCGACTCTTCTCCTTTTCCTTGAAAGGCAGCGCAAAATGATGGTATCATTATACTAGGAAGGAAATGTTTCATTCGTGGAAGCAACTCGAAGGAAATTTCTTGGCCAAATTCCGGCAGCAAATGCTAACCACGGACGATTACAAGGAGCTCATCACCTTCTCCCAAAGACATGAAGAATCCTTGTTCGCAACCTGGGAGCGTTTTCAGTATTTGTGAAGGGAATGCTGCAGAGAGGGAGTGTCAGATATTTTGCTGCTCCAAACCTTCTATTTTGGGATCCTAGACAGATTCTGGCGAGCACTTGACATTGTAGCTGGCGGAACTCTGTTTAACAAACCTTGTCAGGATGCTTGGGAAATAATTGACAACATTGCCCAAACTAGCAGGCATTGGAATTCCCCACCTTTCCCCAACCTTTCCATGGAGGCAAAGTCGGTGGTCACTAATGAAACCGCCAATCTTCCCGCGTCTGTGATGGAGCGTTTTTTCGCGTACGTTTGCAAAATGATGGATGTGTTCAACGATCAAGCCACCACCATTCAGCGCCTACAAACGGCCATTGGGATTCTTACGGAAACGTTGCTCAGCTCTATCAGTCAGAAACAAGAAACAGTGCATTCAATGAGGCTGAGAAGTGGAAAAAGTCTCGAGAGAGTCTTGCCGCCCGATCCTCCTACACATTCTTCGTGTTTGCCCATTTCTGACTCGACAATTGAACCTCTGTATGCACCGATCGCGCAAGAACCCATGTCAGTACCGCCACTCGGGAGGAACACCTCGAGGCCGCCGTTTCCCCATCGGCTAAATAATGAAAAGACTGAAAGGCATTTTCAGAAGTTCCTGGAGATCATGAAAGGAGTTCAAGTTAGCATACCTTTAACATAAGCTATCACTCAGATTCTAGGATACTCCAAGTTCCTCAAGACCCTCATCTCGAGGCGTAAATCCTTGGAAGTTCTGAAGATGATTAACCTCACCAAAGAGTGTTCCTCTCTCCTTACCAACTTTCCTCCTACCAAACGCAGAGATCCTGGCAGCTTCACCATCCCTTGCAGAATTGGTCTCCACAGGTTTGGCCACGCACTTTGTGATTTGGGAGCGTCAATTAACCTGATGCCCCTCTCCATCTTCCAGGAGCTGGGAGTTGGGATTCTCCATCCCACCCATCTGAGGTTACAGCTAGCCGATCGATCGATAAAAACGCCCGCTGGGATGGTTGAAGACCTCATTGTTATGGTTAACGACCTCGCTTTCCCGGCCGATTTCGTCATCCTTGACATAAAGGCTGATCCTAAGGTTCCTATAATTTTAGGAAGGCCCTTCCTTGCCACTGCCCGGGCTATTATCAACGTCGACCAGGGAGAACTGACCCTAAGCCTCGGAGAAGAATCAATTTCCTTCAATGTCCACGAACTCCGCAACAACTCAGAATCACTAATTGTGACAGCGCTGACTTGATTGACGAACCGAGAACGTGCAGCGAATTGATTCTTGACCATGATGAGCCAGAATGGGAAATTGAGGACACACCACCCACTACCTCGTCTGGGACTCCGCATCTGATCAAAGAACCCCCCATCACTTCTTCTATCACTGCCACTACCATAACCTTGAAGCTGCTGCCCGAATCCCTGAAATATGCTTTCTTGGAGGAAGGCACAGCATGTCCGGTGATCATCTCCGCTAGTCTCTCCGCCGACAACGAACGTGCATTGGTCGACGTGTTAAAAATATATAAGAATGTTTTTGGACGATCTTTGGCTGACATTAAAAGCATTAGCCCGGCGTTCTGCATGCACAAGATCCTCCTTGAAGATCAATACAAACCATCGGCACAACCGCAAAGAAGACTGAATCCCAAGATGCATGAGGTAGTTCAGGCGGAAGTTATAAAATTGCTTGACGCCGGTATAATTTATCCCATCAGTGACAGCAAATGGGTAAGCCCGGTCCAAGTTGTGCCTAAAAAGGGCGGAATTACTGTTGTGGCCAATGACGAGAATGAACTACTGCCTACCCGTGTGGTCACCGGGTGGAGAGTTTGCATCGATTACAGGAAGCTGAATGAAGCTACACGCAAAGATCATTTCCCGCTTCCCTTCATCGATCAAATGCTGGAAAAATTGGCTGGTCAGGAATACTACTGCTTTCTGGATGGATATTCGGGATACAACCAAATCGCAGTCGATCCCGAAGATCAAGACAAGACGACATTCACCTGCCCATCTGGCACCTTCGCGTTTAGGAGAATGACGTTTGGATTGTGCAACGCCCCGGCAACCTTCCAACGTTGCGTTATTGCCATGTTTGGTGACATGATCGGTGATTTTCTCGAAGACTTCATGGACGATTTCTCTCTTTTCGGGAACACCTTTGACTCCTGCCTCGCTAATTTAGCCAAGGCCCTGCAGCGTTGTGATGATACCAACCTTGTCCTGAATTGGGAGAAATGCCACTTCATGGTTCGCGAGGGCATCGTCTTAGGCCCCAAGGTCTCTCGTCGGGGGCTCGAAGTCGATCAAGCAAAAATCGGTGTCATCAAGAATCTTCCTCCTCCATCTTCTGTCAAGGGAATCCGCAGCTTCTTGGGACATGCCGGCTTTTACCGAAGATTCATTAGCAATTTTTCATCGATATCCAAACCTCTCACAAATCTGTTGACTAAGGACGCCTTGTTCGTCTTTGATGAAAATTGCATGCAAGCCTTCACAGGTCTCAAGGACCGGCTAATCTCCGCTCCCATTTTGGTGGCGCCGGATTGGACTTTGCCCTTCGAGGTCATGTGCGATGCCAGCGATTTTGTAGTTGGTGCGGTGCTCGGTCAAAGGAGAGACAAAGTATTTTACACCATCTCTTATGCGAGCCGAACCCTCAACGATGCCCAGCTCAATTACACTACCACAGAAAAGGAGCTTCTGGCCGTGATTTTTGCTTTCGAGAAATTCCATTCGTACTTGGTGTTATCCAAAGTCATTGTCTACACCGACCACGCAGCTCTAAGGTATTTATTCAAAAAAAAATGCCAAGCCTCGGCTAATCCGATGGATTCTCCTGCTGCAAGAATACTCCATTGAGATCCGAGATAAGAAAGGAGTGGAAAATGTCATCGCCGATCACTTATCTAGATTGGAGAATGATAGTGGAGGACCTGTTTTAGAGGATGAGCGCAATGCGATAGCTGAATGTTTCCCGGATGAGCGATTATTCTCCATCTCTTCCCTCCCCTCGATGACCCCGTGGTACGCATACATGGCCAACTATCTCGCATGCAAATTTGTCTCCCCGAGCCTATCATCGCAGCAAAAGCGGAAACTTTTATCTGATGCCAAACATTATTTCTGGGAAGACCCGCTACTTTTCCGCACGTGCAATGATGGAGTTATCAGGCGCTGCGTAACCGAGAGTGAATTCCAATTCGTTTTAAACCACTGTCATGATCGGGAGGCCGGCGGACATTTTGGCGCCACAAGAATGGCACGCAAGGTTTTGCAATGTGGCCTATTTTGGCCAACCCTTTTCAGAGACGCCCACAGTTATGTTACTAAATGCAATGAATGCCAAAGGACAGGAAATATCTCTAAGAGGGACGAAATGCCCCTCAACAACATGCTCGTTTGTGAGCCATTCGATGTTTGGGGGATAGATTTCATGGGACCCTTTCCCATGTCGCACGACAAACTTTATATCATTGTTGCAGTTGACTATGTCTCCAAGTGGGTTGAAGCCGAAGCTGTTGCCGCAAATGACGCTCGCACTGTTTTAACCTTCTTGCACAGAAATATTTTTTCTAGATTTGGCGCTCCGCGCACAATCATCAGTGACGGCGGGAGCCATTTCTGCAACAAGTCATTCTTACAACTCATGAAGAAGTTTGGAGTTCATTACAATGTCTCTCTCGCCTACCATCCTCAGACTTGTGGGCAAGTAGAAGTCTCCAACAGGGAGCTAAAAAGAATAATTGAAAAAACCATCAATTCCAACCGAAAAGAGTGGGCTAAGAAGGTCGACGACGCCTTATGGGCATACCGAACAGCCTTCAAAACTCCTATCGGTATGACCCCCTTCCAACTTGTCTACGGAAAGGCTTGCCATTTTCCGGTCGAATTAGAACACAAGGCGCTATGGGCAACCAAATTTCTGAACATGGACATTGAGACGGCAGCAGGCGAACGCCTCTCCCAACTGAATGAACTGGAAGAGCTACGACATTTTGCTTATGAAAACGCGCGGATCTACAAAGAAAAAACAAAAAATGGCACGACCGTCACATCATCCCAAAAGAATTCCAACCGGGAGACCAAGTCCTAATGTACAACTCCCGCCTTTGCTTATTCCCCGGAAAGTTAAAATTGCGGTGGAGCGGCCCCTTTACAGTGATCGAAGTCTCCCCCTTTGGAGCTATTGAAATATCTGGGAAGAGCGGCGACAAATTCAAGGTCAACGGGCATCGACTAAAATTGTACGATGGAGGTGCTATCATTGGCGAACCTCAAAGCTTACAGCTCGAAGACCCACTACATGGTGACGGGGCGGCGCCTTGATCCCAATTTCCGCTGCGGATCTCCTATTTTGGTTGAAACATTTTGAGTTTTATTTTATTTTGCTGCAAAAACATTATATACAACTGCTAATACAGGTATTTGGTCCACCTTAAGGACGGTAAACAAAAGGGCTATTCGGGAGACAACCCAAGCTTAGACCTTTTGGTCCCCTCGTTTATGCTTTTTATTTTATGTTTTCTATTTTCTGTATTTTCTGTTGTTCGGCCTAATTCGCAGGTTCAGCTTATCTTTTGTGCAAAACAGCAACTCCCGCGAATCATCACGCAATCTTCTGGCATGCTCCCCTCTTTGGAGCATAGGTACTCTCTCTCGCTTCAGATTTCATTCCTTGGTTGAATGTCTATTTTCTTGCTTATGTTTTCATTCAAGTCTGGGGGGAAGAGCCGCTTGTGCACTCCACGAGCACATTTAATTTCGCATGCCAGTAGTTTTCCTTTTTTGCTTCATTGTTTTTGACTCCTGCTGCACACACTTTGGCACCCACATGAGCGCGCACTTGACCATGCGTGCGGCTCGAGTTGATGTATTATTTCGTGTAAACTTTAAGATGGTGGTGCTGACGTAGGATTTTGATTTAGAGTAGTTCGAAACTCGTGCAGTGCTCCTAATCGAGTTCTCACGTTGTGTAGAAATTGTATAGATTTAGTTTTTCTTTATGCTTGCAATGTATATTTTTTCTGCACTCGTAAATACTGTCTGTCCTACTCAAATCTATGAATCTGGAGTAATCAGTCGGTAGTGTAGGAATGTGTGTAGGCGTCGCTAGCTTTGTATTGCTCGAGTCGGGAGGACGGATCACTTTTCTCGGTGACTAAGAACTTGCCCCAGGCTACTTTCGAAGCATTGGTGCACGATTAGTCGAGCGTGAGCGTGACGTAGGCCATCACTTTGGCCCGGTTGAGCCTTGCACCCGTCCTTACATAGCCCTCGCTAGCCCCATTGAGCCTACCTTCCTTTTGTTTCAGCTCCACACTCAATTCACCAATGCCTCAAGCCAATCCTAGTCGCACACCCGCGTCGAGCTCTAGTTCCAAGCATTTTCTCGTTGGGTTGTTGATGTGGGAAGTCGTTTTGTGAAAAATGTGGATTTGCCATCTTGTTATATTTGCTGAAATTCAAGAATTTGAAAAAGAAAAATTTATAAAAGCAAAAATTGTGAAAAAGAAACGAAAAAGAGAAAATAAAAAGTATAAATGAAAATCTGTTTTGGGGTAGGCGGTGCACACACCCATGTTGTAAAAACCAGTTCTGGGGGTGTGGTGCACTCGCATTCATTTTGCTAGTGGGAAATCTGTAATTGTGCGAGCTCCGTTGGGTTGTGCGTAGCCTTCGTTTTCATCTTTTTTATCCATACCTACGTCTACACCCAAGCCCCAAATCTTCACCTAAAGTCCTACGGATTTATGCTCGAGTCGAACTAGCATCGTGGAGAAAGTGTGAACGGGCAAGCATATGGTCCCCGACATTGGTGGATTCCTTTGGAGGTGATCACGAGCCCCGCTCTTTGGCAATGCTCCACCATCCGACTTGCCTATTTTCTTCCTACACATGACCGCGCGATTCTCCGGAAATTCAATCTTTGAGTAGTGACAGTATTTATTTACGTTTATCGAAAATTATAAATTGCATAGCATGATTAAAAACTCCTTCTATTATATTTTCTATGCACTTGTGTTTCTCGATTTCTCGTCCTACTGTATTTTGAAATTACTACGCCAGCTAGCCATTTTTGAGTCCACAAGGTGATTATTTGCCCGAGACGTGCAAATGGTTAAGTCTGGGGGTGTGATGAGTCCCTATTTTATACCTTATTTTGGACTCATTTAGGCCTTTTCCACAGCTTTGCACTATCTTTAAGCGCCATTAGTACTCCTTTTGGTTAGCTACGGCATTCCACGCCCTGTGCACCTTTTTAGCCCATTTCTGTGCTTGTGTGCATTTACATTCTTGCTATGATTATTATTGTTTGCTGTGGCTGCCACGATCGATGTCCCGTGCAGTTTTCCTGCATGGTTTGGGGATCGTGAGGGCATTCGGGATAGGCGTTTCACTATTTTTTGGCAAAGGAGTCAGTGGTCGTGCATTTTTACCCACGCACGACCATCGACCTCCTGGTGCACGATCACTGATCGTGCGCAGCACGGACTCATTTGTAAAATCTCTGTCTTGAACCTTCCGCACGATCACTTGCCATACCGCGGATGACCACTGCTCGTGCGCCGCCGATCGTGCGCAGTCATACCCATTTTACAAAGTTCTTTCTGGATATTTCCGCACGATCATCAGCATTGCCTCGCACGATCATTGATCGTGCGCTGCTGATCGTGCGCGACAATTGATTTTCTGATGCAGGTCTACTGGTTGCTCGCGCACGGGCGCTGACCTTGGTCGCGCACGACCACTGGTCATGCGCCAGTGGTCGTGCGCCCTATTTATTCTACAAGCTATAAAAAGCCCTGTTCCGCGAATTAGGGTACGGGAATTATTACGAAACCTCTTCCAGTCCGCCGTTTCGCACTCCAGCAGTTCCATTCGCCTCCACCTTCATCCCTACCATCGGGAGGACCTTCTCCGGCGATTCCAAAGCATTCCGTATCCTCCGGTGATCCTCCCGGCCATTGAAGCATTCTTCTCCGAGCTTTCCACCAAGGAAGAAAACGAAGCAAACCTAGAGAACAGAATTACAGGCCCTCGAGGTGATAGCTTGGTGGTACCGGAAGCCCTCCTCGGACTGCGCTTGGAAGCGGATTGATAACCCGCACCTCCGGCCAACAACCGCGGTGGATCTTCAATCTCGTGGTTTTGCATTTTCTATCTTTTCTTGTTGCATGGAAGTTTATGCATGTAATGAACATCAATTTCTTGTGTTAATTTGATCATTTGTGTTTCATCTTGCTTATGAGAATTATTCTTTGATGCGCCTCGCTTCATCTCGCTCCACTCCACACGTTCGTTTCACTCAATTTCACTCCGCACTAATCACCTCACTCACTAGACTTCCGTCCACTCACCAACCGAAGTACGGCATCGCGGCCGCTACATCCATCTTGCCTTGAGAAGCGGTGATTGCGACCCGCATAGTTTACATTAGTGTAATCGGTCGTAAGACCATCAACCAAAGCCCCTTCTTTTCTGTTTATTTCAATTAACTCTCGTAACAATAGTTTTAGAGTCTAAATCGTTCGACGCTAATTGTATTCCTCAAGAGACCAACATCCGGGGATTTATTCCCAACTTTATTACTTGTGCGACCGGTACGCTTGCCGTATTTTACGCGCATCAATTCTTCATTGTCCTCAATGAAAGAAACAAAAAACGAGAAAGAGAAGGAGACTCAGAAGGAGAGAAAAATAAAATGCAGTAAAGTAACTAAAAAGAAACAGGACTTCCCCAGGTTTGTGAGATAAAGGCGGATGTCGCTCCCCCATGCTTGCTTTGCAGTGCACTTGATCATCAACAGGTTTGATTGGATCCATCTTGATATCAGCAACGTTGGAGCGGCGATCACGAACTTGTACTTGAGCCACCGGGAGGAAGAGCAAAATAAAAGTAGAAAAATATAGGGTTCGTGGGCAGGTGCCCAAGATTGTTCTTTATTACAACAATTTAAAGTCCGAATAAATTTAAAAGTTTCCATAATTAGAAGTCCAAAAAAAAAGTCTACAAGAAGAGTAATATTCAAGAGTCCAGAATAAGATTCTCCTTTGCAGGAGACACAGAATCAGTAAAAATAATTTAAGTCTATGCCCATTGACTTTAAAGTCACCCTTATCCGGGTGCGAAAGCAATACACTTCCATCAGAAAAGACTTCCTTGACTGTAAACGGTCTAGACCAACGAGATTTAGATTTTCTAAAGAAAATACATAGACGTGAATTTAAAAGAAGTACTTGATCTCCTGGCTTAAAATTTTAATGGTGGTGAAAGTTCTTATCGTGATAGATTTTCGTTTCAGGATTGGGTGGTTTATCAAAATAATTTTTCAAATTTTTATCATTTTCAAAAATAAGATTCTCAAGATTCTTTTGTCTAAAATCAGAGTCATTTTCAAATTTTACTTGTACGGAAATAATAGTGTTTTCAAAAACATTTGATGAAAGTTCAGAAAAAGAAGAAGAAAAATCCTTTGGAGAAATATAGGAGTCTTCTTTTAAGTCATCAATGAAAAAGCAAGAATCATCATTTTGTAAAGAGTTTTTCATAGATTTGTTAATATCAAATGTAACTTCCTCATCTCCCACATGCAGAAAAAGTTTTGTGTCACTCACATTTATGATGGAGCGAGCGGTGGCTAGGAAGGGACAACCAAGGATAAGAGGGACCTCGATGTCCTCTTCAATATCGAGAATGACAAAATCCACCGGGAAGATGAATTTATCGACCTTCACTAGCACATCCTTAACAACACCTAACGAATACTTAATTGATCGATCGGCTAATTGAATACTCATGCGCGTAGGGCGTAGAGTGCCCAAACCTAGCTTCTTGAATAAAAAAAGGGCATCAAATTGATGCTCGCTCCTAGATCCGCTAACGCATGTTTAACAAACAGATCACCAAAAATGCAAGGAATGGAAAAACTATTCGGATCGTTTATCGTTTTAGGAAGATTAGAGTTTTTAACAACCGCCGAGCATTCTTCATTTAAGGTTACATGCGATAAATTTTCTTATTTCTTCTTGTTCGTTAATAAATCCTTAAGATATTTCACATACTTAGGCATTTGACTAATCGTTTCATGAAATGACAAATTAATATGAATTTGTTTGAACATTTCAAGGAAGCGTTGGTACTGATCGTCTAGTTTTTCTTTCCAAAGTCGAGTTGGATAATGAGGTGGTGGACATTCCTTTATAACAACCGGAGCATCATTTTGAACGTCATCATTTAATTTTCCAAAATCAGAAAAAACAAAAATATCTTTTTCTTTATCAAAAGTAGATTTTTAATTTTCCTTGGGGATAATTGTATCCAAAACAGGAGGGACAATCACCTTTCGCTCTTCCGTTGTGGTGGGCTCGTTAACAACCTTATCGCTCCGAAGAGAAATCGCATTTGCGTGCTCCCTTAGGTTAGGTTCAGTGTTCGAGGGAAGAGTTCCAGGTGGTCTCTCGGAAAAAGCCTTGGCAAGTTGCCCGACCTGGTTTTCTAAACTTTTCACGGACCCAGTTAGACTTCTAATATTAGCTTCGTTCGAGCTTATATATTTAGAAAGGATCTCTTCCAAAGGGGAAGGTTTTTGAAAGTTTTGGTTTTGTTGTGGTGGTGGTGGTGTAAAATCGTGTGGTGGGCGTACGACGTTAGCAATATTACTCCAAGAAAAATTAGGATGGTTACGCCATCCAGGGTGATAAGAGTTTGAAGAAGAATAAAACCAGGAGGTGCAGAAAAAAAAGCAGAAAAATTATTGGCAGAATTATTTTGAGTAGGCCTGGGTATGTTCCCCAGATAATCCACCTGCTCGGCAGCAGTAGTGTTGGGTACATTGGAAAATGTGTACCTGATTTGAAGAAGTCTCACTTAGCTCAATAATATACATCAAGGTGTATTTAATGTTATTTTGAGTTTATATGTGCACGTTAAGGATATGGTAAAATGAAGGAAAAAGTTTCCAAGTCCATATGTCGACACTTAAGAAAGCCTGTGTCGACATTTGGAAAAGCTGTGTCCACACCTGAAGCAACTGTGTCGACACACAGAATTTTTTTGTCATCATCAACTGTGTCGACACCGGGAGGCAGTGTCGACACACAGAAATATTAGTCGACATCGACTGTATCGACACCAAGAGGCAGTGTCGACACACAGAAGTATTAGTCGACATCAACTGTGTCGATAGCTGGAGGAAGTGTCGACACACAAATTTTGAGACTATATCAACTGTGTCGACACACAGGACTTGTGTCGACACTCAGCAGAGTTTCAACAATATTAATTGATGTAAAGTGAAGAAGTGTCTATGTCGACACAAAGAAGCTGTGTCGACACATTCTACAGATGCAGTGTCAAGAAGCTGTGTTGACACCAGAGGAGTTGTGTCGACATCACCAAGGCTTGTGTCGACACTTAATCTACTTGTGTCGACACATAATGACAATCAGTCTCGACGCTTTGCTGACAAAGACAAAGGTTCAACAACTGACTGGAGACTTGACAACTGTGTATTCCAACAAGTTTACTGAAGCTGTCAGACCTGTCAGAAGTTGGTTAGAAACCGGATCAGCCGGTTACCATGGATGAAGTCTATATATAGATGGATTCTGTCAAATCAGCAAGAGAAACGAGAAGAATAATAACAACCACACAAATAACTATTGAAGTATTGATCATTGATAAAGGAAGTGCACGTCACACAGAAGAAGATTTTCGTGAGAAGATCTAAGGAGAATTCAAGCAAGAATTCTGAATAAACTTCAGAAGTTCTGCTGAGAGAGAGAGAGAGATCTCTAACTATTGAAGTAAAGTAAGAGACATTTACAAGTCTCTTAAGAAGCAGATCTTGAACTAATCTGCTAAGAATGATTCAGATCTATTTTTGAATTCTAAGAAGGAAGCTGCCAGCTAGTCAACTTCAAAGGAGATCAACCCTACTGAGTTTAGATTCAAGAAACTTTGAAGAAAGCTAAGAACAGGTTGATTTCAGCCATCAGTCTTATCAAGAAGCTTATCAAGAAACCTCTTATCCCTTCTCTCTCAATAAGGGTAAGAGTCCATCTAAACACTTATCAAATTTTGTAGGATATTTTCATAAATTTAAGTTGTAAGCCTATATTATAAAGGCTGAGTGTAGGAGAAATTTTTCTCTGAGTTGTAGGCCTTGTGTTAAGGCTGAGGTAGGGTTGTTAGCCTGAGCTATAGGAGTGATTTTGACTCTGAGTTATAGGAACCGTATAGGGTTCTGAGTTGTAGGAACCTTTCAGGGTTCTGAGCTGTAAGATCTATGGATCTGAGAAGAAGGAAGAAGTTAGGCCGAATCTAGCACACTGCTAGGTAGGTGAAGGGGGAAAGTGGATGTACCCAGACCTTAGGGAACCACTATAAACCTATGTGCAATCTGTGATGTGTGTGTGACTGTGATTTCTAGGCTGTGATTGCTGTAGAATAGTTAGATTCTATTTTAAGATCTGAAAAAAAATTGCCTTAAGTAAAAAAGAAAAGAACCTATTCACCCCCCCCCCCCTCTAGGTGTTATGGTTATCTTGAAATTAATTCTATCAAGTGGTATCAGAGGGAGATTAATCAAAGAAGGACTTAACAGTCTGAGTAAGATCCATAAGGCAGATTCAAGATTAAGAAAATTAGTTCAGGAGAAAATCATAAGGAACTAGGTTCTATGAAATTACCCTTATGTAGGAAAGAGATTTTTGGAATATTGAAAGAAAGGGTCAGGCTTTTCATGGAGGCTTCTGATCCAAGGATCTAAATTACTGTAATGGAAGGTCCTTATGTTCCAATGAAGTTGTCAGTTCTAGATGAAAATCAAAGAACTCCCAAAGATTTTTCAGAGATGACTAAGGAAGAGATCATCCTGGCAACTATGGATAAAAGAGCCCAGAATATCATTGTAAGTGCCATAGATGATTCAACCTTTCAAAATTTGATTCACTGCAAGACCTCCAAGGAAATGTGAGACACCTTGATAATCTACATGGAGGGTTTTGAAGAAGTCAGACAAGATAGAAAATCTATGCTGAACCAGGAATATGAGAGTTTCAGACAAGGAAAGTCAGATGGTATAATTGAGTGTTATAAGATGTTCTATAGAATAGTAAATGAGATGATATCCTATGGAAGGATATTCAGTACATATGAACTGAATGATAAATTTCTAAGATACTTGACAAAGGATTGGGACACTAAGATTTGTGCCATTAGGGAAGTGGCCAAACTTGCAGATATCTCTCCTCCAACTTTGTTTGGAAAATTACTGTAATATGAGATGCAGCTGATGGCTAGGAAAGAGGAAGAGAAAAGTGCAAAAGGGGAGCATAGATAAAAGTCTGTGGCCTTCAAGGTGGAGACCACTAGGAATAATAGGAGGATGTCTCCATCACCGCCTGAGATAGTTGCTGAAATTACTTCAGATAATTCAGACAACCAAAGTTCTGACAGCAGTGTCTCAGATAAAGACTTTGCTGCTTCACAAGACAGTTTCAGAGATTCTTGAAGAAGAAGAAATGGAAGTCTAGGCCCTCCACATCTCAGCCTGTGGATTACAATTATCAAAAGAGGAAGTCATCTAGGAAGGACAAGAGCAGGTCTAAGCCTAGCAAATCTACAACATCAAAGATAGTTTGCTACTGCTGTAATAGGCTTGGACATGTTGCGGCTGAGTGTCCAGACAAAAGAAAGCAGTCAGCTAATAAAAGGAAGACTCAACAAAAGAGCAAGAATGATAAATACTTTGTTGCTAAGAAGGAGAAGAGCTTGACAGACCAATCATCTACAGAGTCTGAATCTGAAGCTGAGGCATACATTGGTCTATATGCAGCAGATGAAGAAGATGAGTTTATGCAAGTGCTAAACTCTATCTATGAATAAGAATACCATCAGTGCATGGGACTGATGGCTGGGTCAGAAGAAGACAAGTGTCAGGATCAGCCTGGTCCTAGTAAGGTATAATATATTTCTAGAAATTCAGATTGTAGTACTGGTACAGAGTCAGCTACATCTACATCAAGTGATGTGGATGGGTCTGAGTCTAAAGGTTATATTCATCAGCTTATAGATGAATATGGGGACTTGTTGTAGGCACTAAAGAAAAGCAAAAACCTGGCCAAAACTCAGGCTAAGGAAATTGCAGATCTTAAAATGGTTGCATCTGATTTAGAGAAAGAGTTGGATCAAAAAATGAATGAGGTTGCCAAACTGAAAACTATAACTGTTATTTAGATGGGTGCAATCACATACAAAAATGATCTAATTAAAATTCTGGTAGCCAGACTTCAAAAGGAGAAAGATTTGGTTGCTAGTTATTCCAAGCCAAAATCAGTTTTACCCTTAATAGATGAGTTTGTGGCTCAAAAGGGTAAGGCTGGAATAGGCTTTAAAGGTGACACCAGGGATGTCGAATTAAAGAGAAAGGGCAAATCCTCAGTCCAGCCACTGAATTTTAAAGTCCCTGTTGTTTTTAGAAAGATACAAGTGCCTTCTAACAAGTATGACCTTGAGAATACTCATGATCATAGTAAGACTGAAGTTCTGAATGACAGGAGTATTTATGTCAATAAGGCAGCCCATGTCCATAAACCCCATGTTCTTAAGAAAATAGTGGGTGTAGCTGCAGCAATACGAGCACAAAATAAAAGATTTGTTATCAACCAGACTACCAAGAATGTATCTAAAAATAGATACAACAGGTATGAATGTTGGTGCTATGGCAAGACAGGTCATTATGCCATAGATTGCTGGCACAACACTAGTGTCAGGAAGAATAATAGTTTACCTATTAGAAGAGCTGTACGTAGATTTGTTAAGTATGAAGCTAACTTGAGCCAAGGACCCAAGACTTACTTGGGTTCTAAGGAGAGGTAATTCTTTATTGCAGGTGAGTCCAAGTTACCATGCCCCTATATGGTACTTGGACAGTGGATGTTCCAGGCACATGACTGGAACAAAGGGGTTGCTGAAGGAGTACTTACCTATCATAAATGGGTCTAAAGTAATCTTTGGTGGTTCTGAAAAGGGAATCATCAAATGGTTTGGTAACATTTCTAATAACCAGATTACTATCAGTCAAGTGGCCTATGTGAAGGGTTTGAAACACAACCTTATAAGCATAAGTCAGCTGAGTGATTTAGGATATGACATTTCATTTATTAAGAATGGATGTCAGATCAAAAGATCAAGTGATCAAAAGATCATTTTGACAGGATATAGAAAAAGAAATGTGTACTGTCTCAATTTTGAGTGTGAGATTAATATGTCTCCTATTTTTCTTGTAGCATATGAGAGAGCCTCTCATTGTGTCAAATGGCACAAGAGGCTTGCCCATCTTAACTACAAAACAATTGGCCAATTCTTTAGCAAAGAGTTAGTAAGGAATGGTCCAAATGTTAAGTGTATAAAGGATGGGATATGCTCAGCTTTTCAAAAAGGCAAGCAGACAAAATCCTTCTTTCATAGCCTTGAAAACAAGGATTCAGTGAGGTGTCGATACCTCTTACATATGGATCTATTGGTTCCTATGCCAGTTCATAGTCTAGGTAGGAAGGTCTAAACTTTTGTGGTGGTAGATGACTATTCTAGATATTCCTGGGTGTTCTTTCTGAGACAAAAATCAGAAACCCCAAGTATTTTATATAGTTTTGTTAAGCAAATTCAGAATGAACATGACAGTACAGTGGTCAAAATCAGAAGTAACCATGGCACTAAATTTCAATCTGAGAGTATGACAAGACTGTGTGAAGAATTTGGGATTTTTCAAGAATTCTCCTCACCTAGAACACCACAGCAAAATGGTATTGCTGAAAGGAAGAATAGAACACTTATTGAGGCTGGTAGAACTCTATTGAGTGACACTTCTCTCCCAGAATATTTCTGGGCTGAGGCAGTAAATACTGCATGTCATGTGATCAATAGGGCATCTATCACCAAAAGCCACAAAAAGACTCCCTATGAGATCATGAAGGGTAGAAAACCAAACATATCCTATTTTAGGATCTTTGGTTGCAAGTGCTATGTCCTTAATAATGGAAAGTCTTATCTAACTAAGTTTGCTGCCAAATCCCAAGATGGGATATTTGTTGGGTACAACAATAATAGTAAGGCTTATAGAGTCTACAACTTGATTACTCAAGTTATAGAAGAGTCTGTACATGTTGTCTTTGATGAAACAAGACTCATTAATAGTGAGTTGCCTTGTAGCTCATGCAGTTCTACAGGTATAAATGAGAAAATGGACAAGCTTACCATTATAAAAGAATCAACTGAAGAGCAGGAAGTGGAAAATAGTGGCTACTGTCTAGGGGGAGTACATGACTCTCTAGATGCAGATTAACACCAAGAGGTGCAGTATATTGAAGAGACTGGAGGGGTTCAACCTGAAGATAGTCTACCTCCAACTGTTAGACACTTAAAGGATCATCCAGCAAATCAGATAATTGGTGATCTAAGACATGGAGTGCAAACCAGAAGCAGGAACTTGAACACAGTGCTTTGCTCAAGCTTCCTATCTCAACTGGAGCCAAAGAGATTTTAAGAAGCTATTCTGGACCCACATTAGATTGATGCCATGCAAGAGGAGCTGAATAAGTTCAGAAGGTGCAAGGTCTGGGAGTTTGTTCCTAAACAAAAAGACCACAACATCATTGGAACAAAGTGGATCTTTAGGAACAAACTGGATGAGAATGGGATCATTGTGAAGAACAAAGCAAGACTTGTTGCAAAAGGATACAGGCAGAAAGAGGGTATTGACTTTGATCAAACCTTTGCCCCAGTAGCAAGACTGGAAGCAATTAGGATGTTCCTTGCCTATGCAGCATATCAAGGCTTCAAAGTATTCCAAATGGATATAAAATCAGCATTCCAAAATGGAAATCTTAAAGAAGAAGTCTATGTAGAGCAGCCCTCAGGTTTTGTTGATTCTCTCAAACCTGATTATGTTTATAGATATAGGAAAGCTTTATATGGGTTAAAGCAAGCCCCAAGGGTTTGGTATGAAACCCTGTCTTCTTTCCTTATTGAGAACAAATTCTCCAGGGGGAAAATAGACAAAACTCTATTCCTAAGAGAATCAAAAGAAAAGATAATCTTAGTCCAGATATATGTAGATGACATAATATTTGGCTCTACTGAAAACAACCTTTGCAAGAAGTTTGCTAAACTTATGCAAGGGAAGTTTGAGATGAGCAGCATGGGTGAACTTAAGTTCTTCTTGGGACTTCAAGTAAAACAGACTGATGATAGCTTGTCCATATCCCAGTCTAAGTTCACCAAGGAGTTAATTAAGAAGTTTGGTATGGAATCATCCTCCACCATGAAAACTCCTATGAGAACAAGTATGCCTATATGCAAAGATGATGCAGGTAAACCTGTAGATGAGTCTTTGTATAGAGGAATAATTGGCTCTCTTATATACCTAACTGCTAGTAGACCAGACATTATGTATGTAATATGTGTCTGTGCTAGATACCTATCATACCCTAAAGAATATCATTACACTGCAGTAAAAAGGATTTCGAGATATCTAAAGGGCATACCTAATCTAGGCCTTTGGTACCCAAGGAATGGAGATTTTATAATGACAGGCTATTCAGATGCAGACTTTGCAGGTTACAAAGAAGATAGAAAAAGAACAACAGGCACCTGTCAATTTCTAGGAGGAAGATTTGTGTCTTGGAGCAGTAGGAAGCAGACTAGTGTGGCAATTTCCACAGTTGAGTCTGAATATGTGGCAGTAGGAAGTTGATGTGCACAACTGTTGTGGATTCAGCACCAACTAGAAGACTATGGTATTCAGGTAAGTAGAACACCTTTGTTTTGTGATTCTACTAGTGCCATTTCTATTGCCAATAATCCTGTTTCACATAGTAGGACTAAGCATATAGAAATAAGAAACCATTTTCTTAGAGAACATGTAGAGAAAGAGGACATCTCACTAGAATTTGTCAAAACAGATTATCAAATTGCGGATGTGTTTACTAAGCCTCTAGATGAAAGTAAATTCAATAAATTTAAAATTGAATTAGGAATGTTAAACATAGATTAGTCTAAAAAATTTGGCTAAGTAAATCTGTGTCGACACATTCAGAGATGTGATGTCGACACTTCAGTAAATCTGTGTCGACACATCTAGAGAAGTGGTGTCGACACTTCAGTTAGTGGTGTCGACACAACCAGAGTAGTGGTGTCGACACATCAAGAAATTATGTCGACACTTGCAGTAAGAGTCGACACAGAATTTCTGATGAACTACTAAGTATGTCTTTCTAGTGTCGACATATCATCAATTGGTGTCGACACATATTAGTCAATGCCGTTGTCGAAACAATAGAAGTATGTGTTGACACATTTCAACAGTGTCAACACTTTTAAACAGTTTTTGCCCTCCTTTTGACCTTCTTTGTTTAAAAGAGTATAAATTGGTCAAGAACATATTCTGTCGACACGCTCTCCAGATTTTCGAGACTAAACCCTTGTGTTGACAAACTCTCTTCTCCCAATCCAAGCTTTCTCACCATCCCAATGACGCCAAAGGTTGAAGATAACATTAACGAAGGATATGAGTTGGTTCGCCATGCCTTTGATGATGCTGACTCAGAGATTAAAGGAGTAATTACCATAATCACTGATAATGTTTTGGTGTTTTTGGTTTCCGAACCCACCAAGATATGGAAGAAAGAGATACTTGAGTTTTATGGCGCGACTGTAGTAGATTCATCTAGCCTGAAGATTAAATCGACAGTTCATGGAGCAAGAATCAAACTGACCTTGAAAAGTTTGAGAAAAATTCTTCATCTTCCAAGAATTCAGGATGAAGAAGAAGTACCAGTATAAAAAAACAAGGGAGGCACTACAATGGTGTGGATTGGATCCCACCATGAAGATTGGATCAGCAATTAACCGAAAAGGGATGAATCAGCAAGGTAAATTCCTTTCTGAAGTGGTTGGAAAGGTGATTCTGTGTAAGCCAGGGGGACATGATAGGATTTCAGCCTATATATTCAGCCTTATGACAAGGATAATCTTTACACTCAACACTGATTGGTCTATAGTACTATTTTAGAAGATCAAGGAAGGAATAAAGAAGCCAAATTTGGCTAGATTGATGAGCTTATACTTGGCTGGAGCAATTCCAGAAATAATGAACCAGATTTCTGGTTCTAAAATTAATCATATGAGGAAAATGGACATCAGGATTCTTTTAAGATGGGATAGGGTCCTTACAAAGGACATACCAGATATAGAAAGACAAGAAGCTGCTGAAAAATCTCCTGTACAGGACCTTATTGAGAATGCACAAGTGCAGGAGGAAACAGTTAGTGCACAAGTGTAGGGGGAGCTAGATAGTGTACAAGCACAGGACCTGACTGAGAATGCACAAGTGTAGGGGGAGACAGTTACTGCACAGGTGCAGGGAGAAGAGCCAATCCACTTGGCAGAGGAAATAGATTCACAAACAGTCCTTGAGACATCTCATGCTAATATTCCTGCCCAAGATGCTATCATGGAGGATACATCTGGTGCTGTTGTTGCTCCTGAGAAAGTAGTATCACCAGTTCACACTCAACATGAGTTCACTCTGGAAGAATTGTTTCCTGACATTGAGGGGGAGCAGCATAGGACTGAAAAGAAGCTGCCTCCTAGTCCTAAGGAAAGAGTAGACATTCCCAATTCATCTGCTTCATAAGATGAAGAGATCAGAAATGCCAAGAAAAGAAAACTGATGGTCTTTTAGAGAAGGAGCTAGAGCTATAAGAAGACATTGCAAACTACTACTTCACAACCTGCCCTAGAGGCTGATTACAGCTCATTAATGTTGGCTTTGCTAGTTAAATTGGATGAGCAGAGAATGGCTCTAGAGAAGTATGTGGATGAAAGCCATAAATCACTTCAATTTGATTTGGCTCAGGATATTAAATCCATAAGGTTTGAAGTAAATCTTCATAAGAAAGAGATGACAGATTGCTTCCACAAAGGGGGCAATGCTGTAGTATTTCTGGCTGAGCAGCAAGCAGCAGTAAAGGCTCAAGTGGATGATATTGCTGTTAAACAAGGCTGTGTCCTTGAAAATCAGATTAGAATGAATGACAATCTGACTAAATCTAACAATGAGATAGTCACTGAAATAAAGAATACAGTTACTGCAATGACTGAAGAAAGAGCTAAAGAAAAATAAGTGTTTGATAAGAAGTTACAGGATGCCTTAGATTCATTTAAGACAGCCATTACTACTTATCAGAAAACAATTTCTGATCAGCTTCTTAATATAAAATCATTTTATAAGGATGATATAAATTTTCTTTATAGGCAAGTAAGATTTCAAAAGGATGATTTAAGGGACCACATTGAAAGAGAAGTCATAAAGGGGGAGAGGGTGTTAGTCAAAGCAGGCTTAGAACATGCCAAATGGATATCCAATAGCATCAGAGCCACTCTTAGATATCCACCCCTTTGTGATGATGATAATGTTGCTGAGTCTGGTGTGCAACCTCCTTATGTTGAAGGAGATCAACCTGAAGGGTCTCAGATTATCTACCCTCCAGCAGATTTTGATATGATTCAACAACAGGTTTAGTCTATGTACAGTCCTCCACAGGAAGTTGATAATGTTATAATAGAAAAAGTTGAAATGCCATAAGCTGCCTTGAAAGCTCAACAGGAAGCTCAACTTTCAAAGAAAAGATTCAGAGAACAGGCTGAGTTAAAGCCTGATTTGAGTAATGGAGCCCCACTTCAAAGAATATCATTCTGACTTCCTAGAAAGCCTTGAAAGATAAAGTTCATGAAAGGGGCAAGTGGTATAATGAATAGGAATGGCAGAAATATGAGGCAAGGCAAGAAGCCATTGTGTAACATAGAAGAAAGGCTAAAATTTGGAAGCTACCTCCTAATGCTCAGGAGCCTAGCAAATATTTCCCTAAGCCTTTTCATTATTTTGAAAGGCAAAGGATTAAGGATGAAACTCAGAAGAAGGCAGAGTTGAAGGAAAGAAGCCTATTGATGAAGCAGAACCTCCTGTGCAAGCTCAGATTAAGCTAGGAAAAAGCATAGTCGTCAAAGAGCCTTATCAACCTTATTATAGATTTACTAGATTTTTCAAGAATAATGTAATCTTTAGTGTTGAAAGAAATCTATGTAATTTATTGTTAAGAAACTTTTTGTTAATATAAACAAAACAATATTTCATGTTCATTCAAGTTGCATTCTTATTTTGTGATGTGATTCTGTTATATATTTTGTTTATAAGTTACCCTGTCATTTATTTTTTATATACATCATCATGTTTGTTTATTATAAGTGGTGCATATCAGTGGCTAAAGGGTTATGACTTCTCCAAATAGGGGTAGATTGTTGGGTACATTGGAAAAAGTGTACCTGATTTGAAGAAGTCTCACTTAGCTCAATGATATACATCAAGGTGTATTTAATGTTATTTTGAGTTTATATGTGCAGGTTAAGGATATGCTAAAATGAAGGAAAAAAGTTTCTAATTCCATTTGTCGACACTTAGGAATGCCTGTGTCGACACTTGGAAAAGCTGTGTCGACACCTTAAGCAATTATGTCGACATACAAAATTTATTAGTCGACATCAACTGTGTCGACACCGGGAGGCAGTGTCGACACACAGAAATATTAGTCGACATCGACTATATCAACACCGGGAGGTAGTGTCGACACACAGAAGTATTAGTCGATATCAACTGTGTCGACACCTGGAGGCAGTGTCGACACACAAATTCTGAGACTATATAGACTGTATCAACACACAGGACTTGTGTCGACACTCAGCAGAGTTTACAAAATGTGAATTGTTGTGAAGTGAAGAAGTGTCTATGTCGACACAAAGAAGCTGTGTCGACACATTCTACAGATGCAGTGTCAAGAAGCTGTGTCAACATAAGAGGAGCTGTGTCGACATCACCAAAGATTTTGTCGACACTTAATCTACTTGTGTCGACACATAATGACAATCAATCTCGACGCTTTGCTGACAAAGACAAAGGTTCAAGAACTGACTGGAGACTTGACAGCTGTGTATTCCAACAAGTTTGCTGAAGCTGTCAAACCTATCAGAAGTTGGTTAGAAACCGGATCAGCCGGTTACCATGGATGAAGTCTATATATAGATGGATTCTATCAAATCAATAAGAACAACGAGAAGAACAATAACAATAACACGAACAACTATTGAAGTATTGATCATTGATCAAGGAAGTGCACGTCACACAGAAGAAGATTTTTGTGAGAAGATCTAAGGAGAATTCAAGCAAGAATTCTGAAGAAATTTCAGAAGTTCTGGAGAGAGAGAGAGATCTCCAATTGTTGAAGTAAAGTAGGAGACATTTACCAGTCTCTTAAGAAGCAGATCTTTAAGTAATCTGCTAAGAAGGATTCAGATCTATTTCTGAATTCTAAGAAGGAAGCTGTCAGCCAGTCAACTTCAAAGGAGATCAACCCTACTGAGTTCAGATTCAAGAAGCTTTGAAGAAAGCTAAGAACAGGTTGATTTCAGCCATCAGTCTGATCAAGAAGCTGATCAATAAACCTCTTATCCCTTCTCTCTCAACAAGGGTAAGAGTCCATCTAAACACTTATCAAATTTTGTAGGATCTTTTCATAGATCAAAGTTGTAAGCCTATATTATAAAGGCTGAGTGTAGGAGAAATTTTTCTCTGAGTTGTAGGCCTTGTGGAAAGGCTGAGGTAGGGCTGTTAGCCTGAGCTGTAGGAGTGTGGTTTCACTCTGAGTTGTAGGAACCTTATAGAGTTCTGAGTTGTAGAAACCTTTCAGGGTTCTGAGCTGTATGATCTGTGTATCTGAGAAGAAGGAAGAAGTTAGGCCGAATCTAGCACACTACTAGATAGGTCAAGGGGGAAAGTGGATGTACCCAGACCTTGGGGAACCACTATAAACCTGTGTGCAATCTGTGATGTGTGTGTGACTGTGATTTTTGTGTTGTGATTGCTGTAGAATAGTTAGATTCTATTTAAAGATCTGAAAAAAATATTCTTCCTTAAGTAAAAAAGAAAAGAACCTATTCACCACCCCCCCTCTAGGTGTTTGGGTTATCTTGAAAATAATTCTATCAAGCAGTAGCATTCACATTTTCAAATACCTTAGCAGCGGAGGCAGCAGTAATCTACGAAATCTTCTTGTTCAGCATTTCCACTTGCAGTGCAAGTTGCGACACCGAATCCACTTCATAGATACCTGTAGGTTTAGATGGGCGAGTCCTAGATGAATTCCACTGATAAGTGTTCATCGCCATGTCCTCGATAAGCTAAAGAGTGTCTTCCGGAGTTTTGCGGTCCAAAGAACCAGCGAAAGCGGCATCTATCATTTGCTTAGTTTCTTGATTTAGCCCATTATAAAATGTCTGGACTTGTAACCATACAGGCAGAGCATGATGTGGGCATCTTCTCAAAAGTTCCTTGAACCTCTCCCAAGTGTCATAGAGGGTCTCAGAAGCAATTTGAGAGTATGAAGGTATATCATTTCTTAGCTTAGCAGTTTTGGCGGGAGGGAAATATCGAGCAAGAAATTTTTCAACAAAAATGTTCCATGTAGTGATTGATCCTCTTAGAAGAGAACTCAACAACTGTTTGGCTTTTGTCCTTAAGGAGAAAGGGAAGAGTCTTAGCCTTATAGCATCGTCTGAAACACCATTGATTTTAAAGGTGTCACAGATTTAAAGAAAACTTGCAATATGTAAGTTCAGATCTTCATTTTGTAATCCGCCGAACTGTACATATTGCTGCACCATTTGTATGATGCTAGGCTTAAGCTCGAAGTTATTGTTCGCAATCGAAGGTCGAACAATACTTGTTTCTATTCCCTCCAGGTTGGGTCGAGCATAATCGGACATGGTCCTTTGCTGAGCCATTCCGGGGTTGGGATCTCCCATTTCAGAATTAAAATTACAATCACCATAGGAATCCTCAACCACTATTTGAGAAGTGGAAGCCCGAATCGTAGTTGTCTCCGAAAGGAGCGTTCGATTTCTGGGTCCAAATCAACAAGTAGCGACGGATTCGTGCGGGTCATGCTTTAGAAAAAAAACGAAAGGGAATGAAAATAAAAACTTGAAGAAAGAAAAAGAGAAGATAAGTTTTTTTATTTTTTTATTTTTACAGAAGTAATAGCGAAAGCGTTTTAAAAATATTGACGAAGAAGCTCCCCGGCAACGGTGCCAAAAACTTGGTGTGAAAATTACTTTCAACTCGAAAAGGCAAGTGTACCTATCGAATTGTAGTACCAAGGTCGTATTTAAACTCGGGGGTGTCAAGTACTGCTACTCATGCTTAAACTATTATCCTACCGGAAAATTGTTGAGATTTGAGAATTTTTAAAAGTAAAGTAAAAGATAATTTTTTAGACGAAGAACTTATAATAAAAAGATAACATTCAATCAATGATTCACCTTAAAACGAAATGAGAGGGATAAAAAGGCATAGTTTTAAATTTGCAAATCATACTCGACCGTGACGGATCCGATATTAGGAAATAATTTCGCTAGAGTATTAAATTCCCTGACTTATAGACGTTCTGACTGAAATCTCTTTCAAGTCAAAATGGCCTAAAGTCACATTATCGAGGTGACCCGCACTATTGGATTTGACTCCAATCCAGAAGATTTACGTCATCCTATCTCTAGGGTTGCGTTCAACTCCTTCCTTCTTTGAGTGATCTTTCGCATTCACGAGCCTCTCGACTACTTAAATATGAGATCCAAAGCCTACTACCGTATACCAAAAATACGGAGTCGACAAAATAAAAATCAAAGAATGATCTAACAAAGTTACACAAAAATAAAACTATGATATAAAAGAAACTCTCATCTCATTTTATGGATCCTCACGATCGAAGGCTAAGAGAAATTAGCTACTCATAATTGAAAGGAAAGACAAAATAAAATAAGAGAAGGACATTTTCATTACTTGCAAAAAAAGGAAGAGTACACAATAAGGGAATAAAAGGCAATATTATTCTACTAACAAAAGACTATTACAATAATAAGGAAATTATAACGTGGAAGAAAAAGCATGAAAGATGAAAACTTGCACTAGAACTCTCTTCCCCTCTCTCCAATCCAACCTCCTAAACATGAGACCATGGGCTCCTTTTATAGATGAGGAGGGAAGATTCTAGAAAATGTGGAAATAAAGGGGCAATAGGGGGGGGGGCGGCCATGCATGGTGAAGTGGGTTCATGCATGTAATAAATGAAGGGGGGAGAAAATGGGAGGATGCATGTATTTAATTTACGGAAATGCAATTGGAAAATGTAAAATAAATAAGGGGGGATGAATGTCATAAGAGTGGAGAAAATAATTAAAAAGAGACAAGATGGGAATGAGAGAGAGGGGGGTGGCCAGCCACATGAGGGGAGATGTTCATGCATGCAATTAAATGAAGGGAGAGAGAGAGTATGATGAATGAATTGTATGGCATTTAATGAAATGAAAATAGGAGATTTTTAATAGAAAGTGGATGAGTGTGGAGGAGGGTGGCCGGCCACATGTATGCATGCATGAAATAAATGATGAGGGAGAGAGAGGGGCTGCTTTGAGTGGTGGACCAAGCATAATGGGCTGCTTGTATGGGCTGCATGGGCTCGGGTAGGGTAGTGGGCTGCTCTTGGTCTTGAGTAGGCTGCTCCAAATGGAGGAGGGCTCGGCTTGGACATGAGGGCTGCTTGCTTGAGGGCTCGGCTTGGACATGTGGGCTGGCCGAGCATAATGTGGGGGGGGGGGGGGGGGCTGCATCATTATATGGGATGCACAATAAGTGGTCGGGCAGCATGCATGTTGGACAAGGGCCCCTCCAAAGTGAAGGCTTTGGACCTACAAAACACAACAAAACATTATATTATTATCATAACAAAATATAACTAAACATAATAAAAAATATAAAACATATAAAACGAAATAAAACTAAGAACTTATATATCATAATATAACAAAACACAAAACATAAAATAAAAAGAACAAAACGCAAACAATAAAACTAGAAATTATAATAACAAAACACAAAAGACATTAAACGAGCAATAAAACAAAATAAGTATAAAATAAACAAAAAAATATAAATAAACTTAGGGATTTCTTCTTATAAACTATACCAAAAACGATTACTAAAAGTAGTCATCTCTTTCTCTCTCGATTTAGGCTCTGTATTGGCAGGAAGAGACCCGACGGGTCGCTCAGATATAATTTTAGCTAGATGTCCTACTTGATTTTCTTGATTTTTAACGGATCCGGCTAGGCTTCTTATAGATGCGTCATTAACATTCATATATTTTGAAAACATTTCCTCCAATCTTGGAGGTTTTTGATAATTTTGAAGAGGTGGAGGTGGTGCAAAAAAATCATTTTGTGGTAACGGGCGTATTGCGTTCCAAGGGTTACTCCACGAGAAATTTGGGTGGTTCTGTAAAGCGGGATAATAACTATTCGGAAAAGAAAAGCCTGACGCAGGAAAATTAGCAGCAAAAAAAATTATGAAAAGCATTCTTAGGCATATTGTTAACTTAATCTAATTATTCGGGAGCTGGAGTTGCAAATTCCCATACCTGAGGAGCGGAGGCAGCAGTCATCTTCGTTATCTTTTTACTTAATACTTCCACTTGCAGAGCTAGCTGGGAAACATTATCTACTTCAAATAAACCTGCAGGTTTGTTTTGGCAGGACCTAGGCACATTCCACTGATATGTGTTCATGCCCATGTCCTCGAAAAGCTCAAGAGCTGCTTCCGGGGTTTTGCGGTTTAAAGTACCACCGGAAGCTGTGTCTGTCATTTGCTTTGTTTTTTGATTTAGCCCGTTATAAAACATCTGCACTTGTAACTATATAGGCAGCGCATGATGGGGCATCGTCTTAAGAGCTCTTTAAATCTTTCCCAGGTTTCATAAAGAGTTTCAGAATCTATTTGAAAAAAGGCAGAAATATCATTCCTAAGTTTTGAAGTTTTAGCTGGCGGAAAATACTTCGTCAGAAATTTTTCGGTTAGTTCGTCCCAAGTGGTGATGCTCCCTCTTAGCAGATTCATCAACCACTGTTTAGCTTTAGTTATAAGGGAGAAGGGGAAGAGTCTTAGCCTAATATCATCATTTGTAACACCATTGATTTTAATGGTGTCACAAATCTCAATAAAGTTAGCTATATGTGCGTTCGGATCTTCATCTTAAAGTCCGTCATATTGTACAGACTGCAGCACCATTTGAATTATGCTAGGCTTAAGTTCAAAATAATTATTATCTATAGCAAAGTAAACAATGCTTGATTCTGTACCCTCTAGATTTGGCCGTGCATAATAGGGCATAGACCTATGTAGGGCTTCCTCTACGATGAGCTCTTCCATTCTTAAAGTAGAAAATGACTCTGAATCCTACACCAGTATTTGGAGAGTAGGGCATTGAAATGGCGATCTTCTCCGAAGAGTACGCTCAATTTCGTGATCTAAGTCAAAAATAACCGATTGATTTCCGCGGGTCATGCACTAGGAGAAGAGAAGATAAAGAAAGAGAAAATAAGCTTGAAAAAAAAGAACTACTAATTTTTTTTTGAAATAGATTTTTTTTAATGTTTTTACTCCTGAACTTCTCAAGGGCTACCCAATAAAGGGTTCGCAAGGTACTAGGCAAGATAATGGTATTTAAGCCACATTGCCATTTTTGAGAGAGTTAGGTGGTGTAGAAAAATTGTGAAGTGGGTTTTTATTAAGAGCGTTAATATTGTTTTTTAAATTTTTAACAGAGAGGGTGAGAAAGAGAAAAGATAAGAGCAATAGGTTCGTGTTTTCAAATTATCAACAAAAGTTGCTCCCCAGCAACATCGTCAAAAACTTGGTGTCAGCTAATCGTGAAGAGAATAAAGCCGAACTAGCAATCCAACTAGGCAAGTATACCTATTGAACTATAGCTAGGGGACACAAGTGTCGTATTAAAATCCGGGAACCGTTGAGTAATATTACTCACACGAAAACTATTATCTTATCGAAGGATTGTTTTAGGGTATAAGAGAAAGCTAATTGCGATTAAGAAAAGAAATTTTTTGCTGAAATGAGAACTACTTGCAGTTAAATAGAGAGCTACTAAAAACTATTACAACAAGGGGTTGAAACGATGAAATAGTAAAGTACTCGATCGGGAATCACCTCGGAAAAAGTTGATTAAAAATGCGATAATGAGCCCTAACTTAATAGGGTAAAAGACCTTGACCGTGGAGGTTCCTAAAGCTTGAAAACGCTTCTCTCAATGTCGGGCTCAACTTAGTTTAGGTAGGTCTGACCGAACTCTCGTCCAAATCGGAGACCTAAAGCTCGCTTTACGCAGTGAACCCCACTATTAGATTTCACCCCAATCTGGGAGATTTAACGTCTGCCTCTCTTGAGGGGTGCGTGCAACTGTCTTTACTCTTCAGTGTTTACTTCAAACTATGAGCCTCTCGGCTAGCTAAGAGTGAAAATAAATATGGAAATTATATATCAATGATATAACTCCAAACATGGATTTTCAAGAGTAAATCAAAGGCCTAAACCCTAAAAACAAAAAAGTAAACTTAAAACATCATAACTTAATTAACTCGAACCTCGGATCATCAAGATCGAGTACAAAGAGGATTAGTTAATCATGGAGAAGTGGAGGAAGAGAGATGGGTAGAAGAACATATGAAAACAAAGTAAAAAAGGCACTTTATATTAATAGTAAAAAGAGTTACAACTTGAAACAAAAGATTACAAGTGCAATGAAAATATAAAACCTAAGCAAGCATCAACACTAAGCTACTAAAGAAGTTACAAAAACTATAACAAAATGAGTCTACAAAATAGAATTAAAAAGCTTAAAATGAGAAAGAGGGAGAGGAAGAGCATGAAAGACTTTGGAAAATAAAAGGGCAGCACCTCCCCTCTCTACCTAAAACTACTTGCTATACATAAGGGGGAGGCCTGAATTTATAGACTTTTTTTGGGATGGTCACGCCCCCCTGTCACGCCCGAGGAGGGTGTGTTCTGTGGGCATGTCAGGTACGGGGTTGACCTCGGGACCTGAATTCTAACAGAAATGATGATTTCTTCTGTACGTCTGTGGACACGGCCTAGGCCACACCCATGTAGGAGGGGCGTGTAAGGCACGTCAAGTCTCAATCATTGGTCGGAAATATGTCAGTCGTCAAAAAAGGTGGAATAGGGGAAACGCCCGTGTAGGGGGGCGTGTCAGTACTGTTGACGTGCAGTAATGGGAAATCTTTAAATGCAGTAGCAGGCTTCGGGATGAGGGTGAATCGTCCAAGGACACGCCTAGGGAGGGCGTGTTAGGGGGGCGTGTCAATTGTTTTTCTCGGTATTTGGTCTCTGACATCAATCTTCATTGGGATCAGGTTACACGCCCGGTGACACGCTTAGGGAGGGCGTGTCAGGGGGGCGTGTCAGGTCATTTTTACCGAAAACTGAGAAAATCTGCAAAGCGAAGAGAAATCATTAGTGGCAATAATTTGTACAAAAGGAGGTCAATATAAAAGCTTACAAGATATGATTCATGTGTTAAAAACATAAAAATACCCTAATAGTTTAAACTACAAATGTATTATCAGTAAGCACTTCGATCTGCAATACAAAGTCCTCAGATAGAAATAAATGAGAAGCACCTATTTCGAACAGTGCTCTCGCCGGATAGTCCTAAATATGAACAAAGATTATACTTACCAAATTATACATAAGCAATTCACAAGGTATAAAGTATATAAAGCATAAAAACTATATTCTACTCGTACCTGTGATGACATCAGCCTTTTTGATGGCCTCCTACTAGCCAAGATTGTACACACTTGGTTGTGTTGGTGCATATTAGGATGTAGTGGACTCTACTGTCTTTCCCTTCTCAGCGTACGATGCTCCTGCCTTTTTGTCCTTCTTTGGAAGGCCACTGGTGCACTCACGGGCAAAATGTCCTTGTTTTGCCACAAGTGTAACTTGTGAAAATACCTCGCCCTGACGTTGCTTCAGAAGCAATAGTAGAGAGAGCTTGTCGAGACAGCCTAGACATTGTTCTCCGCCTCTTTTGGTACTCAGACTTTGCAAGACGCGACACTTTGAACTCTGGATTTCTCACAGCCAAGTCCCTCTTACCCTTCACCCACTTCATGTCTTTCTCTAACGAACGAGCCGTATTAAACAACACTTGGAAACCTTTGTTCATCGGACCCGAGAGCAGTAACCTCAGCTCATCCCACAGTCCCTCATAGAAACTATTGGTCTTACACTCTTCTTCAGCAAAAATTGACCCTGCATAACGTCCCAACCTGGTAAACTCATATAGGTATTCATCCACACTACCCTCGCCTTGAGTCAAATAATAGAACTAATTTTTTATGGCAATCCACTGTGACGACGGCAGATGCTTTGCCAAGAACAGTCTCGAAAACACCCCCATCGATATCTCGGATAGTCGTCTACCCGCAAAGTGGTATAACTCCAACTCATCCCACCAAAGCTGAGCCTCTCCTTCCAGCAGGAAAGTGGCCAAGGTGACCTTCTTTCCCTCCTCTTTCTCGATCGTCGTCAATATCCTCTTGATTCGCAAAAACCAATCCTCTGCCTGCATTAAGGATCCTGCACCCGTAAATGTAGGATTACTAAAGATCATGAAGTCCTTTAGCTACCTCTTATTCACTTTCTTATCCACCAAAGCCACAGCTGGCACTTTCCTAGCAGCTACAGGCTCGGCTACACCAACCTGAACTGGCACCATCGTAGATCGCACCTACCCAATCAGTTGTGCATTCATCATTATAAATACTGCCTCAGCAACTAAGCGTACTGTTTCCATACAACTATGAGGTGTGGGCACATCATCTTGTGACGCACTCTCAACACACGTTGGGGTTTAGATTGCCCCACACCACTTCTAGTTACCTATAAGTGTAAAATACACAATTTAGCGACTACTCAACAGCAAACAATGACTATTAGGAATGCGCAGGTTCCTCAAACATGTGTATTTTCATCATAAGTGGACATTCTTGAGTTCATTTTTTTATAATGGTAACTGCCGACATGCGCTCGCCACACCTCAAAAGAATTCGACCACGAATTCGCAGGAGGAAGACCAAGACAAGCTAATACCAAAGTGTAACAACTCCATCCGTCACATTAAATATAACAAGGGTCCGGCCGGGGCCCCATGCCATATTCCACAAACAGTCGGCGGAGTTACGTATTAACGTCAAAGACTAAACGAACCCTTACTCAGAGCATTCTAGCGGAAGCTTTAGGGGTTAAATTTTGAACTCAAGTAATACAAATGTCCAATAATAAATACCATATAGAAATGTGTACAAAAACACACAAAAATTAAAATGGCCTTAAGGCCTTACAACAGTTTCCTCTTTCACAGGAATTTTTATATATCGGCATGCAGACCGGCCACACATGAAAACACTAAAACTCTTTGCTTGGCCTTCAAGGGCCGACACATCAACAAGGGCAGTAACCCTCTATTTTCCGCTCGGCTCTCCAACACCTGCACAAGGACATTCCACCAGATGGTGGGAAACAAGGCAATGGTCAGCTTTCAGCTTAACAAATAATAACGATCTTAGCCCATTCCCGGGGTAGCGGTATTCCTTACCTGCAGGCATAACATTAACACATAGATATATCACAAGAAGGCACACTCAAGCACGATTCAATATATCACAAACGAGTGCCTCATCGTCCAAATGTTTCGTGCACTCATGAAACATTCTCAGTGTACCGATTACTAGGGTTCCACCATCGTTCAGAGGTCCAAGACTTGATGGTCATCTTTGAGCATTTCAGTCTTTATAACATAGGGCCTAAGACTCTCATTATGCTAATGACGAAAGTCAATTACTTTAGACGATCCATCCCAGACAGACATAATGCGGGTATGGTTCAGCACTCTTCCCATTGCTCAAATCGCCATGTCATTGATGAAATCCGAAGCAATCAAGCCCCATGACAAGATGCGGGTCAGCCTCCCCTTTCCTGTTTGGTTCACTGGCCTTAATACTGGCACAACATGCTCTCAGCATCACTTACCACTCACATGTCCCCAGGACCTGAGCTGGCAGTGCTCAATCATGGAAGTCATGGCCAATAGCTTGGCTTTCCAGGCTCACAGCTTCTCATGCTACACTCCTTGTTTCACGGACACAAGCTTCGCAATAATAAAAGGCTATCTGGAAGCTATCGCCAACGATAGTCACTATCTCTTAGCATTAGCGACAAAACTTTCTTCTGTCTCCAGTCTAAGCAACAATTGGAAAATCATTCCAGCCAAAACCATGTAGCATCCTGCAGTGTCAGAGAACTGGTCTTTCACTACAAGTACAACTCACCAAGAGCTATTGGCAACAATACTCACTATCGCCCAGCGATATCCAACAATTATGTAAACTATGGTATACTTTTGGTATTTTCTTGGAGAATAACTCCAGTACTTCCTACTACTCTCATTTCACACCTACAACCCATAGAACCTGTAAACTACTCGTTTATACTCAGAGTCTTCTCTGACACGCAAAATAAAACATCACCAATCCAAACCAACCCGTCTGTCTGGGCTTCACACAGTATGCCAATTTCGTACTGCGATTTTCGGATTCTATATGCAAAACTACTCGGCGATATCAAATATCAACCCATCAGAATTCCCTCGATTCTCCACCTTTTGGCAGGGGATTCCATGCATTTGTAAAAGGAGAACTTCACTTGTCCAAGAAGGAAGACCTTTACCCTCAGAACTCATTTCGTAGCCATTAACAATCTTTCTATCCGGCTATAAGACCCCATTTTTTCACCACTGGGTCTTACGCCTAGAACCACTACCTTACGGTGACTCCAACTACCAAGTTAGACGCCACCACACGACGCCAATCCTGCCAACTAAAACGATCACTACAAAGAAGGCCAACAAAAGAGAAGTAAATGAGTAATACAAGTCCACGGATCACAACTCACTATCAATTTTTATAAGAGAGAAAAAGTACAAGATGAGTAAATAGTAAGAAAAAGAGTATAAATATGGGCTTAATCCTGGTACCTGTCTAATACAAAATATCTCCCTCACATAACTCACACGTCTATCAGAATCATACTGAAAACCATCCTCGACCTATCGTCGAGTAGTAAAGGTAGTGTGTAGCAACTGCTCCTCAAGTCCTGCCATCCTCTTATGACTGGTGCATCATCTCAAATTCCTAAAATGATGTGGTGATGTAGGCCCGCTCTTTCGAGTGTTTTGGTGGCCGACAAATTAACGCAATGCTCTCTATTAACTCTCACGTCACACTAAAGCATTTAACGTAGCAGCGGATCGATTAAAATTAATATTAGATTAACAATTACGTGGGGTTTGCAAAGTCCCTTAAGATAATTCCAAGGCGATAGGCCCAGGTCCTCTCAAGCAAAAAGAACCCACACAGTTCGATCGAGCGTGTTGTACGAAAAGAGAAACCACCGAAAACAAAAGATTCGGGCAAGGGTGGTTCTCTCCCAACAAAATACAAAAGAGGGCCGCCACGCCTCACGAACTTAAACCAAAAATATGGTAAATAAGACAATGACTAAAATAACTTAAACCACGAAATAATCAAGCATTACACAAGCCACGCAATTTGTCAATGCCACAAGAATTATCTTGGGAAGAGAAACACATAAAGTAGAAATTTTCGTTACCCAACCGGATTGGATGAGTCCGATTCACTTGACTAGATTCGTTCCTTAACGGCACCACTGAAGATACGCCAGAGGGAAAGAAATTCGTCGTCTTCTTTGTGTCACGCCAACCGAAAATCGTTTACACAAGATAACTGTGGGAGAATCACTCTCTCAACGGATCCGCCGACGTCACACCGAGGGGTTTGCAACCTTTTTCCAAGGAGTCGCACCGAAGGAAGCCGCGCCGGATTCGTACCGAATGGATGGAGGGATCATGTGGGGGGGGGGGGGGGGGGGGGCGGCGGCTTCACACCACAAGCCAAGGGGCGACGGCAAGGAGGAGTTCTCTTTGGCCGAAATTTCTCTTAAAGAGGAATTAGGTTTTAAAATTTTATTCATTCACTAATTAATCCTTCATAACATGGCTATATATAGACTACACCACTCAATCTCCCTCCAATCAACATTCAAAATTCAAAATTCAAAATGAAAATTATGATGGTTATAAGCACCCTTCATAATACAAGAAATGAAATAATAAAAACAATCTATGATTGTTATAAGAACCCCATCATTACATGACCTATCAAAATGCAATAAACATAAAAAATGCTTAAAATAAAATTGCTTAAAATAATAAATTATTAAAAATATATAAATTATAATTATTTAATTAATAATTATATATTTTTATAAAATGGCGGCGGACGTCGAGCAAAACATGTGGCGGAGGTGGTGGTTGCGTCGCGGAAGAAAAGCCATCCTCGAGCTTGCGGCAACGATCGTCCCAATCCACAAACTCTCTCCGATGGGGATCAATGGCGGCCGCATCAGCAACGTCTCCATTCAAATCTACCGGGTCACCATCATCGTTAGAGGGAGGATGCTCCTTGGCCATATATCGTGGGAAGTCAGCTCCATCAATCCTCCCCCTCTTAAAAATACTCATCACTTATGAGTATGCCTATTTGTACTCGCCTGGAAGGTCGTCAGCGGGGAAGAAGAACCTGCATGGCAAAAGGTGGTCTTTGAGGGACCTCAAATACGCGTTAGCCAAAGAAGGAAAAATAATTTAAATAACATCCACCAATGTACCTCTGATGGAGACCGAGAAGGGGAACGATCCTAGAAAACTATCACCACCCAACCCAATAGAAAGCATAGTGGAAAATATATACGGAGAGGTAGACATTTCAGGTGGCATTAAAGCATCAAGCGTTAAGTATGTAACGATGAAAATAGGAGCTATGCCCAAATCGGTGGAAAATTTTAGGAGGAATGTCATGTCACCAAACTTCCGTAAAATTCATAAAAAATTGACTAGCCCATTCGTTAATATTTCTAAAGTGCCCGGGGGCATCCGTTAGGGGTGAGACAAACCAAAACCAAATCATTCACATAACGGTGGAAGACTATTCGAAACAACCTCGCAAGTAATTTAAAGGACGCATTTAGAAGGGTCAAGGAATTAAAAATGCTTCTAATTAAATTAAAACCATGAGGGGAGAACCCATGTGGCACATGACTTGAATTAATAGTATAAAATAATAGAATTATGTCCGGTGGCACATGTGCTTTAAATTCAAAAATTAACGTAGTGGGTTCCAATGTATTTGTTTTAAATTTAAAATTAAATTTTGATTTAAAAATATCATAATAAATAGTCAGCGGAAAACGTTCGCCATCAACTACGTTCGCCCACGACCTTCTAATTATGTTTAACGGAAAGGCGGGAATAATAAACTTCTCTAAATATGAAGGGCTAGGAATTACTAAATCATCTACTCGAGCTAAAGGAACCAGAGGGAGAGTCGACAGGGTTGACTCTGTAGGGGGAACCAAGTCACACTCAACGTACAAAGCATGGATTAAGCATCCAAGAGAATGCCTCCGGTTGCAAGCCTTTAAAATCAAAAGTAAACTCGACTAGTGGATTCGTCCTTACTGAAAACTCATCCTCAGTTAACGTTTCGCCCAAGAATGAATCCACCAAATCATTAAAAATTTTACTTAAAGTCAGAAACAGTGATCGTCTCAATAGTAGGCAAATTAGTATCTGATAAGATTTCCAAACTAACTTGGGCCTCAGGTGAAGGGGCTATCATCACAGAAAAGTCAGTTGGGCCCTAAGTGCTATCGTCATCAAAACATAATTCTTCCCAAGAGGTGGGGACATAGTCTAAGTCAGAATAGGGGGATGGGCAAATCGAATCCAGGGGAGTATAATAATTAGCTTGAGTTCCAAGCGGCGATAATAACGTCAAAGGACTAACTCCCGGATGTATCACACTAAGCTTATCCCAAACTGAACATCCATCCCAAGGTTACTCTACCAATACCGTAGAAACCTCTAATAATCCTGGGTCAACAAATATAACGTCGGATCCTAGCAAGTCTTCACCTATATCAGTAACATGTAAGCTCTCAGCATCGGATGACTCTACCGACTCAACCGGAATGTCTACTGGCTCAGGGTCAATAGAAGATTCCATGACTAAATTATCGTCGAAGCGGATTTGAGATGATTCCTCAGGGGAGAAATCCTCTTCCAGGTCACTAGGGTAAACAATCTCCTCAACGTCACTAAAAGCGTCAGTGAAACTTACCTTGTCCTCAGTGACGGGCTCAGTCCTAATCACATCCTCAGGTTCAATAGGAGAGTCAGGCACTATCGTAAGTGAAGGAATACTCTCACCTAGCTGATTAACTTCATCTTCCAGAGATTCCATATCCACATAAGCATTCTTAGAGGTATAAGTCACTATATCAGAGGACTTATATGTCGAGGCTAAGGAATCAAGCACCCTAATAGTAACCTCTTTCGAGTTCAAATTTTGGGGTCAGAATGGCTTATGTTGTAACACCCTAAAAAGACCCCAAAAAGACTCAACATGAAGTTTGAGGTGCAGGCTGTTTGACACGGCCTGGGACACGGGCGTGTCCCAGGGCGTGTCAGGGGTACACGGCCTAGGACATGGGCGTGTCCCAGGGCGTGTCCGAATTAAAATTTGAAAATAGCCTATACGAGTCAGAGAAGTACACGGCCTTGAACACAGCCGTGAACACGGGCGTGTCAGGTGGGACACGGGCGTGTCCGATGCCGTGTGCCGACCCGTGTACTGTTAGCAGCTCGATGAGGCAGGAATGACACGGGCGTGTCTCAGGAATGACACGGGCGTGTCAAGTTCGACACGGGCGTGTCGATGCCCGTGTTCTGGTAAATCTCAGTCGGTTCAAATACCGCGTGTGCCGCTTAAGGGTACACGGCCTGTGACACGGGCGTGTCACAGGCCGTGTCAGCCAAAAATTGGGTTTTTTGGGCAAATCGTGGCCGTTCAGATTCTCTCTTTTGATCCAAGGGCTCAGGTGATTCCTGGCTGGATTAAATTCGTCAAGGAAGAAGTCATTCTTCATTTTGCTTAAGGAAGAGAGAAAGAGAGAGGAGGAAGAAGAAGGAGGAGGAGAGCAAGCCACCGGCGGAGTTCCCGTGGTCCGATTCGTGATCCGAAGCCGGCGTTGCGAAGGCAAGGCTGCTGCGGTTCTTTCTCACCGGCTAGTTTTCGATGGCTCCGAAGAGATCGACAAGGGTAACGATCTCCCTCCTTGGACATGTGAAGTCCTTCTTTTCTGCATTGCATTGGGAAAAACCTTCCCCGCGAGTGTGCGGTGGGTTGTGGTGTCCCTTGGGGTAGATATGTGAAGTCCCCCTTGTTAGAGGCCGGAATTGGAGTACGGCTCTAGGCATGCTGTGTGAAGCCCATCTGGACATGGTCTGGATTGGTGATGCTTGTTTGCATATCGGAGAAGGCTCCGTGATTATGGCTTGTGTTGCCTTGTGCCTACCTGTTGCTTGGTGCAGCAGGAAGTACTGGATGATGTCCAGGAAATGAAGAGGGTTGGATGCAACTCTTGTGGCCGTGCGTTGCCACTTTATGAGCGGTTGAGCAGTTGGGCTGCAGCTCGATTAAAAGGCAGATTGCCGAACAGGAAAGGTGAAACCGACCCGCGCCTATAAATAGCCATGGATACTTCCGTATTCGAGGTGGCACGGCGACTTGAGCAACGGGGGGTGGCTGATCCGTACCTGCGTTAGGTCCGTCCGACTTGGAAGCCTGGTTATAGGTTTTGTTGGAGCGCCTAATGAAAGTCTTAGGCCCGCGCGCCGGAAAGACTAGAATGCTCAAATACCGTGTAGACGGTGGTGTTGACCCTGGTATTCCGGTACACCAAGAATGTGCCCTGAGTGCACGGACTGTCGGGCCGTGTGGCCGATAGTTGTGATGGCTTAAATGTGCCTGCGCGCACATAGTTGCTATTTGATGATGTCATGCTTTGCAGGGAAAGAATGCTCATGCCCCGAGAAAGGGGTAGGATTGTTATAATTGGGTCAGCTGAATGCTGACCGTTGCATTGTTTGCCACCGGTTGGGTGGATTGTTCCCGTGCAGGTGCTGGAGAGCCAAGTGGTAAGTGATGGGTTGAAGCCCTACTGCTGTTGCTGCTGCTGCTGCGGCTAGCCCTTGAAGGCTAAGCGAATGTTTTGGTTGTTCTCTTTTACTCATGTATGGCCGGCCTGCGCGCCGAGGTTTATAAATCATGTTGTATGGAAGAGGAACTGTAAGGCCTTAAGGCCAAACCCTTTGTTGTACATTCCATGGTGTTATATATAAAGGTGGTTTTATATATTGGACATTCCTGATTAGAGTTCAAAGTTGTAACTTAAAGCTTCCGCTAGAATGCTCTGAGTTAGGATTCGTATGGTTTGGTATTATCCTGTGACCTCACCGTCTGTTTGTGGCATATAGTGTGGGGCCCCGGCCGGACCTTCTACTATACGTCATTTAACGGATGGGGTCGTTACATTTTGGTATCAGCTTTTGTCGGTCTTCCTCTTTCGAATTCGTGGTCGAATTCTTTTGTGGGGTGGCGAGCACGTGTTTGTGCGACCTGCTGTAACGCTAATGAACTCTGGAATGTCCATTAAGGAATGTACAAAATCTTGTTTGAGGAATCTGCGCGTTCCTTTTTGTGTTGTTTTGCTTGCATACGTTCGCTAATGTGTGTCTTGTCCACCTATAGGTGACACGTAGTGGTGCTGGGCAGTCTGAGCCCCAGCGCTCTGATGAGAGTGCGGCACCAGCTGAGGTGCCAACACCTCCTCCATCTGCGGAAACTGTTCGCTTAGTTGCTGAGGCGCTATTTGCCATGATTCAGCCGACCGGGCAAGCGCAGCCGGCAGTAATGCTAGTTCGTGTTGATGTAAGACCCGAGCCGGTTGAGGCTGTAGATCCACGAGCAGCTGACCGACAGTTGAAGCAATTCATGAGCTTCAGTCCTCCTACGTTTACGGGCATGGGATCCCCAACGCAGGCAGAGGATTGGTTATCGCGTGTCAAGCGGATAATGACAGCGATCAGGGCGGAGGAAACTCTCACGGTCACCTTGGCCACCTTCATGCTTGAAGGAGAGGCGCGGTTGTGGTGGGACGAGGTTGAGGTACACCATTTGCGGGCAGGCAATTAACGCAAGTGTCGATTGAGGAGTTCTCTCGGATATTTCTGGCAAAACATGTCCCAGCAGCGCAACGCATTGCTATGGAAAATGAGTTCCAACGGTTAAAGCAAGGGGAAGATAGTGTGGATATCTACTTGCATGAGTTTACCAGGTTGGGACGATATGCGGGTAAAATCTTTGCGGATAACCAAAGGAAAACGAATCGGTTCTATGAAGGATTGCGGGATGAGTTGCGATTCCTGCTTTCGAGTTCAGTGAACCAAGGGTTTCAGGCGTTGGTTGATACTGCGTGCGCGTTGGAGAAGGACATGAGGCGAGTACAAGGGAACAAGGGCTTGGTTGTGTCAAAACCAGAGTTTCAAGCACCTCGCCCGAACAAGTCGTTTTACCAGAAGAAAGGGGGCAAGAGGTCCAAGCCATCTGGGCAAGTGACTACGACCGTTGTGTCGGGAGCGACATCAAGGCCGGATTCTCGTACATGTTATAACTGTGGCCGGGTGGGGCATATTGCTCGTGACTGTCGGGTTGTTCAGCCCAAAGGGGACAAGAAGACGGGTGCGTCTTATGCTGAGAAGGGCAAAGCGGTGGTTGATTCCTACTTGCTGGTGCTATTGTTTTTGGTTATGTATAGCTTGTGCATGATGTGTGTGCTGCAGGCTTTGTCCTGATTCGGAATAATTTGGCGAGAGCCCTGTTTGATACGGGTGCTTCGCATTCTTTTCTGTCTAAGGATTTCGTATCTCGCATTGGGGTACCAAGTCATGTGACGGTGGATAGTACAAGGGTGCTATTGCCGAATGGCTGTGTGATGCTTGCGGATAGGGCTTGCGATGTGGATGTGCAAATAGGAAGTCGGGATTTCGGTTTAAGTGCAGCTGTGCTACCGTTAACGGAGTTTGATGTGATCTTTGGTATGGACTGGCTCTCGGAGCAGCGTGCCTTTATTGATTGCAACTCCAAGGAGATTAAACTGGGCCAGAATACCGGACTTGTGACGAAGTTCGCTGGTATGCGAGGAGTGGGCGGGACTCGGTTGTCTGCACTCCAAGTCGTCAATGCTGTTCGGAAGGGCGCGGAGTTATTCTTCACGCTAATTCAGGATGTTGAGCCAAAGGCCAGTGTCGGTGAAGTACTAGTTGTGTCAGAGTTTGCCGACGTGTTTCCTAAAGATCTTCCTGGGTTACCACCCCAGCGGGAGATTGACTTCTCTATTGAGTTGGTGCCAGGTGCGAAACCTATGGCCCGCTCTCCATATCGCATCGCGCCAAAAGAGATGGCTGAGTTGAAAGTCCAATTGCAAGAGTTGTTGGAGCAGGGATATATACGCCCAAGTATGTCACCTTGGAGCGCGCCTGTTCTCTTTATGAAAAAGAAAGACGGTAGCTTACGGTTGTGTATTGACTACCGCGAATTGAATAAGCTGACGGAGAAAAACAAATATCCGATTCCGCGGATTGATGACCTCTTTGATCAGCTGGCGGGATCAACGGTTTATTCAAAGTTGGATTTGAAATCGGGATATTATCAGCTAAGGATTAGGGAAGGTGACATTCCCAAGACGGCGTTTGGAACACGCTACGGTCATTATGAGTTCACGGTAATGCCGTTTGGCCTATGTAATACGCCTTCGGTATTTATGGACCTAATGCATCGAACGTTCCGAGAGTACTTGGATTTGTTTGTTATTGTGTTTATCGATGACATCTTAGTATACTCTCAGTCGGAAGAGGATCACGCAAACCATTTGCGGTTGGTCTTGCATACTCTGCGGAGGAATAAGCTTTATGCCAAGTTCTCAAAGTGTGAGTTCTGGCTCTCTTCAGTAGCCTTTTTAGGCCATGTGGTAAGCGGAGAAGGTATCGCGGTGGATCCGTTGAAGATAAGTGCCATTCGAGATTGGCCAGTGATGTCTTCAGTGGCCGAGGTCAGGAGCTTCCTTGGACTTGCGGGCTACTATAGACGGTTTGTGGAAAACTTCTCACGGATTGCTTTACCTCTGACCACGCTGACGAGAAAAGATCAAAAGTTCATTTGGACGTCGGAGTGCGCGCGAGCTTTTGAAGACTTGAAGAGTCGTTTGACCACGGCGCCTGTGTTGACATCGCCATGTGGTACCGATGGGTATGAGATCTATAGTGATGCATCAGGGAGCGGCTTAGGCTGCGTTCTTCTGTAGTTTGGTAAAGTGATTGCTTATGGCTCGCGTCAGTTGAAAGTGCATGAGCGGAATTACCCCGTCCATAATTTGGAGTTGGCGGCGGTAATCTTTGCGCTCAAGTTGTGGCAGCACTATCTATATGGCGTTAAAGTGGATATCTATATGGATCATAAAAGCCTAAAGTATTTGTTGGATCAGAAGGATCTGAATATGCGACAACGAAGATGGATGGAGTTCCTCGGGGACTACACCTTCGAGATTCACTATACTCCCGGGAAGGGAAATGTGGTCACTGATGCTTTGAGTCGAAAGACTCCGGTACGGGCAATCTGGTTGCAGAGGAATGATCAGCGTTTGATACAGGAATTGGAAGCATTGGAGATATCGTGTGTTGACAAGGGTTCGTCAACCGATGCATGCTTGAACTGGACGGAGGTGCAATATGACCTTACGGACAGAGTTCGGCGAGCAACGGAGCTTGATGAAAGTCTCCAGCGCTATGCAAAAGATGGGCCGGAGGACCAAGTCTCTTGGGATAACGGTTTGTTACGAAGAAATGGTCGAGTGTGCGTCCCAAGTGTGGGTAAATTGAGGGAAGAGTTGATGTACGAAGCTCACTTTGCAAAGTACTCAGTTCACCCAGGGAGCACAAAGATGTACAGAGATCTGAAAAAGTTGTTCTGGTGGCCCGGACTAAAGAAAGATGTCGCACGTTATGTGGCTGAATGCAATACCTGTGCGTTGGTGAAAGCAGAATGCCAGAAGCCTGGCGGTTTCCTGAAGTCGTTACCTATTCCGGAGTGGAAGTTCGATGACATTTCGATGGATTTCGTGCACGGGTTGCCGAGATCTCAACGCGGTCATGATTCAATCTGGGTGATTGTGGACCGGTTGACAAAAGTGGCTCACTTCCTTCCAAACAGAAGAGACGATTCAGTGGAAACCTTGGCCAAGCTTTATGTGGAGCAGGTTGTTCGACTGCACGGTGTTCCTCGGAGCATCGTTAGTGACCGTGATGGGCGGTTCACATCGAATGATTGGCGGCTCGTTCATCAAATGTTGGGTACAAAGTTAACGTTTAGTACGGCCTTTCATCCCCAAACGGATGGCCAGACTGAACGAACCAACAGGACGATGGAGGATATGCTCCGCATGTGCGCCCTAGACTTTGGTAAGAGATGGGAAGATTATATATTTCTTGTCGAATTTGCCTATAATAATAGCTACCAAGCGAGTATTGGTATGGCACCATTTGAGGCGTTGTATGGTCGTAAATGCCGTACACCGTTAGCTTGGGCAGAAGCAGGCGAATCTAAGCTGAGTGGGAAAAAGGAAGTCGAAGAAGCTACCTCGCTCATACGCTCTATTCGGGAGAGGCTACTGATAGCCCAAGATCGTCAAGCAAAGTACTACAATGCCAAACATCGGAACGTGGAGTTCGCGGTGGGTGATTGGGTATATTTGAAGATCAAACCCTTCAAAGGCGTGTCCAGGATTCGGCGTTTGAAAAAGCTAAGTCCGAGGTATCTTGGTCCGTTTGAGGTGGTGGAGCGAGTTGGGGAAGCTGCTTATCGACTAGCACTTTCAGCAGACTTGGGTGGATTACATGATGTATTTCACATCTCAGTCCTTCGTAAGGCGGTGAAGGATCCAGATCAAGTAGTGGAGAATGATCGGGTACCGGTCGAGTATGGGCTAACGACGAGGGTTAGCCCCATTTGGATCGAGGATCGAGCCGAGAAACAGTTGCAGAACAAAGTGATCGGGATGGTCAAGGTCCGATGGGACAATTGTGGCCGTGAAGAGCTAACATGGGAGCGAGAGCAGACCATGCGAGCTGAATTTCCCGAACTGTTTGTATAAGCTGTAGACCGTGTACTTTATGTTATAACCGAGTTATCAAGTTATAGCATTGTTGGTTCTTGTTTCCTTACCGTGCAAATTTCGGGACGAAATTTTGTTAAGGGGGGAGGGTTGTAACACCCTAAAAAGACCCCAAAAAGACTCAACATGAAGTTTGAGGTGCAGGCTATTTGACACGGCCTGGGACACGGGCGTGTCCCAGGGCGTGTCAGGGGTACACGGCCTGGGACACAGGCGTGTCCTAGGGCGTGTCCGAATTAAAATTCGAAAATAGCCTATACGAGTCAGAGAAGTACACGGCCTTGAACACGGCCGTGAACACGGGCGTGTCAGGTGGGACACGGGCGTGTCCGATGCCGTGTGCCGACCCGTGTACTGTTAGCAGCTCGATGAGGCAGGAATGACACGGGCGTGTCTCAAGAATGACACGGGCGTGTCAGGTTCGACACGGGCGTGTCGATGCCCGTGTTCTGGTAAATCTCAGTCGGTTCAATTCCCGCGTGTGCCGCTTAAGGGTACACGGCCTGTGACACGGGCGTGTCACAGGCCGTGTCAGCCAAAAATTGGGTTTTTTGGGCAAATTGTGGCCATTCAGATTCTCTCTTTTGATCCAAGGGCTCAGGTGATTCCTGGCTGGATTAAATTCGTCAAGGAAGAAGTCATTCTTCATTTTGCTTAAGGAAGAGAGAAAGAGAGAGGAGGAAGAAGAAGGAGGAGGAGAGCAAGCCACCGGCGGAGTTCCCGTGGTCCGATTCGTGATCCGAAGCCGGCGTTGCGAAGGCAAGGCTGCTGCGGTTCTTTCTCACCGGCTAGTTTTCGATGGCTCCGAAGAGATCGACAAGGGTAACGATCTCCCTCCTTGGACATGTGAAGTCCTTCTTTTCTGCATTGCATAGGGAAAAACCTTCCCCGCGAGTGTGCGGTGGGTTGTGGTGTCCCTTGGGGTAGATATGTGAAGTCCCCCTTGTTAGAGGCCGGAATTGGAGTACGGCTCTAGGTATGCTGTGTGAAGCCCATCTGGACATGGTCTGGATTGGTGATGCTTGTTTGCATATCGGAGAAGGCTCCGTGATTATGGCTTGTGTTGCCTTGTGCCTACCTGTTGCTTGGTGCAGCAGGAAGTACTGGATGATGTCCAGGAAATGAAGAGGGTTGGATGCAACTCTTGTGGCCGTGCGTTGCCACTTTATGAGCGGTTGAGCAGTTGGGCTGCAGCTCGATTAAAAGGCAGATTGCCGAACAGGAAAGGTGAAACCGACCCGCGCCTATAAATAGCCATGGATACTTCCGTATTCGAGGTGGCACGACGACTTGAGCAACGGGGGGTGGCTGATCCGTACCTGCGTTAGGTCCGTCCGACTTGGAAGCCTGGTTATAGGTTTTGTTGGAGCGCCTAATGAGAGTCTTAGGCCCGCGCGCCGGAAAGACTAGAATGCTCAAATACCGTGTAGACGGTGGTGTTGACCCTGGTATTCCGGTACACCAAGAATGTGCCCTGAGTGCACGGACTGTCGGGCCGTGTGGCCGATAGTTGTGATGGCTTGAATGTGCCTGTGCGCACATAATTGCTATTTGATGATGCCATGCTTTGCAGGGAAAGAATGCTCATGCCCCGAGAAAGGGGTAGGATTGTTATAATTGGGTCAGCTGAATGCTGACCGTTGCATTGTTTGCCACCAGTTGGGTGGATTGTTCCCGTGCAGGTGCTGGAGAGCCAAGTGGTAAGTGATGGGCTGAAGCCCTACTGCTGTTGCTGCTGCTGCTGCGGCTAGCCCTTGAAGGCTAAGCGAATGTTTTGGTTGTTCTCTTTTACTCATGTATGGCCGGCCTGCGCGCCGAGGTTTGTAAATCATGTTGTATGGAAGAGGAACTGTAAGGCCTTAAGGCCAAACCCTTTGTTGTACATTCCATGGTGTTATATATAAAGGTGGTTTTATATATTGGACATTCCTGATTAGAGTTCAAAGTTGTAACTTAAAGCTTCCGCTAGAATGCTCTGAGTTAGGATTCGTATGGTTTGGTATTATCCTGTGACCTCACCGTCTGTTTGTGGCATATAGTGTGGGGCCCCGGCCGGACCTTCTACTATACGTCATTTAACGGATGGGGTCGTTACATATGTTTCCTAAAGGTGGGACTAGGCACACTCTAGGTAATACGACCTCTCTGGGGATAGGATCTATCCAGAGGCGTAGGGTCACTCCTATAAGCGGATACAGGTCTAGTGTTGTAACTATTCTTACTAACGGGTGTGGTGCTATTAGTGTGCAGGTAGGCGGGATCAAATTGATCCGAGAGGAGGTTACGCATATGTGGCCAAGAATAACGATAGCTACCAACATGATGCTCTTCGTTTAACCAAAATAATCGGGCTCGACCTACTAATCGCTCTCGGGCAAAGCTAACCTTTTTGTAGTCATCCCATAAGTGATAATTAAAATATTGTTCTAATCCCTTAAGCTAGTCTCTAAAATTTTGGGGATACTCTAAACCGTCATAAGTAGGATAAATGTGGTGTGCCCTAGGGGTGTGCTTAGCCATATCCTTATCATAGGAATAGTCTAACCGAGAAGCATATACGTCATATGCCATTTAGTGAGAACCGGAGAGGAAACTCGATCCGATACTTGTGCACATGCAAAGAAAAATAAACTGTCCCTAATTAAATCTCAAAGATTTAATTGTTCCCGCTAGTTTCAAAAATAATATATGTATATTTTTTTATTTTCTGAGCAAGAAAATTATAAGGATTTTTAATTAAATTTTTCAAATTTTTTTTATTGCAGAAAATAAAATTTAGCCGGCTATCGGCTCACCAAATACTAAATTTTCAAATTAATTAATAAAAATAATTACTGAATGAAAAATAAATTTTTTTTCACTTATTAATAATTAGATGGAGAAATAAAAGAAATTTTAAATTTTAGATTTTGAGAAAAAATAACATTTTTAGGCCGCTATTTGCAGACCACTATTATTTTTTTGTAATTTTGAGAAAAATTTGAAATTTGGAATTTGAAATTGGAAATTTAAAATTTGAAATTTATTATTTGAAATTTGAAATTTGAAATTTTGAATTTTATTATTTGAAATTTGAAATTTGAAATTTTGAATTTTGAATTTTGAATTTTGAATTTTGAATTTTGAATTTTGAATTTTATTATTTGAAATTTGAAATTTGAAATTTAGAAATTTGAAATTTGAAATTTGGAATTTCAATGCATTTCATGAAAACTAATCTTCTAAATATTTATCTGCAACGAAACGGGTGAGTGCGTACGTACGTGCGACATAAGAGGGGGAGGAGTGCCAATTAAGAAATTGACGAGAACCTCCCCCTGATACCAAATTGATGTAGGCCCGCTCTTTCGAGCGTTTTGGTGGCCGACAAATTAACGCGATGCTCTCTGTTAACTCTCACGTCACACTCAAGCATTTAAAGTAGCAGCGGATCGATTAAAATTAATATTAGATTAACAATTACGTGGGGTTCGCAAAGCCCCTTAAGATAATACCAAGGCGATATGCCCTGGTCCTCTCAAGCGAAAAGAACCCACACGGTTCGATCGAGCGTGTTGTACCAAAAGAGAAACCATCGAAAACAAAAGATTCGGGCAAGGGTGGTTCTCTCCCAACAAAATACAAACGAGGGCCGCCACGCCTCACTAACTTAAACGAAAAATATGGTAAACAAGACAATAACTAAAATTACTTAAACCATGAAAAAAATCAAGCGTTACACAAGCCACGCAATTTGTCAATGCCATAAGAATTATCTAGGGAAGAGAAAAACATAAAGTAGAAATTTTAGTTACCCAACCAGATTGGATGAGTCCGATTCACTCGACTAGATTCGTTCCTTAACGACACCACCGAAGATACGCAAGAGGGAGAGAAATTCGTCGCCTTATTCGTGTCACGCCAACCGGAAAGCTTTTACACAAGATAACTTTGGGAGAATCACTCTCTCCACGGATCTGCCGGCGTCACACCGAGGGGTTTGCAACCTTCTTCCAAGGAGTCGCACCGAAGGCAGCCACGCCGGAGTCACACCAAACGGATGGAGGGAGCAGGGGGGCAGCGACTTCACACCAAAAGCCAAGGGACAGCAGCAAGGAGGAGTTCTCTTTGGCCGAAATTTCTCTTAGAGAGGAATTAGGTTTTAAATTTTCATTCATTCACTAATTAATCCTTCATAACATGGCTATATATAGCCTACACCACTCAATCTCCCTCTAATCAACATTCAAAATTCAAAATGAAAATTATGATGGTTATAAGCACCCATCATAATACAAGAAATGAAATAATAAAAACAACATATGATGGTTATAAGCACCCCATCATTACATGACTTATCTAAATGCAATAAACATAAAAATGCTTGAAATAAAATTGCTTAAAATAATAAAATATTAAAAATATATAATTATAATTATTTAATTTATAATTATATATTTTTATAAAATGGCGGCGGACGTCGAGCAAAACATGTGGCGGAGGTGGCGGTGGCGTCGCGGAAGAAAAGCCATCCTCGAGCTTGCGGCAACGATCGTCCCAATCCACAAACTCTCTTCGATGGGGATCAATGGCGGCCGCATCAGCAACGTCTCCATTCAAATCTACCGGGTCACCATCATCGTCAGAGGGAGGACACACCTTGGCCACATGTCGTTGGAAGTCAGCTCCATCATGTGGTTTACCAACCGTTAGTCAAAAGACTAAGCCACTATCGTCCTCGCCTCACCCCCGCGACTCCTAGGCACCGTGCAAGAACTAAGCCACTATCGTCCTCACCTTACGTGATATCTTGTAATAGTTAAGTCTCGTAATTACTCCTTACCATGACATTTCCCTATCTTAAACTATACGTTTTCAACCTAATGACTTGGTTATATCAGGTAATCATGGATAACAGTGATCAATTAATCATCTTGTTTAATTCATCAATTCCCAACATTTAATGTATGGCGGGCTTGGTCACTTTTGTACGATCGAAATAAGATAGGATTAAGTCATTCCAACCATAGTAAACTTAAACATTATACTCTAACTCTAATAGGTCCTTGACTAGGATCTCTGCTTATTCCTCAACTAGTTCCCAGGTATAAGGAATATTATTGCAGCATAAATTATTCAACTATAAGAGGGTTGATTTAATAAAATAGATCGTCTGTTAATCACTTCTGAATTCCCTGAATCACAAGAAATTATAAATATAATTCTAACTTGTAAGATCTAATTTTAATCCAAAATTTCTAATTGTTTAACTAAGGTAAAGTATTTGTCCGATCAATGATATCTAATCAATGTCCTGGTAACTTCACCCAAGTAACGTTGAATAATTTCAACATTAACATCACTATATTTTTGACACCACATTTTCTAAATAAGGTATAAGTAAACCCAAGTCAGTAATTAATTTGCCCAATAAACAAAAGATAAGCCCACAATAAATAAAAGATAAGCCCCTACATATCTTGGGCTAAGTATCTTTGATATCACTATGTTATATTCAGGCAAAATATGCACACAATCCTTAGGGCATGTAACTTTAAACTTAAGGTTCCATCCTGAGGCTTGTTGATATACTCCAGACTTCAGGATCTCCAAGTTATCATTTGCGACAATCCTCTCAGGGTTAACATGTGACCTAGTCCCAAATGGGTCTCTTCTGAACTTGAATTCCTAACCAACCCTTCGTATTTGTTATGATGGTTATCTCATCCTAATCGTGTCATCGATATAAGGGTTGAGTCTATGAGTCCACTACTATTCTGCTAATGTATTGTAGGCATCAAATACTCCTTAAGGTGGTCCTATTAGTTTGGGTAACAGGTGATTGTACCGCATGATAAGTAAAGTAGGGACATCAAAGTTTATGACTCAAGTTGTTACTCTTGTGTTAGAATCATCCTCTAGCTGCTTTGGGTATCCTCGTACCATAACTGAATTTATACCTAGGGTCAATTTTTACCAGGATACGCTAACAATTGTCTTGTTAAGTCATGTTTTCTAGTTGGGTTGACCTAACTCATTGATTTAAGAACTATATATTGTTATCTTTAAACATGGGAACACCACAGCTTCCGCTGCTTAGTTTGTCCCAAAACTAATGCTCGCACGTGGTGACCTAGTGTTGTGGACTTACTTCTTTATGATCGTGGTCCGCTCTGATACCAGTTTATAAGACCCCTTTATTTCACCACCAGGTCTTACGCCCAGAATCTCAGCCTTACGGTTACTCGAACTACCGAGTTAGATGCCACCGCACGGCGCCGATCCTGCGGGCTAAAACGTTCACATCACAGTAGGCCAACAAAAGAGAAGTAAATGAGTAATACAAGTTCACAAATCATAGCTCACTATCAATATATATATATAAGAGCAATAGTATACATTGAGTACAAACTATGAAAGAGAGTAGAAAAATTGGCTTAAGACCGGTACATGTCTAATACAGAAGATCTCAATCATACAAGTCACACATCTAGCGGAAGCAAACTGAAAACAGTCCTCGACCTGTCGCCTAGTAGTAGCGGTAGTGTGCAGAAACTGCTCCTCATGTCCTGCCATCCTCTTATGACTGGTGCATCACCTAGAATTCTTAAAATAATGTGGTCCACTGACCAATAGTCAAAATACTAAGCCACTATCATTCTTGCCTCACCCCCACGACTCCTAGGCACCGTGCGAGGAGGAGGAAAGGAAAGATATTTAAGGTGGAGAATAAACAAGAGCAGGTGACAACTATCCTTGCAGGAGTTTGTACAGAAGAACTTTAACAAGCTAGCAGTAATGTAAAAAGGGTAAAATATAAAGCAGTTAGCACATGCTACACTATAAGTAATAAAAGTACAAGTAAAGAACTACAGCTACCTTCTATCACAGATAAATTAAAGTAAAATAAGTTATTGAATAAGTAACCTTAACTTATAAGAATGCCCACAAAAACTCATAAGTTAAGGGATCTGAAAGACTTATTTCAAGAGCCTAAACACCTAGAGGGGGGGGGCGGTGAATAGTTTCTAATTATCTTTAAGAATTTTAGGCAATTTAACAGGTTCTTATCACATCACAGAACATACAATCACAGCACAACAAACACAGCAAACACGGTACAGTATACACCAGATTTATAGTGGTTCCCCAAGGTATGGGTACATCCACTTTCACCGTTCACTTATCCAGTAGAGAACTGCATTCTGCACAACTTCTTTCCACTAACTCATATCCACAGATCTTATAACTCAGAATAAGATGGTTCCTACACGTCAGACTTATACAAGTCTTACCTCAGATTCTCACAAAGAATCCTACCTCAGGCCATAGCCCTACCTCAGCCTTTATAACTAGGCTTACAACTAAGACTATCAATAGTCCTACACCTCAGGCACACAGCCCTACCTCAGCCTTTATAATTATAGGCTTACAACTCAGATCTAATAAAAGATCCTACAAGAATTATAGTATTTGAGAATTACAGAAATATCACCAGATAGATCACACTATAGGTGAGAGCTTCTTGATCAGTTCTTGAATGACCCGAATCTGTAGATCCAACCTGACTTAGCTGTTTCAAAGCTTCTTGATAGAACAAACTAAGTTTGAACCCTTTTTGATGTAGAAGTTGATATTATGTCAGCTCCTTCCTTAAATTCAGAATGAGATATGAATCTTCTTTATATGATGTTCAGAATCTGCCATCTTAAGGGTTACCCCTTTTCTAGTTGTTGAAAACTTTCCTTAGATGATCCACCTTTTTTATCTCTGTATCTGTTCTTCTTTAAGTTGTCACGGATCAGTCCTTTTTTTAGAGATTTCTCCTGGTTACCGGCTGATCCGGTTTGTAACAACCTTTTGATAGCTATGACAAAGGTGTTAGACCTGTTGGTAATGACAGCTGTCGAGTAACCAGTCAAGACAGTTGTTTCCTTAATGATTTTATAAGTCAGCATGAATTACTCAGCAGACTGCTTCATATGTGTCGACACAAATAAACTAAGTGTCGACACAAGACTTGATGATGTCGACATAACACTCCAAGTGTTGACATAGTCATCCTTTTGCTACTCGACATATCTTCTCTTTATATGTGCCGACACAAGTCCTGTGTGTCGACACAACTGTTCTTGGTCTTGACATAACTGCTGCAGACAGATAGTGTTGAGTGTATGTCCAACCGTCATTGAGTGTGTATTGACACAAGTCTTGTGTATCGACACAATTGTTCTAGTCTTGACTTAGCTGTTGTAGACAAATGGCGTTGAGTGTATTTATAGCTATCGTTGAGTGAGTGTCGACACAAGTCCTGTGTGTCGACACAAGCCTTCTGACTCAGAATAGCTATTGTTGTAAGATGGCATTGAGTGTGTGTCTAGCTGTCGCCACAAACATTCTTCAGGTGTCGACACAATTCCTTAGTGTCGACACATGCCTTTCTTCTGATATCGACATAACTCCTGGGTTTTGACACAGCTTCTGCTCTAGGTGTCGACACAATTCCTGCCTTAGGTGTCGACACAATTTTGGGTGTCAACACAACTTCTTCTTCAGGTGTCGACACAATGCATGGGTGTCGACACAGCTTTAATTCTAGTGTCAACATAACTTCTGGGTGTCAACACAACTTTTCTTCTGGTGTCGATACAACTTCTGGGTGTCGACACATCTTTGCTTCTGGTGTCGACACAACTTCTGGGTTTTGACACAACTTTGCCTCTAGTGTTGACAAAACCTCTTATGGGTGTCGACACAATTCTTCACAAGTGTCGACACTTGTACTTAGAAAAATTCTTTGCAAACCTTATACTTGCACAATAAAACTCAAACATACATCAAATAGAAATTGATGTATATCATTGAGTAAGATGAGGCTTCTCCAAATCTGGTACATATTTTTCAGTGTACCCAACAATCTCCCCCTATTTGGAGAAGTCATAACCCTTAGTCAAAGATATACATCTCTCATAATAAAGCACATAAACAAAAGATGTATATACAATTCTGTGCAAGATAACATAAAAACAATGTAAACAACTAAGATTAATAGAGAAGCTGATTTTATTATTAATAAGAAAATTCACAAGTTTACTAGTTTTCCTTAGAACAAAAACAAAATGTTACATTGTGTAACATCCCATTTCCAACTAGACCCATAAGAGTGGTTTTGGTCATGACTAGGTCATGACAAAACCCTAGGAAGCTAAAAAGGGCCAAGTGATCGAAAGACAAGGTGAGAGTCACCTTGGTCTGCCTATGATACAACCTCATCACCAAACCTAGGTGAAAGTCTCTAGTATCGACTAAATCAACCTATGGGGGGGATAGGTGTCGTGCAGACTTTTGCGGAATTAAATGTACCTGCACAAATTAACAAACACAGCACAAAAAACACACAAAGAATTATAGTGGTTCCCCGATTTGGGTACGTCCACTTTCCCCCTTCGACCTATCTCCCACCAAGGGACGACTCGGTCACTTCTCCAAACGGATTGAAATCCATTCCTCACACTACGGAAGGAACCCTTCCAACAAAGGAGTCACAACTCCACCACCACGGTTTGCACTAGAACCTTACAACTAGGAATAAAAATTCCTTTACAATAAAACTAAAATAGAATGTAAAAGAAAATACAAACAACGCTTTTGCAGATCCCGATGTCCTTCTTTGTTCTTTGAAGCTTGCTTGAAGATTATGAAGAATCCACAACCAGATTTCTCTCTTGGAGAGGATCTTGTCAAGATCGGCAGCGGCAAGTGATTGCGGCAGCGATACTTTGTAGATCCAAACTTCTTGACGAAGCACGCAAGGTCTACGAACGATCTCAGTTGGATCAATCGTCTCCACCGATTCGGAATAAAGAACTAGTCTTGTTCAACGAATAGAGAGACGAGAGATCTCAAGAGAGATGCGTGAGATGCTTGGCTTGCCTTGGTACTGTCGTCGAAAGATCAAAGAAGTACTGAGATCAACGATCAATGGAGACGACGAACCATCGAGCGGCTACAGGCGATCGGCGATTTCCGCGATCGGCTAGGGCACGGCGTCGGCTACTTTTGATTTCGCGTGAATGAGTTTCTATAGAAGTTCGAAATACACGTGTATATATACCCTGATCCTAACCTAAAAGACCGTTGTGGGGCCCACAAGGAGAAACCCTAACCCCGGCCTAAACAGCGCACAGCAAGGTGGTTCGGTCCAGCGAACAAAGAAAATTTGCCTAAGGCAAAATCGGCGAGAATCGTTGGTGATTCCCGTCGAAGTCGGCGGGAATCACTCACGATTCCCGTCGATTCTGGCTTGGCCGAATTCCAGTTGGAAACCTTGTCACCCGGAGGAAATTGGCGGGAATGCAGACTGATTCTCGTCGAATCGACGGGAATCACTAACGATTCCCGTCGAAGACGGCGAGAATCACTTAGTGATTCCCGTCGATTCTGCCTTGGCAGAATTTCTGTTTGGAAAACTAATAGCTGGAAGAAGTCGGCAGGAATGCAGACTGATTCTTGTCGAATCGGCAGGAATCACAAACGATTCTCGTCGAAGTCGGCGAGAATCACTTAGTAATTCCCGTCGATTTTGACTTATAAGAATCTTCTCTTCCTTCCCTTGATGACTTGGTCTTTGACCCATCTTTGCTCCTTCTTCTGCTCTTGATCTGCCTTAACCCTGTACTTGAAAATAAGTACACTCCAATAGAGAGAGCACACGTGAGTCAACACACTGATCTGCTGAACGAGGGATTACGTTGCGCAGACCCGTGTATATTGACCCACTGCACCCTGACGTTGGTGTGTACTTAGCATAGAATAGTTGCAAGCACAACATGATAAAAGATCGTCAAATACATTGTCAATTCAACTTAGCTTGTTCAGGGGCTACTTCAAATCAGGTCCATTGTGGATACAATACCCAACAATCTCTCCCTATTTGAAGAAGCCTAAACCCTACAAGCTAAGGTGAATAAAACAGATGGGAATGAAAATCATAAAAGGAAAATGCAGTTTAGAGTGAAATCCATTACCATTCTCGTGAGAGCATACTTAGCCTTGACATCCACCTTAGCCTGAGCCGAGAGGGTAATCTCCCCCTTTTCGGCTTCTTCAAATCTTGGACTTCACTTGGAGCCAAATGCTCCCCCTCAGTTCTTGCATCTGTGCTCGATCTTCAGTTCCTTGCTGATGCTCCCCCTTGATCTAAGAGCCTTGAGCCCTTCAAGCTTCAATCTTCATAGTTTAGCATGCCTAGTTTAGTTTTGAAGAGACTGAACTTGGCCTCGTCTAGGGGCTTTTTGAAGATATCTGCAATCTGCTTATCTGTGGGGACATAGCTGAGAGAGATATCTTTGTTTTCAACATGCTCCTGAATGAAGTGGTAGCGCACTTTAATATGCTTTGTTCTGCTGTGCGACACAGGATTGTTCGCAATTGTTATTGTGCTCGAGGAGTCGCAATACATAGGAACTTCTCTGAACTGCAAGTCATAATCTTCGAGTTGATTTCTAATCCATAGAAGTTGTGCGCAACAGCTGCCTGCTGAGATGTACTCAGATTCAGCCGTGGAGGTTGCGACACAGTTCTGCTTTTTACTGTTCCATTAAATAAGCCTTCTTCCGAGGAATTGGCACGTCCCGGAAGTGCTTTTCCTATCATCCCTACTTTCTGTAAAGTAAGCATCTGAAAAGCCTATCAGCTCGACATCATTGTTTCTTGGGTACCACAAGCCAAGATTTGGTGTACCTTTAAGGTATCTAAGAATTTGCTTTGCAGCGATATAATGAGATTCCATAGTGTTCACCTGATATCTGGCACAAATGCATGTGGAAAACATAATATCCGGTCTACTAGCAGTAAGGTAGAGCAGGGATCCAATTATGCTTCTGTATTTGGTTTCATCAAAAGATTCCCTTTCTCATCTTTTTCCAGAGACACAGTGGTTCCCATTGGAGTCCTCATAGAGGTTGCATTCTCCATTCCGAATTTCTTGAGGAGTTCATTTGTGAACTTCGTCTGAGAAATGAAAATTCCATCCTCAGACTTTTTCACTTGAAGTCCCAAGAAGTATTTCAGCTCACCCATGCTGCTCATTTCAAACTTCCTTTGCATAAGTTTAGAAAACCTCTTGCACAGGTTGTTGTCCGTTGAGCCGAATATTATGTCATCGACATAGATTTGCACCAGCAAAATCTTGCCTTTAACTTCCCTAATAAACAAAGTCTTATCTATTTTTCCTCTCGAGAACTTGTTCTAAAGAAAAAAAAACTACACAGAGTCTCATACCAAACTCGAGGAGCTTGTTTTAAGCCATATATTGCTTTATTAAGAAAGTAAACATGATTAGGGAATGTTGGATTAACAAAACCTGGGGGTTGCGCGACATATACTTCCTCTTTCAAATTTCCATTTAGGAACGCAGATTTCACGTCCATCCGATAGACAGTGAATCCTTTGTGAGAGGCAAATGCCAGGAACAACCAGATCGCCTCGAGCCTTGCAACTTGAGCAAAGGTTTGGTCGAAGTCAATCCCCTCCTCTTATCTGTAACCTTGAGCCACCAGTCTGCCCTTGTTCTTGATGATGACCCCGTGTTCATCTAGTTTGTTTATGAAGATCCACTTGGTGTCGATCACATTCTGATTCTTTGGTCTGGGAACAAGCGTCCAGATGTTGCATCGTTCGAATTGATGCAGTTCATCTTACATTGCCAATATCCATGATGCATCTTTGTTCGCTTCGTCGAACTTCTTTGGCTCAACCAGTGACAGAAAACTAAGGTGCAGAATCTCGTTAATTGTACCTTTACGAGTTTTGACACCGTCACGAGGATCTCCTATGATCTGGTCTCTGGGATGATCCCTCACGTGTCGGAGCTCTAAGATTCTTGCATCTGGAGCTCTAACAGCTTCTCGGGCTCCTCCCTTTTCTGGGAGAATTTCTCCATCCTGATCGCCCTCTTCTTTAGTTGGCGTTGAGGTGGATACCTTGACGTACTTCGGAGATTCATCTTTAGCAGTCTCATCTAGACTTAACTGTTCAAGCCTTGCACCTGCATCTTCAAGAATACCACTGGAAGAATTGCTATGAAGCAAGCTTCCTTCATCAAATACAACATTAATGGACTCCTCTACCACTAGAGTTTTCTTATTGAAAACCATATGTGCCTGACTATGGCTACTATAGCCCATGAAGATGCCTTCAAAGACTTTTTCTCCGAATTTAGTACGTGGGTACTTCCCATTATTGAGTACATAGCATCTGCAGCCAAAAATTCTTAAATAGGATATGGTCGGTTTCCTGCCTTTCAATAGCTCATAAGGCATCTTACGATGATTCTTATTGATTAATGCTCGGTTCTGCACATGACAAGCCGTATTGACAGCCTCTGCCAAGAAGTACTCTAGAAGTGAAGCGTCATTCAACGTTGTCGTATATGCTTAGATGAGCGTTCTATTTCTCCTCTCCGTAACTCCGTTTTGCTGAGGAGTATGCGGGGAGGAAAACTCATGAAAGATACCATGTTCTTCACAGAATTCGGTCATAGCACCAGACTCGAATTCTATTCCATGGTCACTTCTGATTTTGACAACGGAGAAGTTAAGTTCGTTCTGAATCTGCTTGATGAAATTAGTGAAGATGTCAAACGTATCTGACTTTCGTTTCAAGAAGAACACCTATGTAAACCGAGAGTGATCATCAACAATCACTAGCGTATACGATTTGCCTCCTAAGCTATCAACTTGCACTGGACCGAACAAGTCCATATGCAAAAGATAAAGGCATCTGGAAGAGTCTTTGTCTGCAATGCCCTTAAAGGTAGCCCGAGTCTGTTTGCCCATCTGGTATGCAGGAAAAGGGTTATCTTTGATGCACTTAATAGTAGGGGCATCCCTTACTAAATTCTTAGAAAACAACATATTAATAGTATTGAAATTAATATGTGCTAATCTCTTGTGTCATTGTTCACAAAAAGATGCACTGCCTTTTGCTACTAGGCACACGGGGGTAGAAGAGTCTAAGCTAAGAAAATCTAAGCAAAAGATATTTCTACTCCTAATGCCAGTTAATGCCACCTCCGAAGAGGCACACGATATTATCAAGCACTTCTCCTTGCAGAACTTAACGTCGTATCCTTTATCACACAACTGGCTTACACTGGTCAGGTTATGGTTTAACACTTCAACATAGGCCACGTCTGTGATAGAGAATACACCGTTGGAAATCATACCATAACCCCTGGTGACTCCTCGATCAGAACCTCCAAAGATTACTTTGGGTCCATTTTCGACTGGGTAGTAATCACGCAGCAGGCTTCTTGTCCCGATCATATGCCGGGAACATCGACTATCCAAGTACCAGATTCGCGTTTTGGTGGCCTTTGGACATACCTGCAAAACATAATTAGTTTCCCTTAGGAACCCAATCGAACTTGGGTCCTAGATTCCTTGTTAGCACACCCCCCTCGGGTTGTTAACCCTGCGAGTGGTCGGCCTCGCATTGCTAACAAAAGGAGTCTCATTGTATGTTGGATTAAACTAGCAATCCATGACAAAGTGACCAACTTTGCCACAACACCAACAATCAAACTTGTTGTACTATTTCCTAGGCTCCTGCTTCACCCTTGGAATGGTGGGTCCAGCCGGGGCCTTGTATCTGGAGGTGGAGGCATCATGATGATAGTAGTTACACGACTTCTTCACTTCCTATTCCTTCAGTATAACAGGCTTGGCCTTTGGTGCCTGTTTCCTATTATGGCCGCTAGAGAAGTGGCCATAATTCTCCACTTGGATTTCCTCATAAGGTGCCTTGAAGACACTCTCACCGTAGTTTCGGGGGAAGGTCCAACCATCATACCGGCTCTTGGGCTTTTCAACCGAGGGATGAAAGAAGTGGCCATAGGTTGACTCAAAGTCCTGCTCATTGCAAGGAAAGCCAGGCTTTCTGAATGAAACAGGACCGAGTAGGGCCTTTCCCTTTTCTACAGCAGAGGCCTTCTTAGAAGCCTTATTTTTCCTCTGATTTATGTTTCTCCTGGATGATTTACCAGGCGCATCCACATGCCCCAAGCCAGCCCCCTTAGCCTGAGCAGAGAATTCATCAACCAGAGGAAGAATGGTCTTGGGCATAGAGAAGCTTTTTACAATCTTTCTCTCTAGTGCAGGCTGTTCTTCCAACTTGTTGATTTCTTCCTTTTTTTGGTCAAGGAGTCTTAGAGAATCTTAGTGCTAAGAAGTCAGGTCCAGGAGTTCCTGTCGAAGAGAAATTAAGCTAATGATCTCTTCTCTTAGGGACACACCCTCTGCCTTAAGGAATTTGACTTCCTTTTTCTGAGCCCTCAACCTCTTGCGGCATTCCTCAAAGGTATTGAGCAGAAGCTCATACTTTTCGAGGAGCTCAGCTTCACGAGCAGATGGGCTGTCATCGAGATCATCGTCGGGAGACTCAAGGTCAGAGTAAGAAAGGGGGGTACAATCTCTTACCTTCCCAATAAATGGTGGGCATTCTCCTTCGGAGTCGGAGCGACCAATAAGCCCGAAGTAGGCTTCCTCATCATCACTGGAGTCTGAAGAATCAGATTCACTCAGTGTCTTTGGATTTTTAGCAATGTAGCTCCTCTCCTTCTTCTTATCTCTAGAGGACCTGTGCTCCTCTCCCTTCCCCTTATCTCTCTTGCTTTGGTGGTAGTCAGCAACGATATGGCCTGGCTTATTGCATCCAAAGAAAATAATATTAGCAGTGTGATGTTTGTTTTGTTTGGATTCATACCTGTCAGAAGAGTAATTCTTCTTCTGATGTCTGGAGGAGGAGCCGTCTCTCTTTCTTTGATTCCTCATCTTGAGGAACTTCTTTAACTCTCGAGTGATGAAGGAGAATTCTTCTTAAGATAGCTCTGAGCCGGAGGAGCATGGCTCAGAGTCTTCTTCCTCATCCTTTTTCCAACAACGGAACGAGGTTGCACCCTTGCCTTTCCTTGAGTGATTGGCTTTCAGGGCTACAGTCGTTTCTTTGGCCGCGGCTTTATCAGCTTCTTCTTCAGTTATTCTTGTGTTCAGCTGAAGCTCATAGGACATAAGCTTCCCAAATAGAATCAGGGGATCAGTTTCTGCCAGCCTGCCAAACTCTCTGATGGCACAGATCTTGGTGTCCCATTCCTTAGTAAGGGATCTAAGGAATTTGTCATTTAGTTCACCATTGGTGAACACTGTGCCATAACCCTTCAGGGCGATGACTATCTTCTGGAAGTTCTCGAATATCACTCTGATCTCTTCCTTGGGACCTTGCCTGAAGGCCTCATACTTTTGGTTCAAAAGGGATCTTTGGTCATCCCTTACTTCATCCGTTCCTTCCATCAGGATGATTAGGCAGTGCCAGATGTCCTTGGCAGTCCTGTAGTTGCTGAAATTCTGATTTATGGAATCATCGACGACGCTTACTAGAATTTTCTTAGCTTTCTTGTCTAGACCGAAAAGCACCATCACATCTTTATCCAATTCGGAGAGGTTATTGGGCAACATCTTGGTCGGATTAATGGTGGAGGCCTTATTGGGGATATAAGGTCCCTCCTCCACTATCAAGAAGAGTCGGGGGTCGACCGCTTCCATGTAGAACATGATCCTTTCCTTCCAGATGGGAAATTTTAGCTTGGTGCGTACTGGAATCTTTCCTGAATACTTGAGTCCATCCATGTCAGAGATCTTCTTTCTTCTTGACAATAGATGCAGGATCTTACTCAAGGTGTTAACCTTATTGATGAGTAACCTCCCTCTGATACCACTTGAAAGTCTCTAGTGTCAACTATATCCACCTATGGGGGGATATATGTCGTACAATCTTTTGCGGAATTAAATATACCTACACAAATTAACAAACACAGCACAAAAAACACAAAAAAAATTATAGTGGTTCCCCGATTTAGGTACGTCCACTTTCCCCCTTCGACCTATCTCCCACCAAGGGACGACTCGGTCACTTCTCCAAACGGATTGAAATCCAATCCTCACACTACGGAAGGAACCCTTCCAACAAAGGAGTCACAACTCCACCACCACGGGTTGCACCCAACCCTTAGAACTAGGAATATAATTCCTTTACAATAAAACCAAAATAGAATGTAAAAGAAAATACAAACAACGCTTTTGGAGATCCCGATGTCCTTCTTCGTTCTTTGAAGCTTGCTTGAAGATTACGAAGAATCCATAACCGGATTTCTCTCTTGGAGAGGATCTTGTCAAGATCGGCGGCGGCAAGTGATTGCGGCAGCGATACTTTGTAGATCCAAACTTCTTGACGAAGGACGCAAGGTCTACGAATGATCTCAGTTGGATCAATCGTCTCCACCGATTCGGAATGAAGAACTAGTCTTGTTCAACGAATCAAGAGACAAGAGTTCTCAAGAGAGATGCGTGAGACGCTCGGCTTGCCTCTGTACTGTCGTCGAAAGATCAAAGAAGCACTGAGATCAGCGATCAATGGCGGCGACGAACTTGCGAGCGGCTACAGGCGATCGGCGGTTTCCGCGATCGGCTAGGGCATGACGTCGGCTACTTTTGATTTCGCGTGAATGAGTTTCTATAGAAATTCGAAATATTTGTGTATATAAACCCTGATCCAACCCTAAAAGACAGTTGTGGGGCCCATAAGGAGAAACCCTAACCCCGGCCTAAACAGCGCACGACAAGGTTGTTCGGTCCAGCGAATGAAGAAAATTTGCCTAAGGCAAAATCAGCAAGAATTGTTGGTGATTCCCATCAAAGTCGGCGGGAATCACTCACGATTCCCTGTCAATTCTGCCTTGGCCGAATTCCAGTTGGAAACCTTGTCAGCCGGAGGAAATCGGCATTAATGCAGACTGATTCTCGTCGAATCGGCGAGAATCACTAACGATTCCCGTCGAAGACGGTGAGAATCACTTAGTGATTCCCGTCGATTCTGCCTTGACAGAATTTCTATTTGGAAAACTAATAGCTGGAAGAAATCGGCGGGAATGCAGACTGATTCTCGTCGAATCGGCGGGAATTACAAATGATTCTCGTCGAAGTCAGCGAGAATCACTTAGTGATTCTCGTCGATTTTGACTTAGAAGAATCTTCTCTTCCTTCCCTTGATGACTTGGTCTTTGACCCATCTTTGCTCCTTCTGCTCTTGATCTGCTTTAACCCTGTACACGAAAATAAGTACACTCTAATAGAGAGAGCACACGTGAGTCAACACACTGATCTGCTTAACGAGGGATTACGTTGCGCAGACCCGTGTATATTGACCCACTGCACCCTGACATTGGTGTGTACTTAGCATGGAATAGCTGCAAGCACAACTTGATAGAAGATCGTAAAATACATTGTCAATTAAACTTAGCTTGTTCAGGGGCTTCTTCAAATCAGGTCCATTGTGGATACAATACCCAACACTAGGGATTGACCTTAGGGTTCACCATGACTCCATGACCCCACCACAACATCACTAACCTATAAGAGGGTCCACTAGAGCCTTAAGTGTCCATTAGAGTCAACCCAAAGTGGCCAATTTGACTTAGGACTACCATAGGCCTAAATTGGGCAAGGTGCCCTAACTAAGGGCAGTTGGCCTCTAATTTGCCCAACCAACCTTGCCCAGGTCTTCCTAGACCTAAAGTGGTGTCAATGGGTCACCAAGGACACATTGGGTCCAGTCCTAGAGGCCACGTTGACCCAAGTCAACTCAGGCCCCAAAGTGGTCAAAGTGCCCTTACCAAGGGTCAAGTGACCTCCAAGGTGCCAATTCAACCCTACCCAACCCTACATAGACCTTAGGGGAGGCCAATGAGTCACCAAGGACCCATTGTGGTCAACCCAAATGGTCATGTTGACCAAGGTCAACTTAATCCTTGAAATAGGTCAAATTAGCCCAAATGGGCTAACCCAAGCTCAAACCCATTTCCCCCACTTGGGCTAACCTCATTATAATTATTCATATGGGTTATGGGCTGCCAATAGGCTAGGGAGATGAACAAATTCGGCCTTGATGACTAGGGGAGATAAAACTCCATTTTACCCTTTAATGGAGGAGAGAGAAAGTGTTAAAAATGGGCAATTCCTAGCCAATGGAGACCAAGGGACTCTCCAATTGATTCCAAGGGCTGAATACATTCTCCCTTATCAGTTTTTAGGAGTTGAATAATTATATCCAGCCACCAAAGTGGCTGAATTTATTTTCTCCAATAAGGATGAGAGAGAAAGAGGAGAGAGAATGCCATTAATGGCCATAGGAGAGCAAGAGCCCCTCTCCTCACCTCCATTTGCTGGATTCACCTTCCCTAGATAATTAAGAGGAGATCAATAGCCTAAATCAGCCCTAAATGGGCGAGTTCAGTGAACCCATGGGTGCCCGAATTTTCCACCTCCATGGCCAATAATTGCCATTGGTGCTACACCCTTCCTCTCCCCCATCTAGCCTTCTTAAAAGCATCCCTAGACTCAGAGAAGGAGTTTCCACAATCCCACTGAAGGAGCCGAGTCAGTTGGTAGTGTAGTTGCAAAGCATCAGGAACCTCAACCACCGGCCATGTCGCACCACCACCACACTCGCCGACAAGCTCGGTTAAAGGTCCTCCTCTACTCCTTTCGTGGGTATTTCGTAGGAATTGTTTAGGACAAGAATCGGAATTAATTGAGCCGATCCAAATTTTCATTTCCATGGTTTTTTCCAAAAAAAATGGTGGTCGGGTTCGCCGGAAACCGCCTCTCCGGCGGTCGTGCCGCCCCCTGACGGTAGCCCTCACCTCAACAGAGGTGGTGGTTGTGGTGGCCGACCAGGGAGATGGCTGGGTTGATGGGAAATCCACTTGGAAAGCTACAGGTTTTATTCATTTTAGGGTTTGTTGTTTTCGGGTTTTTAAGAAGATGAACAGTGATTTATGATATATATTTATATATAATTTATAGTAATTATTTACCCTTTATTAATCTCATTTTGATGCCACTAAATGAGGCCCTTATAGGTCGTTTTAGGAAAAATGGCCAATCACAGAAGTTGTAGCCCTTTGAGTCTATATTATTTTAAAAAAAAATTCAACTCGTTTAGGTAAGTGATTTGACCACATAAACCATTTTGGTGGGACCTATACCAAGGGCTATCCTGAGATTCAAATGGATGCCCACCCTTCATCCCTTATCCAAATGATCTGAAATTTGGGCAGGAAGTCTACCCTAGCTATACCTAGGGCCTGTCAAAAAATGGGAATTTTGGAGAACATTTTTCTATATGTTTTAGAAAAATTTAATAATCCATCAATAAATTAATTAGGTGTCTTAAACATCTCAAAACTCCACCAAATTTGGGTGGGTGGTCTTAGAGGGCATGTTAGGGCTCTGGTAAAATTTTCATCTCATTTGGAGATGTTTTGGTAAGGTATTGATCCAACCTTAGGTATACCCTTATAGGGTTATTTAGGTCAAAGAGCTATTTTGATGTTTGAGTGGTCAAATCACCTCAATAGAGGCTGTGATTTTGACCACTAACTTGGTAGGACCATTATCACCCTCTTAGGGAATATGGAGTGGTTTAGGATTGTTTTACCCTTGGATCCAAACTCAAATCCTAAGGGAGGACTTTTGAGGGTTGTGAAGGGCAAGGGGTCAGTTGACCTTGAAAGGATTTGAAACTTTGGAGAGAGAGTTCTAGGGTAGGTAGAATCCTCTGGAAGAAATCTAAAATAGATTCTAAGGTGAATAGGTCCCTAAAAATCCTAACCCTAGTTTAGGGCACAAACCTTATAGTGATAGAAAAAGTCACTAAAACTCACTGAACAGTGATGAGATTTGGGTAGAGTAGTGTTTAAAGTTAGTACAAGCTCTGGAGATTTTGTTATGAATTTAGGATTATTATTTTGGATTCTTCATTAACAATTTAGTAATATGTATTATTTACTTAGAAATTTATTATGAAGTAACTACTTGCTGGAAATTCATTAAATTTAGCTAGAGGACTTTTTATTATGTTTTAAAGCTCTGTGAATTTTTATGGGATTTTTTGAAGATTATTTCTAAGGCTTTCTTCATTAAGTATTGTCCTCTTGTGGAACAACAACTGGCTCTTCAAGATAATTTTCTCCAGGATATTGAGCATCCTCTTCATCTTCACTTCTCTCATCCTTTTGTGTTGTATCTTTTTCTACAATATGTAACCTGTTCAAATTTTTTAAAAGAGAGTGTACCTGCAAAGGTTCTATGGTAGAAGTATTCTTCTCCTGTTAACACAGTTGTGTTATCATCTGATTTTATTTTGCATGAGGATTTGTTGAATGTCACCTGGTAGCCTTCATCACACAGTTGACTGATGCTGATTAGATTGTGCTTCTATCCTTCCACATAAGCCACCTTCTTGAATGTGACTGAGCCAATCTGGACAGCACCATATCCTTTTGTTTGTCAAAAGTTTGAATCTCCAAATATTACTTTGGGTCCAAGTTTGGCTTTGAAGGATATGAGATTCTCCTTGCTTTCTGTCATGTTCTTTGAGCACCAACTATCAAGATACCATTGTTGGTTCATTGCTGGATAGGTCTTAACCTGCACATAAGCAACTTATATGTTTTTGACCTAGTTTACCTTGGGCCTAGGTTGATAACCTTTAAATTCAGAAATAAAAGACATCCCTGGCTGACTCTTATAACCTTTAGGATGATATCTCCTAGGAGGTATAATCCATTCAGTATAAGGGTTAAAGTTTTGGGATGTAGGACCTCTAGGATTGAAGTTTGATTTGCCTTTGAAAATTTTTTCAAAACTCTGAGCTCCGTTCGACGATCGCTGAGCTGAGTTCGACGATCTTGGGTCAGATCGTCGAGCTCTATTCGATGATCGATTATACTAGAGTTCAGAGTTCAGCGATCGTCGATCTGAGTTCGACGATTCAGCTTGAGATCGCCGAGCTCTCTTCGACGATCATCGAGCTCTGTTCGACGTTTTCCGTTGAACTTTGGTTTTCTTAGGCAGATCAGAATTCTTCTTAGCCACCTCTACTACTCCCTTCCCTTAATCTGAGATAAACTTGATTGGAGTTGTTAACACTATAGGTTGGCTGGATGAAGAACCCAAGCCCAGTGTACTATTAAATCTTGAGTTCACTGTGCTTGTTATGTCCATCTATTTGATGCTTCTCCCATTGAGGGATTCTTCTAACTTTTTGGCCTCAGATATTTCACTTTTCAGTGAGTCTATCTTCTCCCTACAACATTCCAACTCCTCAGAGAGTTTGAGGTTATCTGATTTTAAGATGCTATGTTCAGATAATTGATTTCTGAGAGAAATAATATCTTTCTCAAACTTTAGCAGGTCTAAACAGAGTGCCTTAAATTCAAATTTTAAGTCCTCTGAATTAAAATCAAAGGAATCTATTACCTGGTCTTCTTCATCTTCATGTTCAGATTCAGATTCTGATTCATGTTCTACATCAGAATTATGTTGGGATGCATTGATAGCCATCATGCAGAACTCCTTCTCTTCAGCATCATCTTCATCATCACTTGAGCTTGATGAAGCCTCTGACTCTTCTTCAGTTTCACTCCAGGTTTCAGCTACAAATACCTTCCTGGTGTGTTTGTTTTTGCTGGAGGAGGATTTGTCATTGTTGTTTCTCCTGGAGTCCTTGTCTTTTCTCTTATCTTTCCTATCCTTCTTGTACTTATTCTGATTTTCTTGACAATCAGGCACAATGTGGCTTAGTTTCCTGCATCCAAAACAAATAATTTCTTTATTATTGGATTTGTCATACCTTGGCTTCTCATGCCCGGCCCTCTAGATGACCTCTTTCTGAAATCTTTCCTGGCCATCTTATAGAATCTTTTGGCAAGTAAGCTCATCAATTATTCATTGCCTATGACCTTGTCTTCAGGCTGATCTTCTGTAGCTTTGAGTGCTATTGTCTTTTCCTTTCTGATTGCAGGAGAAGCAACCTTTTGTTCTTCCTCTCTATTCTTGATGAGCAGCTCATAAGAATTGAGCTTGCCCAACAAAGCTTCAGTAGTAATCTCAGTTAGGCTTCTAGCATCCTTGATTGGCCAGATCCTTGAGTCCCAAGTGCTGGGGAAGCACATTAGGATTTTGTCATTGAGTTCAGTTAGTGAAATCTCCTTGTCCAATGTTCTTAACTCACTGACTATTAGGCTGAGCCTGTTGTATATGTAAGCAACTGACTCAATTTTTCCCTTTTTGAAATTCTCATACTGGGTTATGAGATGGGATCTTCTGTCTTTCCTTTCATCAGCAGATCCTGATACAATTTCTGACAACTTGTCCCATATTTCTTTTGCTGAATTACATTCAGCCACTTTCTGAAATATTTCATCAGACATAGTCTGAGCCAGAATATTCATTGCTTTGGCATCTACAACTTTCCACTTCTTAATTTCTGCATCTGTTCCTGAAGGAGGTGGAACAACACTTGTACTTATAATTATTGGGGGTCTTGGACACACTATAAAAACAGAATTGTAGATATCCTCATCAAAAGAATTCAAATATAATTTTATCCTTGCCTTCCAAAGTGCAAACTTAGAAAGGTTGCACACTAGAGGTCTTGTGCTAGCATAATCTTTGTTATGTGTAATGGTTTTGTATGAATATAAATATAATACAAATAATAACCCTCTATAGAAGATTAATCTTATCAGAGATCTTTTGGTTCAGGTGTTAGCCTGTAGGAACAACCAATCTAATGAAGATTCAGTTGTTGAGTAACCAACCTCCCTCTGATACCAATTGAAAGTGAGGGTAAGATCTACCTTTACTCTAGAGGGGGGGGGGGATAGAGTATATTAAAATAATTTTCCAGATAAAAATTACTTGTAGTGGAAGACATAATTTAAGTATAGGTGTAATGTGCTTACAGTAAATAAAACTAAGAGAGCAATAAATAAAATCACAGCACACAGCAAACCAAAAACATAGCAATCCAGAAGACACAAGGATCTATAGTGGTTCCCCAATCAACCTGGGTACATCCACTCCTCTACCACCCTAGGTAGAAATCCAATGCAGGAATAGTTGATCAGGTGTCCTGGGCACCAATGAGCTTTTGATAAGGTGCTCAAAAACCAAACCCAGATTTTTTTGATCAGGTGTCTTGCCACCACTGAGTTTTGATCAGGTCTCAGAATCCAACCACAAAACTATTGAAGGGAGTTTTGAGTAACCCTTTTACAGCAGAGTAAAGAAAGAAAAGAAAAGAGTTTGTTGTTCTTATCTGTCAATAGTCTAAGAGAAGACTAGTGGATGATGTTGTCAAAGCTCCCCCTGAGATCTGCAATTGTTTAGGAAGAAGAGCTTTGCTTAGGGTGATAGGTCTTCAGTAGCTTTAGATCTCCAGCAAGAGATGATTTCAACAGTTCCTGAAAAGTTATGTGTTTGGAGTCTTTGATGAAGAAGCCTTTGAACACTTGAATCAAGAAGATCTTGAAGGAGTGGAATAGAAGAAATCTTTTCTGTTTTATGATCTCCTTTACAGTATGATTTCTTGTATCTGTATGAATTCTAACTCAATAATCCTGTAGACTTGTGTCTCTTTTTAGTCTATTCTCGGAATTCTTTTTGATATCTCTTGTTATGTCTTTCTCTAATTGTCCTCTGGAGATATACTGAAAATCTGCCTTTTTTATAGCCGTTAACCAGTCATAAATAACTTCCTTAAATGAACTTTGTCTCTGGAGGAAAGTCCTAAGAGACATTCCATTTTGTCTTGCTTGAAACTTGCTCCAGATTAGTTGAAATGGCTACAGAATCCTTTGAAATAAATGCTGATAATAAATAAGATTGAATACCATTACTGTATGATTTTAATTCCTGAAATCGTCAATCTCTCCAGAAATCGTCGATCTGAGCTCAACTACCATCGAACTAAGCTCAGAGACTGTATCTAGACTTGAAATAGAAATCGTCGACCTGAGCTCAACTATCGTCGAACTGAGCTCAGAGACTTGGAATATAGCTAGAGACAGAATCATCGATCTAAGCTCGAAGATCGTCGAACCGAGTTCGACGACTCGTTGAACTGAGCTCAAAGATAGTCGAACTGAGTTCGACGTTTCGTTGACCTGAGCTCGACGAAAATTGTCCTAGTCTTCAGCACTTGAATTCTGATCTTAGAGGGTCTTGGGGGCAGCTTCCAAACCTAAGTTCTAACCCTTAGACTCATTCTAATTGACCTTTAAGACTATACAATAAGGTTAAAACAATTTCCTAAGAACATAGTTATCCTTGACCAAATTAGTAATAGGGTGTTTCAACACATCTTATGAACCCCCTACCCTAGAATTAAAAGAACTATCTGAACATCTCAAGTATGCCTTCCTAGAAAAAAATCCAAGCTTCCAGTGATAGTTTCGACCTACTTAACTAAATTACAAAATGATAATCTCCTTCTAGTTTTACGAAAACATCGTCGAGCCATCGTCAGGCAGATATCAGATATCAAGGGCATTAGCCCATCTTTCTGCTCCCACAAAATCCTAAAGAAAGATAATTTGTGTAATTCAATCCAACCTCAGCACCGTATAAATCCAAATATGAAAGAAGTCATAAAGGGTGAGGTTTTTAAACTCTTAGACGCAAGAATTATCTATCCTATTTCAGATAGTAAGTGGTTTAGCCCTATCTAGGTAGTGCAAAAAAAGGATGGATAACTATAGTTGTAAATGAAAATAATGATTTAATCCTAACATGAATAGTGATGGGGTGGCGAATGTGTATTCACTATCGTAAGTTAAACGACGCCACCCGTAAGGACCACTTTCCCTTGCCATTCATCGATCAAATCTTAGAGCGGTGCCGGCCATATCTTTTACTGTTATGTCGATGGCCACTTGGGGTATTTTCAAATCCCCATCTCTCCCGAGGACGAGGAGAAAAATACGTTTACTTGTCCCTTCAGCATGAAAGACTTGATTTCAATAGCCTAGACACCTAGAGGGGGGGGGGAGAATAGGTTCTAAATATCTTTAAGAATTTTAGGCAATCAGCTTGTTCTAACTTAGCACAGATAATACAATTCAATACACAGCACAATAATCACAGCACAACATACACCAGATTTATAGTGGTTCCCCAGGGTTTGGGTACATCCACTTTCCCCCCTTCGCCTATTGAGTAGAGGACTTAATTCATCCCAACTTCCTTCCACTTACTCAGATCCACAGATCTTACAACTCAGAACCATATTGGTTCCTACAGCTCAGACTTATACAAGTCTTACCTAAGATTCTTCCCAAGAATCCTACCTTAGGCCTTAGCCCTACCTCAGCCTTTATCACTAGGCTTACAACTCAGACTTTCACAAGTCCTACACCTCAGGCACTCAGCCCTACCTCAGCCTTTATAATTACAGACTTACAACTCTGATCTTAAAAAAGATCCTACAAGAAATTGAATGTTTTAAAGGTTACAAAAATTTCACCAGATAGAACTCTCTATTGATGTGAGCTTCTTGATCAGTTCTTGAATAAACTAAATCTTCAGATCCAACCTGACATAGCTGTTTCAAAGCTTCTTGATTGAAAAAAATAAGGTGGATCTTCAGTTGATGTAGAAGTTGATCTTCAGATAGCTCCTTCCTTAAATTCAGAATTAAATCTGAATCTTTCTTACAGACTATTCTGGATCTGCCTTCTTAAGGGTTTAACCTTTACTTGATGTCAAAATCTCTTTCTCGTAATTTCTTGATTACTTATTTCATTCTTTAGTTGTCAAGGATCAGTCCCTTATATAGAGTTTCCTCATGATTACTGGCTGATCCGGTTTGTAACAATCTTCTGACAGTTCTGAGAAAGGTGTCAGACCTGTTGGTTATGACAGCTATCGAGTCACCAGTCATGACAGTTGATTCCTCAAAGACTTTACAACTCAACATGATCCACTCAGCAAACCGCTTCACATGTGTTGACACAAATAGGCTAAGTGTCGACACAAGTCTTGATGATGTCGACACAACACTCCATGTGTTGACATAGTCATTCTTCTGCTACTCGACACAGCTTCTATTTATATGTGTCGACACAAGTCCTGTGTTTCGACACAATTGCTCAGGGTCTCGACATAACTAATGCAGATAGATGGCATTGAGTGTATGTCCAGACATCATTGAGTGTGTGTCGATACAAGTCTTGTGTGTCGACACAAGCCTTCAGACCTCGTATAGCTGTTGATGTAAGATGGCGTTGAGTGTGTGTCGACAAAAGTCCTGTATGTCGACACAAACCTTCTTCAGGTGTCGACACAATTCCTAAGTGTCGACACATGCCTTTCTTCTGGTGTCGACATAACTTCTGAGTGTTGACACAGCTTCTGCTTTAGGTGTCGACGCAATTCCTGCATTAGGTGTCGACACAAGTCTGAGTGTCGACATAACTTCTTCTTCAGGTGTCGACACAATGCCTGGGTGTCGACAAAGCTTTGCTTCTAGTATCGACACAACTTTTGAGTGTCAACACAATTCTTCACAAGTGTCGACACTTGTACTTGGAGAGTTTTCTTGCAAACCTTACACCTGCATAATGAAACACAAACATCCATCAAATACAAATTGATTTATATCAATGAGTAAGATGAGGCTTCTCCAAATCTGGTACATATTTTTCAGTGTACCAAACAATCTCCCCCTATTTGGAGAAGTCATAACCCTTAGTCAAGGATATACATCACTCATAATAAAACACAAAAATAGATGTACATGCATTTTAGTGCAAGATAACATACAAACAATGTAAACAACTAAAATCAATAGTGAAGCTGATTTTATTTATTAATAAGAAAATTCTGGGTTTGCATGTTTTTTCTTATAACAAAAGCAAAAAAGTTACATTGTTCTATATATAAGCATATCTATCCTATGATTGACTAGGCTCCTTAATTACAATGCCTTTTTAAGATTTAATCTTTGCCTGCACAGTAGGTTCTGTATCATCAGCAGGTTTCTTCCCTTTGAAATCCTATTTCTTCTATTCTTCAGCCTTTATCCTTTGCCTTTCAAAATAGTGAAAGGGCTTGGGGAAGTACCTGCTAGGCTCAAGAGCATTAGCAGGTAACTTCCCTGCTTTTGCACTCCTTCTGAACTTAAGAATGTCTTCTTGCCTTGCATGATAATTGTTCCATTCTTACTCAGAATACCATTTACCCATGTCATGGGTCTTATCCTTTACAACCTTCTAGGCAGTCAAAATAATATTCCTGGAAGTAGGACTCCATTACTCAAAATCTGGCTTCAACTCAGCCTGTTCTCTGAACCTTTTCTTGGATAACTGTGCTTCATTCTGAGCTTTCTTGGCAGCCTCTAGCATTTCTTTTTTTCAATAATAATATTTGGTGCCTCCTTTGGAGGGCTATACATTGTCTGAACTTCTTGTTGAACCATGTCAAAGTCAGCAGGAGGGTAAATAACCTGTGCAACTTCAGGCTGATCTCCTTTACAATAAGCAGGTTGCACTCCAGACTCTGTAATATTGTAATCATCACACAAAGGAGGAAAGCCAAGTGTAGCTCTTATGGTATTAGAGAACAATTTTGCATGATCAGAGCCAGCCTTGACTAATTATATCTCCCCGTTTATGACTTCTCTAGCTATATGATCCCTCATATCATTCTTTTAAAATCTTATCTGATCAGCTAGATATTCTCTACCTTCTTTGTAATAGGCTTTGAACTTAGTCAGGATATCAGAAATTGCCTTTTGAGAGGCTCCAATGGCTGTTTGGACAACAGCTAGATCTTCTTGTATTAGCTTTGATATTTCAGTTTTCAAATCAGTGGAAATACTTCCCAGTTTTTTGATAATTTCTTCATGGGACTCTTTGAGATTCTCATTAGACTTGAACTGATTTTCTCAAACATATCCTTGCTTGGTGGAAATGTCCTCAACCTCAGTCTTTATTAGTTGTTGTGTCTCAGCCAAATATACTACAACATTGCCTCCCTTATGAAAGCAATCTGTCAGCTCTTTCTTATGCAGATTGACTTCAAATCTGATTGATTTAATGTCTTGAGCCAGCTGAAACTACAGGTCTTTATTTGACTCATCCACATATTTTTCTAAAGACTGCCTTTGTTCATCCAATTAAACTTGTAGTTGGACCAGTAATGAACTGAAGTCCATGCTTGGAGCAGGAGGTGGTGTGACAATTTGCAAGGCTTTCTTGTAGCCTGAGCTCCTTTTCCTAATTGCAACTATCTTCCTCTTCTTAGCCATAGAGGCTTACTCATCATTAGAGGGTTGTGATGAGCTTTCTATATCAACTATTTCCTTATTAGATGGGGCATTCAGTAGCTCCTCCCCTCAGTTCCTGGCAGGTCCTTTTCTATCTGTGATTGCTCCCCCTTAGTCCTTGCAGCTGGTAAATCAGGAAACAATTCTTAAAGAGTTACCTCTTACTGTATCTATATAGGAGGAACAAGATTAGTTTGGGAAACAAGAGGTTCTCCCTGGACATCCAGATTTTTGTCCAGGGCTATCTCTATAAAGGAGATACTTACTTGCTCATTTTGAGCTGTATCTTTTATCTGCACATCTTGTGCTTCCTTCTAAGCAATTTCCAGAGATTCTTTCTTTATATCTGATATAATGTCCATCACTGTATCAGCAGCATACTTACTCTCTAGAGTAGCTTCAGTAATACCTCCCCCTTGGGCAGACAGCTCAGATAATTAAGTGTCTTGTACTGCTGGTTCAGGCTGAGCTCCCCCTGGATTGGAGTCTATCTGTTTCTTGGGGTACTGACTGCTCTCTTCTAGATCTTGAGCTTCTTTTTGTTGTTTGTCTTCATCTGAACTGAAGACCACCTACTCCTCACAATCACTGGAGAATTCTTCTTGCTGAACAATCTCTTTCTTTTTCTTATCTTTCTTGATCTGTTTCTGTGGAGTAGAAACCTCTTTGGTCAATACTCTATCCCATCTTGATAGAATCCTTACATCCATTCTCCTCATATGGTTGATCTTGGGTCCTAGTAGTTGGTTCATTACATCTGGTATTGAATAAGCTAGACATAAGCTTAGTATCCTTCCCAGATGGCTTCTTTATTCCTTCTTATATTTTGTTAAATACTATTGACGCCCAGTTTGTTTTTACTGTGAATATGACCCTTGTCATTTGATTGAATATGGATACTGAAACTCTGTCATGTCCACCAACACAGAATCACCTTGCCTACTATTTAAGACAGAAAGTTTCCTTGGGAATTCATCCCTTTCTGGGTAATGGATGATTCAACTTTGGTATTAGCGTTCAGCCCGCACCAACTTAGTGCATCTTTAGTAATGGATGGAACTATTTCATCATCATCCATAACCATGGGAAGTTGGAGTGATTTCCTGATTGTCTTTAGTGTTAAATTCACTCGGGAATCCTGAACTGTCGCTTTGATCTTCTTCCTGTCAGTGTCCACAGTTGCTGATGAATAAAATTCCATTACTTCCTTTTTCCAAATCTTAGTTGGTTCTGAAACCAAGAACTCAAACCCATTTTATGAAATTAGGGTAATTACACCCTGGATGTCTTGTGAGGCTGTCGTGAACACCCCCCCCCCCCCACGAACAAGCTCATAACCTTCATTCACCTTGTCGTCCTTGTGGGGTGCCATTGACGAGAGGGAGAGAGAAGAGAAGAGAAGTGAATAACTATGTTGACACAAGGTCTAGAGTCTAGAAATCTGAAGGCGTAGTCGACCAGATTTTGTCTTTCTTATTTATAGTCGATTGGTAAAGGGTAGGTCAAGGGACGCACGTCGACATAAAATACTTAGGTCACGACAAAACTTAATTTTAGTCGCCATATTTATGTGTCGACATATCTATGTGTCGACATACTTTTGTTAGTGTCGACACGGGCTGTTCAAGTCTCGACATAGTTGTGTCGATACCTATTCTTCTATCGACGCAGATACTATTTTTGTGTAGACACATCCTTTTTCTTTGTTGACATAACATACTGAGTGTGTCGACAAAATTTTTTTGCATCGACACAAACTTTATACTTAGACATATTTCCTGAGAAATTTTGTACTGACATATTCTACTTAGGAATGCTTGTGCTTACCTACTCTAGGTTTAACATACCTAATTTAATTTTAAAATAATTGAATTTAGTTTCATCCAGAGGTTTTGTAAAAATATCAGCAATTTGATTATTTGTGTTTACAAATTCTAGACTAATATCTTCCTTCCCCACATGTTCTCTTATGAAATGAAACTTAATTTCTATATATTTGGTTCTACTGTGTGATACAGGATTCTTAGCAATAGAAATAACACTAGTTGAATCACAAAACAGTGGAATTCTACTTACCTTGATGTCATTATCTTCAAGTTGATGCTTTATCCACATCAATTGTGCACAACAGCTGCCTGCACCTATATATTCAGACTCAGCTGTTGATATAGCTACACTTATTTGCTTCTTGCTGCACTTTGACACTAACCTTCCACCTAGGAATTGAGAAGTTCCTGTAGTACTTTTTCTGTCTTCTTTGCATCCTGCAAAGTCTTCATCTAATAAGCCTGTAAGTAAGAAATCTCTATTTTTAGGGTACCAACGACCAAGATTTGGTGTGCCCTTAGGATATCCCAATAATCTCTTAACTGCAGTATAAGGCAAGCTTGGTACCTATCACAGACACATGTAGCATACATGATGTCAGGTATACTAGCAGTCAAGTAGAGTATGGATCAATTTATCCCTCTATACCAAGACTCGTTAACAGGTTTACCTGTCTCGTCTTTACTTATAAGCATACTTGTTCCCATTTGAGTTTTCATGGTGGAGGCTGAGTCCATTCCGTTTTTCTTAATCAACTACTTGGTGAACTTAGACTTGGATATGGACAATCCATCATCAGTCTGTCTTACTTGAAGTCCCAAGAAGAAATTCAGCTCACCCATACTGCTTATCTTAAACTTTCCTTGCATAAGTTTGGCAAACTTCTGATGCAGGTGGCCGACAGTTTGTAGGGAAGGGAAAGAGGAGCTGTGAGAAATAGAGGGGGAGGGAGAGAAGAGAGGTCGGCGGCCAAGGAGAGGAGGCAAAGGGAGGGAGAAGAAAACCAAGAAAGGGGAGAGGGAGGAGAAGGCCGAATATTGCCTAGGGGGAGGAAAGAGAGGAGGTGGCCGAGAGAGATTAAAGAGGGAGAGGAGGTGGCGGCTGTGGACTTGGCCGAGCCCTAAGGGGGGGAGAATATTGAGGAGGAGGAGGAGAAGGGAGAAAAGAGGTAGCCGAGATTGAGAAGAAAGGGGAGGGGGTGGCCGGCGGCCAAGGTAGAGAGAGGGAGAGAGGGGTTGGCCGAAATTTGCCGAAGAGGGGGGGAGGAGAATTCTCTCAAGAATCTCTAAGTTTTATTCAATTTCTTCATTCTTTTTCAATACTTAATCAAACAAAACATGGCTATATATAGCCTTACACCACTCAATCTCCTCCATACATATTTAGAACAAAATAAAAACAATTCCAAAATTAAAATGCATGAAAATGGAAGCAAATATATGATGGTTATAAGTATCCATCATAATTACAAGAATAAAATTATAATAATAAGATTGCATAGATTAAAACATTGCTTAAATAGAAATTGCCATAAATGGAAATTGCATAAAATGATAAAAGATAAATAATAAAATATATAATTTTAATTTTAATTTATAATTATATATTTTATTTAAAATGGTGCCGGCATAAAAGATAAATAATAAAATATATAATTATAATTTTAATTTATAATTATATATTTTATTTAAAATGTTGCCAGCATAAAAGATAAATAATAAAATATATAATTATAATTTAAATTTATAATTATATATTTTATTTAAAATGGTGCCGGCAGACGTCGTGCAAAATATGAAGCGGCGTTGGCGAAGGAGCATCACGACATTGACGAAGAAGCGTCGCGGCGTTGGCGAAGAGCGTCGTCATCAATTCTCCCACACTTAAAATCACTCATCTCCGATGAGTGGCCCGTGAGGGGGGAACAGTCAGAAGAAAGCAGCAACATTGGGGCTAGTCTGGCCATAAAAGTTGGAGGGTGCCAATTAGAAAATTGACATGAACCTCCCTCTAATACCAAATTGATGCAGGTGGCCGGCAGTTTGTAGGGAAGGGAAAGAGGAGCTGAGAGAAATAGAGGGGGAGGGAGAGAAGAGAGGCCGGCGGCCAAGGAGAGGAGGCAAAGGGAGGGAGAAGAAAACCAAGAAAGGGGAGAGGGAGGAGAAGGCCGAATATTGCCTAGGGGGAGGAAAGAGAGGAGGTGGCCGAGAGAGATTAAAGAGGGAGAGGAGGTGGCGGCTGTGGACTTGGCCGAGCCCTAAGGGGGGGAGAATATTGAGGAGGAGGAGGAGAAGGGAGAAAAGAGGTAGCCGAGATTGAGAAGAAAGGGGAGGGGGTGGCCGGCGGCCAAGGTAGAGAGAGGGAGAGAGGGGTTGGCTGAAATTTGCCAAAGAGGGGAGGGGAGGAGAATTCTCTCAAGAATCTCTAAGTTTTATTCAATTTCTTCATTCTTTTTCAATACTTAATCAAACAAAACATGGCTATATATAGCCTTACACCACTCAATCTCCTCCATACATATTTAGAACAAAATAAAAACAATTCCAAAATTAAAATGCATGAAAATGGAAGCAAATATATGATGGTTATAAGTATCCACCATAATTACAAGAATAAAATTATAATAATAAGATTGTTTAGATTAAAACATTGCTTAAATAGAAATTGCCATAAATGGAAATTGCAAAAAATGATAAAAGATAAATAATAAAATATATAATTATAATTTTAATTTATAATTATATATTTTATTTAAAATGGTGCCGGCATAAAAGATAAATAATAAAATATATAATTATAATTTTAATTTATAATTATATATTTTATTTAAAATGGTGCCGGCATAAAAGATAAATAATAAAATATATAATTTTAATTTTAATTTATAATTATATATTTTATTTAAAATGGTGCCGGCAAACGTCGTGCAAAATATGAAGCGGCGTTGGCGAAGGAGCATCACGACATTGACGAAGAAGCGTCGCGGCGTTGGCGAAGAGCGTCGTCATCAACTTCCTACAAAGGTTGTTTTCAGTAGATCCAAAGATAATGTCTTCAACATATATCTGAACTAGGATTATCTTACCTTTAGATTTCCTAAAGAATAGAGTTTTGTCTATCTTTCCTCTGAAGAATTTATTCTCAATAAGAATAGTAGATAAGGTTTCATACCAAGCCCTAGGGGCTTGTTTCAAACAATATAGAGATTTCCTAAGCCTATATACATAATCAGGATAATGAGAATCTACAAAACCTGAGGGTTGTTCAACATAGACTTCCTCTTTTAAGTCACCATTCAAAAATGTTGACTTTATATCCATCTGATATACCTTGAACCCTTGATAGGCAGCATAGGCCAAGAACAACCTTATAGCCTCCAACCTTGCCACTAGGACAAAGGTTTGATCAAAGTCAATCCCTTCCTATCGCCTGTAGCCTTTTGCTACAAGTCTGGCATTGTTCTTGATTATAGTGTCATTCTCATCAAGTTTGTTTCTGTAGATCCACTTGGTTCCAATAATGTTGTGATCTTTTAGGTTAGGAACCAGTTCCCAGACTTTACATCTTCTGAATTGATTCAGCTCTTCTTGCATAGCATTAATCCAGTTTGTGTCTAGAATGGCTTCTTCAAACTTCCAGGGTTCTATCTGTGACAAGAAACTTTAACATAAAACTGTGTTCATGTTCTTACTCCTGGTTAGTACACCTTTACTTGCATCATCAATGATTTGATGAGCTGGATGATCCTTTAGGTGTCTTCTTGCTGGAGGAAATCTTCCAACCTCTTGGCCTTCTTTAATTTCCTCAACCTGATGCTCCTCAAATTCTTCTTCATCCAGTGAGTCTTGTTCTCCCCCGGGACAACATGCATCCTTTTCTTCATCCAGCCTAGCAGGTGCTTCTTTATTGATAGTCAGCTTGTCCAGCCTACCCTTTAAACCTGTAGAACTACTAGAAGATCTAGACAATTCATTGTTAATCAACTTAGACTCATCAAATACTATATGGACAGATTCTTCTACAACTTGTGTAGTCAAGTTGTAGATCGTGTATGCCCTACTATTATTATTGTACCCAACAAATATCCCTTCTAGGGATTTTGCAACAAACTTAGTTTGGTAGTGCTTACCATTAACTAGGACATAACACTTGCTACCAAAGATTCTGAAGTAGGAAATTTTTGGTTTTCTACCTTTCAAAATCTGATAGGGAGTCATCTTATGTTTCTTATTGATGGAGGCTCTGTTGAGTACATGACATGCAGTATTTACTACCTCATCCTAGAAGTACTCAGGTAGAGTAGTGTCACTAAGTAGTGTTCTACTTGTCTCAATTAGAGTCCTATTCTTTCTTTCAGCAACACCATTTTCTGGGGTGTTCTAGGTGAGGAGGAACTCCTAATGAATCCCAAGTTCTTCACAAAACTTTGTCAAACATTCAGGCTGAAATTAGGTTCCATGGTCACTTTTGATTTTGACCATTGAATTGTTAAATTCATTCTGAATTTGTCTAACAAAGGTCTGGAAAACAGTAGGAGTTTCAGATTTCTATCTCAAGAAGAAAACCCATCTGAATCTAGAATAGTCATCCACAATAACTAAAAAGTATACTTTCCTACCAAGACTATGAACTGGCATAGGAACAAACAAATCCATATGCAAAAGATATAAACATCTCATTGAATCTTTGGTATCAAGTGCATGGAAAGAGGACTTCGTCTATTTGCCCTTTTGGCAAGCTGAACATACACCCTCTTTAATGCACTTGACTTGAGGACCATTCCTCACTAACCCCATGCTGAACAGCTGTCCTACTGACTTATAGTTCATATGAGCTAGCCTCTTGTGCCATTTGACACATAGTCAAGCTTTCTCTCCTGCAACTAGACAAATGGGTGAGATGTTAAACTCACAATCTAGGTTAAGACAATATACATTCCCTTTCCTAGTCCTAGTCAAAATGATCTCTTGATCACTTGACCTCCTTATTTGGCACTCCCCTTTGAGGAAAGAGATGACATAACCTAGATCACTAAGTTGACTTATGCTAATCAGGTTATGTTTTAGACCCTTCATATAAGCCAATTTAGTGATAGTAATTGAATCACTAGAAATGTTACCAAATCCTTTGAAGATTCCTTTTTCTGATCCACCAAAGATTACTTTTGGTCCATTCTCTATGGGTACAAAGTCCCTCAACATTCTTCTTGTTCTAGTCATGTGTCTGGAACATCCACTATCCAAGTACCATATAGGGGTATGGCCACTTGGATTCACCTGCATCAAATAAAGAATCACTTATCCTTAGAACCCAAATTATTAATGGGTCCTAGGTCCTTGTTAGTTTGAAATCCTGTAGCTATTCTGACAGGTAAAATATTCTTGGTTTTAACACTTGTGTTAAACCAACAATCCATGACAAAGTGGCCCACCTTCCCACAACACCAACACTCAAATCTATTGTACCTTCTTTTAGGTACAGTCATCACAACATTGTTGCCAACATTCCTTTTAAGTGTTGGTGCTGGAGTAGCATAACCCAAAGATTCCTTAAGAACATGATGGGTTTGCTTATAGAGTGGCTTATTGGCATCTGCACCCTTGCCCATGAGATTTCCATACTCATAGTGACCATGAGTAATATCATGATCATACCTATTTGTAGGTTGCATCACTTTCCTAAAGAAAATAGGGGGCTTTTTAGCTAGTGGTTGAACTGGTGCCTTACCTTTTCTATAAGAATTGGTGGCCATAGTTCTTCCCTTAAAACCTAGACTAGTCTTTCCTTTCTAAGAAATGAAATTGTCTATTAAGGGCAAGACAGATTTTGGCTTAGAAAATTTAACCACTATCTCTCTTTCTTTCTGGAGTCTTGCCTCCAGATTCTTGATATGATTTTCCTTGAAAGAGATTGTGCCCATCTGAATAACAGTTATGTTCTTCAGTTTGGAAACCTCCTTCTGTTTCAAATCTATTAGCTTGGCTTATTCTGATGCAACCTGCTTAAGAGATTCAATTTCCTTGGCCTGCTCTTTGATAAGAAACTTGCTCCTCTTCAGAGCTTACAACAACCCACCATACTCATTAATGAGTTGATGTACATCCCCCTCAGAATCAGAACCATCCACTTCTCTTGAAGTTGATGCTACTGATTTTGATCTAGTAAAATAATCTGAATCTAAGGGAGAATTGTATACCTTGCTTGGACCAGGCTTATCCTGGCACTGATCATTTTCTGACAGAGCAATCAGCCTTCTACAACAATAGTCTTCCACTCCATTTATGGAGTCCAACATTTGTAGGAATTCTAGTTCCCTAGAATCCTCTTCTTTTGAAAACAGCCCAACATATGCTTCTGCATCATCTTCTTCTCCATATCTTGAAGATGAAGAGTCTGTCCAACTCTTCTTCTTTTGAGCAACAAGGGATTTCTCCTTCTTGCCTTTCACTTGATGCTTCTTCTTATCCTTAGATTCAGTCTTCTTGTTTGGACAGTCAGCTATGACATGTCCAGGCCTGTTGTAACAATAAAAAACAATCTTAGAATTATTTTTTTACTAGGTTTTGAGGCATACCTGTCCTCCTTGGGAGTCTTCTTTTTCTTGTAATACTCATCCTTGGAGAAGGATGGAGATGGCCTGGTTCTCCATTTCTTCTTTTTCATGAACCTTTGAAACTGCCTTGTAAAGGCAGCAAAGTCCTCATCAGAGGTGTGGCTATCTGATGTGCTGTTGTCAGGATTTTCTTCTTCTGCCTCAGCACTCCTTCTGGGTGGAGATGAAGACTTTCTCCTACACTTTCTTGTGCCTTCAGCCTTGAAGGCTACTGACTTCTCTTTGTACTCAGACCTACTGCTTTTCTCCTCCTCTATTCTAGTAGTGAGCTGCCTTTCATAGGATAGCAGCTTTCCAAATAGTGTTGGTGTAGGTGTATCAGCAAGCCTGGCCATCTCTCTGATGGCACATATATTTGTGTCTCAGTCCTTTTTTAGTGATCTGATAAACTTGTCATTCAGTTCATTTGTGCTGAAGACTCTTCCATATGTCATCAGCTCATTTACTATCCGAAAGAATTTCTTGTAACATTCAGCTATGCTGTCAGACTTGGCTTGTCTAAAGCTCTCATATTCTTAATTTAGAATAGATTTCCTGTCTTCTCTGACTTCTTCAGTTCCGTCTATGTAGACAATCAAGGTGTCCCACATCTCCTTAGAGGTTTTGCAATGCACCAGATTCTGAAATATGGCATCATCTATAACATTTACAATAATGTTTTGTGCTCTTTTGTCTAATGTTGCCAGGATGATCTCATCCTTGGTCACCTCAGAATAACTCTTTGGGGTTCTAACATTTGCATCCAGAACTGATACCTTCATTGGAATGAAGGGGCCTTCTTGTACTGTGATGTAGATTCTTGGATCAGATGCTTCCATGAACAACCTGACCCTTTCCTTCCATATGCCAAAGCAATCTTTCCTGCAGATAGGTAGTTTCATAGATCCAAATTCCTTCTGATTCTCATTTAAACCCATTCTTGAAATCTGTTAATTGCCTTGGAGTAACACTCAAACTGTTAGGTCAATCTTTGAGTAACCTCCCTCTGATACCACTTGAAAGACTTGATTTCAAGAGCATAGACACGTAGAGGGGGGGGGGGTGAATAGGTTCTAATTATCTTTAAGAATTTTAGGAAATCAGCTTGTTCTAACTTAGCACAGATAATATAATTCAATACACAGCACAATAATCACAACACAGCATACACCAGATTTATAGTGGTTCCCCAAGGTATGGGTACATCCACTTTCCCTCTTCTCCTATATAGTAAAGAACTGGATTTGGCCCAACTTCCTTCCACTTTCTCAGATCCACAGATCTTACAACTCCGAACCAGATTGGTTCCTACAGCTCAGACTTATTGTTGGGTATTGTATCCACAATGTACCTGATTTGAAGAAGCCCCTGAACAAGCTAAGTTGAATTGACAATGTATTTGACGATCTTATATCAAGTTGTGCTTGCAGCTATTCCATGCTAAGTACACACCAATATCAGGGTACAATGGGTCAATATACACGGGTCTGCGGAACATAATTCCTCGTTGAGCAGATCAGTGTGTTGATTCACGTGTGCTCTCTCTATTGGAGTGTACTTATTTTCAAGTATAGGGTCAAGATAGATCAAGAGCAGAAGAGGGGAAAAGATGGGTCAAAGACCAAGTTCATAGAAAGGAAGAGAAAAATCATCTAAGTTTAAATTGGCGAGAATCACTAAGTCATTCCCGCCGACTTCGACTGGAGTCACTTGTGATTCTCGCCGATTCGACGGGAATCAGGCTTATTTCCCGCCGACCTATTCCGGATGACTGTTTTCCTTCAGAAATTCTGCTAAGGCAGAATCAACGGGAATCACCTAGTGATTCTCGCCGACTTCAACGAGAATCGTTCTGATTCCCGCCGTTTCGACGAGAATTAGGTTGCATTCCCGCCGATTTCGCGATTCGTGAGTGATTCCCGCCGACTTCGACGGGAATCATCAACGATTCTCGCCGATTTTGCCTTAGGCAATTTTCGCCTGTTTGCTGGACCGAACAAGGAAGCCTTGCGCTGTTTTGGTCGGGGCTAGGGTTTTTCCTTGTGGGCCCCACAACGGTCTTTAGGGTTGGCTCGGGTATATATATATGCTTATTTCGAATATCTACAGTAACTATTCACGCGAAATCCAACAACCGACGCCGTGCCCTAGCAGATGGCAAAATACCGCCGATCGCTGTCGCCGCTCGCAAGCTAGTCGCCGCCGCTGATCTCAGAGGTCCTCTTTGATCTTCTAACGACAGGACCGAGGCAAGCCTAGCATCTCACGCTTCTCTATCGAGATCTCTTGTCTCTTGATTCGTTGAACGAGATTTGTTCTTCATTCTAAATCGATTGAGACGACTGATCCGACTGAGATCGTTCGTAGACCTTGCTTGCTTCGCCAAGAAGTTTGGATCTACAGAGCATCGCCGCCGCAATCGCTTACTGCCACCGATCTTGAAAATATCCTCTCCAAGAGAGTACTCCGGTCGTGGACTCTTCGTCTCTTTAGAGAAAACATCAACGAACGAAGAGCGATATCGGATTATCCATAAGTTTGTTTGTATTTCTTGTACATTCAATTTTTTTTTTGTTGTCAAGGAATTTTATTCCTAGTTGTAAGGGTTGGGTGCAACCCTTGGTGGAGGAGTAGTGACTCCGTTGGTTAGAAGGGTTCCTTCCGTAGTGTGAGGATTGGATTTAAATCCGGTTGGTGAAGTGACCGAGTCGTCCCTTGGTGGGAGATAGGTTGAAGGGGGAGAGTGGACGTACCCAAATCAGGGAACCACTATAATTGCTTGTGTGCTTTTCTGTGCTGTGTTTGTTTACTTGTGCAGGTAATTTAAATTTTGCAAAAGACTGAACGACACCTATCCCCCCCATAGGTGGACTTAGTCGACACGAGAAACTTAAAAGTGGTATCAGAGGGAGGTTACTCGTCAATAAGGTTAACACCTTGAGTAAGATCCCGTGTCTAGTGTCAAGAAGAAAGAAGATCTCTGAAATGGAAGGACTCAAGTATTCAGGGAAGATCGCAGTGTGCACCAAGCTGAACGTTCCTATCTTGAAGGAAAGGATCAGGTACTACATGGAAGCAGTCGACCCCCGACTCTTTAAGATAGTGGAGGAGGGACCTTTTATCCCCACTAAGGCCTCTACCATTGATCCAACCAAGAAAGTGCCCAAGAAACTTTTCGAAATGGATAAGGATGAGATGGTGCTTTTTGGACTTGACAAGAAAGCTCAGAACATTCTAGTAAGCGCCATCGATGATTCCATGATGAAGATTTTCTGCAACTGCAGGACTGCCAAGGATATATGGCATTGCCTTATCATACTGATGGAAGGCATAGATGAAGTAAGGGATGATCGAAGATCCCATCTGAACCAGAAGTTGATGCGTGTAAATACGGCAAGCGCACCGGTCGCATAAGTAATAAAGTTTTGGGAATGAATCCCTGAGTGTCGGTCTCTAGAGGAATGCAATTAGCATAGAACAACGAACGATCCGAAATTATTGTTATGAGAGTTAAATAAACAAAGGAAAATAAGAGGCTTTGAAAGTGGTTTTGCAGACAAAGAAACTAAAGCGAACTATGCGGGTCGCAATCACCGCTTCACAAGGCGAAATGGATGTAACGGCCGCGATGCCGTACTTCGGTAAGGCGAATGGACGGTGAGCCAGTGAATGAGGTGTTTAGTGCGGAGTGCAATCGAATGGAACGACAGAACGGAGTGAAGTGAGATGGAGCGAGGCGCATCAAATCACAATTCTCACAAGCAAGATTAAACAACAGAAATCTAATTAAAACAACTAGAGATTGAAGTTCATTGCAAGCTTAAGTAACTTCATACAATAAGAGAGATGGAGGAAGATTAAACTAAGAAAGTGAAGATCCACCGCGGTTGTTGGCCGGAGGTGCGGGTTGTCAATCCACTTCCACGCGCAGTCCGAGGAGGCTTCCGGTACCGACGAGCTATCACCTCGAGGGCCTTTAAGTCCATTCTCTAGGTTTTCTTCATCATCTTCCTCGATAGAAAGCTCGGAGAAGAGGTCTTTAATGGCAGGGAGGATCACCGGAGGATGCGGCACACTTTAGAATCGCCGAAAAATGATCTCCCGATGGTAGGGATGAAGGTGGAGGTCGATGGAGCTCCAGGGATGCGGAACGGCGAAGTGGAGGCAAGGTCGGTCCAGTCCGTCATGCCCTAATTCACGGATCAGGCCAATTTATAGAAGCAGAGTTAAATAGTGTGCACGACCACAGGCGCATGACCAGTGGTCGTGCGTGAACAAAGTCAGCGCCCGTACGGAAACAATATGTAGAACCTGCACCAGGAAATCAAAGCTTGCGCACGATCAGCAGCGCACGATCAGTGATCGTGCGCGGTATAGCAGGTGAACGTGCGATATGGAGGCAGAACTTGCACAAAAGAGGTCATGACTACGCACGATCGGTAACGCACGAGCAGTGATCGTGCGCGGTATAGCTGGTGATCGTGCGATATGGCAGGGCAGAACTATCACAGGAGAAGTCATACTGCGCACGATCGGTGATCGTGCGCCAAAGAGGTCGATGGTCGTGCGTGGGTAAAAACGCATGACCACTGACTCCTTTGCCAAAAATGGTGAAAGCCCTATCCCGGACGCCCACATGATCCCCGAAACTGCAAGAAAACTGGACGGGTTGTCGATCATGGCTGTCACAGATATCAATAAAATGCACAGCAAGAGGGAAATACACACACGCACAGAAATAGGCTAATAAAGTGCACAAGACGTGGAATGTCGCAGCGAACCAAAAGGAGTGCTAATGGCGCTAAATGGTAGTGCAATGTCATTAAATGAAGCCTAGATGAGTCCAGAATTCGGTATGAAATGGGGACTCATCAGAAGTACGAGGCCTTAAGGCAAGGTCCCAAGGAAGAAATAGGAGTGACATTCGAGAACTTCTTGAAGATTATCAATGCCCTGAAGGGTTATGGCCGAGTGTTCACCGATTATGAACTAAATGACAAATTCCTTAGATCCCTTACTAAGGATTGGGACACCAAGATCTGCGCCATTAGAGAATTTGGCAAGCTGGCAGAATCTGATCCTAAGATTCTGTTTGGGAAACTTTTGTCCTATGAGCTTCAGCTGAACACCAGAAAAGCTGAAGAGGAAGCCGATAAAGCCGCTACTAGAGAAAAGACTGTGGCCCTGAAAGCCAATCAATCAAGGAAAGGAAAGGGTGCAGCCCCGTCCCGCTCTCGGAAAAAGGATGAGGAAGAAGACTCTAAGCCATGCTCTTCCGGCTCAGAGCTATCTGAAGAAGACTTCTCCCTCATCACTCGGGAGTTCAAGAAGTTCCTCAAGTTGAGAAATCAAAGAAAGAGAGACGGCTCCTCCTCTAGACATCAGAAGAAGAATTATTCTTCTGACAGGTATGAATCCAAACAGAACAAACATCGCTTTGATGACATTATTTTCTTTGGATGCAATAAGCCCGGCCACATCGTTGCTGACTGCCACCAAAGCAAGAGAGATAAGGGGAAGGGAGAGGAGCACAGGTCCTCTAGAGATAAGAAGAAGGAGAGGAGCTACATTGCCATAAAGCCAATGACACTGAGTGAATTTGATTCGTCAAACTCCAGTGATGATGAGGAAGCCTACTTCGGGCTAGTGGGTCGCTCTGACTCAGAAGGATACTGCCCCCCATTTACTTGGAAGGTAAAAGATCGTACCCCCATCTCTGACTCTGACTCTGAGTCTCCTGATGATGATCTCGAGGACAACCCATCTGCCCGTGAAGCTAAGCTCCTCGAAAAGTATGAGCTTCTGCTCAATACTTTTGAGGAATGCCACAAGAGGTTGAGGGCTCAAAAAAGGGAAGTCAAATTCCATAAGGCTGAGGGTGTGTCTCTAAGAGAAGAGATAACTAGCTTGATCTCTCTCCGACAGGAACACCTGGGCCTGACTTCTGAGCACTCAGAGTCACTAAGGCTCCTTGACCAAAAACAAGAAGAAAATAACAAGTTGGAAGAACAGCTTGCGGCAGAAAGGAAGATTGTCAAAATCTTCTCCATGCCCAAGACCATTCTTCCTCTGGTTGATGAATTCTCTGCTCAGTCTAAGGGGGCTTGCTTAGGGCATGTGGGTGTGCCTGGTAAATCATCCAGAAGAAACAGAAAACAGAGGAAAATTAAGGCCTCCAAGAAGGCCTCTGCTGCAGAAAAGGGAAAGGCCCCACTCAATCCTGTTACATTCAGAAAGCTTGGCTTTCCTTGCAATGAGCAGGACTTTGAGTCAACCTATGTCCACTTATTCCAGCCCTCGGTTGAAAAGCCCAAGAGCCAGTATGACGGCTGGACCTTCCCCCGAAACTACGGTGTGAGTGTCTTCAAGGCACTTTATGAGGAAATCCAAGGGGAGAATTATGGCCACTTCTCTAGCGGCCATAAAAGGAAGCAGGCACCCAAAGCCAAGCTTGTTATACTGAAGGAACAGGAAGTGAAGAAATCATGTGACTGCTGTCATCATGATGCCTCCACCTCCAGATCCAAGGCCCCGGCTAGACCCACCGTTCCCAGGGCGAAGCTGGAGCCTAGGAAGCGGTACAACAGGTTTGATTGTTGGTGATGTGGCAAAGTTGGTAACTTTGTCGTGGATTGTTGGTTTAATCCAAGATTCAACGAGACTCCTCATGTTAGCCATGCGAGGCCGACCACTCGTAGGGTTAACCACCCGAGGGGGAGTGTGCTAACAAGGAATCTAGGACCAAAGTTCGATTGGGTTCCTAAGGGAAACTGAATCTGTTTTGCAGGTACGTCCAAGGGCAACCAAAACGCCAATCTGGTACTTGGACAGTGGATGTTCACGGTATATGACCGGGACAAGAAGCCTGTTGCGTGATTACTCCCCAGCCGAAAATGGACCCAAATTCATCTTTGGAGGATCTGATCGAGGAGTCACCAGAGGTTATGGTATGATTTCCAACGGTGTATTCTCTATCACTTATGTTGAAGGGTTAAACCATAACCTGATAAGTGTAAGCCAATTGTGTGATAAAGGATACAACATTAAGTTCTTGAAAATATCGTGTGCCTCTTCGGAGACGGTATTCACTGGCATTCGGAGCAGAAATATCTTTTGTTAAGATTTTCTTAGCTTAGATTCTTCTACCCCGTGTGCCTAGTAGTAAAAGGCAGTGCATCTCTTTGTGAACAATTACACAAGAGATTAGCACATATTAAATTCAAGACAATTAATATGTTGTTTTCTAAGAACTTAGTAAGGGATGCCCTTACTATTAAGTGCATCAAAGATAGCCCATGTCCTGCATGCTAGAAGGGCAAACAGACTCAGGCTACCTTTAAGGGAATTGCAGAAAAAGACTCCTCCAGATGTCTCTATCTTCTGCAAATGGACTTGTTCGGTCCAGTGCAAGTTCATAGCTTAGGAGGCAAATCGTATACGCTAGTGATTGTTGATGATTACTCTCGGTTTACGTGGGTGTTCTTTTTGAAACGAAAGTTAGATACGTTTGACATCTTCACTAATTTTGTCAAGCAGATCCAGAACGAACTTAACTGCTCCGTGGTCAAAATCAGAAGTGACCATGGAACAGAATTCGAGTCTGGTGTTATGATAGAATTCTGTGAAGAACATGGTATCTTTCATGAGTTTTCCTCCCCGCGTACTCCTCAGCAAAACGGAGTTACGGAGAGGAGAAATAGAACGCTCATTGAAGCATGTACGACAATGTTGAATGACGCCTCTCTTCCAGAGTACTTCTGGGCAGAGGCTGTCAACACGGCTTGTCATGTGCAGAACCGAGCATTGATCAACAAGAATCATCGTAAGACGCCTTATGAGCTATTGAAAGGCAGGAAACCGACCATGTACTATTTAAGGATTTTTTGCTGTAGATGTTATGTACTTAATAATGGGAAGTACCCACATACTAAATTCGGAGAAAAATGCTTCGAAGGCATCTTCATGGGCTATAGTAGCCATAGTCGGGAATATAGGGGCTTCAATAAGAAAACCCTAGTGGTAGAGGAGTCCATTAATGTTGTTTTTGATGAAGGAAGCTTGCTTCATAGCAATTCTTCCTGTGGCATTCTTGAAGATGCAGGTGCAAGGCTTGAACAGCTAAGTATCGATGAGACTGCAAAAGGTGCAACTCCCAAGTACGTCAAGGTTTCCACCTCAACGCCAACTAGATAAGTTGACGATCATGATGGAGAAAATCTCCCAGAAGAAGGAGAAGCCCGAGAAGCTATCAGAGCTCCAGATGCCAGACTCCTCGAGCTCCGACACGTGAGGGATAATCCAAGAGATCAGATCATAGGAGATCCTCGTGACGGTGTCAGAACTCGAAGAGGTACAATTAACGAGATTTTGCAGGTTAGTTTTCTGTCACAGATTGAGCCAAAGAAGTTCGACGAAGCGAACAAAGATGCGTAATGGATATTGACCATGCAAGATGAACTGCATCAATTCGAACGATGCAATGTCTTGACGCTTGTTCCAAGACCAAAGAACCAGAATGTGATCGACACCAAGTGGATCTTCAGAAATAAATTGGATGAACACGGTGTCATCATCAAGAACAAGGCCAGACTGGTTGCATAAGGCTAGAAAAAGGAGGAAGGGATTGACTTCGACCAAACCTTTGCACCAGTTGCAAGGCTGGAGGTGATCGGATTGTTCCTGGCATATGCCTCTCACAAAGGATTCACTGTCTATCAGATGGACATGAAATCTGCATTCCTAAATGGAAATTTGAAAGAGGAAGTATATGTCGCGCAACCCCCAGGTTTTGTTAATCCCTCATTTCCTAATCATGTTTATTTTCTTAATAAAGCATTATATGGCTTAAAACAAGCTTCTCGAGCTTGTTATGAGACTCTGTCTAGTTTTCTTCTTGAGAACAAGTTTTCGAGAGGAAAAATAGATAAGACATTGTTTCTTAGGGAAGTCAAAAGCAAGATCTTGCTGGTGCAAATCTATGTCGATGACATAATATTCGGCTCTATGGACAACAATCTTTGCGAGAAGTTTTCTAAACTTATGCAAGAAAAGTTTGAAATGACCAGCATGGGAGAGATAAAGTATTTCTTGGGACTTCAAGTGAAATAATCTGAGGATGGAATTTTCATTTCTCAGACGAAGTTCACAAATGAACTCCTCAAGAAATTCGTAATGGAGAATGCAACCTCTATGAGGACTCCAATGGGATCCACTGTGTTTCTGGAAAAGGATGAGAAAGGGAAACCTTTTGATGAAACCAAATACAAAAGCATAATTGGATCCCTACTCTACCTTACTACTAGTAGACAGGATATTATGTTTTCCACATACGTTTTTGCCAGATATCAGGTGAACACTAAGGAATCTCATTATGTCACTGCAAAGCGAATTCTTAGATACCTTAAAGGTACACCAAATCTTGGCTTGTGGTATCCAAGAAACAATGATGTCGAGCTGATAGGCTTTTCAGATGCTGACTTTGCAGGAAGCAAGGATGATAGGAAAAGCACTTCCGGGACATGCCAATTACTCGGAAGAAGGCTTATTTCATTGAACAGTAAAAAGCAGAATTGTGTCGCAACCTCTACGGCTGAATCTGAGTACATCTCAGCAGGTAGCTGTTGCGCACAACTTCTATGGATCAGAAGTCAGCTCAAAGATTATGACTTATAGTTCAGATAAGTTCCGATGTATTGCGACTCCTCGAGCGCAATAGTAATTGCGAACAATCCTGTGTCGCACATTAGAACAAAGCATATTGAAGTGCGCTATCACTTCATTCGGGAGCATGTGGAAAACAAAGATATATCTCTCTGCTATGTCCCTACGGATAAGTAGGTTGCAGATATCTTCACGAAGCCCTTAGACGAGGCAGAGTTCAGTCTCTTCAAAACTAAACTCGGCATGCTGAACTATGAAGATTGAAGACTGTAAGGCTCAAGGCTCTTGGATCAAGGGGGAGCATCAGCAAGGAACTCAAGCTCGAGCATGGATATAAGATATGAGCGGGAGCATGTGGCTCCAAGTGAAGTCCCAAAGTTGCAGAAGCAAAAAAGTGGAAGATTACCCTCTAAGCTAAGGCTAAGGTGGCTGCCAATGTTAAGTATGCTCTCAGGAAAATGGTAATGAATTTCACTCTCAACTGAATTCTTAGTTAATGATTTTCATTCCCATATGTTCTATTCACCTTATCTTGTAGGCTTTAGGCTTCTTCAAATAGGGGGAGATTGTTGAGTATTGTATCCACAATGTACCTGATTTGAAGAAGCCCCTGAACAAGCTAAGTTGAATTGACAATGTATTTGACGATCTTTTATCAAGTTGTGCTTGCAGCTATTCCATGCTAAGTACACACCAATGTTAGGGTGCAGTGGGTCAATATACATGGGTCTGCGCAACGTAATCCCTCGTTGAGCAGATAAGTGTGTCTACTCACGTGTGCTCTCTCTATTGGAGTGTACTTATTTTCAAGTATAGGGTCAAGATAGATCAAGAGCAGAAGAGGAGCAAAGATGGGTAAAATACCAAGTCCATAAGAAGGAAGAGAAAAATCGTCTAAGTTAAAATCGGCGAGAATCACTAATTCATTCCCGCCGACTTTGACGGGAGTCACTTGTGATTCTCGCCGATTTGATGGGAATCAGGCTTCTTTCCCGCTGACCTCTTCCGGATGACTGTTTTCCTTCAGAAATTCTGCTAAGGCAGAATCGATGGGAATCACCAAGTGATTCTCGCCGACTTCGACGAGAGTCGTTCTGATTCCCACCGATTCGACGAGAATCAGGTTGCATTCCCGTCGATTCCCGCATGGTGACTAGTTTTACAACTGGAAATTGGCCAAGGCAGAATCGACTGGAATCGTGAGTGATTCCCGCCGAATTCGACGGGAATCACAAACGATTCTCGCAGATTTTGCCTTAGACAATTTTCTCTTGTTTGCTGGACCGAACCAGGAAGCCGTGCGCTGTTTCGTCCGGGGCTCGGGTTTTTCATTGTGGGCCCCACAATGGTCTTTAGGGTTGGCTCGCGTATATATACATGCTTATTTCGAACATCTACAGTAACTATTCACGCGAAATCCAACTGCCGACGTCGTGCCCTAGCAGATCGCGAAATACCACTGATCGCTGTCGCCGCTCGCAAGCTAATCGCCGCCGCTGATCTCAAAGGTCCTCTTTGATCTTCCGACGACAGGACTGAGGCAATCCTAGCGTCTCATGCTTCTCTCTCGAGATCTCTTGTCTCTCGATTCGGTTAATGAGGTTTATTCTTCATTCCGAATCGATTGAGACTACTGATCCGACTGAGATCGTTCGTAGACCTTGCTTGCTTCTTCAAGAAGTTTGGATCTACAGAGCATCGCCGCCACAATCGCTTGCCGCTGCTGATCTTGACAAGATCCTCTCCATGAGATTACTCCGGTCGTGGACTCTTCGCCTCTTTCAAGAAAGCATCAACGATCGAAGAGCGACATCGGATTCTCCACAAGTTTGTTTGTATTTCTTGTACATTCAATTTTTGTTTTGTTGTAAAGGAATTTTATTCCTAATTATAAGGGTTGGGTGCAACCCGTGGTGGAGGAGTAGTGTCTCCGTTGGTTGGAAGGGTTCCTTCCATAGTACGAGGATTGGATTTAAATTCGGTTGGTGAAGTGACCGAGTCATCCCTTGGTGGGAGATAGGTCGAAGGGGGAGAGTGGACATACCCAAATCGGGGAACCACTATAATTGCTTGTGTGATTTTATGTGCTGTGTTTGTTTACTTGTGCAGGTAATTTAAATTCCTCAAAATACTGCACGACACCTATCTCCCCCATAGGTGGACTTAGTCGACAATAGATACTTACAAGTCTTACCTCAGATTCTTCCCAAGAATCCTCCCTGAGGCCTCAGCCCGACTTCAGCCTTTATCAATAGGCTTACAACTATGACTTTCACAAGTCCTACACTTCAGGCACTCAGCCCTACCTCAGCCTTTATAATTACAGGCTTACAACTCAGATCCTACAAAAGATCATACAAGAAATTTAATGTTTTAAAGGTTGCAAAAATTTCACAAGATAGAACTCTTTATTGGTGTGAGCTTCTTAATCAGTATTTGAATAAACTGAATCTTCAGATCCAACCTGACTTAACTGTTTCAAAGCTTCTTGATTGAACAAAATAAGGTGGATTTTCACTTGATGTAGAAGTTAATCTTTAGATAGCTCCTTCCTTAAATTTAGAATTAAATCTGAATCTTTCTTACAGATTGTTTTAGATCTGCCTTCTTAAGGGTTTCCCCTTTACTTGATGTCAAACTCTCTTTCCCGTAATTGCTTGATTACTTAGTTAATTCTTTTGTTGTCTTGGATCAGTCCCTTATATAGAGTTTCCTCATGATTACTGGCTGATCCGGTTTGTAACAACCTTCTGACAGTTTTGACAAAGGTGTCAGACCTGTTTGTTATGACAGCTGTCGAGTCACCAGTCATGACAGTTGATTCCTCAAAGACTTTACAACTCAACATGATCCACTCAGCAAACTGCTTCACATGTGTCGACACAAAAAGACTAAGTATTTACATAAGTCTTGATGATGTCGACACAGCACTCTATGTGTTGACATAGTCATTCTTCTACTTCTCGACACAACTTATGTTTGTATGTGTCGACACAACTGCTCCTGGTCTCGACATAACTGATGCAGATAGATGGCGTTGAGTGTATGTCCAGACATTGTTGAGTTTGTGTCGACACAAGTCTTGTGTGTCGACACAAGCCTTCAGACCCAGTATAACTGTTGTTGTAAGATGGCATTGAGTGTGTGTCGATAAAAGTCTTGTGTGTCGACACAAACCTTCTTCAGGTGTCGACACAATTTCTAAGTGTCGACACGTGCCTTTATTCCGGTGTCAACATAACTCCTGGGTGTCGACACAGCTTCTTCTTGAGGTGTCGACACAATTCCTGCCTTAGGTGTCGACACAAGTCTGGGTATCGACACAACTTCTTCTTCAGGTGTCGACACATTGCCTGGGTGTCGACACAGCTTTGCTTCTAGTGTCGACACAACTTCTGGGTGTCGACACAATTATTCACAAGTGTCGACACTTGTACTTAGAGAATTTTCTTGCAAACCTTACACCTGCACAATGAAACTCAAACGTACATCAAATACAAATTGATGTATATCAATGAGTAAGATGAGGCTTCTCCAAATCTGGTACATATTTTACAGTGTACCCAACACGACACCTTCGCTTACCGAAGAATGGCATTTCGGTTGTGCAATGCGCAAGCTACATTACAGCGATGTATGCTCACTATCTTCGATAAGTACGTAGAAAGAATTATGGATGTATTTATGGATGATTTTCGGTGTTCGGCGATGCCTTTGATTGTTGCTTAGAAAACCTCGAAAAAGTCTTAGAAAGATGCAAAGAAACTAACCTTGCCCTAAATTGGGAAAAATGGTATTTTATGGTGGGGGAAGGGTTAGTTCTGGGTCATAATATTTCTACGAGAGGAATTGAAGTAGACATAACTAAAATAGAAGTTATCGAGAAGCTGCGACCGCCTACAAATGTCAAAGCTATAAGAAGTTTCTTAGGACACATTGGTTTCTACCGCCGCTTCATAAATGACTTCTCCAAAATTACCAAACCCCTTGCTGAACTCTTAGAAAAAGATGACCTTTTTATTTTTGATGACCTTTGCCTATCTGCCTTTGAAACAATTGATGATAAGTTAATTAATGCCCCAATTATGATAGCTCCGGTGTGGGATCCTCCTTTTGAGATAATGTGCGATGCGAGTAGTTTTACAGTGGGAGCCGTACTAGGACAAAGAATATCTAAAAACTTCCACCTCATCTATTATGCAATTAAAACACTTACATTGACACAAGAGAATTATACCACGACCGAGAAGGAGCTCCTAGCTTTTGTTTTCGCTTTTTATAAATTCCGTCCTTATATTACGCTTTCAAAAATTATAGTTTTTACGGACCACTCGGCCCTCAAGTATCTTCTTGTTAAGACGAATGCCAAGCCGCGCCTGATTCACAGGGTCTTGCTCCTCCAGGAGTTTGACTTGGAAATCCGTGATAAGCGAGGAGCCGAGAATTTTGTCGTTGACCATCTCTCACGATTAGATAATCCATATATAGAAAATTGAGATGAAAAATCTTTTAATGATAATTTTCCTGATGAGAAGCTGCATTGAATTAACACTTCTCCTGCCCCCTGGTTTGCAAACATTGCCAACTATTTAGTTGCTTGTGTCCTCCCGAAGGAGTTTTTCTCTCATCAGAAGAAGAAATTCTTTTCTGAGTTGAAGAACTATTTCTGGGAGGACACGCATCTTTTTCTAGTTTGTGCGGACCAGGTGATAAGGATATGTGTTTCTTTTGAATAAGGATTAGATATTTTAAAACATTTGCATGAAGGACTGACTGGTGGTCACTATCAAGCTGCTCGCACCGCCCATAAAGTGCTTTGCGCAGGCTTTTACTGGCCTAGCCTGTTTAAAGACGCGCAAGCCTTTGTGAGTTGGTGTGATAATTTTCAACAGTCGGGAAATATTTCCAATAAAAATAAAATGCCACAAAATTATTTCCTCGAGTATGAAGTTTTCGATCTCCGAGGAATTGATTTTGTTGGCCCCGTTCCTTCTAGCTTCGGGAACAAATACATCTTAGTTGCCGTCAATTATATTTCACGATGGGCTGAAGCCCAAGCTCTTCCTACTAATGACTCCCGAGTCATAATTACTTTCTTAAAAAAATTATTTTCTCGATTTGGTATGCCACGAGCCATCGTTAGTAATAGGGGTTCACTTTTTTGTGACGCGTAGTTTTCCAAAACTCTTATAAAATACGGCGTTATACATAAGCTTTCAACTGCCTTCTGTTGGGTACACTGGAAATTGTGTACCAGATTTGGAGAGGCCTCACTGTACTCAATGATATACATATATTTTTGTTTGATGGGCTGTTGAGTTTCAGTGTGCCGGTTTAAGAAATGCAGGAAAATTTCTAAGTACAAGTGTCGACACTTGTAAGGAATTGTGTCGATACCTGAAGTAGGAGATGTGTCGACACCCGGGAGTTATGTCGACACCAGAAGCAAGGGCTCTGTCGACACCCAGGAATTGTGTCGACACCTGAAGCAGGAGTTGTGTCGACACACGAGACTTGTGTCGACACACACTAAACGCCATCTATCAATAATAGCTATACTGAGTCTGAAAGGCTTGTGTCGACACATAGGACTTATGTCGACACACACTCAACGATGTCTAGAAACACACTCAACGACGTCTGGACATACACTTAACACCATATATCAACATCAGCTCTATCAAGACCAGGAGCAGTTGTGTCGACACACAGGACTTGTATCGACACATACAACAGAAGCTGTGTCGAGAAGATAAAGAATGAGTGTGTCGACACATTGGAAGCTGTGTCGACATCATCAAGAATTGTGTCGACACATGGTCAATTTGTGTCGACACATTTGAAGTAGTTGGCTAACAGTGTCCTGTTGAGAAAGAAATTTTAATGAAGGGTAAGTTGTCACGACTGAAGACTTGACAACTGTCATTAGTAACAAGTCTGACACATCTGTCAGTATTGTCAGAAGGCCGTTATAAACCGGATCAGCCAGTAATCGTGGATGAACTCTATATAAAGGGCTGATCCATAACAACCAGAACGATTGAACAGAATAAATATATACAACTAACATCAAGTAAGGGAGAGCAAGAGCCTAACCTAGAAGAAGGCAGATCCTGAACAAGTCTGCAAGAAAGATTCAGATCTGATTCTGAATTTAAGAGGAAGCTGATTAAAGATCAACTTCAACACCAAGTAAAGATCAACCTTATTTTGTTCAAATTCAAGAAGCTTTGAAGAAGCTAAGTCAGGTTGGATCTGAAGTATTCAGGAATTCAAGAACTAATCAAGAAGCTCTCACCCATTTAGGTTTCAATCTGGGTGAAATTTATATTTCATTAAATAAACTTTTTATTGCATGATCTTATATAGATCTGAGTTGTAAGCCTGTATTTATAAAGGTTGAGGTAGGGCTGAGTGCCTAAGGTGTAGGACTTGTTAAAGTCTTGTTGTAGGCTTGGAGATAAAGGCTAAGGTAGGGTTGTTGCCTGAGGTAGGGTTCTTGGGAAGAATCTTAGGTAGGACTTGAAGAAGTCTAAGCTGTAGAAACCTATCAGGTTCTGAGTTGTAAGATCTGTGGATCTGAGATAGTGGAAGGAAGTTTTGCTGAATCCAGTTCTCTACTGGATAATCGAAGGGGGAAAGTGGATGTACCCACAAATTGGGGAACAACTATAAATCTTTTTGTGCTGTGCTGTGTTTATTTTTCTGAGAACTGTGATTTTATAAGCTGTGTTAGATCTTGTTAATTGCCTAAATAATTAAAAACATTTGAACCTATTCACCCCCCTAGGTGTCTAGGCTCTTGAAATCAAATCTTTTAAGTGGTATCATCGGGAGGTTACTGAAAATTAGACCTAACAGTCTGAGTAAATCTCAAAGGCAATTAACAATTAGCCAGAATGGGTTCAAATGAGAATCAGAAGGAATTTGGATCCATGAAACTGCCCATGTGCAGGAAAAAAACTTTGGGATATAGAAAGAAAGGGTCAGATTGTTCATGGAAGCATCTGATCCTAGAATCTACATCACAGTACAAGAAGGTCCTTTCATTCCAATTAATACATCAGCTCTTGATGCTAATCTCAAAACCCCTAAGAGCTAATCTGAAATGACTAAGGATGAGATCATCCTAGAAACTTTAGACAAGAGAGCACAAAACATAATTGTGAGTGCTATAGATGATGCCATATTTAAGAATTTGGTACATTACAAAACCTCTAAGGAGATGTGGGACACCTTGATTGTCTACATAGAGGGAACTGAAGAAGTTAGAGAGGATAAGAAATCTATGTTGAATCAAGAATATGAAATCTTCAGACAAGCTAAGTCAGACAACATAGCAGAATGTTACAAGAAGTCGTATAGAATTGTAAATGAGCTGATGACCTATGGAAGAGTCTTTAGCACATATAAATTGAATGATAAGTTTCTCAGGTCACTGACCAAGGACTGGGATAGAAAAATATGTTCCATCAGAGAGGTGACCAGGCTTGTTAATACACCTCCACCAACCTTATTTGGAAAACTGTTATTTTATGAGATGCAGCTCACTACAAGAAAGGAGGAGGAGAAAAGCAGTAGGTCCTAGTATAAAGACAAGTCAGTAGCCTTCAAAGCTGAAGCCACAAGAAAGGGTAGGAGAAAGTCTCCTTCTCCACATAGAAGAAGTACTGAGGCTGAGGCAGAAAATCCTGACATTAGTACATCAGACAGCCACAATTCTGATGAAGACTTTGCTGCCTTTACAAGGCCGTTTCAGAGGTTCATGAAGAAGAAGAAATGGAGAACCAATCCATCTTCATCCTCCTTCAAGGATGATTATTACAAGAAGAAGAAGACTTCTAAGGAGGACAAGTATTCCTCTAATCCTAGTAAACAAACTATCTCTAAAATTGTTTGTTATTGCTACAACAGGCCTGGAAAGGTCATAGCTGACTATCCTGATAAGAGAAAGGAGACTAAGGATAAGAAGAAGCCTCAAAATAAGGGCAAGAAGGAGAAATCCTTGGTTGCTCCGAAGCAGAAGAGTTGGACTGACTCTTCATCCTCAGAATCTGGAGAAGAGGATTATGCAGAAGCTTATATTGGGCTGTTTACTACAGAAGAGGATTCTATGGAATCAGAATTCTTGCAAATGCTGGATTCCATAAATGGAGGTGAAGACTATTGTTGTAGAGGGCTGATTGCTCTTTCAGAAGAAGATTAGTGCCCTGATCAGCTTGGTCCAAGTAAGGTATACAATCCATCCTTAGCTTCTGATTATTTTACTGGATCAGAATCAGTAGCATCAACATCAAGAGAAGTGGATGGTTCTAAATCTGAGGGGGATGTATATCAATTAATTGATGAGTATTGTGGTTTGTTGCAAGCTCTTAAGAGTAGTAAATTCCTTGTCAAGAAGCAGGCCAAGGAAATTGAATCTCTCAAACAATCTGTATCAAATTCAGCCAAACTGATAGATTTGAAATTTAAGGAGGTTGCCAAACTGAAAAACATAACTGTTATTCAGATGGGCACAATCTCCTTCAAAGAAAATTACATCAAAAATCTAGAAGCAAGACTCCAGAAAGAAAGGGATCTAGTGGCTAAATTTTCAAAGCCAAAGTCTTTCTTGCCTTTTATAGATAACTTCATATCTCAGAAAGGAAATAAAGGAATAGGCTTCAAGGAAAGAACAAGGACAGCCAATTCTCAAGGAAAAGGTAAAGGCCCAGTTCAGCCACTAGCTATTAAACCCCCTATTTCTTTTAGAAAAGTGATGCAACCTACTAACAGGTATGATCATGACCTCACTTATGGTCACTGTGAGTATGGTGATCTCAATGGCAAGGGTGCACATACTAATAGGGCACTCTATAAACAAACCCATAATGTTCTTAAGGAATCCTTGGTGTATGCTGCTCCAACACCTACACTTAAAAGGAATGCTGGCAATAATGTTGAGAAGCCAGTACTTAAGAAAAAGTACAATAGATTTGAGTGCTAGTGTTGTGACAAGATGGGCCACTTTGCCATTAATTATTTGTTAATTACTAGTATTCAGAATAAGGCTAGTTTACTGTCAGAAAAGCTGCAGGTAAGCATGTCAAATTTCAAGCTAACTTGTACCTAGGACCCAATAACAATTTGGGTTATAAGGATGGGTAAATCTTTATTTGATACAGGTGAGTCCAAGTGGTCATATCCCTATATGGTACTTAGATAGTGGATGTTCCAAGCACATGACTGGAACAATAAGGATGTTGAAGGACAATTCTCCCATAGAGAATGGACCCAAAGTAATCTTTGGTGAATCTGAAAAAGGTATCATCTAAGGGTTTGGAAACATTTCTAATAACTCTATCTGTATCACTCAAGTGGCTTATGTGAAAGGTCTGAAACATAACCAGAAAGTGTCTAGTGGCAGCCTTATCCACCTATAAGGGGGGGGGGGGTGAATTGGTGCAGGGACGTCTTTTGCGGAATTAAAAATTACCTACACAATTAAACAAACCAAGCAAAGAAAACACACAGTAATTTACAGTGGTTCCCCAACCTTGGGTACGTCCATTCTACCCTTCTCCTATCTCCCACACAGGGACGACTCGGCAACTCCTCTAAAATGAGATTGAAATCCAATCTCTCCACTCGGAGCCACGGTCCTACAACTCGGAAGGAACCCTTCCTACAACAAGGAGTCGACACTCCACCAAAACGGGTTGCACCCAACCCTTACAACTAGGAATAAAATTCCTTGCAAAAATTGAATGTAAATAAGAAATAGAAACAATGCAATTTGGAGACCCAAAGGTCCTTCTTTGTTCGTTGAGAACTTGCACTAAAATGATGAAGAATCCACACTTGATTTTTCTCTCTTGGATCAGATCTTGACTTGATCGGCGGCAGCAAGCGAGTGCGGCGGCGATGCGTTGTAGATCTGAACTTCTTGACGAAGCAATCTAGGTCACTAATCGATCTCAGTTGGATCAAGCATCTCTACCGATTCGGAATGGAGAACAAGTCTCGGTCGACAAATCGGAAGACAAACGATCTCAAGAGAGAAGCGAGGGACCAGCGGCTTGTCTAGGTTCTGTCGAAGCGCGATCAGCTGCGAGAGGGGATCAACGGTGGCGACAATCGAGCGATCAACAACTTGAGATCGGCGAAAGCTAGGTCACGACCGAAAAAATTCTTTTTCGTATTTCTTGATCCGTGTTTAATATGATTTAAACTTAGGTATATATACCCCAAAACAAACCCTAAGTAGCCGTTGTAGACCCACGAAGGAAGGAACAGAGCTTCGGTTTAAACTGTGCATGGCGGCCCGGTTCGGTCCAGTGAAGCGACGGAAATCTGCTAAGTCAGAATCGGAGGGTATCACCAACGATACCCGTCGACATCGGCGGGCATCATTGGTTATGCCCTTCGATTTTGAATTGGATAATTTCTGACCATGGAGAATTCTTGATCAAGGCAGCTAGGGTCGATCGACGGCTATCAATGAATATGCCCGACGAAGGCGACGAGTATCAGTGACGATACCCGACGATGTCGTCGGGTATGACTCACGATTCTCGTCGATTCTTACTTGGGAAAATTTCCCATTTCTTCCTTCTACTTTCTTGAGCCTTAGGATTTGACCTTTCTTGCTCCTTCTTCTGCTCTTGGTCTTCCTTGAGCCTGTACTTGAAAATAAATACACCCCAATAGAGAGAGAACACGTGAGTAACCACACTTTCCCACAAAACGAGGGATTACATTGCGTAGGCCCGTGTATATTGACCCGCTATACCCTGACATTGATGTGTACTTGGCATGGAATAGCTGCAAGCATAACTTGAAAAGACATATCAAATACATCTCAATTCACCTTAGCTTGATCAGGTGCTTCTTCAAATCCGGGCTATTGTGGATGCAATACCCAACAATCTCCCCCTATTTGAAGAAGCCTAAACCCTACAAGTGAAGGTGAACTGTATAGAAGAAATGATAACATAAAGCATAAAGAAAATGTGTTGGAATTCATTTCCATTTCCATCATTGGGGCCACCTTGGGGCAACTTTAGCCGAGAGGGTAATCTCCCACTTAGCTTCCTTAGCCGAGAGAGAGTTCTCCCCCTTTTTGCTTATGCAAATATGGAGCTCCCTTGGGGACATCATGCTCCCCCTTAAAGTCTGCATTCATGCATAGACTTGACTTTTGAGTTGTAGCTCCCCCTTGATCCAAGGTCCATGTGCATCTCAAGCCTCTTCATTCCATGTTCAGCATCCCAAGTTCAGTCTTGAAGAAGTTGAACTTGGTCTCGTCTAGCGGCTTTGTGAAGATATCTGCGAGCTGCTGATCAGTGGGGACATAGCTGAGTGCAATGTCCTTGTTCTCCACATGCTACCGGATGAAGTGGTAGCGCATTTCAATATGTTTTGTCCGGCTATGCGATACTGGATTATTAGCTATGGCAATTGCACTCGAGGAGTCGCAATACATAGGATTCTCTCTGTACTGCAGATCGAAATCTTCCAGCTGGTTCCTTATCCACAGGAGTTGTGCACAACAGCTGCCTGCTGATATATATTCTGATTCTGCCGTAGAAGTTGCGACGGAGTTCTGCTTCTTACTACTCCATGAAATAAGCCTTCTTCCGAGGAATTGACACGTCTCGAAAGTGCTTTTCCTATCATCCCTGATTCCCGCAGAATCAATATCTGAAAAGCCAATAAGCTCGACATCATTGTTTCTTGGGTTCCACAAGCCAAGATTAGGTGTGCCTTTAAGGTATCTCAATATTTGCTTTGCAGCAACGTAATGAGATTCCTTAGTGTTCACCTGGAATCTATAACAAATACATGTGGAAAACATAATGTCCGGTCTACTAGCAGTAAGGTAGAGCATGGATCATATTATTCTTCTATACCTGGATTCCTCAAAAGGTTTCCCTTTCTCGTCCTTGTCCAGAGACACAGTTGATACCATTGGAGTCCTCATAGAGGTTGCACTCTCCATTCCGAACTTCTTTAGAAGTTCATTTGTGAACTTCGTCTGGGAGATTAAAATTCCCTCTACAGACTATTTCACTTGAAGTCCTAAGAAGCACTTCAGCTCTCCCATACTGCTCTTTTCAAACTTCCCTTGCATGAGATTTGAGAACTTCTTGCAAAGGTTATTATCGGTTGAGCCGAATATTATGTCATCGACATAGATTTGCAGTAGCAAAATCTTGCCTTTGACTTCCCTAAGAAATAATGTCTTGTCTATTTTTCCTTATGAGAACTTGTTCTCAATAAGAAACCTAGACAATGTCTCATACAAAGCACGGGGAGCTTGCTTTAAGCCATATAATGCTTTATTAAGAAAGTACACATGTTCAGGGAAAGTTGGATTAACAAAACCTGGGGGTTGAGCCACGTATACTTCTTCTTTCAAATTTCCATTTAGGAAAGAAGATTTTACGTCCATTTGATAGACGGTGAATCCTTTGTGAGCAGCATACGCGAGGAACAACCTGATGGCTTCGAGCCTTGCCACTGGTGCAAAGGTTTGATCGAAGTCAATCCCTTCTTCCTGTCTGTATCCTTGAGCTACAAGTCGTTCTTTGTTCTTTATGATGACTCCATTCTCATCCAGCTTGTTTCGGATGATCCACATGGTGCCAATTACATTTTGTCGCTTAGGCTGGGGAATGAGCTCCCAGACCTTGCACCTTTCAAATTGATGAAGTTCTTCTTGCATGGCCAATATCCACGAGGCATCCTTGTTGGCTTCGTCAAATTTCTTTGGCTCAACTTGTGAAAGAAAGCTTAAGTGAAAAATCTCATTAATTGTACCTCTTCGAGTTCTGACACCATCCCGCAGATCTCCAATGATTTGATCGACGGGATGATCCCTCACGTGTCTGAGCTCTAAGAGTCTTGCATTTGCAGCTGCTACTGCTTCTGGCATTTCTTCTTCCTGTAGAATTTCAAACTCCTGAGGGTCTTCCTCTCCTAAAGAGGTAGGAGTGGAGATCTTTACAAATTATTGAGTGTCATCTTTTTCAGTCTCATTTAGACTTAACTTTTCCAGTTTTGTACCTGCATCTCCAAAAGTACCACTAGACGAGCTGCTATGAAGCAAGCTCGCTTCATCAAATACAACATTTATAGTTTTTCTACAACTTGAGTTTTCTTATTAAAAATCCTATATGCCCTACTATGGCTACTATATCCTACGAAAATACCTTCAAAACAATTTTCACCAAATTTAGTACATGGATATTTCCCATTATTAAGTACATAGCATTTGCAGCCAAAGATCCTCAAGTAGGACATAGTTGGTTTCTTGCCCTTCAAAAGCTCAAAGGAGTCATTCGATGGATTTTATTGATAAGCGCTCTGTTTTGCACATGACAAGCCGTGTCTGCCCAGAAATATTCTGGTAGAGACGCATAATTCAGCATTGTCGTGCTAGCTTCAATAAGAGTTCAATTCCTTCTCTACGCAACTCCATTTTGTTGTGGAGTACGAGGGGAGGAAAACTCATGAAAGATGCCCAAGTTTCCACAAAATTCGGTCATAGCACTAGATTCGAACTCTGTTCCATGGTCACTTCTGATTCTGACCACGGTGCAGTCTAGTTCATTTTGGATCTGCTTTATGAACTTTGTGAATACCTCAAAGGTATCTGACTTGTGTTTCAAAAAGAACACCCACGTGAAACGGGAGTGATCATCAACAATCACCAACATATATGACTTGCCAACTAAGCTGTGAACTTGCATTGGACCGAATAAGTCTATGTGTAGTAAGTACAGACACCTAGAAGAGTCCTTTTCTACAATGCCCTTAGAGGTATCCCTTGTCTGCTTGCCCATTTGACAAGCATGGCAGGGGCTCTCTTTAATGCACTTAATAGTGGGTGCATCCCTTACTAGATTTTTAGAGAATAGCATGTTAAGCGATTTGAAGTTAATATGCGCTAATCTCTTCTGTTACGGATCACAAAGAGATGCACTATCTTTTGCAACTAAGCATACTGGCGTAGAAGAATCTAAGCTTAAAAAATTTAGACAGAAAATATTTCTGCTCCTGATGCCTGTCAATACTATCTCCATAGAGGAACACGATATAATCAGGCATTTATCCTTGCAGAACTTAACGTCGTACCCTTTTTCACATAACTGGCTTACACTAATCAGGTTATGGTTTAACCCTTCAACATAAGCCACGTCGGTGATAGAGAATACACCGTTTGAAATCATACCATAGCCTTTTGGGATTCCACGATCAGACCCTCTAAAGATAACTTTGGGTCCGTCAGCAATAGAGGAATAATCACGCAACAATCTTCTTGTCCCGGTCATATGCCGAGAGCATCCACTGTCCAAGTATAAAATAGGAGTTTTGGTGGCCTTTGGACATTGATAATACGTTTTATAGCCTAAACTATTATCGTATTTTCTATTTTATATTGTACAAATAATGTCTATTATTAGTTTATTTTTTATCATTTTTATGTAAATATTATTTCCACTAACATTTTCTTGACCTTTTGCAGGTTTTCAGAAAATTGGTCAAAAATGACCTGGCACGCCCCCCTATCACGCCCTCCCTGGGCGTGACCTAGGGCGTGTCACCTGATCCCGAGGACTCCTGCTGGAAGGGACAGAAAAACGAACAAAACCGTTGTCACGCCCCCCGGACACGCCCTCCCTGGGCGTGTCACCAGGCGTGACCATGCGCGTGTCGCCCTCTGCCGCAAAGCTTGCTGCCGCATTAAATGCCGTTTCTCCATAGCACGCAAACAGTATTGTCACGCCCCCCTACACGGGCGTGACCTAGGGCGTGACCACCGACGTACAGAGGCAATGATCCTTCCCGCCAGAGTCCAGAGCCCGAGGTCAATATAGTACTGTCACGCCCCCTGACATGCCCCCTTAGGGCGTGTCGGAGGGCGTGACCAACCCGAGATTTTTTTTCTATAAATTGAGACCCCCCCTTCCATTTCAGCAAGTTTTGGCTGAGAGGGGGAGGTGCTGCCCCTTTGGTTCTTAGGTCCTTTTCTAGTTTTCATGTTTTTTTTTCTCTCTCTCCCTCTCTTTGTAATTTTTGTTTAACCCTAGCTTAATCTTAGTTTGTTTTAGCTTTTTTTGTAATCTTGCTCTTGCTTAGTGCTACTTGTAGGGCCAGAATAGGAATTTCATTTTCATGCACTTGTAATTTCTTTTTAAATAGTGTAACTTGCCCCTTTTCATTAATAAAAGTGTTCTTGTTTAGCTTGTCTTTTTTTTATGCTCTACTACTCATTCCCCCTCCTCCATTCCATAATGATTAACTAATCCTCCTTGTACTCGATCTTGATGATCCGAGGTTAGAGCGATTAAGTTATGATGTTTTAATTAATCTTTTCTTTTTAGGTTAGGGCCTTGAATTACTCTTGATTAATCACGGGTTGGAGGTATATTATCGATATATACTCTCCGCCTTTGCTTTCTTTCTGGCCTAGCCGAGAGGCCGAAAGAATGAAGGGAGCATTCAAGAGTAAAGGGAGTTGTACGCACCCCTCGAGAGAGGCAGACGTCCAAATCTCCCAGATTGGAGTAAAATCCAATAGTGGGGTTCACCGCGTAATGCGAGTTTTAGGCCTCCGATTTAGACGAGAGTCGGTCGGACCTTCCTAAACTCAGTTGGGCACGACTTCGAGAGAAGCGTGTTCAAGCTTTAGGAACCTCCACGGTCAAGGACCTTTATCCTATTAAGTTTAGATTTTTATCGCATTTTCTTAATCGTCTTTAGCCGAGATGATTCTTGATCTAGTGCATTTCCATTTCATATTTTCTACCTTTCGTAGTAATCACCTATCTTGTGCTCTTTAATTAACTGCAGTAGTTTCCTTTCTAGCATAGTTATTTGCTTAATAGCTTTGCTTAATTGCGGTAGTTCTCTTTCTAGTATAGCTTTACTTCCTTCCTGGCACTTAAATTTTCTAGAAACCTAGTTTTTCCGTCGATAAGATAATAGCGTTCGTGTGAGTAAGCATAGCCAACAGTTCCCGGATTTCAATACGACACTTGTGTCCCCTAGCTACAATTCGATAGGTATACATGCCTTATTGGGTTGCTAGTTCGATTGTGTTTATTTTCTTCGAACCCTAGCGTGCAACAAGTTTTTGGCGCCGTTGCTGGGGATCCAACTTCCGTTGATATATTGAAAACACGAACCTATTAATTTTATCTCTTCTCTTTCTCATCCTCTTTCTTTAAAAGTTTTTTTAAAAAAAAAATTTAACACCGCTCTTAATAGTAACCAACTTCACAATTTTTCTACGCCACCTATTTTTCCCGAAAAGGGCAAAGGGCTTTAAGCACCACTATCTTGTCTAGTACCTTGCGAACCCTTCACAGGGTAGTCCTTGGGAAGTTCGGGAGTTAATCTATAAAAAAAACTATTTCAAAAAAAAAAATTTCTAATCTAGTTTTTTTTCTAGTTTATCCTTTTTCTCTTTCTCTTCTTCTTTTCTTTTCTTTTAGTGCATGACCCGCGGGAGTCCGTCGGTTATTTTGGACTTGGACCACGAAATTGAGCGTACTCTTCGGAGAAGATCGCGATTTCAAGGTCCTACCATCCAAGTGCCGGTTGAGGACTCCGAGTCATTTGCTACTTTAAGAATGGAAGAACCCAATGTAGATGAGGCTGTGCAAAGGACTATGTCCTATTATGCACGATCGAACCTCGAGGGAACAGAATCTAGTATAGTCCGCCCTACTATATCAAATAATAACTTCGAATTAAAGCCTAGCATAATTCAAATGGTGCAGCAATATGTGCAATTTGACGGACTTCAAGATGAAGATCCGAACGCACATATAGCTAGCTTTCTTGAAATTTGTGACACCTTCAAGATAAATTGTGTCACAAATGATGCAATCAGGCTGAGACTTTTCCCTTTCTCTTTAAGAACTAAAGCTAAGCAGTGGCTGAACACACTTCCTAAAAATAGCATAACCACTTGGAATGAATTAACTTAAAAATTTTTGGCGAAGTATTTTCCGCCAGCTAAAACTACAAAACTTAGGAACGACATCTCTGCCTTTGGACAAATAGACTCTGAAACCCTATATGAAACCTGGGAGAGATTTAAAGAATTATTAAGACGATGCCCACGTCACGCGCTGCCTGTGTGGTTACAAGTGCAGATGTTCTATAACGGGCTAAATCAAAGCACGAAGCAAATGATAGACGCAGCTTCTGGCGGTACTTTAAATTATAAGACCCCGGAAGCCGCTCTTGAGCTTTTTGAGGACATGGCCATGAACACTTATTAGTGGAATGTGCCTAGGTCCCGCCCGAACAAGCCTGCAGGTATCTATGAAGTGGACAATGTCTCCCAGCTCGCTCTGCAAGTAGAAATCCTAAGCAAAAAAATCACGGAGATGACTGCTGCCTCCGCCCCTCAGGTATGGGAATCTGCAACCCCTACTCAAGAACATTTAGATTATGTTAATAATATGCCTAGAACTTCTTTTAATAATTTTTCTGCTGCGAATTTTCATTCGCCTGGTTTTAATTTTTCGAATAGTTATAACCCTGCTTTAAGAAATCATCTAAACTTTTCATGGAGTAATCCATCGAATGTGATGCGCCCACCACCGCAAAATGATTTTTCTGCACCACCACCACCACCACCTCTTCAAAATTATCCAAAACCTCCAAGCTTGGAGGAATTACTTTCTAAATATATCACCACAAATGACGCTACTATAAGAACTTTAACCGAAAGCATAAAAAGTCTAGAAAATCAGGTAGGACATCTCGCGAAAATAATTTCTGAGCGACCCGTAGGGTCTCTTCCTTCCAATACCAAACCCAACCCGAGAGAGCAAGCAAAAGATATAACTATTCGGAGTGGGAAGCAAGTCTCCGGTATGGCAAGTGAAGAACCCGAGGCAAGCTCCGCTCCCGCCTCTAAAAATTAAAGCTCTGCTCCCGTTTTAAAAATTTCTCCCTCTGCTGAAGAAGTAATCACCCCCGCTTTAGAAAATAATCTCACTCCACCACCCATCTTCAAAAATAATTCAACTCCTCCATACCCCTCTGAACTTAATAGACAATGTCAAGATGATCAGTACTCTCGCTTCTTAGAGATCTTCAAGGAAATCCACATTAATCTTCCCTTCCACGAGGCTATTTCGCAGATGCCGAAATATGCAAAGTATCTTAAGGACCTCCTCACCAACAAGAAGAAGTTAGAGAATCTTTCGCACGTCACTCTAAACGCCGAGTGCTCTGCCATTTTAACAAATGGTTTTCCGAAGAAAATCAGTGACCCGGGTAGTTTCTCTATCCCGTGTGTCTTCGGTGATCTTTTTGTTAAACACGCATTAGCCGACTTAGGCGCGAGTATAAACCTGATGCCCTTTTCGTTGTTTAAAAAGTTAGGGATTGGTAGCCTTAACCCCATACGTATGAGTATCCAGCTAGCTGATAGATCCGTCAAGTACCCGTTAGGCATAGTGGAGGACGTTCTAGTGAAAGTCGACAAGTTCATCTTCCCGGTGGACTTTGTCATTTTGGACATCGAAGAAGACGTCGAGGTTCCCCTGATCCTTGGTCGACCCTTCCTTGCCACCTCCAGAGCCATCATTGATATAAGCAATGGTAAGCTCTTCCTTCGAGTAGGCGACGACATAGTCACATTTTCTATCACCCCTTTGATGAAGAACACCCTAGCAAATGATGACTCATGTTTTTTCATAGACGCCGTGAGTGATGAATCTTCCTGCTGCCTCTCCGACTTTGAAAAAGAATTTTCTGCTTTTTGCTCCTCTTCTCTTACAACTGAATCGCTGCAAGGAAGTGATGAATCTTCTGATTGTCTTTCTGAGTTTGAAAAAGAAATTTCTGGTTTTTGTTCTTCCTCTATTCTTCCCACTAAATCGCTACAAGAAGCCTTCTTGGCTGCTAGCCCCACCCCTTATTACGCTCCTTATAAAAAAGTTTATGAAGATATTATTTTTGAAAAAGAAAGAATTTCTAAATCCTCTTATGAAGAACCCCCTACCCTAGAACTTAAAGAACTTCCTGAACACCTTAAGTATGCTTTCTTAGAAAAAGATTCCACGTTACCAATTATCATTTCGGCCTACCTCACGGATACGCAAAACGATAAACTTCTTCTAGTTCTACGTAAGCATCGTCGGGCTATTGCTTGGCAAATTTCTGATATCAAGGGCATAAGCCCATCTTTCTGTACCCATAAAATTTTAATGGAAGATAATTCGCGTAACTCTATCCAACCTCAGCGTCGTATAAACCCGAATATGAAAGAAGTAGTTAAGGGAGAGGTTATGAAATTATTAGACGCAGGAATTATCTACCCTATTTCCGACAGTAAGTGGGTTAGCCCCATTCAGGTAGTTCCAAAGAAGGGAGGGATAACCGTAGTTAGTAATGAGAATAATGAATTAATCCCAACACGGACGGTGACAGGTTGGCGTATGTGTATAGATTACCGTAAGTTAAATGACGCCACCCGCAAGGACCACTTTCCTTTACCGTTTATCGACCAGATTTTAGAACGTCTCTCCGGCCATAGCTTTTATTGTTTTCTCGATTGCCTCTCGGGGTACTTTAAAATACCCATCTCGCCCGAGGACCAAGAGAAAACTACGTTTACTTGTCCCTTCGGCACCTTCGCTTATCGAAGAATGCCGTTTGGATTGTGCAATGCGCTAGCTACATTCCAGCGATGTATGCTCGCAATATTTGACAAGTACGTAGAAAGCATTATGGAGGTATTCATGGACGATTTCTCCGTGTTCGGCGATTCCTTCGATAGATGTTTAGGAAACCTCGAAAAAGTCTTAGAACGATGCGAAGAAACTAACCTTGCCCTAAATTGGGAAAAATGTCATTTTATGGTGAGGGAAGGGTTAGTTTTGGGTCATAAAATTTCTGCTAAAGGTATTGAGGTAGACGTTGCCAAGATAGAAGTTATTGAGAAGTTGCCGCCGCCTACAAACATAAAAGCTATAAGAAGTTTCCTAGGCCACACTGATTTTTATCGTCGTTTTATAATGGACTTCTCCAAGATCACTAAGCCCCTAACCCATTTCTTAGAAAAAGATGCTCCATTCATTTTTGATGACTCTTGTATTTTTGCCTTTGAATCAATTAAAGAAAAGTTAATTAACGCACCGATTATGATAGCTCTGGTGTGGGACCTTCCTTTCGAGATTATGTGCGATGCGAGTAGTTTTGCGGTGGGAGCCGTATTAGGTCAACACATATCTAAAAACTTCCACCCCATCTATTACGCTAGTAAAACCCTCACATCTGTACAAGAAAATTACACCACAACCGAGAAGGAGCTCTTAGATGTAGTATTCGCATTTGATAAATTCCGCCCTTACATTACACTTTCAAAAATCATTGTTTTTACGGACCACTCGGCCCTCAAGTACCTTCTTGCCAAAACGGATGCCAAGCCTCACTTTATTTGCATGGTCTTACTCCTCCAGGAGTTTGACTTAGAGATTCGTGATAAGCGAGGAGCCGAGAACTTGGCCGCCGACCATCTATCCAAATTAGATAACCCCTTTATAGAAAAATTAAATGAAAAATCTTTTAATGATTATTTTCCTGATGAGAAGCTGCTTTTAGTTAACACATCTAATTCTCATTGGTTCGCGCACATCGCCAACTATCTAGTGGCCCGGGTGCTCCCAAAAGAGTTCACCTCTTAGCAAAAGAAGAAATTATTTTCTAAGCTGAAGAACTACTTTTGTGAAGACCTGCATCTTTTCAGAATTTGTGTGGATCAAGTGATAAGGATATGTGTTTCTTATGATGAAGGAATTGATATTCTAAAACATCTGCATGAAGGTCCGACAGGTGGGCACTATCAAGCTGCTCGCACCGCTCATAAGGTGCTTTGCGCGGGTTTTTACTGGCCTAGCCTGTTTAAAGACGTGCAAGCCTTTGTGAGCAGGTGTGATAGTTGCCAACGGTCGGGCAACATTTCTAATAAAAATGAAATGCCGCAAAATTATTTCTTAGAGTGCGAAATTTTCGACCTCTGGGGAATTGATTTTGTTGGCCTCCTTCCTTCTAGCTTCGGAAACAAATATATTTTAGTTGCTGTTGATTATGTTTCATGATGGGCTGAGGCCCAAGCTCTTCCTACGAACGACTCCCGAGTTATAGTCACGTTTCTAAAAAGATTATTTTCAAGATTCAGTACGCCACGCACGATCGTTAGCGATAGGGGTTCCCATTTCTGTAACGCACAATTTTCAAAAATCCCTACCAAATACGGCGTTACACATAAGCTTTCCACTGCCTACCACCCCCAAACTAACGGACAAGTCGAAGTAGTTAATAGAGAAATAAAAAGAATATTAGAAAAGACTGTTTCAACTTCTAGGAAAGACTGGTCAACCAAACTTGACGATGCTCTATGTGCCTACCGAACAGCATACAAAACCGCCCTCGGATGTACTATCGGCTGGTCTATGGAAAATTGTGCCATCTGCCTGTAGAGTTAGAACACCGCGCCTTTTGGGCCTTAAAATTTTTAAACTTTGATCCCCACTCAGTCGGTGACCTTCGAAAATTTCAACTAAATGAACTCGATGAGTGGCGCTCTTATGCTTATGAAAATAATAAACTTTATAAATAGCGGACGAAGCGTTTATAGGATAAACACTTAAGGCACCCTAAATACTTTAAGTCGGGCGACCATGTCCTTTTATATAATTCTCATTTACGTTTATTTTCGGGTAAATTAAAATCTCGCTAGTCTGGCCCGTTTTCTGTTTTAGAAGTATTTCCTTATGGAACTGTTTTAATTTCTCACCCTGATAAGGGTAATTTCAAAGTGAATGGTCAGCGTCTTAAACTGTATTTCTTTGGTGATGATGATGTCAGTCCAAACATTATTAAGTTTCTGCTTCATGAACTTTAACTTTGAACTTTTAATTTTTTGCTAAAAACAATTTTATTTCTGGACAATAATATTTTTGGACAATATTATTTTTTTGATGCGTCGAGCTCAACAACGCTTTAAACAAAGGGCGCTCTTGGGAGGCAACCCAAGTTATCTTTTTCTGTTTTCTTTATTTTACAATTTTTGCCTCGGACGGCTCCGACAAGCTGAAGCTTCTGCGATTGCCTGCTCCAACGTTGTTGAATCCATCACGAAGTCCAAAAAAGACATTCGGGGGAGCGGCATCACTCAGCTTTCACAGCAAATAAATCCGGGGAAGTACCTGTCTTTCAATTCTATACTTTATTTTTCTCTCATTCTCCAATCCCCTTCTTTAGCCATTGAGGACAATGTCTATTTTAAGCATGGGGGAGGACTTCCTCCTTCATTTTTGCTTAGTGTACAAATTTTTCTCTTTGTATATATTTTAAAAAATTCCAAAAAAAAAAGAGAAAAAATTTCCAAAATTAAAAAAAAAGAGAATACTTCACAAAATTAAAAAATATATATATGTGTTTTTGAATAGTTTAGACATTTTGGTATTTCAATAGTACCCCTAGTTTTTGTTTTTGTTTTACTCAAAATTTTTTATAAACAACTTAGTTATTTATAATATTTCTAATCGTCCTTTTTAATTATGTTTCACAAGTAAAATGTTGGCCATGCTGTGTTTCTAATTCACAGTAGCATGTTAAGGTGAAATATTTTTCTAAAACTCGCATTTCTATTATGTTTTTTTGTTTTTTATTTCCTTTACTTTCTCAAAAATTCATCATCCACTATTTTCTTTTTCGTTTTTGAATAATTTTTGTAAAGTCAACTTTTGAATAGCGTAGTAGATGTGAACAATCCAAGTCACCTATTATTTCTATTTTCAAGTTAATTTCATCAATCTTCTTTTATTATCTAGGACTCACTTTTTGAAATTTTTCAAACCATTGTTTTAAATAAATTCAAAAGCGTGAAAATGATTTAGGCCGTTTTTGTTATCGTTTGAGCTTTCCTGTCAACCTAAAAACTTTTACCACTAGTTAGCCGTTTTTGAGCCTTTTTTCGATTTTATTTGATAGCTCCTCCCTTCATTTCAGTTTCACCAAAGCCAAAATTTCCAACCTATCGAATCACACTAGCCTTTTTGAGTTTCATAAATTATTTTGACGATTTTGATAGAATATTTTGTGATTTTTTGTGGGAGAAAAGTTTTTTTGAAAAAAGTATGCTCAAAAGTGATGTTTATTTTTGTTTGGCCAATTCAAAAGGAAAATAAAAATATTTATGGCCTTTGTTTTGAAGAAAAAAAAATGGAAAAAAGAAGAAAAAGAAAAAAAAGTTATATATTTTTTTATGAAAGTTTTTGAAACTCTTTGATTTGCTTTAGTGTGATTTTAAACCTTCACGTTTATCTTTGAATTCCACTCCTAATCATATTCCTAAACCAAACGTTTCTGTTCTATTTAAGTCCTTTTGATTCACGCTTTTTGATTTTTATTTAACAACAAAGAAAAGAAAAAAGTAAATCAGTTTTAGTTTTGGATTTAAACCTAGATTTTTGTTAATTAAATTGATATAATTATAATGCGTTGCATGGATCTAGTAACAACTCAATGCGTGTTTTTCATTTTCGTTGCTTTGCTTAAGTCTATTTAAAAAAATCTCGTTAAAATTTGGATGATTTGTTTTTATTAAGTAAAGTTTATAAAAGTTTTACCATACCTAAATAATTGTTTTAGACTTATATTTCACCTTTTCCCTACTTAGAATTTCGTATAGTACTTGTGTAGGCATAATTAAAACTTTTTGATTAGTTTTTTTTATAATTTTCTAGTTTTTTATATTTTTGCTTGGGGACAAGCAAAGCTTAAGCTTGGGGGAATTTGATAATACGTTTTATAGCCTAAACTATTATCGTATTTTTTATTTTATATTGTACAAATAATGTCTATTATTAGTTTATTTTTTATCATTTTTATGTAAATATTATTTCCACTAACATTTTCTTGACCTTTTGCAGGTTTTAAGAAAATTGGTCAAAAATGACCTGACACGCCCCCCTGTCACGCCCTCCCTGGGCGTGACTTAGGGCGTGTCACCTGATCCCGAGGACTCCTGCTGGAAGGGACAGAAAAACGAACAAAACCGTTGCCACGCCCCCCTGACACGCCCTCCCTGGGCGTGTCACCAGGCGTGACCATGGGCGTGTCGCCCTCTGCCGCAAAGCCTGCCGCCGCATTAAATGTCGTTTCTCCACAGCACGCAAACAGTACTGTCACGCCCGTGACATGGGCGTGACTCCCTTCTTTTTCGGTGACTGACGGATTTACGACCAATGATTTGGACATGACGTGCCTGTCACGCCCCCCTACACAGGCGTGACCTAGGGCGTGACCACCGACGTACAGAGGCAATGATCCTTCCCGCCAGAGTCCAGAGCCCGAGGTCAACATAGTACTGTCACGCCCCCTGACACGCCCCCACTAGGGTGTGTCGGAGGGCGTGACCAACCCGAGATTTTTTTCTATAAATTGAGCCCCCCCCCTTCCATTTCAGCAAGTTTTGGCTGAGAGGGGGAGGTGCTGCCCCTTTGGTTCTTGGGTCCTTTTCTAGTTTTCATGCTTTTTTTTTCTCTCTCTCTCCCTCTCTTTGTAATTTTTGTTTAACCCTAGCTTAATCTTAGTTTGTTTTAGCTTTTATTCTAATCTTGCTCTTGCTTAGTGCTACTTGTAGGGCCAGAATAGGAATTTCATTTTCATGCACTTGTAATTTCTTTTTCAATAGTGTAACTTGCCCCTTTTCATTAATAAAAGTGTTCTTGTTTAGCTTGTCTTTTTTTTTATGCTCTACTACTCATTCCCCCTCCTCCATTCCATAATGATTATCTAATCCTCCTTGTACTCGATCTTGATGATCCGAGGTTAGAGCGATTAAGTTATGATGTTTAAATTAATCTTTTCTTTTTAGGTTAGGGCCTTGAATTACTCTTGATTAATCACGGGTTGGAGGTATATTATCGATATATACTCTCCGCCTTTGCTTTCATTCTGGGCTAGCCGAGAGGCCGAAAGAATGAAGGGAGCATTCAAGAGTAAAGGGAGTTGTACGCACCCCTCGAGAGCGGCAGACGTCCAAATCTCCCGGATTGGAGTAAAATCCAATAGTGAGGTTCACTGCGTAATGCGAGTTTTAGGCCTCCGATTTAGACGAGAGTCGGTCGGACCTTCCTAAACTTAGTTGGGCATGACTTCGAGAGATGCGTGTTCAAGCTTTAGGAACCTCCACAGTCAAGGACCTTTATCCTATTAAGTTTAGATTTTTATCGCATTTTCTTAATCGTCTTTAGCCGAGGTGATTCTTGATCGAGTGCATTTCCATTTCATATTTTCTACCTTTCGTAGTAATCACCTATCTTGTGCTCTTTAATTAACTGCAGTAGTTTCCTTTCTAGCATAGTTCTTTGCTTAATAGCTTTGCTTAATTGCGATAGTTCTCTTTTTAGTATAGCTTTACTTCCTTCCTGGCACTTAGATTTTCTAAAAACCTAGTTTTTCCGTCGATAAGATAATAGCGTTCATGTGAGTAAGCATAGCCAACAGTTCCCGGATTTCAATACGACACTTGTGTCCCCTAGCTACAATTCGATAGGTATACTTGCCTCATTGGGTTGCTAGTTCGGTTGCGTTTATTTTCTTCGAACCCTAGCGCGCAACAGACATACCTGCAAAACAGAATCATTTACCCTTAGGAACCAAATACGATTTGGGTTCTAGATTCCTTGTCAGTTCACTCCCCTTAGGAAGGTTAACTTTTTGAGTGGCCGGCCTCGCTTGGTTAACTTGAAGAGCTTCAAAATTCCTAGGATTGAACCAGCAATCCACGACAAAGTGGCCAACCTTGCCGCAACACCAACAGTTAAATCTGTTGTACCTTCTCCTCCCAGTCTCCTGCTTGACTCGTGAGATGGTCTAGTTGGGGCCTGGGCACTGGATGAGGGAGCGTCATGGTGATAGTATTCACATTATTTCTTCACCTCATTTTCCTTAGGTATAATAGGCTTGACTTTTGGTGCCTGCTTCTTATTATGTCCTGATCAAAAAGGACCATAATGTTGCAGTTGGATTTCCTCATAGGGTGCCTTGTAAACACTCTCGCCAAAGTTGCGGGGGAAGTTCCATCCAAAGTACCGTCTCTTAGGCTTTTCAACCGAGGGCCGGAAGATGTGCCCGAGGAGGACTCAAAATCATGTTTATTGCAGGGAAAGCTGGGCTTCCTGAATGTGGTCTGATTGAGTGGGGCCTTCCATTTTTCATCAGTAGAGGCTTTCTTGGCAGCCTTATTTCTTCTCTGAGCTTTGTTTCTCTTGGATGATCTACCAGGCTCAGACACATGACCCAAGCCAGCACCTTTAGCCTGAGCAGAGAATTCATTAACTAGAGGAAAAATAGTCTTGGGCTTAGAGAAGCTTTCTACAACTTTCTTCTCGGTCGCAAGCTGTTCTTCCAGCTTCTTAATTGTTTCCTGCTGAAGGTCAAGGTGCCTTAGGGAGTTTGAGTGCTTAGAGGTTAAGTCGAGGTGTTTCTGTCTGATAGATATCAGGCTAGTGATTTCTTCTTGTAAGGAAACTTTCTCAGCCTTAAGGGATTTGACCTCCTTCTTCTGAACCCTAAACTCTTTTCGACATCGATCAAAAGTTTTTAGAAAAAGCTCACACTGTTCAAGGAGTTCAGCTTCACGAGCAGATGGGCTGTCCTCGTGATCATCTTCAGGAGACTTAGAGTCAGAGCCAGAATTAGAATCAGAGAGAGGGGTATGATCTTTTACCTTCCTAGTAAATGGGGCACATTCTCCTTCTGAGTCGGAGCAATCCATGAGCTCGAAGAAGGCTTCCTCATCCTCACTGGATTTTGACGAGTCAGATTCACTGAGGGTCTTGGGCCTCTTGGCAATGTAGCTCCTCTCCTTTTTCTCCTTTTTCTTGTCCTTTCTCTTTTGAGGGCAATCATCAATAACATGCCCTGGCTTATTGCAACCAAAGAAAATAATAGCAGTAGAATGATATTTGTTCGGTTTAGAATCATACATGTCCGAAGAATAATTCTTCTTCTTTTGACGATCATCTGACTGATGTGTTCTTCTGGAGGAGGATCCGTCTCCTTTTCTCTAATTTCTCATCCTGAGGAACTTCCTGAACTCTCAGGTGATAAGAGATAACTCCTCTTCAGATAGCTCTGAGCCTGACGAGCTTGGCTCAGTATCTTCTTCTTCAGCCTTTCCCCCAAAACGGGCTGATGCAGCCGCCTTGCCTTTCCTTGAGTGGTTTGCCTTCAATGCAATAGTCTTCTCTTTCGAGGAAGGACTGTTGGCCTCTTCTTCAACTTTTATGGTATTGAATTGAAACTCATAAGATAGGAGCTTCCCGTAGAGGATCTGAGGATTGGTTTAAGCAAGTCTGCCAAACTCCCTGATGGCACAAATTTTGTTGTCCCATTCATAAGTTAAGGATCTCAGGAACTTGTCGTTTAGCTCGCCATCAGTGAAAGTCCTGCCATAATTCTTCAGGCCATTGACAATCTTGAGGAAGTTCTCGAATGTGTTTGTGATCTCTTCCTTGGGCCCCTGTCTGAAGGCCTCATACTTCTGTTCCAAAAGGGATCTTTGATCGTCCCTTACTTCATCAGTGCCTTCCATCAGCACTATCAAGGATTGCAAAATGTCTTTGGCAGTTCTGCAGTGGATGAAGTTCTGAAGCATAGAATCATCAACGGCACTGACTAGAATGTTTCTGGCTTTCTTGTCCAGACCGTAGAGAGCCATCTCATCTTTGTCCAGATCCATGATCTTCTTAGGTACCTTCCTTGTAGGATCAATTGTAGAGGTGATCATAGGAATTTGGGGTCCCTCCTCCACTATCATGAAATGTTGGGGGTCGACTGCTTCCATGTAGTACCTGATCCTTTCTTTCCAGATAGGAAAGTTTGCCTTAGTGCAAATGAGAATCTTTCCAGTGTTCTTGAACCCGTCCATGCTTGAATCTTTTGACACTAGACGAAGGATTTTACTCAAGGTGTTAACCTTATTGACGAGTAAACTCCCTCTGATATAACTTGAAAGTGTCTAGTGGAAGCCTAATCAACCTATAAGGGGGGTGAATAGGTGCAATGACGTCTTTTGCAGAATTAAAAATTACCTGCACAATTAAACAAACCAAGCACAGAAAACACACAGTAATTTACAGTGGTTCCCCAACTTTAGGTACGTCAACTCTCCCCTTCGCCTATCTCCCACACGGGGATGACTCGGCAACTCCTCCAAAATGAGATGGAAATCCAATCTCTCAACTCGGATCCACGCTCCTACAACTCGAAAGAAACCCTTCCAACAACAAGGAGTCGACACTCCACCAAAACGGTTTGCACCCAACCCTTACAACTAGGAATAAAATTCCTTGCAAAAATTGAATGTAAATAAGAAATACAAACAATGCAATTTGGAGAACCCAAGGTCCTTCTTCATTTGTTGAGAGCTTGCACTAAAATGATGAAGAATCAACACTTGGTTTTTCTCTCTTGGATCAGATCTTGACTTGATCGGCAGCGGCAAGCGAGAGCGGCGGCAATGCGTTGTAGATCTGAACTTCTTGACGAAGCAAGCTAGGTCACCAATCGAACTCAATTGGATCAAGCGTCTCTACTGATTCGGAATGGAGAACAAGTCTCGGTTGACGAATCGGAAGACAAAGGATCTCAAGAGAGAAACGAGGGACCTGCGGCTTGCCTCGGTTCTGTCGAAGTGCGATCAGCTGCGAGAGGGGATCGACGGCGGAGACAATCGAGCGATCGACGGCTTGAGATCGGCGAAAGCTAGGTCATGACCGAAAAATTTCTTTTTCAAATTTCTAGTTCCATGTTGAATATGATTTAAACTTAGGTATATATACCACAAAAAAAACCCTAAGTAGCCGTTGCGGTACCCACGAAGGAAGGAACGGAGCTTCGGTTTAAACTGTGCATGGCGGCCCGGTTCGGTCCAGTGAAGTGGCGGAAATCTGCTAAGTCAGAATTGGCGGGTATCACCAATGATACCCGTCAACATCGGCGTGCATCGTTGGTGATGCCCTTTGATTTGGACTTGGATAATTTCTGACCAAGGAGAATTCTGGATCAAGGCAACTAGGGTCGATCGACGGCTATTGATGAACATGCCCGACGAAGTCGACGGGTATCAGTGACGATACCCGACGATGTCGTCGGGTATGACTCACGATTCCCGTCGATTCTTACTTGGGAAAATTTATCATTTCTTCATTCTACTTTCTTGAGTCTTAGGCTTTGACCTTTCTTGCTCCTTCTTCTGCTCTTGGTCTTCCTTGAGCCGATACTTGAAAATAAGTACACCCCAATAGAGAGAGCACACGTGAGTCAACACACTTGCCCACACAACGAGGTATTACGTTTCGTAGGCCCGTGTATATTGACCCACTGTACCCTGACATTGGTGTGTACTTGACACGGAATAGCTACAAGCACAACTTGAAAAGATATATCAAATACATCTCAATTCACCTTAGCTTGATCAGGTGCTTCTTCGAATCCGAGATATTGTGGATGCAATACCCAATATAACCTAATTAGCATAAGTCAACTAAGTGATCATGGGTAGGACATCTCTTTCCTCAAGGGTGAGTGCCAAATAAAGAGGTCAAGTGATCAAGAGATCATTCTGACTGGCACTAGGAAAGGGAATGTATATTGTCTTAACCTTGATTGTGAGTATAGCAACTCACATATCTATCTAGTTGCAGATGATAAAGCATCACAGTGTGTCCAATGGCACAAGAGGCTAGCTCATCTAAACTATAGGTCAATAGGACAATTATTTAGTATGGGGCTAGTGAGGAATGGTCCTCAGGTCAAGTGCATTAAAGAGGGTGTTTATTCAACTTACCAGAAGGGCAAACCGACCAAGAACTCTTTCCATGGACTTGTTACCAAAGATTCAGTGAGATGTCTATATCTCCTGCATATGGATTTATTTGCTCCTATGCCAGTTCATAGTCTATGTAGGAAAGCATACACATGCGTTATTGTGGATGACTATTCTAGATTTACATGGGTTTTCTTCTTGAGGCAAAAATCTGAAACCCCTACTGACTTCCAGACTTTTGTTAGATAAATTCAGAGTGAATTTAACAATTCAATGGTAAAAATAAGAAGTGATCATGGAACTGAATTTTAGTCTAAGTGTATGACAAAGTTTTGTGAAGAACTTGGGATTCATCCGGAGTTCTCCTCACCTAGAACTCCCCAGTAAAATGGTGTTGCTGAGAGAAAGAATAGGACTCTAATTGAGGCAAGTAGAACACTACTAAGTGACACTTCTCTCCCGGAATACTTCTGGGCTGAAGAAGTAAATACTGCATGTCATGTACTCGATAGAGCTTCCATCATAAAAAGACATATGAAGACTCCCTATGAGATTATTAAAGGCAGAAAACCAAACATTTCCTACCTTAGAATCTTTGGTAGCAAATGTTATGTCCAAGTTAATGGTAAGCACTACCAAACTAAGTTTGCTGCAAAATCCCTAGATGGGATATTTGTTGGGTACAGCAATAACAGTATGGCAAACATGATCTACAACTTAACTACACAAGTTGCAGAAGAATCAACCCATTTAGTATTTGATGAGTCTAAGTTAATTAACAGTGAACTGTTTAGCACTTCTGGTGGCTCTTTAGGTTTAAAGGAATGGATGGACAAGCTGACTATTATTGAGGACCAACCTGCAAGACTGGATGAAGAAAAGGATGGAAACTGTCCAGGGGGAGTACAAGACTCTCTAGATGAAGATGAAGATAATGAAGTGCATCAGAATGAGCAAAGTGAGGAAGACCAAGGGGTTGACAGATTTCCTCCAGCTAGAAGATACTTAAAGGATCATCCTGCACACCAAATCATTGGTGATGCAAGCCAGGGAGTTCTAACCAGGAGCAAAAGCATGAACACAATTCTATGTACAAGCTTTCTGTCACAGATAGAACCTAAGAAGTTTGAAGAAGCCATGCTAGACACCAACTGGATTGATACCATGTAGGAAGAGCTGAAGCAATTCTGAAGATGTAAAGTCTGGGAGTTGGATCCTAAACTAAGGGATCACAATGTTATATGAACCAAGTGGATCTACAGGAATAAACTAGATGAGAATGGCACCATAATCAAGAATAAAGCCAAATTGGTAGCAAAGGTCTATAACAGGAATAAGGGATAGACTTTGATCAAACTTTTAGCCCAGTGGAAAGGTTGGAAGCTATAAGATTATTCCTGGCTTATGCAGCTTTTCAAGGGTTCAAAGTATTCAAAATGGATGTCAAGTCAGCTTCTCTGAATGGAGACTTGAAGGAAGATGTATATGTAGAACAGCCATCAGGTTTTGTTGATTCTCATTATCCCACCTAGGTATATAGGCTTAAGAAAGCTCTATATGGATTGAAACAAGCCCCTAGGGCTTGGTATGAAACTTTGTCTGCCTTCCTTATTGATAATAAATTATCAAGAGGGAAAATAGACAAGACTTTATTCTTTAGGGAATCAAAAGGTAAGATCATCCTAGTCCAGATTTATGTTGATGACATTATCTTTGGTTCTACTGAAAACAACCTTTATAGTAAGTTCGCCAAACTTATGCAAGGTAAGTTTGAAATGAGCAGCATGGGTGAGCTAAAATTCTTCTTGGGACTCCAAGTTAGACAGATTGATGATGGATTGTCCATATCTCAGTCTAAGTTTACCAAGGAGTCAATTAAGAAATATGGCATGGAGTCAGCCTCCACAATGAAAACTCCTATGGGAACAAGTAAGCCTATAGGCAAAGATGAAGCAGAAAAACCTGTTGATGAGTCTTTGTATAGAGATTTCTTACTAACAGGTTTTTCAGATGCAGACTTTGTAGGCTGTAGAAAAGACTGAAAAAGTACCACTGGAACATGTCAATTCCTAGGTGGTAAGCTGGTGTCATGGAGCCGCAAGAAGCAAACAAGTGTGGTTATTTCCACCGCTGAATAAGAATATGTAGCTGCAGGCAGCTGCTGTGCTCAGTTGTTGTTGATAAAACATCAACTTGAAGACTATGACATCAAGGTAAGTAGAATTACATTATTTTGTGATTCTACTAGTGCTATTTCTATTGCTAAAAATCCTGTTTCACACAGTAGAACTAAGCATATAAAAATTAGATTTCATTTAATAAGAGAACATGCTGAAAAAGAAGACATAAGTCTAGAATTTGTAAACACTAAAAACCAAATTGCTGATATATTTACAAAACCTCTGGATGAAAGTAAGTTCAATTATTTTAAAATTGAATTAGGTATGTTAAACCAAGAATAAGGTGATTGGTCAACATAAAATTTTTCAAGTGGTATCTGTAAGTCCAAAATTTCTCAAGAAATTTTGTCTAAGTTAGAAAATTTTGTCGACACAAGCCAACTATGTCGACACTATCATTTAGTTGTGTCGAAAAAGAAAAGAATAGTGTCGACACAGAAACGGAATCTGTGTCAACAGAAAAGTTGGTGTCGACACAACTCTGTCGAGACCTTGTATTAGTATATTATTTTGTCGACATACAAAAATTGGTGTCGACACTCTCTGTCGAGACTTTGATAGTCTGTGTCGACACTAGCATAAGTATGTCGACACATAGACGTGTCGACTAAAACAATGTTTTGTCGTGACCTAAGTCATTGCAGTCAACACATGTATATTTTTTTTCGACTAGTATTATTACTAAGTAAGGCGTGTCTTTTGACCTATCCTTTACCAGTAGACTATAAATAGAAGAATACAAAATCTTATCGACTACGATTTCAGAATTATCGACTCTAGACTTTGTGTCGACTAAGATATTATCTTCTCTTCACTTCCATTCTCCCTCTCTCTCATCAATGGTGCCACACCAGGACGACAAGATCAATGAATGATACGAGCTAGTTCGCAGGGCATTCAAGACAGCTTCACAAGAAATCAAGGGTGTGATTACCCTAATCTCAGAGAATGGATTGGAGTATTTTGTCACTGAACCTACAACAATTTGGAAGAAGGAAGTGCTTGAATTATACTTGTCTGCAATTGTGGATTCTGAAGGAAAGAAGATGAAAGCAATTGTTCATGGTACAAGAGTGAAACTCTTACATAAGACAATCAGGAAGTCGCTTCAACTCCCCAGAGTTAAAGAAGATGATGATATTGTTCCATAAATGATAAAGGATGCACTCAGTAGGTGTGGACTGAATCCAAATTCCAAGGTAGGATCCTCTATTACCAGGAAGGGAATGAATTCCCAAGGTAAATTTCTCTCAGAGATCATAGGCAAGGTAATTCTCTGCAAGACAGGTGGATATGATAGAATTTCTGCTTACATGTTCAACCTTATGACCAGAGTCATATTCAGTGTAAAAACAGACTGGTCATCAGTAGTTTTTGACAAGATTCAAGAAAGTATAAAGAAGCCAAATATGGGTAGAATACTAAGCTTGTATCTAGCTTCCACTATCCCAGATGTTATGAATCAACTGCAAGGATCTAAGATTAATCACATGAGGAGGATGGATATGAAAATTCTATCCAGATGGGATAGAGTCTTGATAAAGGAAGTTTCTACTCCACAGAAATAGGTAAAGAAGGATAGGAAGAAGAAAACCATTGTCCAAGAAGAAGAATCCTCTAGTGATTCTAAAGAAGAAGTGGTCTTCAGCTCAGATGAAGACCAACAGGAAAAATAAGCTCAATCTCAAGTGGAGAGCAGTTAGCAACTAGAGAATCAGATAGTCTCCACTCTAGGGGGAGAGAATACTTAAATAACTGTCCAAAAAACTGAACAATCACAGCTGCCTGCCCAAGGGGGAGGTATTGCTGAAGCTTCTCTAGAAAGTGAGTATGTTGCTGATACTATGATGGATATTGTATCAGAAATAAATAATGAAGCACAGGTCAATACTGAGAATGAAGTACAAGATGTGCAAATGACAGATCAAGCTCAAGATGAGCAAGTCCACTTCTCTAGTGTTGAGAAGACCCTGGACAAAGATCTTGATGTCCAGAGGAAACCATTAGTTCAAAAAGACAACCTTGTTCCTCCTATTCAGATGCAGCAGGAGTTCACATTGGAAGAAGTGTTCCCTAACTTCAATAAAACAGGGACTTAGGGGGAGCAGCAAAGGATTGAGAAAGAGATACATGGAACTGAGGGGGAGATGTCTCAGCATGCCCCTACTGATATGGACACTGTGAATATACAAAGCACATCACAATGTTCTGATGATGAAGAAGCCTCCATGGCTAAGAAAAGGAAGCTGGTCGCTATCAGGAAAAGGGGCACAGGCTATAAGAAAGCCTTACAAACAGTCTCTCAACCATCAAACATGTAGATGGACTTCAGTTCACTGATGGTGAAACTACAAGTAAAATTGGATGAGCAAAGACAATCTTTGGAGAATTATGTGGATGAGAAACATAAAGAACTGTAGTTCTAGCTAGCTCAAGATATTAAATCCATCAGATTTGAAGTAAATGTGAATAAAAAAGAGATGACAGATTGCTTCCACAAAGGAGGTAATGTTGTAGTATATCTGGCTACCCAACAACAAGAAATGAAGACTGAAATTGAATACATTACAATCAAGCAAGGTTATATTCTAGAAAATCAATTCAGATCAAATGAAAATCTCAAGGACTCACATGCGTAAATTCTCAATAAAATTGGAGGTATAGCCACTGATGTGAAAGCTGAACTTTCTAAACAAATTAAAGATGATCTAGCAGTTATCCACACACCCATTGAAGCTTCTCAAAAGACTATTTCTGATCACCTGACTAAATTCAAAGCCTATTACAAATAAGGTATTGAATATCTGGCTGATCAAGTAAGGTTTCAAAAGAATGATCAGAGAGATCATATAGCCAGAGAAGTCATAAAGGGGGAGAGGATATTAATCAAAGCCAGCTCTGATCATGCTAAATGGGTTTCTAATACCATCAGAGCTACCCTTGGATTTCCACCCCTGTGTGATGAAGATAACACTGGTGAATCTGGTTTTCAACCAGATCATATTGAAGGTGTTCAGCAGGATGTTGCACAGGTATCTATCCTCCAGCAGATTTTGAAACAGTACAGTAGGAAGTTTAGAAAATGTATAGACCTCCATTTGAGGCACAGAATGTCATCATTGACAATGTTGAAATGTTTGTAGCTGCTATGGAAGCACAGAAAGTGGCCCAGCTTTTTAAGAAAAGATTTAGAGAATAGGCAGAATTGAAGACTGACTTTGAGCAGTTGAGTCCTACTTCTAGGAATATTATTCTTATTGCCTGGAAAGCTGTGAAAGATAAGATGCATGATAGAGGCAAGTGGTACTCTTAACTAGAATGGAATAAGTATCAGGCAAGGCAAGAAGCCATACTTAAGTTCAAAAGGAATGCCAAAGACGGGAAATTACCTGCTAATACTCTGGAGCCTAGCAAGTAATTTCCAAAGCCTTTTCATTACTTTGAAAGGCAGAAGATTAAGGCTGAATAGCTCAAAAAGAAGGATCTGAAAGGGAAGAAGCCAGTTGAAGATACTGAAGCCAATGTGCAAGCTAAGATCAAGTCTGGAAAAGGAATTGTAATCAAGGAGTCTAGTAAATCTTAGGATAGATAGGCTAGTATGTAGAACAATGTAATCTTTCTATTCTATAAAAAAATCTGTAAAGCTAAACATTTTTCTATTTAATGAATGATATCATTTTCAGTGTTGATATTAGCTGTTATTTGTGTTTATATGTTACCTGCTGTGAAATGGATGTACACATATTTTTTCTTTATTTTATCATATGTGGTGTATATCATTGACTAAGGGTTATGACTTCTCCAAATACGGGGAGATTGTTGGGTACATTGGAAATTGTGTACCAGATTTGGAGAAGCCTCACTGTACTCAATGATATACATCAATTTGTATTTGATGGGATGTTGAGTTTCAGTGTGCAGGTTTAAGAAATGCAGGAAAATTTCTAAGTACACGTGTCGACACTTGTAAGGAATTATGTTGACACCTGAAGCAGGAGCTGTGTAACACCCCAAAACTAGGAAGAGGAATCGACGGCGTCGTTTTGGCCAAGTTTGGGTTTTGGGGGTAGGCACACGGCCTGTGACACGGCCGTGTCACAAGCCGTGTTGCGCCTGGGTCGTCGAGCCGTGTTGAGCCTGGGTCGCCGAGCCGTGTTAGTCGATGATCGGCGAGAAGGCACACGGCCTTGGACACGGGCGTGTCCCTGGCCGTGTCCTTCTCGGGCTGTTCGCAGAATTTATTCTGCTAGGCATGACACGGGTCACGACACGGCCGTGTCGGGGCTGACACGGGCGTGTCGAGGGCCGTGTCTTTGGACGTGTCCTGGGCCGTGTCCTTCTCTGGCTGGGAATGTTGGTCGGTAGGGGGGGGAGTGAAACGGGCCTCGACACGGGCGTGTCAATGGCGACACGGCCGTGTCGGAAGCCGTGTCAAAGGCCGTATCAAAGGCCGTGTGCTGGTTTTCGAATCGGTCGAGACAGCGAATGGCTAACACGGCCATGCACACGGCCGTGTTGCAACCCGTGTTTGGCCCAGATTTTCTAATTTGGGTTCCGATCGTGGCCGTTCGTTCTTTTCTTTGGAAGATCCAACGGTGGGGGGCCTCCCTGGGTGGTTTAAGGCCGGGAATAGGGTTCCAAACCCTCATTCCCCATTTTCTTTTATCTCTCTAAGTTCTAGAGAGATGGGAGAGCAAGGAGGCCAAGATCCGGCCGCCGGCGATGTAAGACCCCCCTCCCGGAACACAACACACGGCACGAGGGGAGTCTTATGCCCGAAATAGCCGCCTTGCGGTAGCACTAACACACGGGTTAGCCTTTACCACAAGAAGCCTATTCCGCCGGCTACAATCCATATCACAACAATTATGCCAACCCAACCATAACAGAAAAGTAAAGCTAAAAGCAGTTCAGTTCACAGCTAAGTTAAAGTCCAAAAGTAGCGGAAGATAACAAGCACAACAGGCTTGTACAAAAGAACAAGAGTCTAGAAATGTTTTGCCAAACAGCTACATGAAAACACTCACTACTGTCACTGACGGTGCCGATGGCACCACCACCTCAGGTCCTATCCTCCGGGCCTGGCTGTCCTGCTGCATAGTCCGTTGCCGCTCTACCTGCGGGGTTTCCTCCTAAAAAGGAAGACGTAGCAACCGTTAGTCATAAGACTAAGTGGCTTCACATCCGCTCCCCCGGCGACTCCTCGGCACCGGGCGGAGAAAGGAACATAGGTACAATATATATACATAAGCAAGTAAACAAGCAGGTGACAGTAAATATGGTGAAGTATAAACTACGCTACACAACTAGCAGTTCTACAAATATCAATAATAAATGACAGCAGGTATAAATAATCAGAATAGTAACTTAACTTATAAGAGTGCCCATACAAACTTATAAGTTAAGGATCGGCTTAACAGTAAGATAACTCATCGTATAAGAGTGCCCATACAAACTTATACGATGAGGATCTTGTGTATGCAATGAATGACATGAAATGAATGTTATGCAATGACCGAATCATACGCACGCACATGCAAGTTGCTATGTCGACACAGACTAGAAGTTCCCACTTTTCGAGCAGGTAGCTAACCTCTCAGGCGTCGTCCGTCGTGGCCAGACGGCGACAGTGGAGCGGGCGTCTCCACTACTAGGTGGTATCACACTACCTATCCTAAGCCCCCGTACGCCTCAACGCTAGTAACACAACAGCGGAGCTCACATGCGTACTACGGCTCAGAAGGGGTCTTGGGTAAATGTGCACCAAGAACACAGCCCAACCTGGCCTTTGATTTCGAACCGGATGGAACCTCGGAAACGCACGAGGTGCAAGCCCAACCGTTCTCATGGCGCGGAGGAGATCTCGGGTTATGGACACCAAGTATCTAACCCTACCGCCCAAGGTCTACCCATTGGCTCCCATCGGTGTGACGACTGGCGAACCCGCAGACCTGCCACAATCATTATCTCAACATCGCGATACGATGAATCGTCGCACATCACATGCCCCAAAACAACTCACTCGATGCTACCTGTAGGGAGACTTCAACTCTAAGCATCGGCTGTTAATAGACCCCTTGGGCTCGGATTACAGTTACAAAATACTCTTCACATATTGTTCATCATGTTCACGCCCACCTATTCAATGGATTCACCTCAACACCACGCATAATAGATATGTTCAACACCAAATTGTATAAATATATCCTATACCAATCTCAACTCCTAATATCTAACCTTCCCATCCAATCCATTTCTCTACCATTACATGGTTATTCCCCAATACACAACCAAATGAGTAACCATGCTAAATTATAGCAACAACAACATTATAGATATATGGGAGCAAGATATCAAATGAGTAAACCACAATCATTGCAAGAGTGCTAACATTATACATTAACAAGTGCATTAACATAGGATAGCCCAATACTAAAACTGGGATTCCCGGAGCTACAAGAATCCGATCACAATGCACAACCCCTCGTTGGAAAGGTATTCGCGAGAGCTACGACTTTCGTGTTGAGTCGATCGCCCAGATCTGGTCGCATCATACCAAAAATTCAACTCGAACACGTACAGGAAACAGTTTCCTGTACAGGAATTTTCCCGAACGCAGCGGACTCAAACCAGCTTTCCCGTGGCTACAGGTATCGTATGGAAACGAGCAACCCCTCGTTGGAAAGGTAATTTCAAGGGCTACGACTTTCGTGTTGAGTCGATCACCCAGATTTGGCCAGAACACCTCCGAAATTGGCCACGAAGGTCGCCGCGTGCAGAAATCAGATTTCTGCACGCATCTTAAGGCGAGATGAACGGCATCCGTTCATCTTCTTCCTTGCAACGACCTCGCATAAACTTCTCCAGAAATCACACCCAACCTTATTTCTCCTTTCAAAGCCAAACCCTCAACGAAAACCCCTCTCATCTCCACTTTGAACGATGAGAAGGTTGAGGGAAACTAAGCCTAGAAAACCTAGGCATGGCTTATCCTAAGAAATCTCCTCCTCACCATCAAGACTCTATGGAGTCGATGTCTCTCCTAAAATAACTATAGATATAGCACCAAGGGAGAGGGGAGGAAGCTCACCTCAAGTCCAGCGGTACCACCATGGCCGGCCATGAGCCTCGCACTCCTTCGCGGCGGCATTGTTTTTCCCTTGACGGTGGCGGCGTTTTGATTCCTCCAAAGATGGCTCCGGCAAGCTCCTCCTCCTCCAGCCAAGAACTCTCTCAGGAATTTCGGGGCAGAAGAAAGGGGAATGAATGCTAGGGTTTCCAACTTTTTTCCTTTTTATACATCGCAGACACGGGTAGGCACACGGCCGTGTTCCTACTCGTGTTCAGGTGACACGGCCGTGTTGCCTGCCGTGTCTAGGGCCGTGTTCATCCCAGAACGACTTTCTGCCGTGTCGGGGTTGCGGCACACGGGTAGAGACACGGCCGTGTCCCGACCTGTGTCCTTGGCACACGGCTAGGGACACGCCCGTGTCCCAATACCCGTGTACCTCTCTGACTGGAAGCCTATTTTTATGAGGCACACGGGTATGGACACGGCCGTGTCCATACCCGTGTCAGCCAGGAATGTCATTTTGCCTTGTTTTCCTCATTTCCCGTACGTCCGCACCTGTTCACCCACATCCCCCATTGGGCTCACCACAGCCCCCTTGACTCAAATACGCAATCAAGGGGCCTAGCGCGAATTGGGACGTTACAAATCCTATAAACAAAATAAAAGATTTCGTCCCCGAAATCAGGGTAAGGCTATGGGGGTGAAACACATAAAAGGGAACTATGCTTTCAAATAAAATTATTACCTATAGTAAACAATTCCGGGTAGTGCCCTTGCATCAAATCCCTTGGCTCCCATGTGCACTCCTCCTTCCCATGATTAGACCATAGCACTTTCACCAAGGGAACACTTTTGCGGCGTAAGGTTCTTGTCTCGTTATCAACGATCCGCACCGGCTCCAGTCGCACAGACCTATCAGACGCCACGACACCATCCGCCGTGGGGATATACTGTTCAGGTCGCAACAAAGCCTTCCGAAGCGACGATACATGGAACACGTCGTGAAGGTTCTCCAGCTCCGGTGGTAACTCCAATCGATAGGCCAGAGGGCCAATCCTTTCCACTACGACATAGGGCCCAACATACCTTGGGCTGAGCTTCTTGACCCCACGTACCCGTGACACTCCGTGCATCGGTCGAATCTTCAGGAACACCTTATCACCCACTTGAAACTCTACCATACGGTGCCTTGCGTTGTAATATTTCGCCTGTCGGCTTTGAGCCTCTAGCATTCGATCCCGGATCAACCTAACCACCGCGTCCGTGTCATCAATATACTCATTTCCCAATGTCTTCGGATCTTCGTCTTGCACCCAGGACAAGGGTGTTCTACACCTCCTTCCATACAAAGCTTCATGAGGTGCCATTCCAATACTGGCTTGATGACTGTTATTATAAGAGAACTCCACGAGAGGTAAGAGCCTCTCCCATGGTTCTCCTTTATCTAGCACACACAACCTCAATAGGTCCTCCAATGTTCGGATGGTTCGTTCAGATTGCCCGTCCGTTTGTGGGTGAAAGGCTGTGCTAAAGGCGAGGCGCGAGCCCAAATAAGCCTGTACAGCCCTCCATTCTCTTGAAGTAAACCGACCATCCCGGTCGGAGACGATCGTCTTTGGCACACCATGGTACCGCACAAATTGTTCCACAAAGAGACGCACTAAGACGCCCACTTGCGCCTCCTTCTTCATTGGGATAAATCGGGCTACCTTGGTCAAGCGGTCAACTATCACCCACACAGAATCATTCCCCGAGCGCGAGCGAGGTAACCCGTGGACGAAGTCCATGGAGATGTCCTCAAATTTCCATTCGGGGATGGGCAACGACTGTAGCATTCCACCGGGGCTTCTGCATTCCGCCTTCACCATTTGACAGGCCACACAATGAGTAACAAAGTACTTGACATCTCTCTTCATGCCTGGCCAACACATCGTCTTTCTCAAATCAGTGTACATCTTCGCGATCCCCGGGTGTACCGAGTACTTGGAGCAATGGGCCTCCTTTAGAATATCCTCCCGAATGTTGTCACCTCCGGGGATGTAAAGCCGGCCACGAAAATGGATGAGGCCGTCTTTTAGGGAGTATTCTTCCGTAGTCCCATCCTCCATTGACTTGAAAACCGGGGTTAAGGCCGCATCCTTCTTTTGTTCCGTACGGATCCGGTCTCGTATGTTGCAAACTATACTCATCGCGGTCAAATATTCTGTATACTCTTCCGGTTGATTCTTAAAGACCAAAGTGATTTCCATCTCTTGCAGCGTCCGGATTAACTCCATACTCATCAAGCGGGATTCTGTGCTCGCTTCCGGTGCTTTCCGGCTCAAGGCATCAGCTACGGAATTAACCTTCCCGGGGTGGTAGTTCAAGGTGAATTCATAGTCGCACAAGAAATCCAACCACCGCCGCTGTCTCAAGTTTAACTCCTTTTGGGTGTGAACGTACTTCAGATTTTTGTGATCCGAGTAGATCTCGCAGTGGACGCCATATAAATAATGCCTCCACATCTTCAAGGCGAATACCACCGCTCCCAACTCTAGATCATGCACCGGGTAGCTGGCTTCATGCTTCTTCAACTGTCTTGAAGCATAAGCGATCACATGCCCATTCTGCATCAACACAGCTCCCATCCCTTGATACGACGCATCCGTGTAAACTTGAAAGCCCTCCTTCCCAGATGGAAGAGCTAGGATGGGTGCAGTCGTCAATCTGTCTTTCAACTCTTGGAATGCAGCTTCGCACTGGGGTGTCCATTCAAACGGCACACCCTTCTTGGTCAGCGTAGTAAGGGGAAGGGCAATCTTCGAGAAGCCTTTCACGAACTTGCGATAGTACCCGGCAAGTCCAAGAAAGCTCCGTATGTCGGCCGCTGACTTCAATGGCGACCACTCCTTCACGGCCCGCACCTTGGCCGGATCTACAGCTAGCCCCGCCCCACTAATCACATGGCCCAAGAACGCGACCTCTCGAAGCCAAAACTCGCATTTGCTGAACTTGGCAAACAAAGTGTGCTCCTTTAGTCTCCTCAGCACCAAAGTTAGATGTTCGGCGTGTTCTGCTTCAGTCTTGGAGTAGACTAGGATGTCATCGATGAACACGATGACAAAGATGTCCAAATAAGGGCTGAACACCTTGTTCATCAAGCTCATAAAGGCGGAAGGGGCGTTTGTGAGCCCAAACGGCATCACGGTGAATTCATACAAACCATATCTCGAACTGAACGCCGTCTTCTGAATGTCATCTTCTTGTATCCTCAGCTGATAATATCCCGAACGCAGATCTAACTTGGAGAACCAATATGATCCCACCAATTGATCAAATAATTCATCAATGCGCGGTAGGGGATAGGTGTTCCGCACCGTTAACCGGTTCAACTCTCGATAATCAATACATAACCGCAAGGTGTCATCCGTCTTTTTGACGAACAAAACGGGCGCTCCCCAAGGCGACGAGCTTGGGCGAACGAACCCTGCTTCCACCAATTCCTGAAGCTGGACTCTAAACTCTGAAAGTTCCTTCGGAGCCATTCGGTATGGAGCTCGCGAGACGGGCTTGGCACCCGGAATTAGCTTGATTTGGAAGTCCACTTCCCTATGCGGGGGTAGTCCCGGCAATTTCTCGGGAAATACCTCGGGAAATTCTCGCACCACCCGCACATCCTTGACCTCTAATGTCAATTTCTTCAACTCGAAGCAAATTACATAGACCTCGTCCCCTTCCATATGAGATTTCATAACTTGGATTGAAGACAATAATTTACGGGGTGCGAATTTAATACCTTGGAAGATGACTTCCGAGTCTCCATGCCTCAACATAACTTGCTTCTCCGCACAATTGATCCTGGCGTGGTGCCAGTTCAACCACCTCATGCCCAGGATGAGATCGAACTCCGGGATTCTTAACACTGTAGCCGGAGTTTCAAAGAACTTTCCTCCAATAAGGGTGTCGAAGTCGCAACTTGCTGACGACGTCATCTCAGAGCCGTCCGGAAGGCGCACCCTTTGGGTAATGCCCGTGAAGTGTTGCACTCCCTCCAAGTCCTTCACGAAGTCCGCCGAAATGAACGAGTGAGATGCACCCGTGTCAAATAACGTATAGGCGGGCCTCCCGCTAACCATGACAGTGCCTAGGTTCCCAAAAGGTAATCACCGTTCAAAATTGCGCGTAACATTTGTATCGTAAATCTATCAAGTCATATAATATTAGTAAATTTTGCACGTACCGGTGATGACTTCTTGCGGATTTCTCTCCTGAGTCATATCCAATGCGAATACATGCTCCCGTGCATGTCCTTGATTTCTCCCTGGTGGTCCTCTTCCTCGGCCACGCATGTGCCCTCGCCCCCGTGGAGCTACTGGAGGGGGAGCAATAGGAGCATCCCCGATCAGTCGCGGGCAAACTCGCCGGACATGCCCCGGTTGGTTGCACTCGAAACATATCACCTCACGTCGGCCCCCAGGTTGTTGATAATATTGTTGCTGCGGTGGTGGTGGTAAAGGTAGTGGTTGCAGAATTGGGTACTCCACCCGATAGTTCCGGTTGACCCACCGACCGCCTCTGTGGTTTCCCCTTCCTCTGCCATGATCATTCCGCCTTCTATTACTAGGGCCGACTTCAATTACTCCTTCCGCAGGTCTCTTGCCACATCCCATGTGGTCCGCCTCCAGTCTCTTTGCCATGTCAATGATTTCTGCCAGGCTTCCATCGGCTATAAACAAAAGGGCCTGCCTCAGTGGGTCCCTTAATCCTTTGTAGAAGCGCTTCGCGTAGCCTCTATCGTCCAAATCATAAGAATCGGCAAACCTAGCGAGGTGTTGGAACTCCCTCTGGTACTCTGTTACCGATTTCGATCCCTGCTTCAGCTGCAGAAATTTTTCTTCAAGTCCATCCCGAGCAGAAGAAGGGATGAAGTGATCCAGAAAATCCTCGGTGAACTCGTTCCAACTGATGTCCGTGTACAACCGCCCTTGGAAGGTGGAGCCCATGAGGGACTTCCACCACCTTTTGGCGTGCAGCTCTAGCAGCGTCACTACCAAAGTCACCGCCATGCTGTTCGGACATCTTATGCCAGCCATCAATTCTTGCACGGTATCAAGCCACTCCTCGGTGCACACCGGCGATTCTGTCCCATGATAGGCAGGAGGGGACAGGGCACGAAAGGTGCTCAACCAGTTGGAGCCTGGTGCTTGTTGTTGCACCGGAGCTTGCTGGGCTTTAAATGCATCCAATATGGCTGACAGCGTTTGTCCCAGTTCCGACTGCTGGAATTGTGAAGGGACGGAAGGGGTAGGAGTGCCCCCAACCGGCTCCACCTGCGCTGGGACCTATACGCAAGGTACAGATTAGGGTCAGGTTGGCTAAAACTAATGTCAAAGTTGGACAACTTAGTGTGAATTACATATGGGCACACCACTGCTTCCGCTAAGTCGGTTTATCCCCAAACCGACTAATCGAACGGGAGTGGCCCATTGCTACCTGACTGCTATAGGTGAAGATCGGCTAAGTCTGATACCATTTGTAAGACCCCCCTCCCGGAACACAACACACGGCACGAGGGGAGTCTTATGCCCGAAATAGCCGCCTTGCGGTAGCACTAACACACGGGTTAGCCTTTACCACAAGACGCCTATTCCGCCGGCTACAATCCATATCACAACAATTATGCCAACCCAACCATAACAGAAAAGTAAAGCTAAAAGCAGTTCAGTTCACAGCTAAGTTAAAGTCCAAAAGTAGCGGAAGATAACAAGCACAACAGGCTTGTACAAAAGAACAAGAGGCTAGAAATGTTTTGCCAAACGGCTACATGAAAACACTCACTACTGTCACTGACGGTGCCGATGGCACCACCACCTCAGGTCCTATCCTCCGGGCCTGGCTGTCCTGCTGCATAGTCCGTTGCCGCTCTACCTGCGGGGTTTCCTCCTAAAAAGGAAGACGTAGCAACCGTTAGTCATAAGACTAAGTGGCTTCACATCCGCTCCCCCGGTGACTCCTCGGCACCGGGCGGAGAAAGGAACACAGGTACAATATATATACATAAGCAAGTAAACAAGCAGGTGACAGTAAATATGGTGAAGTATAAACTACGCTACACAACTAGCAGTTCTACAAATATCAATAATAAATGACAGCAGGTATAAATAATTAGAATAGTAACTTAACTTATAAGAGTACCCATACAAACTTATAAGTTAAGGATCGGCTTAACAGTAAGGTAACTCATCGTATAAGAGTGCTCATACAAACTTATACGATGAGGATCTTGTGTATGCAATGAATGACATGAAATGAATGTTATGCAATGACCGAATCATACGCACGCACATGCAAGTTGCTATGTCGACACAGACTAGAAGTTCCACTTTTCGAGCAGGTAGCTAACCTCTCAGGCGTCGTCCGTCATGGCCAGACGGCGACAGTGGAGCGGGCGTCTCCACTACTAGGTGGTATCACACTACCTATCCTAGGCCCCCGTACGCCTCAACGCTAGTAACACAACAGCGGAGCTCACATGCATACTACGGCTCAGAAGGGGTCTTGGGTAAATGTGCACCAAGAACACAGCCCAACCTGGCCTTTGATTTCGAACCGGATGGAACCTCGGAAACGCACGAGGTGCAAGCCCAACCGTTCTCATGGCGCGGAGGAGATCTCGGGTTATGGACACCAAGTATCTAACCCTACCGCCCAAGGTCTACCCATTGGCTCCCATCGGTGTGACGACTGGCGAACCCGCAGACCTGCCACAATCATTATCTCAACATCGCGACACGATGAATCGTCGCACATCACATGCCCCAAAACAACTCACTCGATGCTACCCGTAGGGAGACTTCAACTCTAAGCATCGTCTGTTAATAGACCCCTTGGGCTCGGATTACAGTTACAAAATACTCTTCACATAGTGTTCATCATGTTCACGCCCACCTATTCAATGGATTCACCTCAACACCACGCATAATAGATATGTTCAACACCAAATTGTATAAATATATCCTATACCAATCTCAACTCCTAATATCTAACCTTCCCATCCAATCCATTTCTCTACCATTACATGGTTATTCCCCAATACACAACCAAATGAGTAACCATGCTAAATTATAGCAATAACAACATTATAGATATATGGGAGCAAGATATCAAATGAACAAACCACAATCATTGCAAGAGTGCTAACATTATACATTAACAAGTGCATTAACATAGGATAGCCCAATACTAAAACTGGGATTCCCGGAGCTACAGGAATCCGATCACAATGCACAACCCCTCGTTGGATAGGTATTCGCGAGGGCTACGACTTTCGTGTTGAGTCGATCGCCCAGATCTGGTCGCATCATACCAGAAATTCAACTCGAACACGTACAAGAAACAGTTTCCTGTACAGGAATTTTCCCGAACGCAGCGGACTCGAACCAGCTTTCCCGTGGCTACAGGTATCGCATGGAAATGAGCAACCCCTCGTTGGAAAGGTAATTTCAAGGTCTACGACTTTCGTGTTGAGTCGATCACCCAGATTTGGCCAGAACACCTCCGAAATTGGCCACGAAGGTCGCCGCGTGCAGAAATCAGATTTCTGCATGCATCTTAAGGCGAGATGAACGGCATCCGTTCATCTTCTTCCTTGCAACGACCTCGCATAAACTTCTCCAGAAATCACACCCAACCTTATTTCTCCTTTCAAAGCCAAACCCTCAACGAAAACCCCTCTCATCTCCACTTTGAACGATGAGAAGGTTGAGGGAAACTAAGCCTAGAAAACCTAGGCATGGCTTATCCTAAGAACTCTCCTCCTCACCATCAAGACTCTATGGAGTCGATGTCTCTCCTAAAATAACTATAGATCTAGCACCAAGGGAGAGGGGAGGAAGCTCACCTCAAGTCCAGCGGTACCACCATGGCCGGCCATGAGCCTCGCACTCCTTCGCGGCGGCATTGTTTTTCCCTTGACGGTGGCGGCGTTTTGATTCCTCCAAAGATGGCTCCGGCAAGCTCCTCCTCCTCCTCCAGCCAAGAACTCTCTCAGGAATTTCGGGGCAGAAGAAAGGGGAATGAATGCTAGGGTTTCCAACTTTTTTCCTTTTTATACATCGCAGACACGGGTAGGCACACGGCCGTGTTCCTACCCGTGTTCAGGTGACACGGCCGTGTTGCCTGCCGTGTCTAGGGCCGTGTTCATCCCAGAACGACTTTCTGCCGTGTCGGGGTTGCGGCACACGGGTAGAGACACGGCCGTGTCCCGACCTGTGTCCTTGGCACACGGCTAGGGACACGCCCGTGTCCCAATACCCGTGTACCTCTCTGACTGGAAGCCTATTTTTATGAGGCACACGGGTATGGACACGGCCGTGTCCATACCCGTGTCAGCCAGGAATGTCATTTTGCCTTGTTTTCCTCATTTCCCGTACGTCCGCACCTGTTCACCCACATCCCCCATTGGGCTCACCACAGCCCCCTTGACTCAAATACGCAATCAAGGGGCCTATCGCGAATTGGGACGTTACAGGCGAAGCTTCGGAGGTCCGTTTCGCGAGCGGAGTTCAGATCCGCAAAGGTGGGAGCGTTGCGGTGGTGTTCAACCGAACAAATCTTCTCCATGGCTAGGAAGAGGGGACGGAAGGTAACGACACTTCTCCTCTCGGTTTTTAGGATTTAGGATGCATGAATAGCATCCCCTTCCTTTCGTATTTTGAGCGCCGAATCTCTCAAATGAGAGGGATTCGTGTAGCGGTTCAAGAGGAACCTCCGGGTTGAGTATGTTCATCCCGGCATGCTTTGCATTAGAGATCCGCTCCGTTAGCGGATTAGGCATTGTGGGTGAAGCCGTGGTCGCGACCGTTAGTCCGACCCGGTGATGTTGCATAGCGAGCTTCGGGGATTCGGTAGAAATCCGTTGCGGCAACACGCCGTTGTATGTATGTGTTTTCCCCCTTACATTTGAGTGAGTACTCGTGGTCGGAACCGGACAAGGTTAGCTCCGTGTTGTGCGGTAGATGATTTCCTTGGAGCACGGGAAAGACACGGTGTGAATGGTGATTGGGGTGGGGAAACCTTTGTTTGTGCTGTGCAAAGGCGCGGCTATGTCTCCGTGGTCGGCTGGCTATCCCGTGACGCGCAAGTCATGCGGGGGAAGTGTCCCGATGAGACTAGGCCCTTGTGTGGACTGACGAGAATGTCAAGCGGAGGACAAGCCCGGGCAATGTGGCCATAAGCGGGTGGGGTCCAGCAAGCCTTCTTAGAATCGGTCAGTGTGAGACGGAACCCTGACGTGCGAAGTTAGAATGTGCGGGCAAGCCCCGGGGTATATGACCCTTGTGCGGGTGGGGCCTTTGCAAGGTTCCGCGTGACGGCGTGTGTGCCATTAGGGACATGGTGGTTCCCTTGTGTTTGCGGCTTTAAGCCAATGGGGAAACGGAAGTACCTAGTGTTTGATGTTGTGCTAGATGCATACGAGCTAGGGTGCCTTGGGTGAAACCCGGGTTGCATTCATGTTGCATAGTAGGCCCCTTTCACTTTGTACAAAACATAGAGAACATGTATGCTGTATGAGACATCCAAGCCTGTTTTACCGCTTTAATATATATATGCTCTTTTGGTATACGAAGTGCTAACTTGCAGGTGGAGTGGTACCCCGGGGTCCGTTAGGGACGGCCGGGAGGAAATGTGCTTGTTACACAGTAGAGGTCAGCCTTTGCTGACCCACTTTACTTTAAATCCTTACAGGGTAAGGATCGCATGCAGGAGCTAGTGTGCCGGGCGAAAAGCCCTAAGCCTCATGAAGTGTTGCTGTGCTTGGTTCATCCTTTTGTGTTTGCTACTTTTGTTATGTTTATGTCTGGCTTTCATGCCGAGGTAGCCTAGGAGTGCTTGGCACATTTATATGTTTTGGACTATTATTGTGTAAGGCCTTAAGGCCATTTGATACTCTATCGTTAGTGGATAACTTCTCTCGGTTTGTTCTATTTCCGCTGTGTTTGTCTGGAGTTTTTGAGATTTGGTAGTTTCATATCATCTTTTAATACTAAAGCTGTGGCGTTCGTATGTTGTGGGGCCCCGGCCGGACCCATATTATATGGTCTTTACAGGGGAGGTGTTACAATTTGGTATCAGAGCCAGGTTAGCGTTCCAATGAGAAGATTTGCGGTCGAAAGTATAAGTCGAGTCACGTATAAGAAGTTATCCACATAGGAGTATCGCAGGACCATGAGTGTCCTGGTGTTCGAGTCTTGTGATTAGAGACTGATTTGCATTTTCTTGCTTGTGTTTAGAGTGCAAGCAACGAGGCTGGGACCTCGAGGCCAAGAGAAGAGCTCTCGGCAAGTAGTGCGACTGCGCAAGGTCCGCTAGGGATAGGGGTCATACCGGCCGACTTCTGTCGTATGCTTGCAGAAGCGATGGTGGCAGCCCAAGATGCAGCAACAGCACGGGTAGCAGCTCCCGTTGCTCAGGTAGCAACTCTTGCTACCCCGGACACGGCAGCGACCGTGCAGGTTGAGGAAGCCAGGCGGGCAGAGCCGCATGCCGAGAGAGTGGTTGTCGGGCATGGGGACCGGCAAATGAAGTACTTTCTGAGTTTCCACCCTCCAACCTTCAAGGGAATCGGCACGCCCACAGATGCAGAGGATTGGTGGGCTAGAATTCAGGAGCTTCTGAGGGCGGCAGAGGCGCCAGATGAGAAAAAGGTAGAGTTCACAGCCTTTATGTTGGAGGGAGATGCCAAGTTATGGTGGGTGAGCCACAGTGGCCGACAGTTTCTAGGACGCACACCGTCCATCGAGGAGTTTGGGAATGCCTTCCTGAAGAAGTACATACCCGCCTCAACGAGGTTAGCCCTCCAGAGGCAGTTCCTACATTTGGTGCAGCGAGACAAGTCAGTGGATGAGTATTTCCAGGAATTTACTCGCTTGGGTCGTTATGCAGGGACGACCATGACAGACGATGAAGAGAGGGACAATCTCTTCTATCACGGACTGAGGGAGAATCTAAGACAACCCCTCATATCGATGAAACGTGCGGGTTTCAACGAATTGGTGGAGGCAGCCCGAATTTTGGAGAGTGACATGGAGCGATCCCAGCGTCGCAAGGGTTTCACACCCAAACAGGGGGAGGAGAAGAAGCCTGCTCAGTCCCTTGGAAAAGCGGAAGGGAGCCGATGGAAGAAGAAGCCTTCCCCATATAAGTCGGGCGAGAAAAGTAATTGGACGTCCGGAGGGTCACGCTCTAAGGGCCCTCAGACGTGCTATATTTGTGGCAAGCCGGGCCACATAGCAAGATTTTGTACCCAAGGGGGCACTGAGCAAGAGCCAAGGCAGGAGCAAACTGTGCGCTCCGGCCCCAGTGCCGCAGAGAAAGGGAAGATGATGGAGTCGAGTGCTTCTCGGTTTCAACCAGTGCAACCAAGGGCCTACAACCTTGGGCAACAAGAAGCAATCCGTCAACCCGATGTGGTGACAGGTACGAGAGGTCAACCTGCACCTTAGATTCCTGTCTTTCAAGCCTTTATGTTTGTTGCATGTGTGTAGGCTTTGTAATGGTATCTGGGTACCCCGCTAGGGTACTCTTTGATACGGGAGCGTCGCACTCCTTCCTTGCGGAAGGCTTTATCCGGAGGATCAGAGTGGAGTCTTTCTCGACGGACTCCGAGTTGATGGTGCGCATGCCCAATGGGTCATCTATGACTACCAGGGCTAGAGGCCAGATTTGTTGGAGTCTTGAGGGAGTCGACTTCGTATTGGTAGCAACGATCTTGCCGTTGTCCGAGTTCGATGTGATTTTGGGGATGGATTGGCTAGCGGAGCAGCGTGCCAGTATCGACTGTTTGTCCAAGGTGGTAACCCTGAGGGGCGTGGGGCAAGCGGAAGTCAAGTTTGAAGGCCTGCATGGAGTGGCCTGTTCCCTAGTTTCGGCACTTCAGTTAGTGCGAGCTGTTAACCAGGGAGGTGTAGCTCTAGTAGCGTTGTTGGAGGTTAGCCTTTCCAGGCTGTCTCTTGGAGAAGTGCCCGTGGTGGCGGAGTTTGGAGATGTATTTCCCGAGGAGTTACCGGGAGCACCTCCTCGGCGGGAGATTGATTTCTCCATCGAGTTGGTGCCCGAGGCTAGGCCAGTGTCGCGTCCACCCTTCAGGATGGCACCAAAGGAGTTGGCTGAGCTCAAGGTTCAGTTGCAGGAGCTTTTGGAGCAAGGGTATATCAGGCCCAGCTCTTCACCGTGGAGTGCGCTGGTGTTATTTGTAAAGAAGAAGGACGGTAGTATGCGTCTGTGCATAGACTACCGAGAGTTGAACAAATTGACCGTCAAGAATAAGTATCCGATTCCTTAGATAGATGATCTCTTCGACCAGTTGGTGGGGTCGGTGGTGTACTCCAAGTTGGACCTGAAGTCCGGGTATTATCAGTTGCGGATTCGTGAAGAAGACATACCCAAGACCGCGTTTGGTACAAGGTATGGTCATTTTGAGTTCTCGGTGATGTCGTTCGGGCTGACGAACGCGCCGTCCGTGTTCATGGACTTGATGAACCGAGTGTTTCGCGAATATTTGGACTGGTTCGTAGTCGTCTTTATCGATGACATATTGTTGTATTCCAAGTCGGAGGCGGAGCATGAGTCGCACTTGCGGATAGTGTTACAAGTGTTGAGAGAGAACCAGCTCTATGCGAAGTTCTCGAAATGCGAGTTTTGGTTGGAGAAGGTGGCGTTTTTGGGCCATGTAATCAGTGGTTACGGGGTGGCAGTGGATCCAACGAAAGTAGAATCCATTAGAGAGTGGCTAGTTTTGAGGACCGTGGCGGAAGTCCGGAGTTTTCTTGGACTAGCCGGGTACAACCGAAGGTTTGTGGAAAACTTTTCGCGGATAGCTCTATCCCTCACTTCACTAACTCGCAAAGATCAGAAGTTTGTATGGACTCGAGAGTGCAATCAGGCATTTGAAACCCTGAAGGAGAGGCTAATGACGGCGCCGATCCTAAGTCTACCAAAGGGGACCGAAGGATTCCAGATTTTTAGCGACGCATCCGGATGCGGTTTAGGGTGCGTGTTGGTGCAGCATGGTAGTGTGATAGCTTTTGGGTCGAGGCAGCTGAAGCCTCATGAGAGAAAATACCCCGTCCATGATTTGGAGTTGGCGACGGTAATTTTTGCTTTGAAGTTGTGGAGGCACTATGTTTATGGTGCAAAGGTGGAGATCTTCACGGACCACAAGAGTCTGAAGTATCTCCTAGATCAGAAGGAACTAAATATGCGGCAGTGCAGGTGGGTCGAGTTCCTGTGGGACTACGAGGTGGCAATTCAGTACACGCTAGGGAAAGCCAATGTGGTGGCGGATGCTTTGAGTAGGAAATACTCGGGGCAAGGAAATTGGATTGAAGCTCACGATGAGCGGTTAAGGCGAGACTTGGAGTCCCTTTGTTTGGAATGTGTGGCAAGAGGCGAGTCTAACGTGGCTTGACTAAATTGGATTGAGATGCAGAGTGACTTATGCGATCGTATTCGAGAAGCGACCCGTGTAGATGCGGAGTTCCAACCTTTTGTGGAGGAAGCTCTAAAGGGCGAGGGTAGCGCCTGGGGGATGGTTGATGGGATTCTGAGGAAGGGCGGAAGGATTTTTGTACCGCAGTTCGGCAAGCTCCGTGAGGAGTTGATGTTTGAGGCCCACTTCACTAAGTACTCCATCCACCCAGGTAGTACAAAGATGTACTTGGACTTGAAGAAGTCCTATTGGTGGCCTGGGATGAAGCGGGACGTAGCTTTGTGGGTGAGTCGGTGCCAAACATGTGCCTTGGTGAAGGCCGAATGTCAGAAGTCGGGCGAGTTCTTGAAGCCTCTTCCAATTCCCGAATGGAAATTTGATGACATCTCCATAGACTTTGTGCATGGGTTGCCTAGATCGCAGCAGGGTAATGATGCCATTTGGGTGATTGTGGACCGCTTGACCAAAGTGGCACATTTCATCCCAAACCGGAAGGAGGACGGTGTGGAAAAGTTGGTGGAGTTGTACGTCCGCAATGTTGTACGACTCCATGGGATTCCGAAGAGTATAGTCAGCGACCGGGATGCACGTTTCACATCTAAGGATTGGCGGTTGGTGCAGAAGAGCTTGGGCACAAAACTCAAGTTCAGTACGGCTTTTCATCCTCAAACCGATGGGCAAACTGAGAGAACGAACCATACTTTGGAAGATATTCTAAGGATGTGTACTCTCAACTTCGGCAAGAAGTGGGAGGATCACCTCTTCATGGTGGAGTTTGCGTATAACAATAGTTACCAAGCTAGTATCAAGATGGCGCCATACGAAGCTCTGTATGGGAGGCGGTGTCGAACACCGATGTCTTGGACAGAGGCGGGAGACACCAAGCTTTTGGGGAAAGAAGTGGTAGCCGACGCTAGTGAGCTAGTGCGGACTATCCAAGAGCGCATGAAGGTAGCTCAAGATCGGCAGTCGAAGTATTTCAACGCTCACCACAGGCATGTGGAATTCGCTGTGGGTGACTGGGTGTATCTTAAGATCAAGCCGTTCAAAGGCATTTCGCGAATTCGCCGACTCAAGAAGTTGAGTCCGAGATTTTTGGGACCATTCAAGGTCATCGAGCGAGTGGGAGAGGCAGCGTACCGGTTGGCGTTGTCCACAGAGCTAAGTGGATTGCATGACGTTTTTCACGTCTCCATCCTGAGGAAAGCGTTGCTAGAAGCCAACGTAGTGATTGAGCCGACGACGGTGCTGGTAGAGGAAGACTTGAGGACGCGAGTTCGTCCAATCGGGATAGAAGACTCAGAGGTTCGGCAATTGCGGAATAAGGAAGTCAGACTCGTAAAGGTCCGTTGGGACAACTGTAGCCGCGAGGAGCTCTCATGGGAGAGAGAGCAGGCCATGCTAGAGGAGTGCCCTGAGCTTTTCTCCTCAGGTACCGTTTAGAATTTGTGTACTTTCCATGTTTTAAATTTCGGGACGAAATTCTTTAAAGGGGGGGAGAATTGTAACACCCCAAAACTTGGAAGAGGAATTGACGGCGTCGTTTTGGCCAAGATTGGGTTTTGGGGGTAGGCACAAGGCCTATGACACGGCCGTGTCACAAGCCGTGTTGTGCCTGGGTCATCGAGCCGTGTTGAGCCTGGGTCGCCGAGCCGTGTTGGTCGACGATCGGCGAGAAGGCACACGGCCTTGGACACGGGCGTGTCCCTGGCCGTGTCCTTCTCGGGCTGTTCGCAGAATTTATTCTACTAGGCGTGATACGGGTGACGACACGGCCGTGTCGGGGCTGACACGGGCGTGTCGAGGGCCGTGTCTTTGGCCGTGTCCTGGGCCGTGTCCTTCTCTGGCTGAGAATGTTGGTCGGTAGGGGGGAGTGACACGGGCCTCGACACACGCGTGTCAACGGCGACACGGCCGTGTCGGAAGCCGTGTCAAAGGCCGTGTGCTGGTTTTCGAATTGGTCGAGACAGCGAATGGCTAACACGGCCATGCACACGGCCGTGTTGCAACCCATGTTCGGCCCAGATTTTCTAATTTGGGTTCCGATCGTGGCCGTTCGTTTTTTTCTTTGGAAGATCCAACGGTGGGGGGCCTCCCTGGGTGGTTTAAGGCCGGGAATAGGGTTCCAAACCCTCATTCCCCATTTTCTTTTATCTCTCTAAGTTCTAGAGAGAAGGGAGAGCAAGGAGGCCAAGATCCGGCCGCCGGCGAAGCTTCGGAGGTCCGTTTCGCGAGCGGAGTTCAGATCCGCGAAGGTGGGAGCGTTGCGGTGGTGTTCAACCGAACAAATCTTCTCCATGGCTAGGAAGAGGGGACGGAAGGTAACGACACTTCTCCTCTCGGTTTTTAGGATTTAGGATGCATGAATAGCATCCCCTTCCTTTCGTATTTTGATCGCCGAATCTCTCAAATGAGAGGGATTCGTGTAGCGGTTCAAGAGGAACCTCCGGGTTGAGTATGTTCATCCCGGCATGCTTTGCATTAGAGATCCGCTCCGTTAGCGGATTAGGCATTGTGGGTGAAGCCGTGGTCGCGACCGTTAGTCCGACCCGGTGATGTTGCATAGCGAGCTTCGGGGATTCTGTAGAAATCTGTTGCGGCAATACGCCGTTGTATGTATGTGTTTTCCCCTTACATTTGAGTGAGTACTAGTGGTCGGAACCGGACAAGGTTAGCTCCGTGTTGTGCGGTAGATGATTTCCTTGGAGCACGGGAAAGACACGGTGTGAATGGTGATTGGGGTGGGGAAACCTTTGTTTGTGCTGTGCAAAGGCGCGGCTATGTCTCTGTGGTCGGTTGGCTATCCCGTGACGCGCAAGTCATGCGGGGGAAGTGTCCCGGCGAGACTAGCCCCTTGTGTGGACTGACGAGAATGTCGAGCGGAGGATAAGCCCGGCAATGTGGCCACGAGTGGGTGGGGTCCAGCAAGGCTTCTTAGAATCGGTCAGTGTGAGATTGAACCCTGACGTGCGAAGTCAGAATGTGCGGGCAAGCCCCTGGGTATATGACCCTTGTTTGGGTGGGGCCTTTGCAAGGTTCCGCGTGACGGCGTGTGTGCCGTTAGGGACATGGTGGTTCCCTTGTGTTTGCGGCTTTAAGCCAATGGGGAAACGGAAGTACCCAGTGTTTGATGTTGTGCTAGATGCATACAAGCTAGGGTGCCTTGGGTGAAACCCGGGTTGCATTCATGTTGCATAGTAGGCCCCTTTCACTTTGTACAAAACATAGAGAATATGTATGCTGTATGAGACATCCAAGCCTGTTTTACCGCTTTAATATATATATGCTCTTTTGGTATACGAAGTGCTAACTTGCAGGTGGAGTGGTACCCTGGGGTCCGTTAGGGATGGCCGGGAGGAGATGTGCTTGTTACACAGTAGAGGTCAGCCTTTGCTGACCCACGTTACTTCAAATCCTTACAGGGCAAGGATCGCATGCAGGAGCTAGCGCGCCGGGCAAAAAGCCCTAAGCCTCATGAAGTGTTGCTGTGCTTGGTTCCTCCTTTTGTGTTTTCTACTTTTGTTATGTTTATGTCCGGCTTGCATGCCGAGGTAGCCTAGGAGTGCTTGGCACATTTATATGTTTTGGACTATTATTGTGTAAGGCCTTAAGGCCATTTGATACTCTATCATTAGTGGATAACTTCTCTCGGTTTGTTCTGTTTCCGCTGTGTTTGTCTGGAGTTTTTGAGATTGGGTAGTTTCATATCATCTTTTAATACTAAAGCTGTGGCGTCCGTATGTTGTGGGGCCTCGTCCGGACACATATTATATGGTCTTTACACGGGAGGTGTTACAAGCTGTGTCGACACCCAGGAGTTATGTCGGCACCAAAAGCAAGGGATGTGTTGACACCCAGGAATTGTGTAGACACCTGAAGCAGCAGCTGTATCGACACACTGGACTTATGTGGACACACACTCAACGCTATCTATCAACAGTAGCTATACTGAGTCTGAAAGGCTTGTGTCGACACACAGGACTTGTGTCGACACACACTCAAAAATGTCTGGACACACACTTAATGACGTCTGGACATACACTCAATGCCATCTATCAACATCAGCTCTGTCGAGACCAGGAGCAGTTGTGTCGACACATAGGACTTGTGTCGACACATACAACAGAAGCTGTGTCGAGAAGATAAAGAATTACTGTGTCGACACATTGGAAGATGTGTTGACATCATAAAGAATTGTGTCGACACTTGGTCTATTTGTGTCGACACATTTGAAGTAGTTTGCTGACAGTATCCTGCTGAGAAAGAATTTCAATGAAGGGTCAGTTGTCACGACTTAAGACTTGTCAGCTGTCATTAGTAACAAGTCTGACACATCTGTCAGTACTGTCGGAAGGCCATTATAAACCGGATTAGCCGGTAATCGTTGATGAACTCTATATAAAGGGCTGATCCATAACAACCAGAACGATTTCACAGAATAAATATATAAAACTAACATCAAGTAAGGGAGAGCAAGAGGCTAACCCAAAAGAAGGTAGATACTGAACAAGTCTGCAAGAAAGATTCAGATTTGATTCTTAATTTAAGAAGGAAGCTGATTAAAGATCAACTTCAACACCAAGTAAAGATCAACCTTATTTTGTTCAAATTCATGAAGCTTTGAAGAAGCTAAGTCAGGTTGGATCTGAAGTATTCAGTCATTCAAGAACTGATCAAGAAGCTCTCAAACATTTAGGTTTCAATCTGGGTGAAATTTCTATTTCATTAAATAATCTTTTTCTTATAAGATCTTATATAGATCTGAGTTATAAGCCTGTATTTATAAAGGCTGAGGTAGGGCTGAGTTCTTGAGGTGTAGGAAATATTAAAGTCTGAGTTGTAGGCCTGGAGATAAAGGGTGAGGTAGGGTTGTTGCCTTAGGTAGGGTTCTTTGGAAGAATCTGAGATAGGACTTGAAGAAGTCTGAGGTGTATGAACCTATCAGGTTCTTAGTTGTAAGATCTGTGGATCTAAGATAGTGGAAGGAAGTTTGGTTGAATCCAGTTCTCTACTGGATAGGCGAAGGGGGAAAGTGTATGTACCCACAAATTGGGGAACCACTATAAATCTTGTTGTGCTTTGCTATGTTTATTTTTCTGAGAACTGTGACTTTATATGCTGTGTTAAATCTTGTTAATTGCCTAAATATTAAAAAAGATTAGAACCTATTCACCCCCCCCCCCCGCTAGGTGTCTAGTCTCTTGAAATCAAATCTTTCACCTTCCACCCCCAAACTAACGGACAAGTCAAAGTAGTGAACAGAGAGATAAAAAGGATTTTAGAAAGGACTGTTTCCACCTCTAGAAAAGACTGGTCAACCAAATTAGACGATGCTCTATGGGCCTATCGAACAACGTACAAAATCACCATCGTTTGTATGCCGTATCAGTTGGTTTATGGAAAATCGTGCCATTTGCCCGTAGAATTAGAACACCGTGCTCTTTGGGCCTTAAGGTTTTTAAATTTCGATCCCCACTCTGTCGGCGACCTTAGAAAATTTAAACTTAACGAACTCGACGAGTTACGCTCTTATGCTTATGAAAATAACAAATTTTTTAAAGAGCGGACGAAACAATTTCAAGACAAACACTTAAGGCACCCAAAAACCTTTTAATCGGGAGACCGAGTTCTTTTATATAATTCACGTTTACGTTTATTTACTGGAAAACTAAAGTCGCAATGGTCTGGGTTGTTTTTTGTTAAAGAAGTTTTTCTGTATGATATTGTTTTAGTTTCACACCCTGATAAGGGCGATTTCAAAGTGAATGGGCATCGTCTTAAACTCTATTTTTCTGGTGATGATGATGTCAGTCTAAACAATGTTAATTTTCTTCTACACGAACTTTAAACTAACTTGAGACTATTTATTTTTGTTAAAAATGTTTATTATTATTTTGGATAATAATCTTTTAGACAATATATTATTTTGTTGTGTCGAGCTCAAATGACGTTTTAAACAAAGGGCGCTCTTGGGAGGCAACACAAGTTATCTTTTATGTTTTCATTATTTTACACTTTTTTTGCCCCGGACGGCTCCGATAAGGTGAAGCCTCTGCGATCTCCTTCTCCAACGCTGATGAATCCATCATGAAGTACAATGAAGACATTTAAAGAAGTTACAAAGCGCAAGCATGAGGGAGCGGCATCAATCAACATTTGTGGCGCATAAATACGGGAAATTACCTGTTTTTCAATTCTGTACTTTCATTTCTGTTTTAATTTCTCTCTCTCCTTCTCCTCCTTTCTCCATTGAGGATAATGTCCATTTTAAGCTTGGGGGAGGATTTTCTTCTTCTCTTGTCTTTTTTTTTGTTTCCTTAAAAAAATAAAAAATCAAAATCAAATTTTTTTTATTTATATATCTTAAAAATCCAAAAAAAGATAATATCTTTAAAAATACAAAAAAAGAGAATATTTCAAAATCAAAAAAAACCATTATGTTATTTGTTTTAATTTAATAGGTTAAACTAATTTTGGTATTTCAATAGTACCCCATATTTTTGTTTTGTTTTTCTGAAAATTCCTTATAACGATTTAGTTAATTATAATATTTCTAATTATTCTTTCTAATTATGTTTCACAAGTAAAATGTTTGCCATGCAGTATTTCTAATTCATGGTAGCAAGTTAACGTGAAACGTTTTTTCTAAAACTCGCATTTTATTATGGTTTTTGTTCTTTATTTTCTTTACATTCTTGGAAATCTTTCATCCACTATTTTCCTTCTCGTTTTAGGATAATTTTTGTAATGTCAACTTTTTATTAGCGTAGTAGATCTGAATGATCCAATTCTCCTATTATTTCTATTTTCAAGATAATTTTATTAGTCTTCTTAATTATCTAGGATTTGCTTTTTGAAATTTTTCAAAGCTTATGCTTTAGATAAATTTAAAAACATGAAAATGATTTAGGGCATTTTTGTTTTCGTTTGAGCCTTCTTGCCAACCTAAAATTTTATCCCTAGTTAGCCGCTTTTGAGTCTTTTTTTGATTTCAATTGATAGCTTCACTTATCATTTTAATGCTAACCAAAACTAAAATTTTCCAACCTATCTAATCACACTAACATTTTGAGTTTCATAAAACAAAATTCATGATTTTGATAGGGTTATTTTGTGATATTTTTGGAAAACTCTTTTAAAAACTATACTCAAAAGAAGTGTTTTCTTTTGTTTGGCCAATTTCAAAATGAAAAGGAAATTATTTTTGGCCTTTGTTTTGAAAAGAAAAAAAAAGAGAAAACAAAATGGAAAAGAAAAAGAAAGAAAAATATTACATTTGTGATGAAATTTTTGAAACTCTTTATTTTGGTTTGGTTTTATTTTTGAGCCTCCTTATTTATCTATGAATTTCACTCCTAATCATAATCCTAAATGAAACAATTCAGTCCTAATAAGCCCTTTTGATTCATGTTTTCGATTTTTATTTATTAGCTAAGTAAAGAAGAAAAGTAAAATAGTAAAGTTTTGGATTTAAATTTAGATTTTTGTTATTTGATTGATATAGTTATAATGTGTATCTTGGATCTAGTAAAAACTCAATGCATTTTTTTCATTTCGTTTCCTTGCTTAAATTTATTTAAAGAATTTTGTTAAAATTTTGGATGATTTATTTTCGTTAGTAAAGTTTATAAATTGTTAAACCATGTTTAAGTAATTGTTTTAGATTTACGTTTCACCTTCTCCCTACTTGGAATTTCGCATAGTACTTGTGTAAGCATAATTATAACTTTTTGATTAGTCAGTTTTTATGTTAGCTAGTTTTTATATCTTTGCTTGGGGACAAGCAATGCTTATGTTTGGGAGAATTTGATAATACATTTTGTAGTCTAAACTATTAGGGTATTTTTATGTTTTTAACACATGAATCATGTCTTGTAAGCTTTTATATTGACCTCCTTTAATAAATATTATTGCCACTAATGATTTCTCTTTGCTTTGTAGATTTTCTCAGTTTTCGGCCAAAATGACCTGACACGCCCCCCTGACACGCCCTCCCTAGGTGTGTCACCGGGCGTGTAACCAGATCCTAGGAAGATTATTGTCAGAGACCAAATCCTGAGAAAAACACCTGACACGCCCCCCTAACACACCCTCCCTAGGAATGTCCTTGGGCGTGTCACCCTCATCCCGAAGCCTGCTGCCGTATTTAAAGATATTCCATTGCTGCACGTCAATAGTACTTGCACACCGCCCTACACAGGCGTAGCCCTGGGGCGTGTTCCAACTTTTTCGATTACTGATGAATTTCTGACCAATGATTGAGACTTGACGTGCCTTACATGCCCCTCCTACACGGGCATTGCCCAGGGTGTGTCCACTGACGTACAGAAGAAATCATCATTTCCGTAAAAATTCAGCTCCCAAGGTAAACCCCGTACCTGACACGCCCCCCGGACACGCCCTCCCCGGGTGTGATAGGGGGGTGTGATCATCAAGAAAAAAGTCTATAAATTTGGGCCTCCCCCTTGTATCAAGCAAGAAGTTTTATGTTGAGAGGGGAGGTGCTGCCCTTTTATTTCCTGAAGTCTTTCATGCTCTTCCTTTCTCAATTTCTTATTTTACGCTTTTTAATTCTAATTTGTGTACTCCTTTTGTTATAGTTTTTGTAACTTCTTTAGTAGCTTAGTGTTGATGCTTGCTTTGGTTTTAAATTTTCATTGCACTTGTAATCTTTTGTTTCAAGTTATAACCCTTTTTAGTATTAATATAAAGTGCCTTTTTTATTTTGTTTTCATATGTTCTTCTACCCATCTCTCTTCCTCCACTTCTCCATGATTAACAAATCCTCCTTGTACTCGATCTTGAAGATCCGAGGTTCGAGTTGATTAAGTTATGATGCTTTAAGTTTATTTTTTCTTTTTAGGGTTTAGGCCTTTGATTTACTCTTGAAAATTCATGTTTGGAGTTATATCATCGATATATAATTTCCATATTTGTTTTCACTCTTAGCTAGCCAAGAGGATCGTAATTTGAAGTGAACACTCAAGAGTAAAGAGAGTTGCATGCACCCCTCGAGAGTGGTAGACGTTAAATCTCCCAGATTGGATAGAAATCCAATAGTGGGGTTCACCGCGTAAAGCGAGCTTTAGCTCTCCGAATTAGATGAGAGTTCGGTCGGACCTTCCTAAACTCAGTTGGGCCCGACTTCGAGAGAAGCGTGTTCAAGCTTTAGGAACCTCTACGGTCAAGGTCCTTTACCCTATTAAGTTAGGGTTTATTATCGCATTTTTAATAAACTTTCGCCGAGGTGATTCCGATCGAGTACTTTACTATTTCATCATTTCAACCACTTGTTGTAATCATTTTAGTAGCTCTCTATTTAATTGCAAGTAGTTCTCTTTTTAGCGCAATATTTCTTTTCTTAATCGCAATTAGCTTTCTCTTAAACCCTAAACCAATCCTTCGATAAGATAATAGTTTTCATGAAAGTATGATTACTCAACGGTTCCCGAATTTTAATATGACAATTGTGTCCCCTAGCTACAGTTCGATAGGTATACTTTCCTAGTTAGATTGCTAGTTCGGTTTTTATTCTCTTCACGATTAGCTGACACCACCTACTCTTATATAGATCGATAGAGTAAAGGTGTTGTTACCTAACAGATGCGTGATGCATGCGGATAGGTCTTGCTGTCTTGAGGTACGGATTGGAAGTCAAAATTTATGATTAGAAGCGTATGTGCTGCCGATATCTGAGTTCGATGTAATCTTTGGTATGGACTGGCTCTCGGAGTAGCGTGCCTATATAGATTGTAACTCAAAGGAAATCACACTGGGATAGAACACCGAGCTAGAGACTAAATTTGTTAGTATGCGAGGATCGAGCAAGATATTGATGTCTTCTCTCCAAGTATTTAATGCTGTTCAGAAGGGCGCAGAGTTGTTCTTTATACTGTTGGAGGCTGTTGAGATGAAGTCCAGTTTGAGTGACGTTCTTATCGTATCAGAGTATGGAGATGTGTTTCCTAAGGATCTTCATGGGTTACCGCCCCAGCAGGAGATTGACTTTGCTATAGATTTGGTGCCAGGTCCGAAACCTGTGGCCCGCTTGCTGTACCATATTATACCAAAGGAGATGGAAGAACTAAAGGTTCAATTGCAAGAATTGCTAGAGCAAGTCTATATACGCCCAAGTATGTCACTTTGGAGTACATCGGTCCTCTTTGTGAAGAAGGAGGGAAGCTTGTGTCTATGCACTGATTATCGAGAGCTGAATAAGCTGATGGAGAATAAAAAGTATCTGATACCACAAATTGATGACGTGTTTGATCAGCTGGTGGGATTAACTGTCTACTTAAAGCTGTATTTAAAGTCTAGCTATTACCAGTTGAGGATTAGGGAATGGGTCATTCCCAAGACAGAGTTTGGTACAAGCTATGGGCACTACGAGTTCACTGTAATGCCGTTATGGCTAACAAATGCGCCATCGGTATTCATGGATTTAATGCATCAAAGTTGAGAGAGTCCTTGGACCTATTTGTGATCGTCTTTATTGATGACATATTGGTGTACTCTCAGTCCGAAGAATATCATGGAAATCATTTGCGGATGGTTTTGCACACCCTGAGGAGAAACAAACTCTATGCCAAGTTCTCAAAGTGCGAGTTTTGGCTATCGTTATTGGCTTTTCTTGGCCATATGGTTAGTGGAGAAGGTATTGCGGTAGACATGACGATGATAGTTGCGATACGGGAGTGGCCTGAATTGTATATTATATCATAAGTTAGGATTTTCCTTGGACTTCCAGGCTAGTTGATGCGCTAGCGGTAAGAATACCATTCACGGCCAAGTAATAATAATGAGGAGTAGCATCCCCGAGTATCGATCTCTTGCGGAGCGCAAGTAGGGAGCATGGGTTTTAGCATTTAGAGAAACGAGTGCAAGTGCAAAGTGAATAAGGAGGTTTTTTATATGGATATCCTACGCTAAAACAATATAAAACTAGCGCGGGTCGCCTTCTCTGCATCGCCTGGATGAATCACTTCGAAGAGTAATAACGGAAGAGAATGAATAAGTGAGGGACGAAAACACCTCTTCTCAGCGCACACTTCTAGCAAAGGCTAGAATGGCCCAAACGCTCTTTACTCTAGCGCAATGTTAAAGCTTTCTAACACATATAATGCTCAGGATATTACCAAACGAACACTCAATGGAAACTTGAACAATACATGGTAATGAAACTATAATAGTGCTAGCAGGAGTTCAACAGAAATTAAATCCAGGAAATGGAGAAGAGATTACAACCAAAACATAGAAGTTTTCCAAGGTTCTTGGCCGAAAACTAGGGGTGTCATCCCTCGTCCATGCTCAGTCTTCGAAAGGAGTCCAGGATCCAGGAGGAGCTATCACTTCCTCCTTCAAACCAGTCTTCGTTGTGTTGAGGTCATGGAAGTGGATTGAAGCTTGGCGGGCTGCAACGAGTATCTTGAACAGAAGCTTGGAAGGTAGCAATGGCAACGAGAGTCAAAGGCAAAGCTTTTGCAAGCTCTATGGAGTGGAATAGGTGGCTGGATCTTCCCTCCAAGGAAGAGAGAGAAAAAGGGGGCTGGAGCTTCGTTTTCCCGCTCAAGGGAGCAGAAAAGGCGGGTTGGACAAACTATCCCCGTTAATGGCAAAATATGCATCTTAAATAAAAAATCATCAGAAAAATCATCTCGCACGGTTCGGCGCATGACCGTGCGCAAACCGTGCGAAATTTACTTTAAGCATACGCCTGCGAAGAAGAAGCGTTGACCCATGCGTTTTACTCGCGCACAGGCAATTCCGCCCGTGCGTGAAGGAAATCGCACGGGTAACGACAGAGCGCAGAAATGCAAGCAAAAATAGTGGAACCGTATGTTTTACTCGCACACAGGCGGAAGCGCCCGTGCGTGAAGCAATTCGCACGGGTAACCACAGTGAGCCAAAATCGCAGGAAAAATAGGAATGCTACAGGACAACCGTGCGTTTCCTTCAAAATGAAACCGTGCGTGAAGCATTCGCACGAGCTAGTCACTTCTCAAGAATGACCTGCAGAAAACACACGACAGAAACTAACCGTGCGGCAAGAAAACGCACGATCGTGCATTTTCCTCAAATCAGAGTTCTAAAATGGGGAAAACTGACCACCTGCAAGCAATGAAAACAAAACAATGGAGGACCCTCCAGCAAAATAGACATGCAGTAAAAGCTACTGGAACGAACCCCGGGGAGTCCCACGTGCATACTCCCAACATTCAAATACGCAGTTATGCACCCCAGGGCTAGAAAAGCACACAACACATGAAACGCAAAAGGAAAGAAATAATAGTGAAAACAACGTAATAGTGATGTGCAAAGACATGAAAACTAGCCCAGATGAGCCCGCAAAACCCTATATAAATGGTACTCATCAAATCCCTAGACTTATCTATTTGCGCGTCCCGAGCGAAGAAGATCCTTGAAGACAAGAAAAAGTACTAACACAGAAATTGTGATCCGGAGTACAGTGCGAAGTCGCATGCTCACGGGCGTAAAAATTAAGTAGAGAAAATTTCTAAGAATCCAAATTAATTTATACTTTTCAGCCTGCGTAAAATTAAATTCTATGACTACTCAAAAATAGAATCTCGGTGAATCTTCCGGTCACGCGTAGGGAGAAAATAAACTAGCCTCTAAGACGATTATTGCCAAAGATCGAGATTTGGGACAACCTCCAAAGGAATCCACCAATGTCGGTGACCATATGCTTGCCCGTTCGCACTCTCTCCACGACACTAGTTTGACTTAAGCGCAAGTCCGTCGGACTTCAGGTAAAATTTGGGCTTGGGTTAAAGCGAGGTAAACAAGCATAAAAACGAAGGCTATGCACAAAACCCAACTGAGCTAGCACAACAAGAAATAAATCCGCTAACCACAATAAGCACGAGTACACCATTCCCCCAGACTTGATTTTTAAAACACGGGTGTGTGCACCGACTACACCCAAAAATGGTTTTAACTCAAAATGGATTTTCAATAAAACTTTTCCTTTCTCTTTTTCATTTCTTTTTCTTTTCTCTTTTTTTTCTTTACAATTCCAGCAAATGTAAGCATTGGAAAACATCCATATTTTTCACACAAACAACAACCATTAAGACCACAAACTGGAAATAAGAAAACGGTAAAGCTCAATTTGGGCATGCAACTGGGATTGGATACTAGGCTTCGGTGAATAAAATGTGGAGCTGAAGAAAAAGGAAGGGTAGTCACAATGGGGCTAGCGAAGATAAGAAGTTAGGAACGGGCACAAAGCTCAACTTAGCCAAATGATGGCCTATATCATACTCGCGCTTAAATAACCATGTACCCATGCTTCGAGAGTAGCTTGGGGCAAGTTCTAAGCCAACGAGAAAGATTATCCATTCTCTCGACTCGAGCAATATGAATCTAACGGCAGTCTACCCACATCCCTAAGCTACCGTCGGATTCACACCGGATTCACCAATTTTTGAGTAGCATAAAAAGAATTTACGCAGTTAGAAAAAAATACAAAATAACAGCATGCAGAAAAATTAATTCTACTCTAATTTAAACATGAGACGGGAGCACTTGAATAGGAATACAGCAAGGCCAACATTTTACTCCATCTCATAATCCTATGTTAGCTTGGTAATTTTCCCAAATCTAACAAAAGAAGCAGGTTTGACTCGCAGCACGCAAAAAGTTAAGTACGCGCTCATGTGGGTGCATTGGTGTGCAATGCAATGAACTACATAATTCAAATAAAAGCAACTACTGGCACGCATATGAAGTGCAATTGCAATGGGTAACAACAAAGGGCTCTCCCCCAGACTTAATCTAAACAATACAGCAAATGATATTGGAAATAAAATCAAAAAGAGGTGAGGGATGAGGTTACCCAATGCTCAGAGATGAGCATACCAGAAGATAGGCGTTAAAACTTGTTCAACCAGCCCAGGGCCCAAGTAAAAATTACCTGCAAAAGCCAATCTCCAACCAAACAAAAATTGGCAGCACAAGCAAAAAAGCAAAATAAGCAATGCAAGGCAAGCAATAACCTTTAAACAAGGATAAAGGAGGCAAACTCGAGTTGTCTCCCATAAGCCCTTTTCTTTACCGTCCATAAGGTGGACCAAATACCTGTATTAACAGTTATATAGTATTATTCAGGTAACCAATGTATCTCAAGTAAAATGAAGAATAATCCAAAATTAAAAACAACATTTATAGCAGCACAAACATCAGAAGCAACCAGACAAAGGAGACGGCTCCGGAGATCCTCCACTTCTCAGCTAAATGCCTATTTGTGATTAATCTCACCCGATACGCGGAATGAGGAAGAGGGGAAAGCTTAGGGCATAAAGAAGATAAATTTCCCTTGCTCCTACCCTCCTCCTTGCCGCGTCGGCGAGCAAAACTCTGCTCCTTACGCAGGAGAAACTCCTTTCATCGTAATTCAACCGTAGGAGAATGCCGGGGCGGTGAATTCACGCCCGGTATTTTAACATCCAGATCACCAACCACAACCGAGGGCATCCTTTCCTCACTTGCAGAGGGTGGCAGATCAGCCCACGTCACCTATTTAAAAGTTTTACAACATTTACTTGGTCAAATAACAGTTTTTAAATCGATTTTCTGCACGCTCTAAGTAGCCGTGCTCATTCCGCATTCCTTTTTAACTTTATCTCATTCTACACTCAGCAGCTCCGAACTTGATTTTGCTTCAGCGGGCTTCAGCAACTTCTTCACTTGTATAGTTATATCTTGCTCGCTAAGCACCACATTTGCCTTATCAGCACTAGATAATTTGTCAGATAGCAAAGCATTAACTTTTCGCAGATTTTCTGATTCACATGGGACTAGAGTAGGAAGTGATTGCGAAGACGGTAATTCATCCTTAGAAGCTAAGGTAATTCTGCAAGCATTAAAGCATAGCGTTTCCTCACTGGCTTTCAGGAATGGAACCCCCAAAATGGGTCTTGAGTTATTTCCCTCTGGTCCCAGTACCTGAAAGTCATTGACTAAAACAGCCCTGTTAAGTTTCACTTCCACATTTGTAATTACCCCATCAGTTTTGACAACCGATCCATCAGCAAGCACAAGTGATTTCTGGATACTATTTTCGATATTTAAATTGTTTCACAACATGTTGCAAGGAAAGGATGTTGCACAAAGAACTAGAATCACAAACAGCTACCATTTCTATTTAATTTATCTCACACTTTACGACTAATTCTTTTCTACTGCACTCGCCCACCTCTACAGCATTCTTCCCGTGTTCACGGGGATTTTTCTTCGTGTCACTTAGGAGGGCGCCACGAGTGCGTTCGGAGAACATCTATGCAAGCTGCCCAAGTTGCGTCTCCAAATTCCTCATGGAGGCAGTTTGAGTGGCCATGTTCGACTGGGCCATCTCCACAAACTTCTCCATCATCTCTTCTAAAGTGCTTTTACGCGTCCTTGCATGTTTTGATTGTAATCCGCCCGAGGAGGTCGTGGTTGACTACCAGAGGCTTGAGCATCAAATTGATGCTAGCCTCCTTGCCATCTTTGACCAGGAGCATTTTGATTCCACGAGAAATTTGGGTGATTTCTCGCATTCAGGTTATATGCATTGTTATAAGGAGCAGCGCGATTTTGATTATTAATAAAATTAGCATGTTCTTCAAAACTCATACCTACCGGATCACTAGCATGCTCCCCCGCAGTGCACTAATAAGTGTGGTGCCCAGGATTTCCACAACCTTGGCACGAGATGTTCAGCACGGGCACTGGCGGCGGGGTAGATCTTGTCAGCATCATTTTTCCTTCCAAAGAAGGATGGCAAGGTTTAGCGTGTTGCACCACGGCGTTCACATCGAACAAATTTCTTGCCCCTCTTGAGGCGTTCCTCCCAGCGGTCAAATAAGTGTTGTGGGAGGTCGTATCTCTTAGAAGCCTCAATGCTTCCTCGAGGGCCAAATTCATAATCGTGCCTCTTGCAGCAGTATCGATCTTGCCCAGAGATTGGGTTCAACATCGAAATAAAATATCTTTACCAAATTCCAGGGCTCACAGCCGTGTTGCAGACAATGGCGCTGCAAATCGGCAAACCTCTCCCATGCCTCGAAAAGGGTCTCCTATTCCTGCTGTCAAAACATGGTAATCTCCCTGCACGCATTAACAATCTTATCGATAGGATTAAATTTAGCCAAAAGTAAGGAAGACAAGGCTTCCCAAGTTGTTGCAGTTCCTAGAGCGATTGTATGTAGCCAAGTCTTGGCCCTATCCCGCAACGAGAAAGGGAACAACTTTAATTTTACAACATCATTAGAGATCCCCACATAATGGAAGGTCCCGCATATTTAAGAAAATTCAGCTAGATGAAGCTGAGGATCCTCACTCAGCAGCCCGGAATATTGGGTGTTGTTCCTAATCATATTTAGGATTGTCGGCTTTATTTCAAAGTGGTGGTGGGCGATGGCTGGCCCAAACCCAAGATAAACACTCCCCTCCGTAGGGGTAGTGTAATCCCTCATCGTCAATACTCGAGGTTGGACCACCTCGTGTGTATCAACCAATTTATTTCCCTGACAGTTTCCATCATAGACAGGATTGTCCATTCTCTCTTCTACAGCAGTAGTGCGCAACTGAGCTCTTCTAGCTCTTGAAGTCTAAGCGTCAGCTCCTAAATCTTCAACCTTTCGACGGGGTTCAGATCTGTCATAGACTCACAAAAAAAAAATTAAAACGCACTTGAACACCTACAGACTTTTCACCAAAAAGCAAAAACCACACGCAACGGTTGTGCTCCCCGGCAATGGTGTCAAAAACTTGATGTGCTAGCGGTAAGACTACCGTTCACGACCAAGTAATAATAATGAGGAGTAGCATACCCGAGTATCAATCTCTCGCGGAGCGCAAGTAGGGAGCATGGGTTTTAGCGTTTAGATAAATGAGTGCAAGTGCTAAGTGAACATGGATGTTTTTGATTTGGATATCCGAATCTAAAACAATATAAAACTAGCACGGGTCGCTTCACCGCATTGACCGGATGAATCACTACGAAGAGTAATAGCGGAAGCGAATGAACAAGTGAGGGTCGAAAACAACTCTTCTCAGCGCACACTTCTAGCAAAGTTTAGAATGGCCCAAATGCTCTTTACTCTAGCACAAAGTTAAAGCTTTCTAACACATATAATTCTCAGGAGATTACCAAACAAACACTCAACGGAAACTTGAACAATACATGATTATGAAACTACAATAACGCTAGCATGAGTTTAGTAGAAAGTAAATCCAGGAAATGGAGAAGAGATTACAACAGAAATGTAGAAGCTTTCCAAGGTTCTCGGCCGGAAACTAGGGGTGTCAGCCCTCGTCTGTGCTCGGTATTTGAGAGGAGTCCAGGATCCGGGAGGGCTATCACTTCCTCCTTCAAACCAGTCTTCGATTTGTTGAGGTCGTGGAAGTGGATTGAAGCTTGGCGGGTTGCAACGAGTATCTTGAACAGGAGCTTAGAAGGTAGCATTGACAACGGGAGTCGAAGGCAAAGCTTTTGCAAGCTCTATGGATTAGAATGGGTGGCCGAATCTTCCCTCTAGGGAAGAGAGAGAAAGAAAGGGGGCTGGTGCTTCGTTTTTTCACTCAAGGGAGGAGAAAAGGCGGGTTGGATGAACTATCCCCATCAATGGCAAAATCCGTATCTTAAATAGAAAATCATCAGAAAAATTGTCTCGTACGGTTCGGCACACGACCATGCGCAAACCGTGCGATATTTATTTAAGCATACGCCTACGAAGAAGAAGCGTTGCCCCGTGAATTTTACTCGCGCATGGGCTATTCCGCCCGTGCGTGAAGGAAATTGCACATGTAATGACAGAGCGCAGAAATGCAGGCAAAAATAGTGGAACCGTGCATTTTACTCGCGCACAGGCAGAAGCGCTCATGCATGAAGCAATTCGCACGGGTAACCACAGTGAGCCCAAATCGCAGGAAAAACAGGAAGGCTTCATGACAACCGTTCAATTCCTTCGCGCACGGTTTCGATGAAACCGTGCGTGAAGCATTTGCACGAGCTAGTCACTTCTCCAGAATGACCTACAGAAAACGCACGACAGAAACTAACCGTGCGGCAAGAAAATGCACGACCGTGCGTTTTCCTCAAATCAAAGTTCTGAAATTGGGAAAATTGACCACCTGTAAGCAATGAAAACTAAGCAATGGAGGACCCTCCAGCAAAACAGACATGCAGTAAAAGCTACTGGAACGAGCCCCGGGGAGCCCCACGTGCATACCCCCAACAATCAAATGTGCAATTATGCACCCAAGGGCTAGAAAAGCACACAACACATGAAACGCAAAAGGAAAGAAATAACAGTGAAAACAACGTAATAGTGATGTGCAAAGACATGAAAACCAGCCCAGATGAGCCCGCAAAACCCAATATAAATGGGACTCATCACTAGTAAAGGCGCTTTGTAGAGAACTTTTCACGAATAGCCATACCTCTCACCACACTGACAAGGAAAGATAAGAAGTTCATTTGGACGCCTGAGTTTGCGCGAGCTTTAGAGGAGTTAAAGAGTCGTTTAACCACGACGCCTATCTTTAGTTCGCCATATTGTAAGGATGGCAATGAGATTTATAGCGATACTTCAGGGAGCGTCTTAGGCGGCATTCTTCTTCAGTTCAGAAAGGTTATTGTTTATGGCTCACACCAGTTGAAAGTGCATGAGCGAAACAATCCATTCCACGACTTGGAGTTGGCGGCTATAATTTTTTCACTTAATCTATTGCATAACTACTTATATGGCATGAAAGTTTATATATTCATAGAACACAAGAGCCTTAAGTACTTAAAGGATCAGAAGGATCTAAATATGCTGTTGTTGAGGTGGATGGAGTACCTTGGGGACTACACCATCAAGATACACTATACTCCCGGAAAGGGAAGTGTGGTTGCATATGTCTTGAGTCGGCGGACTCCAGTAAGGGCAAGTTGGTTGCAGATACATGATGAACATCTAATCCAGGAGTTGGAGGACTTAGATAATTCTTGTGTTGACAAGAATACTACTGCAAATGCGTGCCTGAACTGGACGGAGGTATAGTATGACCTTGCAGACAGGGTTTCGCGAGCAACGAAACTCGATAAAAGTATAAAACACTATGCAGCGGATGAGTCAAATTCCCAATTCTCCTTGGATGATGGTCTTTTGAGAAAATATGGTCGTTTGTGCATCCAGAATGTGGGTAAGCTATGGGAGGAATTAATGTATGAAGTACTCAATTCACCTAGGGATCACAAAGATGTAAAAGGATAAGAACATGATGTTCTGGTGGCCGAGTTTGAAGAAAGGCATGGCTCTTTACATTGCAAATTGTCAGACTTGTGCCTTAGTGAAAGCAGAAGGTCAAACCCTAGAGGTTTCCTGAAGTCATTAGTAATTCTGGCATGGAAGTTCAATGATATCTCTATGGATTTCGTGCACGGGATGTCGAGATCACAAAGCAGAAACGATGTCATATTGATGATTGTTGACCGATTGACAAAGATATCGCACTAAATAACGAACAAGATTGATGATTAAGTGGAAAAGTTGACAAAGTTGTATGTGGACATCGTAGCACGATTGCATAGTGTGCCCCATAACATCGTCAATGAACGAGACAGGTGCTTTACTTCAAATGATTGGAGGCTAATCCACTAGTTGTTGGGTATGAAACTGCAGTTTAGTACAGCCTTTCATCCGTAGACAGATGGTCAAACCGAAAGGACCAACAAAACAATTGAGGATATGCACTAGATGTGCCCCTTGGATTTCAGGAAGAGGTGGGAAGACCATCTCTATATGATCAAGTTTGCCTATAATAATAACTATCAAGCTAGCATTCAAATGCCGCCCTTCAAAGCTTTATATGGTAGGAAGTGCCACACTCCTTTAGCTTGGGTGAAAACCGACGAATTGAAATTGTTTAAGCGTAAAGAGGTCGAGGATGCAAATTAGACTATACTCTTAATACTAGAGCGGTTATTGGTAGCCCAGGATAGGCAGGTAAAGTACTACAATGCCAAGCACTGAAACGTGGAGTTTGTGGTGGGCGATTGGGTATATCTAAAGATAAATCCATTCAAAGGCGTGTCAAGGATTCAGCGCTTGCAAAAGTTGAGTCTGAGATATCTTTGTCTGTTTGAAGTGGTTTAGCGGATAGGGGAAGCTACCTATGGATTATCTCTTTCGGTGGAGCTAAGGGGTTTCCACGATGTGTTTCACATATCTATGCTGCAAAAAGCCTTGAAACAACTGACGCAACTAGTGGCTGATGATCAAGTACCGGTTGATGGTGGGCTGTCGACGAAGGTTAGACTTATTCGATTCGAGGATATGGAGGTAAGGAAGGTACAAAACAAGACAATCAGGATGGTGAAAGTTCGTTGGGACAATTATGGTCGTTAAGAATTGACATGGGAGCATGAGCAAACCATGCGAGATTAGTTTCCCGAGTTGTTTTTGTAAAAGTAATAATGTAATAGCTTTGTACTATTTTCCTTCAGATGAATAAAATTTCGGGACAAAATTTCTTTAAGGAGGGGTGGTTTGTAACACCTCGAGATCTAGAAAATAGAACATAAAAGCGTTGAGTAGACTCTATGCACTCAACACTCTCAATGCACTCGATGCTCTCAACGCACTTGATGAGGGGTTGAGTGAGCTATCGGAGTGGCGATAGTGGGTATGGCCAGGCGATACTGCCATATATGGATGGACATGTGTGGGATGGCCGGACGGTGGTCGAAGAGCGGTGGTTAACTGGGGTCAAAGAGGCTACTAACGATATCGCCCAGGCGATAACGGATATTGCTAGGCGATAGCGTTAATTTCTCCTTGTCAACTAAAATTGTGTCTGTTTCTTTCTTTTGATGAGAGGATCATGTTGCTTGGTTTATTCTCGAGGCTGCTTAAACAGAGAAGAGGTGGAGAGAAGATTCATTTCTCTTCTCTCACTCTCTCTCATCCCTCTCATCAAGTTCTTGGAAGAAAGGAAGAAGAAGGCTAAGGCTGAGCTTTTGCTAGCTTAGTGGAGGAGATTCTGCAGTCATAATTAAGAACGAAGGCAAGATTCGCAAAGAGGAAAGCGAGGCGCTCCTTTCCAGCCAGATAGAAAGCTTGTTAATGGCTCTCAAATGAGTTCTGGGGATAACGATCTTCTATCTTGTACAAGTGAAGTCCTCCTTTTGCATATGCATGGAATCCCCCACCAGAAGGTGGAGAATCAAAGGAATTTCGATGGGTTGATACGTGATATCCTCGGGTGGTTTTGCATATAGAATATGGAAATCGCAGTATGGAACAGGCATGCTGTGTGAAGCCCATCCGTACAGGTTGGTCTAGATTGGTAATGTTTAATTTTGCGTGTAGGAGAAGACTCCGAGTATAAACGAGTAGTTTACAAGGTCTGTGGGTTGTACGTGTGAATTGAGAGTAGCAGGAAGTATTGGAGTTGTGCTCCAAGAAAATACCAAGAAAATACCACAGTTTGCATAATTATTGTATATTGCCGGTCGACAGCGAGAATCACTGGCATTTGCTCTTGGTGAGAAGTGATTGGTATGAAAGACCAATTTTTTGGCACTGCAGGATACTGTAGGGTTTTTTCTAGAAAGATGTTCCAGTTATGGCTGAGTCTTAAGACAGAATAAAGTTCTATCGCTAATGCCAGGCGATAGAGACTATCGCTGGCGATAGCTTTCAGATAGCCTTTTATTGTTGCAAAGCCTGTGCCCGTGAGATAAGGTGTGTAGCATGAGAAGCTGTGAACCTAGACACCCCAAATATTGGCCATGAGTGCCATGATTGAGCACTACCGGCTCAGGTCCTGGGGAGATGTGAGCGGTAAGTGATGTTGAGAGTCAATTGTGCCCAGCATTAAGGCTAGTGAGTCGAAAGGGAAAGGGGAGGCTGACACGCATCTTGTCATGGGGCTTGTTTTCTTCGGCTTTCGTCAATGACATGGCAATTTAAGCAACAGGAAGAGTGTTGAACTGTACCCTCATTATGTCTATCAGGGATTGATCGCTTAAAGAAATTAGCTTTTGACATTGGCATAATGAGAGTCTTAGGCCCCGTGTCGGAAAGACTGAAATACTCAAAGTTAACCGTCAAGTCTTGGACCTTTGAAAGGTGGTGGAACCCTGCTAATCCGGTATACCGAGAATGTGCCTTGAGTGCACACAACATTTGGCAGCTGAGGCACTCGTTTGTGATATATTGAATGGTGCTTGAGTGTGTCTTCTTGTGATATATCTATGTGTTAATGTTATGCCTGCATGGAAGGAATACCGCTGTACCGGGAATGGGGTAGGAACATTATAATTTGGTCAATTGAAAGTTGACAGTTGCCTTGTTTACCACCAACTGGTGGAATGTCCCTGTGTAGGTGTTGGAGAGTTGAGTGAGAAATAGCGGGTTGCTGCCCTTGTTTCTATGCCGACCCTCGAAGGCTAAGAAAAGAGTTTTAGTGTTTTCATGTGTCGCCATCCTCCATGCCGATATATGAAAATACTTGTGAAAGAGGGAACCATTGTAAGGTCTTAAGGCCATTTTGAATTTTGTATATTTTTGAAGACATTCCTGTATGGTATTTATTAGTGGACATTTATATCACTTGAGTTCAAAATTTAACCCCTGAAGCCTTCGTTAGAATGCTCTGAGTTAGGGTTTGTTTAGTCTTTGATATTAATACGTAACTCCATAGACTGTCTGTGGAATATGGCGTGGGCCCCCGGCCAGATCCTTTGTTATATTTCATGTGAGGTATTGAGGTGTTACACGAGATCACCTACCTAAGGCCTATCAAGAAACCCTACAACTAAGGCTGGGAGTACTGTCCTATACTCAGGCACACAGGCCCGACACTCAGGCACACATGTCATACACTCGAGCACATAGGGCTTATAGTTTAGAACAAAAAGTTCTTACAATATTGTTTGTTTAGATTGCAACAGAAGACAATAAAAGATATACACCTTCAGATTTAGTCTTCTTCCGAAATTGAATAGTTTAGAACTGTCCTAGAGCATGGCATAAAGTATTGTTCTTCAGCTTGTGCCTTAACTCCTTGATCTCCCATCTCCTTATAGAAAGAAGAAGATCAACCACTGATCCTTGATGGTCCCAACCTGTTCTCCTTAGATTTGAGAACAACTTCTTGAAGTATAAGACCGCTGACACTCTCAGCACTTCCAGTACTTTGTAGCATAACTTAGCAACGACAAGAACAACTTGACACTATCACACATACAATCCTTTTCTTCTTGACCTAGAAGATGATTTATATACGATCCATCAATCTGCAATTGATCTTGAATTGATTTGACCTTACATGGCCAAGAATGGATAAAGTTATTTTTCTTTATTAATCTTCTGCCAAAAATGTGTCCCGCCATCTCAACAACTATATTTAAAATTTTCTCTGTGGTTTAGTTGAGTCAGGCTTCAGTCACAGTGGAAGATTCACTGTGTCTTAGCAGTTTCGCTGAGAGCACACTTCTATCATAGCAGGGCTGGGACAGGCTACTATCTCAGCGGCTATTAGCTAAGTCTCATCGGTTCCACTGAGACTAGACAGTCTTCTCAACATATTTCTCAAGAATAGCCGCGGAAAATACAACAATGTATAGATCTATTCTAAACATATTTTTAGAACAACTTAAACATGTATAATGGGTAAAGTAGAAGGTCCATCAAATACATTATACACTTTACTTTGAAGGTGATGCATCTTCAAATACAAGGAATATTTAAGGGCATTATTCGCAACATTTCATAGGCAAATTAAATCGTAAATCACAAATTCAAAAGCAAAGATTGAGAACAATTTGACCTTGGAGATTCCTCAAATCAAGATAGAGCCTCTCTCAAGAGAACTACCAACTAAACATAGGTTGTCGATTACGACCCCACACCCAGTGGAAACATCTAAGCCTGCTTTAGGCGATGAACCCCACTATTGGATTTGAGCCTAATACGAAAGATTAATGTCATCCTCTCTCGAGGATTTCATGCAACTTATTCAACTAATGTTTGATTAACTCATAATCATAGATCTCTCGATCAACTAGAATACTAATCATGACTTAATTTTCATACACCGGAGATATGAAACAAATAAAATAAAATCAAAGGTGAATCATACTTTTCTAAATCAAAAGCCATGAAAGTGAGATTATGAAATTTAATTCTTAAGAGTTCATCTAATAAAATGCCATGAAATTTGCTACGCATAATGAAAGAAAAGAGCAATTTTATATCTATAAAAAGGAATTATAATTCCAATGAAAAAATGGTATAAACTAGGAGTTGAAATTACAAACATGAAAGGTAAATTGCATAAGGAAAATTACACTAGAAATGAATTAGAACGAAGTTAAAAATGATTCATTCAAAAGCAGGGACTAGATGGGGATCATTTTGCAGCAGTTGGGAATTTATAGAAAAAAAACCTTGAAGTAACCCCTAGGTCACTCCTATGACCTAGGGGGTGGGCATGTCCTAGGGGTGTGTAAGGTAAAAAACTGCTATCTTGAAAGTCCAAATAAGTTGGTAGAAAAAGCGCCAAAATTCACAAATTAGTGGTACACTCCCCTAGGTCAATCTCATAACCAAGGGTGTGTCTTGACTTGGTCAACAAATAGTGGGAACTTGAATCAATTTGCCAGATGCAGGAGAGGTCATTCCCCATGACCATGCCTGTGACCATGGGAGTTTAAGCAGAAACTGCTCAGTGGCGCAAACTGTTTACTTGAATGATAAGTCATGCCCCTGACGGGAGGTCACACCCCTTGTCATGCCCGTGACATGGGCCGTATAACTTTATAGTAATGTGGAATCTGATCCAGAGCTCTTCGGGGAGTAGTGACCTATGATTGAGTTCACTCCCCTAGGTCATGCTCATGCCATGTATAATACCATGCCCGTCACGAAGAATATAATAGGTCCGGTTGGGGACCCATGCAATATTATATGAACAGACAATGGCGTTACGAAATGAAACCAAACAAATAAATAATATAACATAGAGTTATCAACTGACGAACGCTTTTAAATAAGATAACCAACAACAAGAAATGTCTTCTATATAAAACTATAAGAATGAGAGTACACAAAAGCTTGGCATTATGGTCTTACAAACTTGTTCATGTTTACACAACAAAGTGATTTACATACATCAGCACACATGCTACAATACATGAAAGAAATAAATCACAACACTTAAGCATTCGAGGGCCAGCTCATCAAAAGGGCTTTAGCCCGCTATTTCCCGCTCGGATCGCCAGTAACTACACAAGTTCATTCCATAAAAATGTGGCAAAACAAAACACCAATCAGCTTTAGCTGACCAAAATTATTACGACCCCACACCATTCCCGAGGCAGTGGTACTCCTTCCCTATAAGCAAGTAGTGTGAGAGTATATATAATTGCATAATTATCACAAATGTTGGCACGCTTGGCCACATGTCTCGTGCTCTCATGACACTCTTTCAACATAGGGATTTTCAAGTCCCAACATCATCCTTAGATGGTCATTGAGCTTTTACTGTCAAGGACACCTTGACTTATAGTCTCTCCCAAGATAAAAAGTTTCACTTAGGAGGGACCTTTTCACCTACCAACATGAGACGGGTTCAGATCAGTTTTGCCCGTTCTCAAATCATCGAAATATAACTATCACGATGAGGGTATGACTTTACCTTGGCTCATTGACATGATAACCAATGTTATCTCATGGTCGGCACACGCGACCAACAATCCAGGTACACCACGACCTCAACATAACTTGTTACACGCCTAGTGTCCAAGATATAGGCTTCACAGGCATCAAACAAGCTCATTTGGGTCTATCTCTAGTGATAACAACTATTGCAGAGCAATATTGACAGAATCACAAATCTGTCACTATCTCGGGCATTTCATACCCAGGACAAACAAATGCTCAATAGTTATAACCAAGAGCGCTATCGCCAACGATAATACTATTGCGAGAAAAAGCAACAGAGCTTTGATTTTTTTTGCAACCTCGGGTTCTTCCTGAAGAACATCTCCAATACTTACTGCAACAACCTGCACTCCCCAAAATCATTATAACTACTCATTTTATTCCCAGAGAGTCTTCCCCTGCATGCAAATCAATATCACCCATCCATGCCAACTTGTCAAAGATGGACTTGACACATCATGCCTATGTCTGTACAATGATCTGGACTCTATATGCAATTTCTATCGGGGATAAACTGTATAGACCCATTAAAAGTTTTACCACCTACAGATTAGTGGATGCTTCATGAACCAATGATAATTAAAAAGGACAATTATGTCCTAGTATTCAAAAGGAGATTCATTACCCTCGAAGATCATTTTGGTGTCATGAACTCACTGTAGATTCAGATGGAAATAGTCATAGTGCTTTCCTCTTCGCAGATCTACCTTTAGCCCATGAATCCAAGCTCCAAACACTCCTCCAATGGCTGAAAACCATCCCTCTTATTCTTCATCCTCTTCTTTCCATTCTACCTTTCTTAATTTGAAGAGATAAAATGAGAAAGAGAGAATGAAAAGCAAAAACACTCGTTTTCCACTTAATAATCTCATTATTGATCCTAGTCACAAGATCTCCAAGCCATAATAAATAGATGGCCCGATTTACGTTAAGAGATCTATTTAAATGCTATCGCCGGACGATATCGCTCTACCTAGGCGATATCTTTGGCGGTAGCCATTTGACCAAGTCAACGCTGTTCAACAGCTGCTTTATGGCCAACTAAAATATGGTTGACTACCACATAGCACACTATCTCCATGTGATGCGAGTTCAGCAAGTGCACCGATTGCTCAAGTAATATAGTGTGGGAGAAACTCCCCAAGTATTGATCTCTCAAGGAACGTAGGTTGGGGGTGCGTAATTCAATTGTTTAAAAATTTAATTGTAAGTGTTAAAAGAAAACAAGCCTTGGTTTTGGTTTAAGCAAGGAAAGCAAACTACTAAATTACTAATGCAGGATGCCTTCACTGCTTCACAAAGGATGGACGAGAAGGCTAGCGAATGGAACTTGCGGTCTTCCGATTTGGTATTTTAGTGAGAAACTCGCGGGTCCAAAGTTGAATTATTCTAATTATGATAGGGAGTTTTAAGTCGTTAATCGATGCCACCAATATGGGCGGCACTATTTACTCCATAAGGAGTTTGTTATCCAATCTGATCATGACGCTTTAAGATTGGTCAACTCTCAAAGCAAGGTCAGCCCCCGGCATACTAAGTGGGTCTCTTATCTGCAGGAGTACACATTTATAATAAAACGTCTTAAGGGGATACTAAATCGTGTGGCTGACGCCCTTAGTCGTGTTTCTTTATTACTGTCTACTCTAGAAGTGAAGGTTTTCGGGTTTGATAGGATTAAGTATGAGTACGTTCATTGTCCGGATTTCATGGAAATCTATTTATCCGCTCAAAGAGAAACTCCCACTACCATTTCAGCTTATTATATACGAGACGGCTATATATTTAAGCACTCAAAGCTATGTATCCCTCGTTCTTCCCAACATCATTTCATTGTTTGTGAATTACATAGCGGTGGTTTAGGTGGTCATTTTGGTCGTAACAAGACCATTACGTTAGTGGAGGATAAGTTTCATTGGCCCGGTCTCAAATCAATAGTTAAATGACCACCTTAATCAATGGACGGCAACTCTTCACAATTTTGTTTACCGTTGATTTGAGACCGGGCCAATGAAACTTATCCTCGACTAACGTAATGGTCTTGTCATGACCAAAATGACCACCTAAACCACCGCTATGTAATTCTCAAACGATGAAATGACGTAGGGAAGAACGATTGATAAATAGCTTTAAGTGCTTAAATAGATAGTCGTCTTGAATATAATAGGCTGAAATGGTAGTGGGAGAGTCGCTTTGAGCAGAAAAATAGAATTCCTTGAAATCCGGACAATGAACGTACTCATCCTTAATCCTATCAAACCCGATAACCTTCACTTCTAGAGTAGACAGTAATAAAGAAACACAGCTAAGGGCGTCAGCCACATGATTTAGAGTCCCCATAAGATATTTTATTATAAATGTGTACTCTTGTAGATAGGAGACCCACTTGGCATGTCAGGGGATTATCTTGCTTTGAGAGTTGTCAAATCTCAAAGCATCGTGATCAGATTGGATAACCAACTCCTTTGGGAGTAGATAGTGCCCCTAATGTTGGAGGCATCGAATAATGGCGTAAAACTCCCTATCATAATTAGAATAATTCAACATTAGACCCATGAGTTTTTCACTAAAATACCCAATCGGATGACCCTCCTGACATAATAAACCACCTAGTTAAGAGGATCAAAACCTCCCTCTAATACAAAATTGATGCAGGCTGCGTCACCCGACGAACCGCAACAGAAAAACGACACCGAATTATTCTCTCTCGATCCAATTCTATGCTCGCACAATGAAAACACAGCACTCCCGATTTGTGATATTGTTATTCCAATGCTAATGTAGGGTTTGCCGCACCCTTAGAGATTAAATAGAGGCTATGAGCCAATATCCTCTCAAGCGAATAGGATCTACCTGATCCGGTCGAGCGTGTGTTGTACCAAAAGAGATACACCGAAAAATAATGATTCAGAAAAAGGTAGATATCTCCCTACAAAAAGAAAACGAGGTCCGCCAATCCTCAAAAAATTAAATAGATCAAAAGAAAACTACAAAATTGCTTTGGTCAAAACCACGAAAAAAATCAAAGTTCGCAATCAATGCAAAAGTAAACCACCACAAGATTTATTTAAGAGGGAATCACTCAAAAATATAAATTTTATTACCCCAATCGGAAAGAGTTTCCGATGAAAGATTCGCTTTTCTACGGCTCTGCCAAAGCACACCGAATAGAGAGAAATTTGTCAGCCTTCCTTGCCTCTCGTCGGAGAAGGATCGTCATTACACGTGTGGAGTTGATCTTGGTTGAGATCTACCAAGAGGGGCGGACTTTGGTTGGTCGAGCCCTAGTTGGGAGATCGAAGAGGATGCCGAACTCCAAGAGGGGGAGAACCATCAGTTGTAAGGAGTGGTAGAAGGTGAGTGGGTTGTCCTGGGGAATAGAGGAGGGAAGATGGGGAGGGGAAGGTGGCCGAACACAAGGAGGAGGAAGGTGGCTGGCGGCCAAGGGGAAGAGCAAGAGGGAAATTCTCAAGTAGAATTATGGTTTCTTTATTTCATTCATTAATAATCATAATTCCAACATCACATGGCCTTATATAAGGCTAACAAAATCAGGGCTATATGCAACCCAATTTAAAACATAAAAATGGCTAACCGCAAGCCAAACTGAAAATCAGAATCTAGGTAAATACAACCTAGATTTAAAAGTAAATAAACAATAACAAATAAGTAACATAAGCAATAAAAAAAATCAAGGGAAAGCCTTGCGCCTAGGGCGGAGATTGTAGTGCAGGTCCACAATATTTTTGCGGTACCGCAAGTCTTTGATTGGAGAGGGCGAGGGATCTTCCGTACGCATGCTGACACCATCATCAACATACCGAGGGTCTTCGTCTCCATCAAAAGCTCAACCTGGCCAAAATGACAGCCTACATTGCACTCACGTGCTTGACTAATCGTGTACCCATTCTTCAAGAGTAGCTAGGGGCGTGTTCTTAGCCACTGAGAAAGATCAACCTTCCTCCCAACTCGAGCAATACGAGGCCAATGAACGTGTTAACACATTCCTATGCTACTATTTGGTTCACAGCGGATTAACCAATTTTGAGTAGAGTAAACAATATTTACACTAATAGAATAATATAAAGTAAAAGCAAAAAAAATTGAATCTACACAAATTTCTATGTGAGATGTGAGCATTGGACTAGCAGCACTACAAGAGTAAACATTTTACTCTTCCTCATAATCCTAAGCCAGCATAATGATTTTTAAATCACGCACGATTGATTGAGCAAGATCGTAATATGCTAACGATTAAGCGTGCACTCGAGTGGGAGTTGTGGTGTGCAAAGAATATGAACAATGATATTATAAAAATAAAATAAAAAGTACTTCTATTATGTTGTGCAAAGTGCACGTACATGGGTAACAATCAATACCACACCCTTCTATTGACTTAATCTAAACATTGTGAGTGTTGGGTATTGTATCCATAATGTACCTGATTTGAAGAAGCCCCGAACAAGCTAAGGTGAATAGATAATGTATTTGATGATTTTCTATCAAGTTGTGCTTGTAGTTATTCCACGATAAGTACACACCAATGTCAGGGTGCAGTGGGTCAATATACACGGGTCTGCGGAATGTAATCCCTCGTTGAGCAGATCAGTGTGTTGTCTCACGTGTATTCTCTCTATTGGAGTGTACTTATTTTCAAGTATAGGGCTGAGATAGATCAAGAGCAGACAAGGAGCAAGGATGGGTCAAAGACCAACTCACGGGAAGATAGAAGAAAAATCATCTAAGGAAAATTCGACGAGAATCACTAAGTGATTCTCGCCGATTTGACGGGAATCACTAGTGATTCTCGTCGAATCGTCGAGAATCACTAGCCTACTCTTGCCGAATGCATCCGGCTGTCTCAACGCCGTCTAGAATTCAGCTAAGGCAGAATCGACGAGAATCACTAAGTGATTCTCACCGAATCGTCGAGAATGACTTTGAATTCTCGCCGATTCGTTGAGAATGGATTATGATTCTCGCCAATTCTCTCTGGATGGCTTGCTGTTCAGCAAGAATTCTTCTAAGGAGAATTCGACGGGAATCATATGTGATTCTCTCTGATTTGTCGAGAATCACCAATGATTCCCGCCGAATTTGCCTTAGGCGAATTCTGTTGGCTCGCATGACCGGACCAAGTGTTCAGGTGCTGTTTGAACCGAAATTAGGGTTTCTTCTTGTGGGGCCCACAACGGTAATAAAGGATGATCTATAGTATAAATACTCGCTTATTTTGAACATTACAGATCATCCCTACAGGCGAAAAAGAAATAAGCCGCAGACTTGACCTAGCTCATCGCGAAACTTCTTCCGCCTCCGTCGCCGCTCGAAAGGTTGTCGCCGCCACTGGTCTTGGATTTTTATTGATCTCCCGGCGACAGAAACTCAGCCATCCAACACGTCTCACGTTTCTATCTTGAGATCCTTTGTCTCTTGTTTTGTTTAACGGGAATACTTTTCCCTTTAAAATCGATTGAGACGATCGATCCAAGTAAGATCATTGGTAGACCTTGCTAGCTTTGTTACGAAGTTTGGATCTCGAAAGCATCGCCGCCACAATCCTTGCCGCCGCCAATCTCAGGGAGATCCTCTCCAAGAGAGTGCTTAGGTCATGGACTCTTCGTCTTCTTCAAGAACGCTTCATCGAACGAAGAGGGACACCGAGCGCTCCAAACGTAGTTTGTATTTTGTACATTCTATTTTTACTTTTGTTGTAACGGAACATTGGTTCCTCATTGTAAGGTTTGGGTGCAACCCGTGGTGGAGGAGTAGTGACTCCTTCGGGTGGAAGGGTTTCTTCCATAGTGTGAGGATTGGATTAAAATCTGGTTGGTGAAGTGACCGAGTCGTCCCTTGTTGGGAGATACGTCGAAGGGGGAAGTGGATGTACCCAAATCGTGGAACCACTATAACTGCTTGTGTGTTTCTGTGTTGTGCTTGTTTTGCTTTATTGTGCATGTAAATTTTTAATTCCGCAAAACGACTGCAAATTACCTATCGCACCCCCTAGGTGAAGGTAGTTGACACTAGTGTGACTTTCAAGTGGTATCAGAGGGAGGTTACTCATCAAAAAGGTTAACACCTTGAGTAAGTTCCTGCCACTAGTGTCAAAAAGAAAGCAGATATTTACTATGGACGGACTCAAGTACTAAGGCAAGATCCCAGTGTGCACCAGGCTAAACTTTCCTATCTGGAAGGAAAGGATTAGATTTTACATGGAAGCAGTCGACCTCCGACTCTTCATGATCGTGGAGGAGGGACCTTATATTCCCACTAAGGCCTCCACCATTGATGCTACCAAAATGGTGCCTAAGGAGTTTTCTGAAATTGACAAGGACGAGATGGTGCTGGTCGGACTTGACAAGAAGACACAGAACATTCTATTCAGCGCAGTCGATGACTCCATGATGCAGAACTTCTGCAACTGCAGGATAGCCAAGGATATCTGGCACTGTCTGATTATTCTGATGGAGGGCACATATGAAGTGAGGTATGATCGGAGATCCCTCCTGAACCAGAAATATGAGGCCTTCAGGCAAGGGCCCAAGGAAGAGATCGGAGTTACCTTCGAGAATTTCCTCAAGATCTTTAATGCCCTAAAGGGATATGGAAGAGTGTTCACTAATGGTGAACTGAATGATAAATTCCTTAGGTCCCATACTACGGAATGGGACACGAAGATCTACACCATCCGAGAGTTTGGTAGATTAGCAGAAACTGATCCTCAGATACTATTTAGGAAGCTTATATCCTATGAGCTTCAGCTGAACACGAGGAAAGCAGAAGAAGAAGCCGAGAAAGCCGTAGCAAAAGAAAAGACTGTGGCCCTGAAAGCCATTCACTCCAGGAAAGGCAAGGGTGCTGCCTCGTCCCGCTCGTGGAAAAAGGATGAGGAGGAAGACTCCGAGCCATGCTCCTCTAGCTCAGAGCTGTCTGAAGAAGACTTCTCCCTCATCACCCGAGAATTCAAGAAGTTCCTCAAGATGAGGAATCAAAGAAAGAGAGACGGCTCCTCCTTCAGAAATAAGAAGAAGAATTATTCTTCTGACAGGTATGAATCAAAACCGAACCAACATCGTCATGCTGACATCATTTGTTTTTGGTGCAATAAGCCAGGACACGTCGTGGCTGACTGCCATCAAAGCAAGAGAGAGAAGGGGAAGGGAGAGGAGCACAGACCCTCTAGAGATAAAAAGAAGGAGAGAAGCTACATCGCCAAAAAGCCAAAGACACTGAGTGAGTCTGATTCCTCAGTCTCCAGTGATGATGAAGAAGCCTACTTCGGGCGAGTGGGTCGCTCTGACTCAGAAGGAGACTGCCCCCCATTTACTGGGAAGGTAAAAGCTCGCACCCCCCTCTCTGACTCTGACTATGAGTCTCCTGATGATTATCTCGAGGACAGCCCATCGGCCCGTGAAGCCGAGCTCCTCGAGAAGTATGAGCTTCTGCTCAATACCTTTGAGGAATGTCGTAAGAGGTTGAGGGCTCAGAAAAAGGAAGTCAAATTCCTTAAGGCTGAGGGTGTGTCTCTAAGAGAAGAGATCACTAGCTTGATCTCTCTCCAATAAGAACACCTGAGCCTGACTTCTGAGCACTCAGAGTCTATAAAGCTCCTTGACCTTAAACAGGAACAAGTCAATAAGTTTGAAGAACAACTTGCGGAAGAAAGGAAGATTGTCAAAAGCTTCTCTATGCCAAAGACTGTACTTCCACTTGTTGATACCTTCTCTGCTCAGGCTAAGGGGGCTTGCTTTGGGCATGTGGGTATGCCTGGTAAATCATCCAGGAGAAACAGAAAGTAGAGGAAAAATAAGGCTACTAAGAAGGCCTCTGAAGCAGAAAAGGGAAAGGCCCCACTCAACCCTATTGAATTTAGGAAGCCTTGCTTTCCCTGCAATGAACAGGACTTTGAGTCAACCTATGGCAACTTCTTCCGGCCCTCGGTTGAAAAGCCCAATAGCCGGTATAATGGTTGGGCCTTCCCCCGCAACTACGTCGAGAGTGTCTTCAAGGCACCTTATGAGGAAATCAAAGTGGAAAATTATGGCCACTTCTCTAGCGGCCATAATAGGAAGCAGGCACCAAAAGCCAAGCCTGTTATACTGAAGGAACATGAAGTGAAGAAATCATGTGATTGCTGTCATCATGATGCCTCCACCTCCAGATCCAAGGCCCCAGCTGGACCTATCGTTCCCAGGGTGAAGCTGGAGCCTAGGAAGCAGTACAACAGGTTCGACTGTTGGTGCTGTGGTAAAGTTGGTCACTTTGCCGTGGATTTCTTGTTTAATCAAAGGTTCAACGAGACTCCTCTTGTTAACAATGCGAGGCCGACCACTCGTAGGGTTAACCACCCGAGGGGGAGTATGCTAATAAGGAATCTAGGAACCAAGTTCGATTGGATTCATAAGGGAAACTGATTCTGTTTTGCAGGTATGTCCAAAGGCCACCAAAATGCCTATCTGGTACTTGGACAGTGGATGTTCCCGGCATATGACCTGGACAAGAAGCCTGCTGCGTGATTACTCTCTAGTCAAAAATGGACCCAAAGTCATCTTTGGAGGATCAGATCGAGGAGTCACCAGAGGTTACACAATTCTTCTAGTGGCATTATTGAAGATGCAGGTGCAAGACTTGAACAGCTAAGTCTCGATGAGACTGCTAAGGATGTAACTCCCAAGTACGTCAAGATTTCCACCTCAACGCCAACTGGAGAAGTTGACGATCAGGATGGAGAAAATCTCCTAGAAGAAGGAGGGGCCCGAGAAGATGTCAGAGCTCCAGATGCCAGACTCCTAGAGCTTCGACACGTGAGGGATCATCCAAGAGATCAGATCATCGGAGATCCTCGTGACAGTGTCAGAACTCGAAGAGGTACAATTAACGAGATTTTGCACCTTAGTTTCCTATCACAGGTTGAGCCAAAGAAGTTTGACGAAGAGAACAAAGATGAAGCATGGATACTGGCCATGCAAGATGAACTGCATCAATTCGAACGATGCAACGTCTGGACGCTCATTCCCAAACCAAAGAACCAGAATGTGATCGGCACCAAGTGGATCTTCAGAAACAAACTTGATGAATATAGTGTCATCATAAAGAATAAGGCCAGGCTGGTGGCTCAAGGTTACAGACAGCAGGATGGGATTGACTTCGACAAGACCTTTGCACCAGTGGCAAGGCTCGAGGCGATCAGATTGTTCCTGGCGTATGCTTCGCACAAAGGATTCACTGTCTATCAGATGGACGTGAAATCTTCATTCCTCAATGGAAACCTGAAAGAGAAAGTATATGTCGTAAAACCCCCAGGTTTTATTAATCCTACATTTCCCAATCATGTTTATTTTCTTAATAAATCCTTATATGGATTAAAACAAGCTCCTCGAGCTTGGTATGAGACTCTGTCTAGTTTTCTTCTTGAGAACAAGTTCTCTAGAGGAAAAATAGATAAGACATTGTTTCTTAGGGAAGTCAAAGGCAAGACTTTGCTGGTGCAAATCTATGTCGATGACATAATATTCGGGTAAACGGATAACAACCTTTGCAAGAAGTTTTCCAAACTTATGTAAGGGAAGTTTGAAATGAGTAGTATGTGAGAGCTGAAGTATTTCTTGGGACTTCAAGTGAAACAGTCTGAGGATGGGATTTTCATCTCTTAGACGAAGTTCACAAATGAACTCCTCAAGAAATTAGGAATGGAGAGTGCAACCTCTATGAGGACTCCATTGGGATCCACCGTGTCTCTGGACAAGGATGAGAAAGGGAAACCTTTTGATGAAACCAAATACAGAAGCATAATTGGATCCCTGCTCTATCTTACTGCTAGTAGATCGGATATTATGTTCTCCACATGCATTTGTGCTAGATATCAGGTGAACACTAAGGAATCTCATTATGTCGCTGCAAAGCGGATTCTTAGATACCTTAAAGGTACACCAAATCTTGGCTTGTGGTACCCAAGAAACAATGATGTCGAGCTGATAGGCTTTTAAGATGCTGACTTTACAGGAAGCAGGGATGATAGAAAAAGCACTTCCGGGACGTGTCAATTCCTCGGAAGAAGGCTTATTTCTTGGAACAGTAAGAAGCCAAATTTTGTCGCAACCTCAATGGCTGAATCTGAGTACATCTCAGTAGGCAGCTGTTGCGCACAACTTCTATGGATAAGAAATCAGCTCAAAGATTATGACCTGTAGTTCAGAGAAGTTCCGATGTATTGTGACTCCTCAAGCGCAATAGCAATTGCGAACAATCCTGTGTCGCACAGCAGAATGAAGCATATTGAAGTGCGCTATCACTTCATTCGGGAGCATGTGGAAAACAAAGACATATCTCTCTGATATGTCCCCATGGATAAGCAGGTTACAGATATCTTCATAAAGCCCCTAGATGAGGCCAAGTTAAGTCTGTTAAAAACTGAACTCGGCATGCTGAACTATGAAGAATGAAGACTGTACGGCTAAAGGCTCTTGGATCAAGGGGGAGCATCAGAAGGAACTCAAGTTCGAGCATGGATGCAAGATATGAGGGGGAGCATGTGGCTCCAAGTAAAGCCCCGGATTTGCAGAAGCCGAAAAGGAGGAGATTACCCTCTCGGCTAAGGTGGCTCCAAGTATGCTCTCAAGAAAATGGTAATGAATTTCTCTCTCAACTGGATTCTTCGTTTATGATTTTCATTCCCATATGTCCTATTCACCTTAGCTTGTAGGGTTTAGGATTCTTCAAATAGGGGGAGATTGTTGGGTATTGTATCCATAATGTACCTGATTTGAAGAAGCCCCTGAACAAGCTAAGGTGAATAGATAATGTATTTGATGATTTTCTATCAAGTTGTGCTCGCAGTTATTCCACGATAAGTACACACCAATGTCAGGGTGCAGTGGGTCAATATACACGGGTCTGCGCAACGTAATCCCTCGTTGAGCAGATCAGTGTGTTGGCTCACGTGTAGTATCTCTATTGAAGTGTACTTATTTTCAAGTACAGGGCTGAGATAGATCAAGAGCAGACAAGGAGCAAGGATGGGTAAAAGACCAGCTCACGGGAAGATAGACAAAAAATCATTTAAGGAAAATTCGACGAGAATCACTAAGTGATTCTCGCCGATTCGACGGGAATCACTAGTGATTCTCGTCGAATCGTCGAGAATCACTAGCCTACTCTCGCTGAATGCATCCGGATGTCTCAACGCCATCTAGAATTCAGTTAAGGCAGAATCGACGAGAATCACTAAGTGATTCTCGCCAAATCGTCGAGAATGACTTTGCATTCTCGCCGATTCGTCGAGAATGGATTGTGATTCTCGCCGATTCTCTCTAGATGCCTTGTTGTTCAGCTAGAATTCTTCTAAAGAGAATTCAACGGGAATCATAAGTGATTCTCGCCGATTCGTCGAGAATCACCAATGATTCCCGCCGAATTTAGCTTAGGCGAATTCCGTTGGCTCACATGACCGGACCAAGTGTTCTGGCGATGTTTGAACCGAAATTTTTGTTTCTTCTGGTGGGGCCCACAACGGTCATAAAGGATGATCTACAGTATAAATACTCGCTTATTTTGAACATTACAGATCATCCCTACACGCGAAAAAGAAACGAGCCGCCAACTTGACCTAGCTCATCGCGGAACTTCTTCCGCCTCCGTCGCCGATCGAAAGGTTGTCGCCGCCGCTGGTCTTGGATTTTTCTTCATCTCCCGAAAACAAAAACTCAGCCAAGAAACGCGTCTCATATTTCTATCTTGAGATCCTTTGTCTCTTGGTTTGTTGAACGAGAATACTTTCCCCTTCCGAATTGATTGAGACGATCGATCCAATTAAGATCGTTGGTAGACCTTGCTAGCTTTGTTACAAAGTTTGGATCTCGAAAGCATCGCCGCCGCAATCCTTCCGCAGCCGATCTCTGGGAGATCCTCTCCAAGAGAGTGCTTAGGTCGTGGAATCTTCGTCTTCTTCAAGAACGCTTCATCGAACGAAGAGGGACACCGAGCGCTCCAAACGTAGTTTGTATTTTGTATATTCTATTTTTACTTTTGTTGTAACGAAACTTTGGTTCCTCATTGTAAGGGTTGGGTGCAACCCGTGGTGGAGTAGTGACTCCTTCGGGTTGAAGAGTTTCTTCCATAGTGTGAGGATTGGATTTCAATCCGGTTGGTGAAGTGACCGAGTCGTCCCTTGTTGGGAGATAGGTCGAAGGAGGAAAGTGGACGTACCCAAATCGAGGAACCACTATAACTGCATGTGTGTTTCTGTGTTGTTCTTGCTTTGTTTTATTGTGCAGGTAAATTTTTAATTCCGCAAAACGACTACAAATCACCTATCCCCCCCCCCCCCCGAGGTGAAGGTAGTTGACACTAGTGTGACTTTTAGTGAGCAATTAGTAATCATAAAGAATAAATAAAAGAGCTGAGGAAGAGGTTACCTATGCTAAAAAATTAGCATACCAGAAGACCGCCGTGAAAATAAAAACAATTCGCCACCACACCAAAGAAGATTTAAATTCAAAACATTAGCCCCACCTGCGGAAAGATACCTCCAAGCAAACACTGAAATATCAAAAACAGAACTACATAGTACTAGACTATAATATAATTACAAATAGAGATTATGAGATTCAAAACAAAAATGGCAGCACTGGGTTACCTCCCCAAAGCACTTTTGTTTACCATCCTTAAGGTGGACCAAATACCTATATTATTAGTTACAAAAGGAGTTCACTCAAATTAAGAGAAAGTAAAGAAAAATCTACTAAACCAAAAGAAAGACATCAAAAAGAATAGCACCAAACACCAAAAGCCATGTTTAGGGAATAGAAGACATGTAGTCAAAACAAACTTCAACTTGAACCCTTAGATCAAGTTGGTGTGTAGCCTCAACAATCTCCCCTCCTTTAAAGTGATTTAATATGTGCCCACTCACCTTGAAAGTTCCCAACTTGTCCCCATAAATTTAATTGCACCAATACAAGCCACCCCAATCACCATAAATGGGACACTCCACCTTGACTTAAGCTTCCCAGAGATTAACTTTAGCCTGAAGTTATAAAACAGTACTCAGATGCTTGGCCTAAATTCTTTTGGCATAATGTGACGGGCATACCAATGTTTGGTTTGCTCTTTGTATATTCGAGCATTTTCATAGGCTAATAACCTAAACTAATCCAGATCATTGATTTACAACAGTCGCTTGCTAGCGTCGGAGGTGAAATACAAATTAAGAAGCTTTGTCGCCCAAAGGGCCTTGTGTTCCAATTCCACCTGTAAATGACATGACCTCCCAAAGACAAATTGGAAAAGTGACATCCCTATAGGGTTTTTATAAGCAGTCAGGTAGGACCAAAATGCCTCGTCAACTTTCCTTTCCCTATCTTTTCTATTCACGTGGATTGACTTCTTAAGAATATTCTTCAGCTCGCGATTAAAAACCTCAACCTTCCCACACGTTTGTGAATGGTAGGCAACCACCACCCGATGATGAACCCCCATATGCTTTAATAACTATGCGAACTGCCGATTGTAGAAATGGCTTCCACCATTGCTAATGATAGTCCACAAAGTCCTAAATCTGGCAAAAAAAAATTTGTGCAAAAAGTTCAATATAGTTTGCGCATCAATATATGTGATAGCTTTGGCATCCACCAACTTTGATACATAATCAAAAGTCACAGTAATATAATTCTTGCCGCATGATGCAGGGAAGGGCCCCATGAAGCCAATTCCCCATACATCAAACAATTCACAGACTAGCATGTTTTTGAGGGACATGTCTTCCCTCCACAAAATATTTCCAGTCAGCTGACACTCTTTATATTCCTTGTCATGCGTATAAGAATCCCAGAACTAAGTAGGCCAGTAGAACCCAAATTGGAGAACCTTATGTGTCCTCATGGAAGCATCAATGTGACCACCTATCTTATGAGCATGATAGTGTTGCTTTATCGAACTATGCTTTCTTCAGGGATACACCGACGGACAATTCCATCGGAATAGGTGCGAAACAACAAGGGATCATACTTCACATCGGAGTTGAACTTCTATCTTTGCTGAAATGAAAGTTTTGGGTCAATTCACCGGATGTAACATATTTAGCGAGATATGCAAACTAAGGAGATGACGGGATTGTGCCAACAGTGAAGAGTATCTAATCAGGGAAGTAGTCAGAAATCTGCAAAGCATCTTCTTGAGAAGGGCCAGTACACTCAAGTTTGGATAGATGATCAACAATCACATTCTCAACACCTCGATGATCGCGAACCTCAATATCATATACCTGCAACATCAAAATCCACAGAATGAGTCTTTGCTTTGCATCCTTCTTTTACATGAGATATTGTAAGGAAGCATGGTCAAAGTGCACCACCGTTTTAGAGAGAACTAGATAAGAGTGAAATTTCTCGAATGCAAAGATGACAACTAATAATTCCTTTTCAGTTGTGGTATAGTTTTATTAAGCATCATTGAGGATCTGACGAGCATAATAAATGGTATAGAAAACTTTTTTCTTATTTTGCCCTAATATAGCACCAACAACAACATCACTAGCATCACACATCAGCTTAAACAGAAGTTTCCAATCTGGTGAAGATAATATGGGTGCCAAAGTTAAACACTCTTTCAAAATGTTAATTACACAAAGATAGTCTTTATCAAAATCAAACTTAGCATCCTTCCCAAGCAAATTTGAAAGTTGCTTTATTATTGCAAAGAAGGTGGCTTTATTATTGCAAAAAACATCGAATTTCACTAACAGTAGATGAGGGTGGGATTTTTTGATGGTGTCGATCTTGGCCTGGTCCACCTTCTATCCCTTTCTAAAAACTTTATGTCCCAACACAACCCCTTCTAGAACCATAAAGTGACACTTTTCCTAGTTCAGGATAAGATTGGTATCTACGCAACGCTGTAGAACCATTGGCAAGTTTTTCAACCCTACATCAAAGATCATCCTGAATAATATAAAATCATCCATGAAAATCTCAAGAACATCACCCACCATATTCTGGAATATTGTCAACATACAACGTTGAAAAGTGGCCAGGGCATTACAAAGCCCAAATGGAATGCACTTGAATACAAAGGTGCCAAAATGGCGGGTGAATGTGGTTTTTCTTGATCTGTAGGATCAATAAGTATTTGGTTGTAACCAGAATATCCGTTGAGAAAATAATAACTCTTAGTGTGACAAGATCAACAGGTAGAGTTGGTTGTTCAACTATTTGTGGTGATAATTCTTCTGGGGGAATTTTATTAGCCATAATATTTTAAGCATAAATTTCTTAATTTTCTTCATCACTTTCAGCATCAACAATCTGTTGAGAAGGATGTAATGTATCCTATTGTGTTTGGATTAATTCATCCAATTTCTCACAAAGATTTGGTATTGAAAAGATTTTATGGTAGAGATATCTCTCTCCTTATAAAACAAATTAGTTTCATCAAAAGAAACATGCATAGATTCTTTCATTTTTAGGGTAGATTTATTAAAGACCCTATAAGCCTTGCGTACTTGAGAATATCCAAGAAAAATTCCTTCTGCAGCTTTGGCTTCAAATTTTCTTAAGTGTTTCTTATTATTGTTATGAATGTAACATTTACAGCCAAAAACTTAAAAATAGTTTACTTTAGGTTTCTTATTTTTAAGTAATTCATTGGGAGTCTTACCCTTTTGTTTATGTATTGGACTTTTGTTAAGAACATAGTTTTCTCTGCTTACTGCCTCTGCCAAAAAGGATACGGGCAAGTTAGCATCTGCAAGTAATGTTCTAGCAGATTCAATAAGAGTTCTATTTTTCCTTTCAACTACCCCATTTTGTTGAGGAGTTCTAGGAGCAGAAAAATAATGCTTGATACTTTCCTTCTCACAGAATTCTTTCATCAGAAGAGATTCAAACTCAGTGAAATGATCACTTCTGATCAATTCAATCTGAGTAGAGTACTCAATCTTGATGTTCCTAAGAAAGTCTATAAGAACATTAAAGTTATCTGACTTGTTTTTTAGAAAGAACATCCAAGTGAATCTTGATAAATCATCAAAAACAACTAAGGTATATGACTTTCCTCCCAAACTTTATACTACAATAGGTCCAAACAGGTCCATATGTAGCAAATACAAAATCTTCGGTGAATCACTTTTACATATTGATTTAAAACTATTTTTAGTTTGTTTGCCTAATTAACAAGCCCTGCAAAGTCCTTCCTTCTTATAAGAACCAGAAGGTAATCCTCTAACAAGGTTGTCTTTAGATAGTTTAGCAATTGTCCTAAGGTTTATATGACCTAATCATTTATGTCATAATTCATTTGTTTTACTTATTTGATTAAATAAACATATTTCAAATTTAGCAGAGTTGAAATTAACTAGATATATATTACCCTGTCTAACTCCAATTAAAACAATTTTGTTTTTATCAGAAGTAATAAAATATAATGATTTATTAAAAGATACCTGATAACCTTCATCACATAACTGACTTATGGAGATGAGGTTATGCTTGAGACCATTCACATAAGCTACCTTCCTGAAGGTAACTACTCTAACCTTGACATTGTCATAGCCTTTTGTCTGTTCATAGTTGGAGTCTCCAAAATTGACTTTTGATCCAAGCTTAGCTTTGAAGTAACTCAGGTTTGCTTTGCTTCTTGTCATTTGTTTTGAACATCCACTATCCAAATACCACTATTCCTTTATGGAAGGATAGTTCCTTTCCTTTACAAAATAAAATTTGATGTTCTTGACCCAGGTTACCTTAGGTCCTAGCTTTCTTTCATAATTATAATTAGAAATGTAAGAACATTCTGGTTGATCCTTATAACCCAGTGGATAATATCACCTAGGAGAAATGATACACTGAGTAAAAGGCTTTATAAATTTTTGAGTTTGATTATAATTTTGAAAAGAATTAAAATTTTTGTTTTGAAAATTTGGGTTCGATGAATTATACTGAGTTCGTCGAGCTGCGTTTGACAAATGGGAGTGAGTTCGTCAAGCTCCATTAACAGAATGATAATGTTCATTTTCTGTGTTCCACGTTCGTCGATCACAGTTCGACGAATCATATTGATTTCATCGAGCACCATTTGTTGAATAATTATACTCAAATCTTGTGTTCATAGTTCGTCGTTCTCTTTTCGACGAATAATATTTATTTTGTCGAGCTCGGTTCGACGAATTATTTAGAACAAAAATTTTCTGAAAATTTTTATTTTTATTTTGTTTATTATTTTGTAAAACTTCAGTGGCTTTATCTGTAATTTATAATACTTCTTTTCCTTTGGCAGAAACAAATTTTATAGGTGTCGATAAACTATTTATTTGTAAAAGATGAGGTTTACTAGATGAAGACCCCAAGCCTAGTTTACCATTTAGCCTGGCATTAACTGTGCTTGTGATATTCATCAGTTTGATGCTTCTCCCATTAAGGGATTCTTCAAACTTTTTAGCCTCAGATAATGTGTTTTCTAAAGATACTATTTGTTCAGAAGCAATTTTCAAATAATCTTTAAGTTTTTTGTTTTCAGAAGATAGATTATGTAATTCAGTTACTTTCTCTCTGAGAAGTTTTATTTCCTTCTCAGATTGTATTGAATCTTTACATAGTAATTTAAAATGTATTTTAAACTGATCTTAAGTAAAATCAAATATAGAGATTACACGAACTTCTTAATATTCTGATTCAGACTCAGAATTGTTGTATGATGCATTGATTGCCATCAAGAAGACTTCCTTAGCCTTTGCTTCTTCTTTAACTTCACTTGTTCTAGATGAAGACTCATCATCTGATTCACTCCAGGTTTCAGCTACAAAACCTCTCTCCTTCTATTTGTGTTTACCAGAAGAGGGTTTGTTGGAGTGCTTCCTGTAGTCTTTCTCTTTCTTCTTATCCTTCTTCTGATTCTCAGGACATTCTGGAAGAATATGTCCCGGTTTCCTGCAACCATAACACATAATTTCTTCAGTGGGTTTTTTGTCATACCTTGGTTTGTCATTGTTTCTGGAAGAACTTCTCCTGAAGTCTTTTCTTTCCTTTTTGTAGAATCTCTTGGCCAAGAGACCTATAAGATCTTCATTCTCTAGAAGAAGTTCTGCTTCTTCTATTGCTTCGAAAGCTATGCTCTTCTCTTTCCTTACTAGAGGTGAAGTCCTTTGTTCAGCTTCCCGTGTTTTGATGAGCTGCTCATAAGATTTGAGCTTGCCAAACAAGCTCTCTATTATTTTCTCATTAACACTTCTAGCTTCTCTAATTGGCCAGATTCTTGAATACCATGTGCTAGGGAAACACATGAGAATCTCATCATTGACTTCTATTAATGTGATGTCCTTCTCCAAGGTCTTCAGTTCATTAATAATGAGACTGAGCCTTGTGTACATTTCAGCTACAGATTCAGATTCTCCTTTTTAAAGTTCTCATATTGAGAGATAAGGTGTGATCTTTTATCTTTTCTCTTATCAGCAGATCCAACAACCATTGTATTGAGGGAGTCCTAGATAGCTTTAGCTGAGGTGCATTCGACAACCTTTTGGAAAATGTCATCTGACATTATTTGGGCTAAAATGTTCATAGACTTTGCATCAACAATTTTTTCTTTCTTCTAAGCTTTTGTCCATTCTGGAGGTGGTACAACACTAGTACTTATTATTGCAACTAGTAGAGGTGGACCTATAAAAATAGAGTTGTAGATATCTTCATCAATAGAGTTCATGTATAATCTAATCCTTGCCTTCCATATTGCAAACTTATTTAGATTGCACACAGGAGGTCTGGTGCTTGAATACTCTTTATTTTATGCCATGATAAGAGAAACAAACTAGAGAAAATAAGATCTATCAGATCTATTGGTTCAGATGTTAGCCTGTAAAACCAAAGAACCAATCTCTGATACCAATTGAAAGCGATGGATAGATCTGATTTACCCTAGAGGGGGTGAAGAGTGTATATTAAAAACATTAATTTATTTTTATTGCGGATTTAAAGCAAGTGATATATATATATAAAGCAAAAATCACAGCACACAAATAAAGAAAGTAAAGCAATCACAGACGACAAAAGGAAATTTATAGTGGTTCCCTAATAAATCTGGGTACGTCGCTCTTCTACCACCCTTGTAGAAACCCACTATAGGTTTTTGATCAGGTGCCCTGCCACCAGAAGATCTATTTTATAAGGGATATCTAGCAACTCTTTGAGCTTTTAATCAGGTTCCCAAAAACCAAGCTTAAGTCTTTTGATCAGGAGACTTAGAAACCAAAGGATAACTTTTGAAAAGAGTTAAAAATCCTGTACACTGTTTATGAAATAAACTAAAAAGCTGATAGTGTCTTCTTTGTCAAGATTTTCTGAGAAGACTAGTGGATGTTGTAAGCAAAAAGTTCCCCCTGATTTGTGTAGAGATTATGATCAGGAGAGGGAGACTTTTCTTCAGGGTGTAGGCCTTCTTGAAATTGACTGATTTAAGACTTTGCACTAGAAGAGACTTAAGCAGAAAATCTATTAGAAATTATGTTGATCTATATTAATCTATTGATTAGTTGAGTAGCTCATCAACCCTTTATCAGCAATCTTCTGAAAGTAGATATAGTATGCCTGAGGAGAATTCAAATATTTGAATTTATTAACTCTGAAATGGCCGAGATATTCCTTGAGAACTATAATTCCCTTGGAGATTGATAAGAATAAAACTCTATTATAAATCCATAATTAATGTTGCCTGGAACAACTTTATTCATAAATAATATTTAGCATTAATTATCAGAGTGTAACTTCCTGAAATAAAGCTTGAAATCATTTTGCCTCTGAATAGATATAACTGTCTAAACACTATAAAGAATTCGTCGAACTCAGCAAACCTTTCGTCGACCTGAGCTTGGAGTTTGTCAAACTAAATATATCATTCGTCGAACTTAGCCTGGCTATCGTCGAGCTTAGTTGCAGAGTTGTGTTAAGAGTTCATCGACCGGAGCTCAGCTTTCGTTGATCTAAACTCAGAGGTAGAACTTTGAGTTTGTCAAGCTGAGCTCAGCGATCGTCGAACAGTGCTTAGCTTACATCGAACTGAATTCTGCGATCATCGAACTGCATTTCTCTAGAATTCTTCTGAGGTAGTTCCCATGGAAATATCCTTTGACCCTAGACAATATAAAGTGGGTCAAACTAATCATTCTAAATGAATGATAGTGATCCTAGCCCAAATAAGTAATAGGGTTCCAACATGTTACTCTAGGAGCTATAGATAGCGTCAGGACTCTGGTGAGGAATGAAGCAAACAGCTCTCGAAGATCTTCGATGATTGAGATAGAAATCGAATAGCGAAGACCTTGATGAAATAGTTATTGTTGTATAAAATCAAGAAGAATCGATGTCGGAGGTGGATCATCGGGGAAGATGAATTGATGCAGCTCTGTCGTGGAATCAGAAACGTCAGGAAGACGAAATCGGAGGGAATAGGCCTTCTCTTTCGATGGAATGCGAACGGTTTACCCCGAGAATCTTTATATATATATATATATATATATTTATTTAAAGTTTTAACATGGAAAAACGTCGCATACCTGAAATCGGCGACTCTTCAGATCCAATATAGATTGACCTAAGTCCGAATCGTCGAAATACCACCGAAGACGAGCAGAATTCGCCGAGTTTCGTTGTGGACACTTGCATAATCTCGACGAATCATCGAGTTTCGGCGATTCATCTCGACGAATTTTCCTTGAGAATTTTCTATTTAGATATATACTTCCCAAGAGTATTTTTGTTTTCTTAGCCATCTTCAAGACTCCTTATTGAGCATGCCCATTTCCATTTTGAAAAAAAGAACTTGGCCTCATCCAGTCGCTTTGTGAAAATATCTGCGATCTGATTATCCATCGGGACATAGTTGAGAGTTATGTCCTTATTCTCCACATGCTCCAGGATGAAGTTATATCTGATTTCGATGTTCTTTGTCCGACTGTGAGAAACTGTATTATTTGCGATCGCTATCACATTTGAGCAGTCACAAAACATTGGAATCTCCTTAAATTTTAGATTGTAATCTTCTAGCTAATTCTTGATCCAAAGAAGCTATCTGCAACAAATACCAATAGAGATATGCTCTGATTCGGCAGTGGAAGTTGCCACACAATTTTGCTTCTTGCTGCTCCATGAAAAGCCTTCTTTCGAGGAAGTGCCACATCCCGATAGTTCTTTTCCTATCATCCCTGTTACCTTCAAAATCTACATCTGAAAATCCAATTAGCTCAATATCATTACTTCTTGGGTACCATAAGCCAAGATTTAGTGTACCCTTAAGGTATCTCAAGATCATCTTTGTAGTGACGTAATGAGATTCCTTAGAGTTCTCCTGAAATCTAGCACACTCACATGTTGAAAACATTATGCCCAGTCTACTGGCTATAAGGTAGAGCAAGAACCCAATTATGCTTCAGTACTTAGTTTCATCAAAAGGTTTCTCTTTCTCATCCTTGTCTAGAGACATAGTTGAAACCATTGGAGTTCTCATTGATGTTGTGTTCTCTATTCCGAATTTCTTAAATAATTCTTTGGTGAACTTCGTCTGAGAGATGAAAATTCCATCGTCAGATTATTTCACCTGAAGTCCTAAGAAATACTTCATCTCTCCCATACTGCTCATTTCAAACTTCCCATGTGTGAGTTTAGAAAACTTCTTTCAAAGGTTGTCTTCTATAGAGCCAAAAATAATATCGTCTATATAGATTTGTACTAGCAGAATCTTGCCTTTTACTTTCCTAAGAATTATTGTCTTGTCAATCTTTCCTCTTATGAACTTGTTCTCAAGAACAAAGCTAGACAGCGCCTCATACCAAGCTCGGGGAGCTTGCTTTAAGCCGTATAGAGCTTTATTAATAAAATACACATAATCAGGGAAAGTTGAGTTGTCAAAACCTTGGGGTTGGGCTATGTATACTTCCTCTTTTAGGTCTTCGTTGAGGAATGCTGACTTCACATCCATTTGATAGACCTTGAAGCCTTTGTGAACAGCATATGCCACAAATAACGTGATCACTTCGAGTCAGGCCACTGGAGCAAATGTCTGATTGAAGTCGATCCCTTCTTCTTGTTTGTACCCTTAAGCTATAAGCCTGGCTTTATTCTTTATAATCACTCCATTTTTGACCAACTTATTTCTGAACACCCATTTGGTACCGATCACATTCTATCCTTTGGGTCTAGGTACCAACTCCCAAACCATGCATCTTTCAAACTAATTGAGCTCCTCTTTTATTACTATAATCCAAGAGGTATCCATATAATGGTTTTCAAACTTCTTTGTCTCAACCTGAGATAAAAAATAAAGATGTAGAACTTCGTTAGCAGTACCTCTTCTAGTTCTAACGCTATGTCCTGGCTCTCCAATGAAAGAATCAATTAGGTGATCTCTTAGGTGCTTGAACACTAGATTTCTTCCTCTCCCACCAGCGAGTTCTGCCATATCAATTGCTTCTCCTGGAGGTTGAGATAGTTTTTCATCTAGTTGTTCTTCATCCACCACACTTAGATCATCGACCTTGACTGAGCTTGGAGCATCTTCCTTGACTGCTTCTTCTAAGCTTAGTTTCTTCAACCCGGTACCTGCATCTACACCAACAACACTAGATGAGCTGCTATGAAGCATGCTTGTCTCATCAAATACAATATTGATAGACTCTTCTACCACCAGGGTTTTCTTGTTAAAAATTCTATAAGCCTTACTATGGCTACTATACCATACAAAAATACCATCAAAACATTTTTCACTAAATTTTGTGCGATAATACTTCCTATTGTTATGTATGAAGCATTTACTATCAATGATACTAAAGTAGGACATAGTAAGTTTTCTGCCCTTCAACAGTTCATAAGGAGTCTTACAATGGCTTTTGTTGATTAATGCTCTGTTTTGCAAGTGACAAGCTGTGTTGACTGCTTCAACCCAAAAGTACTCTGGTAGTGAAGCGTCATTTAACATAATTTTACATGCTTCAATGAGGCTTCCATTCCTTCTCTCAATAACTCTATTTTCTTGTGGAGTAAGCGGAGATGAAAACTCATAAAAGATTCCTTGACTTTCACAAAATTCTGTCATGGAACCAGAATCAAATTCTGTTCTGTAATCACTTCTGATTTTAACCACTGAGCAGTTTAATTCATTCTGAATTTGCCTAACAAAATTAGTGAAAGCCTCAAAGGTTTCTGACTTGTGTTTCAAAAAGAACACCCAAGTAAAATGTGATTAATCATCAACAATGACCAACGTATAAACTTTACCTCCTAAACTGTGATTTGGCATACGACCGAATAAGTCCATGTGATTCAACTTTGGCTAAATCGGTAAGCAGACTTAGTGCGTGATTCATTATCTTTTGCTAAAAAGTACACTGGTGTAGAATTGTCTAAATAAAGAAAGTTTAAGCAAAAAATATTTCTACTCCGAGTGCCTGTTAAGATTGTCTCCAAATTAGTAGATGATTTTATAAGACACTTGTCCTTGTAGAACTTAACGATATAGCCTTTATCACATAAATGACATATGCTTATCAGATTATGTTGTAATCCTTCAACATAAGCCACGTCTGTAATAGATGTTATGTGATGCGTGTAAATACGGCAAGCGCACCGATCGCACAAGTAATAAAGTTTTGGGAATTAATCCCCAAGTGTCGGTCTCTTGAGGAATGAAATTAGCGTAGAACAACGAACGATCCGAAATTATCGTTATGAGAGTTAATTAAATAAAGGAAAAATAAAGGGCTTTGAAGGTGGTTTTGCAAACAAAAAAACTAAAGAGAAATATGCGGGTCGCAATCACCGCTTCACAAGATGAGATGGATGTAACGACCGCGATGCCATACTTTGGTAAGGCGAATGGACGGTGAGCCAGTGAGTGAGGTGTTTAGTGCGGAGTGCAATCGAATGGAACGAAGGAATGGAGTGAAGTGAGATGGGGCGAGGCGCGTCAAATCACAAATCTCACGAGCAAGATTAAACAACAATATTCTAATTAAAATAACTAGAAATCGAAGTTCATTACAAGCTTAAGTCATTTCATACAACAAGAGAGATGGAGAAAGACTAAACCAAGAAAGTGAATATCCACCGCTGTTGTTGGCCGGAGGTGCGGGTTGTCAATCCGCTTCCACGCGCAGTTCGAGGAGGCTTCTGGTATCGAAGAGCTGTCACCTCGAGGGCCTTTAAGTCCATTATCTAGGTTGTCTTCATCATCTTCTTCGGTGGAAAGCTCGGAGAAGAGGTCTTTAATGGCCGGGAGGATCACCGGAGGATGCGGAACGCTTTAGAATCGCTGGAAAATGACCTCTCGATGGTAGGGATGAAGGTGGAGATGGATGGAACTCCTGGGATGCGAAACGGCGAAGTGGCGACAAAGATCGATCCAGGGTCTGTACCCTAATTCGCGGAACAGGCCGATTTATAGAAGTAGAGTTAAATAGCGCGCACGACCACTGGCGCACGACCAGTGGTCGTGCGCGAACAAAGTCAGCGCCCGTGCGGCAAAAACCTGTAGAACCTGCACCAGGAAATCAAAGCTCGTGCACGATCAGCAGCGCACGATAAGTGATCGCAGCGCACGATCAGTGATCGTGCGAAATGGAGAGACAGAACTTTTAAAAAAGAGGGCATGACTGTGCACGACTGGTAACGCACGAGCAGTGATCGTGCACGGTATAGCTGGTGACCGTGTGATATGGTGGGGAAGAACTTTCACAAGAGAAGCCAGAATGCGCCTGACCGATGATTGTGCACCAAAGAGGTTGATGGTCGTGCGTGGGTAAAAACGCACGACCATTGAATCCTTTGCCAAAAAATGGTGAAAGCCCTATCCCGGACGCCCACACGATCACCGAACCTGCAGGAAACCTGGACGGGTTGTCGATCATGGAAGTCATAAATATTAATAAAATGCATAGCAAGAGGGAAATACATACACACACACACAGAAATAGGCTAATAAAGTGCACAAGTCGTGGAATGTCGTAGCGAACCAAAAGGAGTGTTAATGCCGCTAAATGGTAGTGCAAAGTCATGAAATGAAGCCTAGATGAGTCCAGAATTCAGTATGAAATGGGGGCTCATCACTATGCCGTTGGAAATAATACTATAGCCTTTGGTGATTTCCTAGTCAGACACTCCAAAGATAACTTTTGCTCCATCTTCAACTGGGATAACTTCTAGCAGTAGGCTTCTAGTCACAGTCATATGTCGAGAGCATCCACTGTTTAAAGACCAGATTGGCATTTTGTTGGCCTTTGGACATACCTACAAACATAAATCTTTTTACCTTAGGAACCCAAACAGATTTGGGTCATTGGTTCCTTGTTAGTTTAACACCACTTGGAACATTAACGTTACAAGTGGTCAATCTCACACTATTAACTCGTAGAGTTTCTAGATTTACCAGATGAAACCAGCAATCTACGGCCAAGTGACCAATCTTACCGCAAGACCAACAGTCAAACCTGCTGTACCTTATCTTATACTCCTGCTTTACCTTTTGAACAAGAGGTCTAGTAGTGGTCACTGACTTGGAGGTGGAAGCCTCGTAATTGCAGCATACATATGGCTTCACTATTTCCTTAGCCTTGGGAACAACAGTGTTGGCTTTTCGAGCCTTCTTGCTACTTTGTCAATGAACATACAGACCATAACTTTTGAGTGTAATTTCTTCAAAAAGTGCTTTAAAAACACTAGCACCAAAGTCTCGAGGATGGGTCTATCCTTGGTAGTGCCTTTTATGCTCCACATAGGTTGGCCTAGCCAAGTGTCCATAAGACATTTCAAAGTCGTATTTGTTCGTGGGGAAGATCACCTTCTTAAATGAGGGTTGACTTCTAGAAGCCTTCCATTTTCCTTTGGTAGCGGCTTCCTTAGCAGCCTTACCTTTCTCAGCTATATGGCCAAGACCACTACCGTTCTTCGGAGTAGAGAATTCATCAATGAGAGAAAGAATGGTCTTTGGTTTAGAGTAACTTTCAACAAGTTTCCTCTCCACCAAGAGTTTTTATTCTAGCTCATCTAAATACATATCCTTCTGACTTAACTATTCAGCAGAGCATTTTAGTTCCTCTTTCATTGAGTGAACTTCATTTCTGAGAGGAGTTAATCCAGTAATTTCCTCCTTTAGGCTTGACTCCACTGCCATGGGAGAAGCAATCTCTTTTGATTGCTTTTTAAATTTCTTATGGCATTTATCAAAGACTTTCAAGAGTTCTTGATGCTAAGCTATCATGTCAGCTTCATCTTACTCAGAAGAATAGTCTTTTTGACCATTAGTTGAGGTTTCAGATTCAGATAATATCATGCGAGAGTTTACCTTCCCATGGAATTGGGAGTCGCCTACTTCCTCATCTGATTGAGCAATGAGCCCGAAGTAAGCTTCTACATCTTCAGAGCTCGACTCACTTAAGCAACTATCACTAAGAGTCTTTGACTTCTTTGCAATGAAGCTCTTCTCTTCCAGGAACACTCGACCCAAACCAAGACAAATAAACTAGATGCAAGTGAAAGAACAAGGAAATTTGGTATTAATAATCTTCTTTATAATGCAAGGCATACAAGGAGATACATGATTTGCCGATGTACCTGATGGAAGCAAAAACATACAAGGCAAAAAGCTATTTGGGTAGACAGAATCTATAACCACTAACTCGGTCGAACTGCCACGTAGCCCGCTGAGAACACTAAGTTGCCAGATTGCAACTTAACCATGCGGACACCCGGCCTATTATTCCAATTTGAAGAACTCTGTCCATAATCTACGAGCCGCCTAACCGTGAGGTCGTCTACCCGCCAGATAAACTACGAACTGCTACTGCCGAACTTAATAGAAAGATCACCAAAAGCAGACAACCTTATTGAACTAGGAAAGAGTGCCAATGAGAAGACCGCCTGGTCGCAAGCAGCGACCTGCCAAAAACTGCTGATAATATCCATAACTATCCGCACTAATCCATGACGCTTGTCAGAACCAAGTCCCTGACTTCTCAAATCTAGCCGTACAATCTGCAATAGCAAAACCAGTTAACTTCTTAAACCACGAGGATACAAAAACCTATCCACAACAATTAACTTGAGCTCACTTATTCCTCACTCATTTGATAATAATAATGTGATAGGGGGTCCTATTTACAGGTACTGAGAGGAGTGTGGTCGTTGCTCAAATCGATAGGATCACCACCCATCTCGCAGCTAGTACAAGGTGTATTTGCACAGTGCGGACATGAAACCAGTTCGCCTTTGTCGCCCGACAAGGCTGGATAGCCAGTCTGTCAGTGTTGTACCATCAAGGCCAGATAGAAAACCTATCCACCTTGAACACCACAAGGCCAGGACCAATACCTGTCTGCCACACCTGCGTTCATTGCCAATACAACACAAGTCCATATATCCGACGGACATTGCTCTAGTCCGCAAACTTTTAGACCGCAACTAGAGCACACCATGCTAAAAAGATATCGAACGTGGTAGATAGATAAACAAACCGCACTACCCGCGCGAACACCTGGACTAAGCACGATCATACTTGGTACAAAACATACCAAGTCCACACATCCAGCAATCTCTGTTGCGAACATAACATCAGCGGATACAAGAGCTAATAGGCACAAACCAACAGACTCCAACACTAGTCTGCACTAACCAGAAAACTCCGCAGTTTCCACCAATTTCTCCACCAAAGCAAGTCCAAGCGAACAAGACGATGTTGAACTTGAGAGTAGAAGAGTCCAAAATACGACAGACTTGGCGAACTCCAGATAAGTCCGCAAATCCCGTGGATACCAAACTAATCTACCGGGTTACATCCAAGGAATAAGCTGACGCAAAACACTAGATGACCTGGGTAGTGGCCGCACAATTCCACACAGTCTGTACGGACAGTCCGCAGAGGACACCACTATCAAGTCGTGCAGTCTGTCGGTCAGACCGCCACTTTCACTTCAAAAAAATTCAATAATCCATAGATGAGTTTGCGAGCGCTTTTCTAACGTGGTATATCCTCTCTTCGATGAGGTTAGCCCTTCATAGGTAGTTTTTTGCATTTGGTGCAATGTAATAAGACTATAGATGAGTACCTACAAAAGTTTACTCGATTGGGTATTTATACGAGGATGACCATGGAAGTTGATGAGGAGAGTGATAACCTCTTCTATCATGGGTTGAGAGAGAACCTAAGGAAACCACTCATAGCCCTTAATAATGCGGGTTTTAGTGAGTTGGTCTAAACCTCTAGAATGTTGGAGAGTTACATGGAGCGAACACAGTGTTGTAAGGGTCTTATAGTGCAATAGGGAGAAGACAAGCCTTCTCAGTCTTAGTGAAAGTCGGAAGGGAGTTAGTGAAAGAACATGCCCCATTCTTTCAAGTCTAGTAAAAAGAGCGGTACAACATCTGGAGAATTTTTCTTTATAGGACCATTAACGTGCTTCAAGTGTAGCAAGCCTGGACAAAAAGCTTGGGAGTGTATCGAGGGTGTTGCTGAGCCAGAAAAGGCAGGAGCAATCAGTGCATTCTAGCCCCAATTGTGCGGAGAATGGGAAAGAGGTGGAGTCAAGTGCTTCATTCTTCCCTCCAATGCAGCCTAGAGCGTACAGTCTCATGCAGCACATAATGATTCGGCTCGATGTGGTGATACGTCCAAAAATCTTAAGCTTCATTAATTAGCTTAATACTATTTTGCGAGCTTTCATGTTTGTTATATGCATGTTAGGCTTCGTTCTAGTTTCCAGTTATCTTGCCAGAATGAAGTTCAATACATGACCATCACACTCCTTTCTCATAGAAAGCTTTAACTAGAGAATTCGTGTTGAGCCCTTTATGGCGGATACAGAGCTTAGTATACGCATGCTAAATGGGTATTTCATCACTGTCGCGAAGAAATGGCTTATTTGTTTGAGAATTTGCGAAGTTGACTTTGAGTTAGTAATGACAATCCTATCACTAGCAAAGTTCAATGTGAACTTGGGGATAGACTAACTTGTAGAGTTGCAGTGCAGTTTGGTGACTATTAAGGTATTATTATTGTTGTCTATTAGAGCCGAGTCAGGCAATCAACTGAGGTTAGTCACAGTTGTGGTCCAACAGTTAGTACCAACCAAACTTCCTCAAGTGGTCCTGTGTGTTTTCCGCAATTGACACGTTTGATGATTAGCAAAGGCTTGATTGCCGTTGAAGTTTTGCGGCTCCCAAGTGCTATCACAGCTATAGTCTGGTGGTTAGATTCAATCTAGCCGCAGTTGTTTCCCTGGAGTTGTCTATTGTATCTTGACAGATAGTGTCCAGAGGAATCCTATTGATATCATTTCATTCTCTATGTAATTGTCAAGTTAGCTTGTCTAACCACACAGCCCCTGTAGTTTGTTTATTATCTATCCACCTAGTCGCATGTAATAGGCATTATGTATTCTCTCTCTCTCTTATTTTCTCTCTCTTCTTCCTGTTTCTTATAAATAGGGGGCATACCCTTGTATTATTCACCTTTTTGAGAAATAAAAAATCCCTTTATTTAGACTTTTTGATATAGTATCAGAGCTCATCGATCCATTTCCTCCAATTTCTATTTCTCGAGCATGAGGGACTACAAGCGGTCTCCTATGTTTTAACCTCTTGCATTTCTCCTTCCTTTATGCGATTTATTTCTAACACACATTTTTCTTCCCTTGTGGTTTCCTCGGTTTTCTTTCTTAACTATTATCTTCTCTCTTTTGCAGTCTCTTCTTAACCACTAGTTCATGTCTCCCTCCTGCCCTTCCCTTTGCTCTTAATGCTTTTTGTGATCTAAGAACTTTTACAGCCTCTCTCTAACTGCACGGTTAGAGTTTCTCTGCCTAATTGTTCTTCACGCTTTCCACATTCTTGTTTTCTTCAAGCAGTCTCTTTTTGGCCGCGCAGATAGCCTTTTTTTATCTATTTTCTCTACATTCTATGGAGACTTTGGCCTCTCTTCCTCTACTCTGTGTGCACCTCCTATTCTAACAACTACTTTATCTCCACTTGGATAGAACAATTATCTAATTTTGCGAATCAGTGATTTGTTCAACAAGGTTGTAAGGTCGGTGGTTTACTCTAAAATCGGTTTGAAGTCAGGTTAGCACTAGTTGAGGATTCGTGAAGAAAATTTCCAAGACAGCATTTGCGATGAGGTATGGTAATTTTCAGTTCTTGGTGATACCATTCGGTTTCACAAACGTTCCATCAGTGTTTATGAATTTGATGAAAAGAGTTTTTTTGACAACACCTAGATTTATTCATAGTGGTGTTCATCGATGACATCCTAGTGTATTCGAAGTTGAAGGAAGATCATGAGACTCACTTGAGAGTGGTCTTATGGATTTTGAGGTAGAAAAAGCTTTGTTATATGTTCTCGAAGGGCAAGTTCTGGATTTAGAGGGTAGAGTTCTTGGGCCATGTAATCAGTGGCGAAGATATGGTGGTAGATCTATCCAAAGTTGAATCCATTAGAGATTGACATGTTTCGAGAACCGTGGAAAAGGTCAAGAGTTTCTTTGGACTAAATAGTTAATACAAAAGGTTTGTGGTGAACTTCTCGTGGATAGCATTTGTAATATCTCAGGTTTCCAATTTTGAAAAGAACACCGTTCTGGATGATATTACAAGCGATAATGCCATCTCCAAGTGATAGCATGTCACGCAGCAATTGTCCATGTGTCAGCAGGCGGCAAAGCGGACGTTTAGCGATGCTTATTGGTTCAAGCAGCCATCGCTGGAGCTACCGCCCTACGATAACATGTTACTGCTCTGCGATAGAGAATTTAAAACGAATGGCCAATTAAATAGGGTCATCCACATGCTTTGGCTTGGTAATCCTGTGGATGAAATTAGGCCTGGGAGTATTAAGGAGCTAAGAGGTTGAAAACATTTTAATCTCTCTTCTTCTCTCTCTCTCTCTCTCTCTCTGCATCCTTGAGGAAAGAAAGAAAGGAAGACTAAGGAGCTTGTTTTCAGCCCTTGGAGAAGATTTGGAAAGCCATTAAAGGAGTTCTTATGATGAGATTTACGATCCAAGGCTTGATCTTTGGATGGCCACTGCAACAATTTCGAGCATAATGACCCCATATGCCATACATGTAGCAAGTAAGTGGGGCTTTCCTTGCAGCTGCTTCAGACCTATCCTTCTTCCACTATCTATTTTGGTTCCTAGACTTTGAAGAGTTTGGCATCTTTAACTCTGGCTTATCCATAGATAAGCCCTTCTTGTTTCGCATCCACATGCTCATGGAGCATCTTCCCTCATATGCCAAAGCAAAGGAATAACATATCCAAAGTTTTCAAGAGCTTGTACAAGGGTAATGATTCTCCTCTTGAAAACCCTGGATATGTTAGTCCTTTGTTTAGGCGAAATAAGGAGGGCATATCTACGGATAAGCCTAAGTTTAAGATGCCAAACTCTTCAAAGTCAAGTCACCAAAATAGATTGTGGAAGAAGGCTAGGTCTGGAGCAACTGCATGGCGAGCTCCACTTACTTGCTATATGTGTCACAAAGGGGGTCAATATGCTCGAAATTATCGCAGTGGCCATCAAAAGATGGATAAATAAAATGACGTTACAAGTGCGAATACAGTAATAGTTGTTATAGAATACTATATTTTCTATTTTGTGTAGGAATGCATGCTTTACATATTATTAACTACGATCAAACCTGATGTTCACCTAGCAAGTAAGAAATCTCTTAGGTTGGGATTATGGTAACCCATTCTATTCATAGACTTATGTTAATTATCATAGTGCTTTTATTAGTACTAAAGATGAGATTGGCATAATTCAACTTTATGGGTAGAGAGTGAATTCGGGTAGGGAGATTTGTGTTAGGTGTGGATAGGAAGTCATGAGTTTGATTTGGAAGCATTGATACTGTCGATATTAGATTTTGATGTCATCTTTGGCATGGACTAGCTCTCAGAGCAACGTGCATGCTCTGATTACAACTCAAAGGAAGCAGTACTATGGCAGAACACCAACTGTGAGACTAAATTCACCGGTATGCAATGATCGAGCAAGATACTGATGTCTGCTCTCCAAGTGGTCAAGGCAGTTTGGAAAGGCGCGGAATTATTCTTCACGCTATTGTAGGTGGTAGAGCCAAAGCCTAGTTTGAGTGACATTCCAATTGTGTCGGAGTATGTGGATGTGTTTCCCAAATATCTCCCAAGAATTTACTTTTAACAAGAGATCGACTTCACTATTAAGTTGGTGTCAGGTGCAAAACCTGTCTTGCTCACTATACCATGTAGCGCCAAAGGAAATGGTGGAACTAAAGTCTTAATTATAGGAGTTACTAGAGCAAGTCTATATACATTCAAGTATGTTACCTTGGAGTGCACCGGTCCTCTTTGTGAAAAAGAAAGATGGAAGCTTGCGTCTATGTATTGATTACTGGGAATTGAATAAGCAGACAGAGAAGAAGAAATATCCAATTATGAGAATCGATGATTTATTTGAGTTCGATACTTAAGTTTTTGCTACTGCATCTCTTCTATTAAAAAGGACATCAATCTTATGTTTTTGCTCGAAATCAAACTCCACATTACTATGTTCCTTGTGAGTTCGATACTTGGGAAAATTCACCCATTTTTATTACTCGTGCGATCAGTACACTTGACGTCCAACACATCATGTTTTGGCACCGTTTTCGAGAAACACAGTCATATTAGTTTCTAGAGAGGATGTCGAGAGAAAGAGGTTCTTCATTTGTTAATAACATCCTTTTTGTTTTTTTGTATTCCATTTTCCTTTTTTTAATTATTGGTAGGTTTAGTTGTAGTTTGATGGGTGAAGTATTTTGCATAGCAGTCTCTATTTTGTGAATTTGGCTCCCTTCGCTCAATATGGGCTGGATTTAATATCTGTTATCGTTGGTGTGGAGATGCCTCCCATACTATTGATAGATGTCCAATGGTAGATAGTAGTTCTAGTTCCCAAAGCTCAGTGTATCAGGCACCAACAATGTACGGTATCTCCTACACTGTGCCTAAGTCCAATAGATACTCTACTACACTACAAGTGCCTTTTTTGACTAATTCTCTTGCCCCGTTTTGACCAAAAAAGAATGCAAAACTGTGCCTATTTTTCGAAGCACAGACCATGCTCTGAAGGATTGTGTTGAGTACCTTCACAAGTTTGATGAGGATGATGAATCGGACATCCGTAATGTCCCAACTCCTATTATTGATAGCACACCTTCTACCTTTTGTTACATTTCTTTGTAACCTTCATGTTTTGAAGGGAATAATGTGAAGCACTGACCATAGTTCTAGCTGATCTATGCACCGACATGGTCGCACCTATCTCCCTTATTCATATATCATCATGTATGGATCTGATTCTTTGTGAAGTGTCAGTGCTCGATTTTTATCAGAGCACTAATTGTTCTTCTATGCATAGTACTACTGCTATTTTTGACATCTTTGTTGAGGATTCCTTGCAAGATGATGCAGTTGGTTGCGGTGTTGTGCCCTCTCCTAAGGAGGAGGATGTTCTCCCTTGTAAGGAGGTGAATACCTCAGCACTGGTTAAGAAATTTCAAGTTTTGGAGGAGGCCACTGTTGATCTCCCTGAATCTTGCAGTGTACTTGATGAGGCCAACAATTTTCTGCTATCTCAGCCTATCGGGAGTGATGTCAGGATCGCTCCTAATGATGAAACTCTTTTATATTATTATTTTAATTTATTCCTTGATCTTATTCACATGTCTTCTCCTTTGCATGGTTCCATATTGGAGTTGGTTCAGGATGTGGTTTGGCTCATTGTGCCACTTGACACAGAATTGGATCATCTATATGAAGAGAACGACATTGATATTTTGTCATCATACTACCAACCCCTGTCTGACACTCAGTGCATGTATTTATATTCAGGTATGGGGGTAAATGTTCTATTGTTGTATTGGTACCTGCTACCTAAATGGATATTAGAACATTTACCTATTCACTTTTCTTTTAATAGACATATAAGCTAGAACAATTAAAGTTTGAAATAATTAATGCTGGAAGGACAATAACCCAGTAGTTATCTTAATTTTATTGCATTTCCTTTAATTTAGTTTTTATTTATCTATTTTGTTTTTGTTAGAGCCAACCCCTGCAGGTGCTTATTTTGGATCGCAGATACTCCAGCTTTGTTTTGGATTACACACATCTTCTGGAATACTCATTGGCTAAGCATTAGGTAATAACTTACCAAGCCTCTATATTAGTTGTTATTGCTTTATTATTTATAGGAGTGCTTAGTTTAAGTCTAGGGGAGAGCTAGTATTCGTTTCCCATAGCATACGCACAAGTCTTAGCATGCTAGAAGTATATTAATTTCAATTATTTTTGTATTGTTCATATTCACCGCACACCACAGTACCCATATGCACGCGTGGTTAACCGTTAGCGCGTCGTGAGTTAATTTATTTCTTATGTGTGAATCAAGAAAATCTCTGTGCTGACTAAGGATTGTGAGGCAGAGTAAAATGTTGACTCATGTAGTACTCATGTGTGAATTAGAAAAATCTCCGTTCTCGCGTCTTGCATAGAAATTCGAGTAGATTCAATTTTTTTTATGCTTTTAATTTATACTTTTCTTTTGGTGGAAATATTGTTTATTGTACTCAAAAATTGGTGAATCTGGTGTGAATCAAATAGTAGTATAGGAATGTGTAGAGACAGTCATTAGCTTCGTATTACTCGAGTCAGAAGGAAAGATTATCTTTTTTGGTGGCTAATAACTTGCCCTAAGCTATTCTCGAAGAAATGGTATATGATTATTCAAGCACGTTGATGAGTTCAATATTTATTGTGTTTTTAAAACTCATCTAGGCTTGTTTTTGTGCTCGAATACTTCACATTTAGTTTTAATTGAATATTTTTCACTTGTTTCTTATTTGTACATGAAGTGTACTTTTTGCCCATTTTGGTCGGTAATTACGCTCCGTTTTGCTGGGGGTAAGCACTTTGTACTCCTCATTCTGTTTTGGTAGATTTTATTATTGTTTTGGGCAGGCTGGTGGTCTACCCATTGCATTTCTAGGATCATGGAGAAACGCACGATGGTGCATTTTTCCTTGGTGCACGAGAATTTTGCCCGTGCGATCTCGTGTGCTGAAATATAGGGTACTACCTCCACCTATGCAATTTGGTCACACACAATTGGTTTCAACCGCGCTAGAACAAATTGCACGAGTGGCATGGTTTGTCTAAAACTTTTATGTTTTTAGTGGTCGTGCGTCTTCTTCATGCACGGTTGATTCAAACCGTGTGAAAGGAAAATTACATGGTCCGGTGGTTGGCCCTGAATTTTAATTTTTGTCTGTACCCATGCATTTTTGTTCACTCACGATTGATGAAATTGTGCATGAAGGAAAATAACGCAGGTAAAGCCTTTACTTGTAGCATGTTTTCACCCTTAAATATCGCACGGTTGGTTTGCATGACCGTGCAATCGATCGTGCACGACTAATTTTTCACAGATTCTCTATATATAGTCACAGGTTGCCCTAGGTTTGAGGACTGGTTTCTCCCGACAATTTCGCCATTTTTGCCTTAGGAAGAGCTCCACTCTCTTCTTCCTCCTTCCATGTGTTAGGAATTTAGCCCTAGGCCGCCTCCATCATCCAAAATCTTCAAGGAAGGGGATTCTATCCCTACACACACCATCAACCAAGAAAAGGTTGCACCGAAAGAGATCGAGTCATGAGGCAAAGAAGACGGGTCATTGGGAGAAGATGACAACTCTCCTCTACCCTGGACATAGTTGTAGACCAAGAAAGGATGCAGATTGATAACCCGATGATTCCTACTACGAATCTTCAACAAGGCTTCAGATTTAGTCGATTCTTTTGTTTCTTCCTCTTGTTTTGATAGTTGTGTTTTGATTGTTTTCTTTTCATGTATTGATGATGTGAACACTTGAACTTTAGCATTAAATGTTAAATTCTTTTCTTTGAATTTATTTTGTGTTCTTATATGAGTTTGATGTTGCAAATCCATTTTCCTTCCATCCATTTTAGGATTGTCTCACTAGAATTACTAGTTCTGCGCTTTGTAATAAGGTGTGTGCGACCGTCATTCCTCTTGCCTTCTCTTTCATCCACCTCAAGAAGAAGTGTGGGGTTACTGGAATAGTTTCCATCCTGCCGAGTGAAGCAATGCATAGTGGCCTGCATGGAGTAGTTGATTTGGTTTTGGTTCCGCAAATCAAAAGCCCCTTAAAATCTTTGCTCTCGGGGACTTCAATCACAAGTCCTCCTCAAAAGATAACTCCACTTTAATATGTTCTACGTGAGATCGATACTTATGGATATTCTCCCATTTTATATTACTTGAGCGACTGGCGCACTTTCCAAACACATATCATGTTTTTGGCATCATTGCCGGGGAATACAGACGTTTGAGTTTCTCGAGAGGAAGTCATGAGATAGAAGTCCTTTCCAATGTTATTAGCATTCCATTTATTTTATTTCTTTGTATTCCCTTTTTCTTGTTTTGAATATAGGTAGTTGTAGCGAATTTTTGTTGTATATAGTGTTTTGCACAAAAGTTTTCATTTGTTGAATCTGGTTAATTTCACACAATATGGGTTGTATTAAATATCCATCTCCGTTGGTGTGGAATTACTTCCCACGCTAGTGATAGATGCCCTACGGGATATAGTGGGCATAATTCTCGTGGATTGGTCTAAGGAGTACCGGTATCCCCCAGTTCTTCATGACCTGTACCTAAGTTTTATGCCCACTTGTCTTCGCCGTATGTACCATTTTTTTGTATTCCTCTCTAGCCCTATAAAGACTGGGAAAAATACAAAGCAATGCTTATTTTGTAGAAGCACAGATCACACCCTAAAGGATTTTGTTGAATCATTGCCAATTGGATGAGGATGAAGAGCTGGATATACGGATCATCCTGACTCCTGCCTCTTGTGGCACACCTTCAACATCTAGGAATATCTCTGTTTCTCCGTCATATTTTGAGGGGAATGATATCCACACAACCACCAAATATGTGGATGATTCAGGCTCTGACATGGCTGAGACTCTCTCCCCTGTGAATATATCATCATGCGTGGAATCAATTCTTTGCGAGGTATCAGTGCTTGTTTTTTTCCAAGAACTTTTCATCCCCCTTTTGTGCATTCTACTATATTTGTTTCTTACGACATCATTGACGATGCGCTATAGGTTGAGACATATATGTGTTGTTCTTGTCCCTATGGAGGAGTACAACCTTCTAGGTGATGAGGATCCATCCTCAGCACTAGTGGAGGAAGTACAAATCTTGGGTGAGATCATATTAAATCTTGCCAAACCTTGTTGACGATGCTGACACTATTTCTCTACCTCAACCTATTCGGAGTGAGACCGGGACAACTCCCCCTATTGATGATTATTTTATATTTCTTCTCATTTATTACTTGACCACCCTTCTCCATCCGAGCTTTTGTAGGTTGATCTTTCACAAGTACCCCAAGAGGACTTGGACCTTCTCCCTGTTGATGGCACCTTGCTAGGCAAGGATGTTTTGGTGAGATGATAAACTATTTTGCCTTCATATCGGTACCAGTTACCGAAATGGATAATGGAACAGTTACCTGTTAATTTTTCTTTTCATAGGCCCATTAGATAGAACTCCCAAAATAATCAATAAGTCGTACTGGGAGGACAATAACCATAGTAGTTATCTTACATTTCCCTACCAATTAGTTTAGTTTGTTTTATTGATTTTATGGAGCTCACCCCTGTAGGTATTTTTTATTTATGAAAGCGGTGGTTGTGATTCTTTGTATGGTGGGCTGCCTCAGAATTTCACGCGTCTTATAGTATGCTCACTTCCTAAGAATTGGGTACTCTCTTCCCTAGCTCTTTATTGATTTCAAATTACTATATCTTTTGCTATATTGTTTAGTGTAAACCTGGGGGAGAGCAACTGTTTGTACTCACTCACGTGTACATTCCATGTGCATACTAGAAGCACTTTCAATTTTTGTTTTATTTAATTTTATTGCATTTTCTTTACACATAACAACACCCACATGAGCGTTGCTTAGTCTCTTGTACGTCTCATGTTGAATTTATTTCTTTTGTGTGGTTTTGAAAATGTCTTTTCTGATATAGGATTATGTTATGGAGTAAATTTTGACTCATGTAGTGCTCCTAGTCGAGTGCTTGCATCTTGTGTGGAAATACGAGTAAGATTAATTTTTCTTTATGATTTTAGTTTATACTTTCTCTATTTGCATAAATTTTGTTTATTCTACTCAAAAATGGAGAATCTGGTATAAATCTGATGGTAACGTAGGGATGTGTGTAAATGGTCGTTAGCCTCATATTGCTCAAGTTGGGAGGAAGGATGATTTCATTTGGCGACTAAGAATTTGCCCCAAGCTATTCTTGAAGCATGGGTATAGGTTAGTCAATTGCTCAAGTGTGATGTAAGCCATCATTTTTCCCCGGTTGAGCTTATGTACCCAATCCTATCTTCTTATCCTTGCTAGACCCATTGTGCCTACCTCACCTTTTTGATTTAGATCCATTATTATCTCACCAAATCCAAAAAAGCTAATCCAAGTCGCACACCCAAATTTAAGCACTGGTTGTATTTCTATTATCATGTTGGAGTGTTATGTGGTGATTCTATATGTGGATATGTTGATGTGCTCCAAAGTAATTATGTGCTGGAAAATTCATGTAAAATAAAATGAAAATTATTTAAAAAGGTGAAAAGAACAAAAATTAAGAAAGGTTATGGAAGAAATTATTTGTGTATATGTGGATTGGGAGTAGGCTGTAAACACCCCCATGTAATCAAGTTCATTTCAAGGGGTGTGGTGCACCCATCATGTCATTTTTGTGGCGCGTGGATAGCTTCTGTTGTGCTAGATCATTTGTGTTAGGTGTGTAGCCCTCGAGTTTATCATTGTATACCTCACATAAACCCAAGCCCCATCTCTACCCTATATTCCTATTGATTCGTGTGATTGAGTAAAACTAGTGTCATGGAGAGTGTGTGGAAGGGAGAGCTTATGGTCACTGATATTGATGGATTTCTTTGGAGTTTATCCCGATCCACGATCTTTGGCAATGCTTACCTCAACGATTAGTCTACTTTCTCCCAACACGTGACCTGATGATTCACCGTGATTCTATTTTGGGGTAGTAATAATTTTTAAATAATCCCTTAGAAAACTATAAACTATTTTGCATAATTACATAGTTTTTCTACTATATTTTTATGTGCACGAGTATGTGACTTTGCATGGTACTCCGCATCTTTATTTGTTATACCAACTATTTGTTTTTCTCATCCACATAAGGGATGATTTGCTCGGGGAGAGCAAATGGTTAAGTTTGGGGGTGTGATGAGTCCGATATTTATAGGGGTTTTCGAACTCATCTGGGCTTATTTTTGCACTCGATCACTTCACATTTAGTTGCATTTTAATATTTTTCACTTGTTTCTCAGTTGTACATGAAGTGTACTTTTTTCCCGTTGTAGTGCGCAATTGCGCTCCTTTTTGTTGGGGTAAGCACTTAGTGCTCCTCATTTCATTTTGGTAGCTTTTATTATTCTTTTGGACAGGTTGGTGTGTGCCCATTACATTTATTGGATCCTAAGGAAATGCACAGTCGTGCGTCTTTCCTTGGCGCACGGGCATTCTGCCTATGAAATCTCGTGTGTTTAAATCATGGGTACTACCTCCACCCATGCGATTTGGTTGTGCACGGTTGATTTAACCTATTCTATAACAAATCACACAAGTGGCCTGATTTGTCTTAAACTTTTATATTCTTAGTGGTCATGCGTTTTCTTCGTGCACAGTTGATTTCAACCATGTGAGATGAAAATCGCATGGTCTGGTGGTTGGCCCTAAATATTCATTTCTATCTTTACTTGTGCGTTTTTGTTTGCGCACGGTCGATGCAACCATGAATGAAGGTAAATCGCACGGGCGGAGCCTTAGCCTATAACATATTTTATCTTGTAAATATTGCACAGTTCGATTGCACGACTATGTGATCGACCGTGCACAATTAATTTTTCAAAGATTCTCTATATATAGCAGCAGGTTGCCCTAGGTTCGAGGATTAGGTCCTCCCGACTAGTTCGTCATTTTCATTGTAGGAAGAGCCCCACTCTCTTCTTCCTCCCTCTAAAGTTTTCACTATAAGAGATTGGGTCTTGAGACGAGGAAGACGGGCCATTGGGAGAAGGTGATAGCTCTCATCTACCTCAGACGCAGTTGTGGACCGAGCAAGGATGCAGATTGATAACTAAACAATTCCTATCGTAAACCTTCAACAAGAATTTAGATTTTGTCGATTCTTTTGCCTCCTCCTCTTGTTTTGATGGTTGTGTTTTGATAGTTTTCTTTTCATGTATTTATGATGTGCACACTTGAACTTTGGTCTTTAATGTTAAATTCTTGTCTTTGAATTTATTTTGTGCTCTTGTGTGTGTTTGAGGTTGCGCCTCAATTTTCCACCCCGCCATGTTAAGATTGCCACACAAGAAATTGCTTATTGTGCGTTTTGCAATGATGTGTGTGCGACTTTAATTCTGCTTGCCTTCTTGCCCATCCGCCTCACTAAACAGTGCATCGTGGCCTGCATAGTTTCCATCCCGTCGAGCGAATCAGTGCATAACGGCCTATATCAGAGTAGTTGATTTTGTTTATTTTTTTTTGTTTCTGCAAATCTAAAGCCCCTTAAAATCTCCACCCTCGGGGACTTTAATCTCAAGTCCTCCTCAAAAGATAACTCCGCCTTACTGTGTTCAACGTGAGATCAATACTTGGGAATATTCTCTAATTTTATATTACTTGGGTGACCGGTGCACTTTTCGAATGTGCATCACGCAAAAGTGTAATATTGGCCATCATTTTGGCCAGGTTGACCTTTTTTGCAATTCATAACGTCTTAACCTTGCTATCCCTGTTGTGCCTACCCATCAAATTATTCAACTCCACCATTATTTTACCAAAGCCTTAGCCAATCCAAATTGCACACCCATATTTGATCTCTAGTTGTATTTTAATTTCATGATTGTGGTGCTGATGTGGTGATGTGTTGTGAATATGTGGATGTGTTATAGAGAATACATATGTTGAAAATGTGTGAAAGAGAAAAAAATTGAGACAAAAAAAATTCAAAATGAAAATGTTGAAAAAAATGGAGAAAAATGTTGAAATGAAATTCTGTATATGAAAATTTATGTTGGGAGTAGGCGTTACACGCACCCATGTCATCATGTCTAAGTCTGGGGTGTTGTGCACCCGCGTGATATTGTGGTGAGTTGATAGTTTTGGTTTGTGCTCGCTCATTTGGGGTAGGTATGTGATCCTTCGATTTTATCATTTTATACCTCACATAAACTCAAGCCCATTTGTAAACCTAAAGTCCCATTAATTCGTGTGATTGATTCAAAGCAGTGTCATGGAGATAGTGTGAATGGGTGAGCTTATGGTCAACGACATTGATGGATTTATTTGGAGATCATCTCGAGCCCCGGTATTTGGTAATGCTCACCTCAGCGATCAGTCTATTTTCTCCTTACGCGTGGTGGAATGATTCAACACGATTTTATTTTTGAGTAGTGATAATATATAGATATGCTCTTATAAAATTGTAAACTACATTGCATTATCAGAAATTTCTTCTATTGTATTGTTATGTGCGTGAGTATACAACTTCACATGGTACTCCTCCCTTATAGTTGCTAAGCCAGCTATTCTGTTTTGTTGTTCTCTTAAGGGATGATTTGCTCGGGACGAGCAAATTTTTAAGTTTGACGTTATATGAGTCTTATATTTATAGGTGTTTTTGGACTCATCTAGGCTATATTTCACGCACAAGCGCTTCACATTTGGCTCATAATTGCTTATATTTCACTTGTTTCACATTTGTGTACAAAGTGCACATTTTACCTGTTTTTATGTGCAATTACGCACTATTCTTCTAGGGGTGAGCACATTGTGCTCCCCATATATATTTTTATTGGTTTCCTATTATTTATGTGTTCTGTAGGCATGTGACCCAGTTGGAGGTTTGCTTTGTTGATGGGCAGATCACCATCCTATTGGAATTCAATCCTGTAGAAATCATATGGTCGTGTGTTTCCTTCGCACACGATTGCTGTGACCATTCATTTTGCAGCCCTTTTTTGGAAATCTTCCTCGGGTCGTGCGTTTTATTCACACTTGGTTTGTTTTGCCCGGGCATGAGTAAAATTGTACGACCTCCTCTTTCTGTCTAAGAAATTTATGTCTTATTTTGTTCACACACGGTCGTGCATTTCTAAAATGCACGGTTGTGCATTTCTAAAACGCACGGTAATACATGAACAAAATTCTAAACTTTTTGTTTAAGCTGTGTGTTTTAGATGTTTCGCATTCTAGAACAAAGGTGAGATTTCGTCGGCCGAAAGGGGCTCCAGTATCATTTTCTCTGCCCCCTTGCTAGGGCTTTGTCCTTGGCCACCTCGCATCATCTGTTGCATCAATAAAGAATATTTTAGCCCTAACTTCATCACCCCACTAGGAGAGCATTGCACAAAACTTGGCCCGATTGTGAGATGGAGAATACAAGCATTTCAAAGGAGAGTGACACTCTTTTGGAGCTTGGATATAGTTGGAGACCGAGCTAGGACGTGGAGTGATGATTCGACGATTCTTACAGAGAACCTCCAATAAGACATCAGATTCGGTTGTTGTTCTCACTTTTCTCTCTGCCTAGTTAGATGATGACAGCTTTTTTCTCCATTAATCTGATGATGTATGCTTGCTAACACTTTTGCTACATATTTAATTTCATCTTATTGAAATATCTTGATTGTTAGTATTGTTATAGGAGTGCCCTAGTTTTGTTCATGCTCATATTGCGTTGTAATTATTATGAACACTCTCCTCACTTGTACTCACTCCCTTTGCGTACCTTCTCGTCCATCAATGTTGCGTAGTGGTGCTAATGGCTGGTATAATCCACTCGCCTATCCAAGAGGTGTTAACGGACCTCACTTTACTTCTACACATTCCCTATATCCACCCGCATACTGAAGCAGTGCATAGCGACCTACATTATTCCCCACCTTGCGAAGCGATGCCGGCGACCCGCTTTGCTAATTTAAGTTTCTTTTGTTTTTTTTACACAAACCAAACCAAGTCTCCCGCAACCCCTTTTATCATAAGTACTTCAATCTGAAGTACTTCCTCGAAAGTAAACTCCACCTTATAATATTACTTATGAGTTTGATACATGGGAAAATTCACTCATTTTATATTACTTGTGTGACCAGTAAACTTGTCGTCCAGCACATCAGAAGACTCTTGGGAGAAATTACCTCATCCATGACTTGGAGTTGGCGGCAATAATTTTTGCGTTGATGTTATGATGGCATTATGTGTATCATGCAAGGGTGGAGATCTTCACGGATCATAAAAGCATGAAGTATCTCTTGGATCAAAAAGATTTGAATATGTGACATCATTAGTTGGTCGAGGTCCTTGGGTACTATGATGTGATGATCCAGTATACACTTGTCATGGCCAATGTTGTGGCTAATTCATTGATTAGAAAATATTCTGGGCAAGGGAACTGGATTGAAGCACATGATGAGCAGCTATTGTGAGACATCGAGTCTCTTTGCATTGTTTGTGTGGCTAGAGGCGAGTAAAGTGTGGTTTGGTTAAACTGGATAAAGTTGTAGGGTGACTTTGTTGATTGTATTTGGGAGGTAACCAAAGTATATGCAGGGTTCCAACCATCAAGTGCGGAGGCTCAGCATGGCGATGGTAGTTCCATAGAGATGTTCAGTGGAATCTTGAAGAAGAATGGAAGGGTGTGCATACTGTATTTTGGCAAACTCTGTGAGGAGTTAATATTCAAGGCACACTTTAAAAAGTACTTCATCTATTCAGGCAGTTGGAAGATGTACTTAGATTTTAAGAAATATTTTTGTTTGCCTGGGATGAAGCGGGATATAGCGTTGTATGTGAGTCGATGTCAGACTTGTAGCTTAGTGAAACCTGAGTTCCAAAGCCGGGCAGGTTCTTGAAGCGCCTTCCTATCCTAGATTGAAAATTTGATGATATCTCAATGTATTTTGTGCATACTTTGCCTCGTTCACAGTAGGGTAATGATGCAATTTGGGTGATTGTGGACTGCCTGACCAAGGTGGCTCACTTTATTCCGAATCGGAAGGAGGATAGCGTGGAGAAGCTTGTGAAGTTGTATGTTCGGAACATTTTGTTATTGCATGGGATTCCAAAGAGCATTTTTAGTAATCAATATGGATGGTTCATGTCAAAATACTGGAGGTTAGTGCATAAAATTTTGGGCACAAAGCATAAGTTTAGTATAACGTTCCATCTACAGACCGATGGTCAAATGGAGAGGACAAATCAATTTTGGAGGATATGTTGCGAATGTGTGCTCTTGACTTTGGAAAAAGATAGGAAGAAAGTCTCTTTTTGGTGGAGTTTACTTATAATAATAACTTCCAAGTGAGCATACAGGTGGCTCTGTATGAAGTATTATAGGGTAGCAGGTGTCGAATGCCGATGTCTTGGATCGATACAAGAGACACCCAACTTTTAGGAAAAGAGGTCGTGGTCAATGCTAGTGAGTTGGTGAGGCCAATCCCGGAATGCATAAAGGTTGCTCAAAAATTGGTAAGTGAAGTATTTTAATGTGAGCCACGGAAATGATGAGTTTTTAATGGGCAATATGGTCTACTTGAAGATCAAGCCGTTCAAACATGTTCCCCGAATTCAGCGACTCAATAAATTGAGCCTGAGGTATGTGGGCCAGATCGAGGTTATAGAGCACATAGCAAAAGCAACCCATTAGTTGGCATTGTCCGAAGAGCTGAGTGGGTTGCATGATGTTTTCCATGTCTCAGTGTTGAGCAAAGCTTGGGTGGAGCCAAGTGATGTCGTCAAGTCGGCTATAGTGCTGGTGTTAGAGGACTTGAGGACGATAGTTCGCCCAATTTGCATAGAGGATTCAGAAGTCCGATGTTTGCGAAATAAAGAGGTCAAGCTCGTAAAAGTATGTTGGGACAATTGCGTCGAGATGAATTCTCTTTGGACTGCGAGTAAGCAATGCGGGAAGTCTTCTTGGAACTGTTTGCATAAGGTAAGTTTTTTATGCTTTGTTAGCAATTTAAATTTTGAGGAGAAATTCTTTAAAGGGGTTGGAGTGTAACAACCCTCAGACAACTAGTTATCTAAGAGTGGTTTTGTCATGACTAGGTCATGACAAAACCCTAGGAATCCCAAGAAGACCAAGTGAACAAAGGCATGAAGGTGGAAATCACCTTGGTCTGTCTATAACACAACCTCATCACCAAACCTAGGGTTTCACTTTAGGGCTTTCACATAATTCCATGACCCCACCTGAAAGTGAAGGGATAGATACTACTCTAGAGGGGGGGTGAATAGAGTAATCAAATTTTGCACAATACAAAACTTAACTGTCTACCCAACTCCCTTGGAGTGAAGTGCGGAAAGAGAGGATTATAGATATTGCTTTAACCTTAAAACCTAACACAAGTGAAGTGTACAAACACAAGCTAACTGTAATTACAGTTAAGCTTGGAAAACCTAAACAGCAACTAGCAACCTAGTTATATCTATTCACAACCACAGTACAGGAAATATAATAAACAAGCCAGACGACACAAGGAATTTAAGTGGTTCCCCAAACAACTTGGGTACGTCCACTCTTCTACCCAAACGGTAGGAATCCACTACAGGTTTTTGATCAGGTGCCCTGCCACCAACAGGATCTTCTTCAGGTAGATCCAGAGACCCTTTAGACTTTTGATCAGGTGTCTAAAAACCAAGCACAGGTTTTTGATCAGGTGCCCTGCCACCAAGGGATACTTTTGAAGGGAGTAATAACCCTGTACAGGAGGGGGAAGAAGGTTAAGATGTCTTCTCTATTTTACAATAGATTAGAGAAGCACAAAAAGCTTGCACTGAGCTAGAATGCTCTAAAGAATCAAGGCTCCCCCTGGCTCAAGAATGTCTAGGTGAAGTCTTGCTTCAGTGCAGAAAAACTCTTCAGAAAATTCTGAAGGAAAAGCTACAGGAAGAAAATAAACAATAAAAAAAAACAGTCTTCAAGCAGCAATTTTCTTCTTCTTCTTCAAAGAAACTCTGAGTTGAACTTCCTGAAAGCAAGAGAACTCAGGTGAAGAAGAGATGAAGATCTTAACACTTCTCAGTTAGATGGAGTTTGCTGAGAGCATGAAACTTGAGCTTGATGAAGGCTTGAGTGCTTTTGAATATGTGTGTAACTCTAGCTTCTCTCAACTAGCTTGAATCCTTTTGCAAAGGGTTCTTTATATAATCATCAGCAAGCAACGGCTCTCTTCCATTTGAATTATTTGTCTTCTTCTAAGCCTTGAGACCTGGGCTGTAAATATCAAGAAGACAGAAATATCTCTGCAGCAAAACATTCTATAAAAAGGAATAAACCTCTTTCTAAGAAGCTGCAGGCTTAAATCAAATAATCAGATAGACTAAATAAAGTCACATCAGAAGCAATCTCTTTATAGCAAAAGAAGACTTTTCAGTCTAACGGCTATAAAGGGCTGTCAGCAGATAAAGTAAATTAAAATGACAGCTAATAAGACAAACAACTTTATCTAAAAAGATTTTAACTCAGGCAATAAGAATAGAACAAATAATGCCTGGAAACTTTATCATACAGCTTAAAATAGAGTGCCAGAAAATGTATTAATTAATTAAATATAATAAATAAATACAAAATACAAAGGCAGACAGAAAACGTCGAACGACCTTCGAAGATCGTCGAACGACGCCAGGAGATCGTCGAACTATCGGGCAGATAGTCGAACGATCCAGATAGTCGAGCTATCAAACAGATAGTCGAGCTACCGCAGCAGATAGTCGAACTATCAGGACAGATAGTCGAACTATCAGATAGTCGATCTATCTAGGACAGATAGTCGAGCTATCAAGCGCACAGAGATAGTCGAACTATCAAGCAGATAGTCGACCTACCTCAGAAAACAGATAGTCGATCTATCAAAAGATAGTCGAACTATCAAAACAAACCAGATAGTCGACCTATCAACCGATAGTCGAACTACTAGCACAGAACAGATAGTCGACCTATCAACCGATAGTCGAACTACCAGCGCAGAACAGATAGTCGAGCTATCAACAGATAGTCGAACTAACAGCGCAGAACAGATAGTCGAACTATCAACAGATAGTCGAACTATCAGCGCAGAACAGATAGTCGAACTATCAACAGATAGTCGAACTATCAGCGCAGAACAGATTGTCGAACTATCAACAGATAGTCGAACTATCAGCGCAGAACAGATAGTCGAACTATCAACAGATAGTCGAACTATCAGCGCAGAACAGATAGTCGAACTATCAGCGCAGAACAGATAGTCGAACTATCAACAGATAGTCGAACTATCAGCGCAGACAAAGCGTCGACCAACTGATAGACGATCGTCGATCAGCCGATAGACGATAGTCGAACGGCGTTCGACTATAGTCGAACGAAAAACCTACTTAACCAAAATCTCAGTTTGGAAAAGCGAGGACACTACAGCTAGACTCCTAACCATTGACCATAGATATTTCTTGGGTCAAGGGCCACAAAGGAGAGGACTGAACTCAAATCAAACTAGGGTACCAACAATCTCCCCCTATTTGAGTTAAGTCTCTCAAAAACTAAAACAGCTAGCAAAAGAATACTAAAATTAAATTCAGCAAATAGTTAACAATAAACTGACAGATTATCAATCAGATAAATAAATAATCAAATATATCACAGCAGTTTAATCAAACTATTAAGAATCTTTAGGGTCAGGTAATGGATCAGAAGAACTAGAGACAAAAGAAATTTTTCTAAGAGGGTCATCTGATTCCTTCTTTGACATCTTCAAATCCTGCACTCCAAGAATCTTTAGCTCTGTAGCTCTGGGGACAACAGCTTCAGGATGTTTTTCCATGTACTTTGCTGGATCAAAAATCTCAGGATTGACTTGGAATTTCTCAAATTCTTTCTTTCTATAAGCTGACATGGTAGTAAAGCCAGTTGTATCTTTGCCTTCGGCTCTTGCTTTTCTTATTTGGGCTGCTCCTACAAGCTCTTGAAAGCGAGCCATCCTAAAATTAGGATCGAGCTCAGGATTTTCATATACGGGCTCTGGAGAAGCAGCATCAGCTATTTTATCTAGATAAGACATTAGATTAATCTTAGCAAAAGCGACTTGCTAGAATGTTTTAAAACACTGTAAACTATTTACCTTTCGAAACACTTTTCTCAGATTTAACTGGAGAAGGAGGTGGGGAAAAAGTTGGTCTTTGGGCCACAACCTCCTTCGCTTGTCTTTGAGAACCATAAGATGATCTGCCTTGAGAACTTTGATGACCTTGTCTTGATTGGGGCTGAGCAGACGCAGATTTTCCATAGGCGGCAGATTGATTAGCAGGTAGATTCCCAGAGGCTCCTGCACCAGGAGGTGGAGGAGGACCTTTGGGAGTCCATCTGGAGACTGGACTGTCATACCTCTTAGTTCTCTTCCTTTCTTTTTGCTGATTTTTCGAAAACCACATCCAATGCTTAAAATCCTTGGATTTGGGGTCAATGCCCTTCAAAATGTAGTAGGGAATGTCATTATCCTTGTTTGGAGGTGGAGGAGGAGCAGCTTTTCTTTTCTTTGCAGCAGATTTCCTTTTCTTTGACTTTTCAGAAACATCTGAATCATCATCATCATCAGAATGGGATGATGGAGGGTTCTCATAGGGATCATAGGCTTCTGAGACAGCCTTTTCTTTAAGCTTTGAGGCAGACTTTTCTTTTTCTTCTTCCAGGGCATCCATAGCCAGAAGGGAGTCTAAATCTAAACCTGGAGAGTCATCCCAGATGGATGACTTTTCACATTGCACCTCTTCTGATTCTTTCTCTTTTAAAGATTTTACTCTCAATTCCCAAGCAGCCCTTGCTTGAATTTCTTCCAAACTTAAAACAGGAGAATCAACTTTGATTTCCTCTTTCTCAGACTCATCTTCTTTATTATCTAAGAAGGATTCCAACTCAGGGTCTACTTGAGTAGCAGGAATACTTGGGTCAGCCTCAGAAACTACTGCTATGATTTGAGCAGTTAAATCTTCTTTAATAATATATGTAGAATCAAGAACACAGATCTGCTAAATAAGCTTGAATCATTCCTTCAAGGTATTCACCAGCAAGCAAATAAATTGACTCATCAATAAATCGGATTAGGGAATTACCTTCATATTTAACCATTTCCCATGATTCATTTAGATAAGAGGTTATGATTCCTTCCAGGAATCTGGCAATCATAGGAGAGGTTAGATCTTCTAAGCATACTTTCACTGCAATTTCTGATAGCAGGATTCCATCTGATATTTCTTTCTCAGTCAAAACTGGAGCTAAAACTTTCTTAACTGGAGCAATCTCTTCCTCAGCTGGAACTAACTCTTCCTCAGCTGGAACAAACTCTTCCTCAGCAGGAGCTGTCTCTTCCTGAACAGTCATAACAACATCTGGAACCTCTTCTGGCTCAACTTGAGCGGATTCTGGCTGGGCAGACAAGACCGAATCTTTCTCAACTGGAGGAGAGGCAGGAAGGCCTGAGACATCTTCATTGAACATCTCCCCCTGCCTGATTTCAGTGGGTACTGAAACCAGGCCCCTAGAGGAAGATGGCTCAGCTGATTTGGATAGGGATTTGATGGAAGCAGATAATAGATCAATGGAGGCAGCAAGGGGAGCGATTGCCTCTTCAATCATGGTTTTGATTGATGGGGTAATCAGCTCCACAATGCGCGAGATGAAATCAGGAGTGATTTCAAAAGATGATGGATGAGAGGTTGATGGAGCTGCAGCAGATATGGTAGATGTGCTGGGATGGAGGATGGTGTGAACAGGGGATCTAGCAGGAGATGGAGCAGGTGTTGGAGCAGGAGAGTTTATTGGGGAATGAATTTGAGAATGAATTGGAGATTCAGGAGGAGTAAGAATTCTCTCTGATCCTAACAAATCGAAGATAGGAGCAGATATCCTAGCCAGATGAGCAGGTAGAGGAGAAGCTGGAGGAGACAGAGGAACAACCACGGTTGTTTCAGGTGCAGCAGAAGAAGAGGGTCGTACCTCAGCAGAAGTTGATGGTACTTCAACTGAGGTAGACGGCAAAACAGAGGAGGAGGAAGGAATAGCTGAGCCAGCTTCAATAGGTTGAGGAGCGACTGATGCAGTCCTTGTGTCCTCAGATTGAGCTGGAGCAGATTTCACAAATGTCCTCTTCCACTTAGAGAATAAGTGGGGATCCATCTTCTTGATGGCGTTGATTGTAGTTGCGGCAGAACTCAGCAGCTGGGGGAATTTCTCCTTAAGAACAATTCCAATAACCCTTCACAGGGTGACTTCCTTCTTTCCTGTCTTCTTCCTGATTAAATCAAACAGAACAGCAGCCCAATCGATCCTCTTTCGATTAACAATTGCACACATAAGTGCGAATTGCTGTCTTGTTATATTATCATGGGCAGAGTGCTTGCCCAGAATCACTTTTCCTACTACCTCAGCGAGGAACTTGATCTTGAAGGGGAAGTTTACCTTGAGCAGCTTGGTGGGAATGCCCTCGGCATGTCCCAGCTCGACCAGCATCCTTCCAAACTCCTGAGCGTCTTGCTCATAATCTTCATCACCAATCACTAAACCAAAAACATCAGAAAGAACGGCCGGAGTCAGGATAACTTCTACTCCGCCGATGGTACCGATCATCGATTCGTCTGTGGAAGACGACGTGAAAGCCCATTCTTTTATTTCTGGAATATTGACCTTGATCCTTTCAGACATCAGCTTCTCTAGACCTTGATCCCTGCAGAGCTGGAGAACTTCCACGATTCCGGCATCGCAACTGCTGAAAGCTTCGAAATCCACACTGAATCCGGCGTCAAACTTTACTACGGCTAGAACAGCTGGGGAAATCGCCATGGATTCGCCGGAGAAAGCACGAGAAAGCTGGAGAGAGAACGAGAAAGACGAAGCACCAGAAAATCGCAAGCGGGAAAGCAGAATGCGAAAGGGCACGCTCCGTCGACGATAAAGCACACGATCTTTTAACCTAGGTCGACTATCGGCTTTATATTGGACCGGAAATAGTCGATCTATTAAAAAGATCTTGAACCGATAGTCGAACGGCCGTTCGACGATCGGCTCAGAAGCAGAATAGTCGAACCATCGTTCGGCTAATTCTGGCTTCACAAGCAACAAGCTGTCGTCGAGTAGAGATCGACGATAAGCTCAGCCTGTTCGACGATGGTCGAACGTCGATCGACGATCTTCAAACAGATAAACTATCATTAACCAGAGGTCGACGATAGGCTCAATCCGTTCGACGATCTTCGATCATCGTTCGACGATCTTCAAGCAGACCTCAACATAGGCAGATATCGTCACACTTAGTCTCGTCCATTGATCATGCCTAGTTGGACTAAAAAGAACAGATGCTTCTGTTCATCTAAAGGCTTGGTGAATATATCACCTCTCTGAAACTCAGTGGATATGAACTCAAGACAGATCTTGTTCTTTTCCACACAATCTCTCAGGAAATGGTGCCTAATCTCAATGTGCTTGGTTCTAGAGTGGTGCACTGGATTTTGTGCAATTGAAATAGCACTGGTACTATCACACATGATCTTGGTGTTCTTGTGTGAGTAACCATAATCCACAAGCTGGTTTTGAATCCACAGGATCTGTGAACAACAACTGGCAGCTGCTATATATTCAGCCTCTGCAGTTGAAGTTGAGACAGAAGCCTGCTTCTTACAGAACCAAGAGACCAATCTCTCTCCCAGGAACTGGCAAGTTCCTGAGGTGCTCTTCCTGTCAACTCTGCAACCAGCATAGTCAGAATCAGAATATCCAATTAATTCAAACTCTGACTCAGCTGGGTACCAAAGTCCTAGATTTGGACATCCTTTCAGGTATCTCAGGATTCTTTTTAGAAGAATCAGATGAGATTCCTTGGGTTGACCTGGAATCTAGCACAAAGGCATGTAGCAAACATTATATCTGGCCTACTTGCAGTTAGATATAATAGGGAACCAACAATGGCCCTATAAGTCTTTTGATCAACTGGCTTGCCGTGATCATCAGAATCAATAACTACATTAGTAGCCATGGGTGTAGGCATTGCTGAAGCATCAGCCATCCCAAATTTCTTTACCAATTCCTTGGCATATTTGGATTGGGAGATGAAGATACCATCAGCATCTTGCTTAACTTGGAGACCAAGAAAGTAAGACAGCACACCCATGCTACTCATCTCAAACTTAGAGTGCATCAAGTTGGAAAACTTTTTGCATAGTTTGGGATCAGTGGAGCCAAAGATAATATCATCTACATACACCTGAACTAACAGGATTGTGTCCTTGTGATGCTTGACGAAAAGGGTTCTATCAACTACTCCCTAGTGAAGTTGTGCTCTAACAGGAAACTGGCTAGAGTCTCATACCAGGCCCTAGGAGCTTGCTTTAGTCCATAAAGAGCTTTCTGCAACTTAAAAACATGAGAAGGCTGAGTTGAAGAAACAAACCCTGGTGGTTGTTCAACAAACACCTCTTCCTTAAGCTCACCATTTAGGAATGCACTTTTGACATCCATTTGGAACACCTTAAACTTCATGAAGGCTGCATAGGCCAAGAAGATCCTTATTGCTTCTAGCCTTGCAACAGGAGCAAAGGTTTGGTCATAATCTATACCTTCCTCCTGTCTGTAGCCCTGAGCTACAAGCCTAGCTTTATTCCTTACTATTATTCCATTTGCATCTAACTTGTTTCTATACACCCACTTGGTGCCTATGATCAGTTGGCCTTTAGGTCTTGGAACCAAAGTCCAAACTTTACATCTCTCAAACTGATTGAGTTCCTCTTGCATTGCAATGATCCAGTGGGGATCTAGCTCTGCATCTTTAAAGGTGAGGGGCTCAACCTGTGAGAGGAAACAAGCATGCATCACATCCTGTCTTAATTGGTGTCTTGTTTGTACACCAGCTGATATGTCTCCAATCACTTGAGATGTGGGGTGATCTCTAAGTGTGACAATGTCAGCAGGTGGGATGTGATCTTCAGCAACAGTTGGGATTAATTCCTCAGGAGGAATTTGATCTACTGTTGGTGGTACAGCAACAACTTCAACAGCTTCAGCAATGTCTTCATCACTGTCTGATTCAGTGATCTGAAGAGTTGATAGTTGAAGGATTTCTTGAGGGGCATCAGGTACCTGCAAAGAACTGGAGGAAGGAGAATTTTCTTTCTCCTTGTAAAACATCTGAGACTCATCAAAAGTCACATGCACAGATTCTTCTATCTTACAGGTTGATTTGTTATAAACCCTATAAGCTTTGCTTACTTGGGAATATCCAAGCATGATTCCCATTGAAGCTTTTGCTTCAAATTTTCTAATATATTCTTTATTATTGTTATGAATATAAACAGTACAGCCAAAAATTCTAAAGTAATTAATTTTTGGTTTCTTTCCTTTAAGCAACTCATAAGGAGTTTTACACTTAAGTTTGTGTATCAAACTTCTATTCAAGACATAGTTAGCTGTACTAACAGCTTCTGCCCAATAGGATAGAGGCATGTTAGCATCTGCCAACAATGTGCTAGCAGCTTCAATTAGTGTTCTATTCTTCCTTTCAACTACCCCATTTTGTTGGGGAGTTCTAGGAGCTGAGAAGCTATGTTTGATACCTTCTCTCTCACAGAATTCTTGCATGAGAAGAGAGTCAAACTCAGTACCATGATCACTTCTGATCAAGGCCACATGAGTAGAGTACTCAGTCTGCACACAAAGTAGAAAGTCTGTAAGGGCTTTGAAGTTATCAGACTTAGTTCTCAAAAAGAAAACCCAACTGAACCTAGAGAAGTCATCTACAATCACTAATGTGTAATACTTCCCTCCTAGACTCTGTACATTTATTGGGCCAAAAAGGTCCAAATGTAATAAATACAGGATTCTAGGAGAATCACTTTTATTAACAGATTTAAATGAATTCTTGGTTTGCTTGCCTAGCTGACAAGCCTTGCATAGGCTCTCTTTCTTGTAGGGGCAAGAAGGTAAACCTCTAACAAGGTTGTGCTTAGATAACCTAGAGATATTCTTAAGGTTTACATGACTAAGCCTTTTATGCCATAAAGAATTATTATTAAGGGTTAATTCATTAAACAGGCAGATTTCAGAGAGAGATGAATTAAAATCTACTAAATATATATTGCCTATTCTATTACCTATTAAAACAACATTATTATTTAAAGTAATATTGCAAGAGGAGTTAGAAAAAGAAACCTGGTAGCCAGCATCACATAGCTGGCTGACTGAAATCAGATTGTGCTTCAGTCCACTGACATAAGCAACTCTCTTGAATGTAACAGCTCCAATCGTGATCTTGCCATATCCTTCTGTCTGACCACAGCTGGAGTCTCCAAAGATAACCTTTGGGCCGAGCTTAGCTTTGTACTTTGACAGAAGCTCTTTGTTTCCTGTCATATGCTTAGAGCATCCACTATCCAAATACCACTTATTTTGAGTGATTGGATAGGCCTTCACCTGCAAAACAACTATTTAGACAGAGTGGACCCAGGTAACCTTGGGTCCCTTGTTTTTCACATAAGAAAAACTGGAAATATAAGAGAATGCAGGCTGAGGGTGATAACCTAGTGGGTGAGATCTCCTAGGTGGGATTCTCCATGCAGATGATGGGTCAACAAACCTAGGGTTTCTATTTTCATTTAGGTTTCTATGATACTGATTATGATTTTGAAAATCATGTTGAAATCGTCGATCGACGTTCGACGATGGGCGCTCAGATCGTCGAGCTTCGTTCGACCATGGAGCATCCGATCGTCGAGCGGCGTTCGACGCTCTTTGCATTTCTTTGAAAAACTTCTTTCTCTTTTCTCTCTTAGCTTTATTTAGGGTTTTATTTACAAGGTTTACTTGCTCAGTGTTCTTCTTTCCACTAGCTGAAATGAAGTTCACTGGAGTTGAAAGGTTATTTTTAAGGAGGACTGGGGGTTCACTGGGAGAAGCTCCTAAGCCTAATTTATCATTACCTGACCTAGTGTTAGTCATGCTGGTAATTTCTAACAGCTTAAGGCTTCTACCATTAAGGGATTCTTCTAATCTCTTAGACTTAGCTAATTCTATTTTAAGAAATTTAATTTCTTCACTACAAGTAGTGAGATCTTCCTTTAACCTAATGTTTTCAGAGGCTATTGAATCTGAGTCAGCTAACCTATTTCTGAGTTCTTTTATCTCCTTTTCTGAACTAATTAAATCTAAACACAAAGATTTAAATTCTAACTTAAACTCTTCTGAAGTAAAATCATAAGATGAAAGTACCTCATCTTCAGTAGGCATCTCTTCATCTGAGTCAGAACTCTCTGCAGCAGATTGGTTGCTGCAGGCATCTATTGCCATTAGGCAAATTTCTTTGGCCTTCTTCTCTTCCTCATCTTCACTGGAGCTTGATGAGGATGATTCTTCATCAGAATCACTCCAGGTTTCAGCAATGAAACCTCTCTCCTTCTTCTTGTTTTTGTAGGAGGATGGCTTGGAGTGCTTCCTGTGTTGTTCTTTGTCTTTTCTCTTTTCCTTGTTTTTCTCCTCTGGACACTCTGGCAAAATGTGTCCAGGCTTCCTGCAACCATAGCAAATAATTTCTTTAGCAGGAGATCGATCATACCTTGGTTTGTCTTCATAGCGTGAAGACTTCTTTCTGAACTCCTTTCTCCCCATCTTGAGAAACCTCTTGGCAAACAGTGCCATAAGTTCCTCATTGGATTGGCTGCCTTCAGAAACATCTGCAGCCTTAAGAGCTAGAGATTGCTCTTTTCTTGTTGGAGTGGGGGTCTTGGCTTCAGCTTCTGCTTCTCTGGTCTTCAGCACTTGCTCAAAAGACTTGAGCTTGCCGAGGAGAGCTTCAGTTGAAATCTCATTGGTGCTTCTGGCTTCCTTGATGGGCCAGATTCTTAGATCCCATGTGCTAGGGAAGCACATAAGAATCTTATCATTGACCTCTGTCAATGATATGTCCTTGTCCAGGGTCCTCAGCTCATTGATGATTGAGCTGAGCCTGGTGTACATAGCTTCAACTGATTCAGCATCAGTCTTCTTGAAGTTCTCATACTGTGAGATAAGGTTGGACCTCCTGTCCTTCCTTTCATCAGCTGAACCAGCTACAATCTGGTTCAGTGTGTCCCACATGGCCTTAGCTGAGGAGCAGTCAGCCACCTTCTGGAACACCTCATCAGACATTGTCTGAGCCAGTATGTTCATTGCCTTGGCATCAGCAATTTTGGCCTTCTTGTATTCATCATTATAGTCTGGAGGAGGCACTGCACTCATATCAGACGATGAGGCAGTGGCTGCAGCAGGTGCTCTTGGGGGACCTGACAAAATAGAAGCAAAAATACTCTCATCAATAGAGTTCATATATAGTTTAATCCTTGCCTTCCAGATGCCAAACTTTGCTAAGTTGCATGCTGGAGGTCTGGTGCTAGAATAATCCTTAGACTGGGCCATGATAGTGAATATCTATAAGCTCTTGGTATCTATCAGGATCTTGTGACTTAGGTGTTAGCCTATACAGTCAGTCAACCTCCCTCTGATACCAATTGAAAGTGAAGGGATAGATACTACTCTAGAGGGGGGGTGAATAGAGTAATCAAATTTTGCACAATACAAAACTTAACTGTCTACCCAACTCCCTTGGAGTGAAGTGCGGAAAGAGAGGATTATAGATATTGCTTTAACCTTAAAACCTAACACAAGTAAAGTGTACAAACACAAGCTAACTGTAATTACAGTTAAGCTTGGAAAACCTAAACAGCAACTAGCAACCTAGTTATATCTATTCACAGCCACAGTACAGGAAATATAATAAACAAGCCAGACGACACAAGGAATTTAAGTGGTTCCCCAAACAACTTGGGTACGTCCACTCTTCTACCCAAACGGTAGGAATCCACTACAGGTTTTTGATCAGGTGCCCTGCCACCAACAGGATCTTCTTCAGGTAGATCCAGAGACCCTTTAGACTTTTGATCAGGTGTCTAAAAACCAAGCACAGGTTTTTGATCAGGTGCCCTGCCACCAAGGGATACTTTTGAAGGGAGTAATAACCCTGTACAGGAGGGGGAAGAAGGTTAAGATGTCTTCTCTATTTTACAATAGATTAGAGAAGCACAAAAAGCTTGCACTGAGCTAGAATGCTCTAAAGAATCAAGGCTCCCCCTGGCTCAAGAATGTCCAGGTGAAGTCTTGCTTCAGTGCAGAAAAACTCTTCAGAAAATTCTGAAGGAAAAGCTACAGGAAGAAAATAAACAATAAAAAAAACAGTCTTCAAGCAGCAATTTTCTTCTTCTTCTTCTTCAAAGAAACTCTGAGTTGAACTTCCTGAAAGCAGGAGAACTCAGGTGAAGAAGAGATGAAGATCTTAATACTTCTCAGTTAGATGGAGTTTGCTGAGAGCATGAAACTTGAGCTTGATGAAGGCTTGAGTGCTTTTGAATATGTGTGTAACTCTAGCTTCTCTCAACTAGCTTGAATCCTTTTGCAAAGGGTTCTTTATATAATCATCAGCAAGCAACGGCTCTCTTCCATTTGAATTATTTGTCTTCTTCTAAGCCTTGAGACCTGGGCTGTAAATATCAAGAAGACAGAAATATCTCTGCAGCAAAACATTCTATAAAAAGGAATAAACCTCTTTCTAAGAAGCTGCAGGCTTAAATCAAATAATCAGATAGACTAAATAAAGTCACATCAGAAGCAATCTCTTTATAGCAAAAGAAGACTTTTCAGTCTAACGGCTATAAAGGGCTGTCAGCAGATAAAGTAAATTAAAATGACAGCTAATAAGACAAACAACTTTATCTAAAAAGATTTTAACTCAGGCAATAAGAATAGAACAAATAATGCCTGGAAACTTTATCATACAGCTTAAAATAGAGTGCCAGAAAATGTATTAATTAATTAAATATAATAAATAAATACAAAATACAAAGGCAGACAGAAAACGTCGAACGACCTTCGAAGATCGTCGAACGACGCCAGGAGATCGTCGAACTATCGGGCAGATAGTCGAACGATCCAGATAGTCGAGCTATCAAACAGATAGTCGAGCTACCGCAGCAGATAGTCGAACTATCATGACAGATAGTCGAACTATCAGATAGTCGATCTATCTAGGACAGATAGTCGAGCTATCAAGCGCACAGAGATAGTCGAACTATCAAGCAGATAGTCGACCTACCTCAGAAAATAGATAGTCGATCTATCAAAAGATAGTCGAACTATCAAAACAAACCAGATAGTCGACCTATCAACCGATAGTCGAACTACCAGCGCAGAACAGATAGTCGACCTATCAACCGATAGTCGAACTACCAGCGCAGAACAGATAGTCGAGCTATCAACAGATAGTCGAACTATCAGCGCAGAACAGATAGTCGAACTATCAGCGCAGAACAGATAGTCGAACTATCAACAGATAGTCGAACTATCAGCGCAGAACAGATAGTCGAACTATCAACAGATAGTCGAACTATCAGCGCAGAACAGATAGTCGAACTATCAACAGATAGTCGAACTATCAGCGCAGAACAGATAGTCGAACTATCAACAGATAGTCGAACTATCAGCGCAGAACAGATAGTCGAACTATCAACAGATAGTCGAACTATCAGCGCAGACAAAGCGTCGACCAACTGATAGACGATCGTCGATCAGCCGATAGACGATAGTCGAACGGCGTTCGACTATAGTCGAACGAAAAACCTACTTAACCAAAATCTCAGTTTGGAAAAGCGAGGACACTACAGCTAGACTCCTAACCATTGACCATAGATATTTCTTGGGTCAAGGGCCACAAAGGAGAGGACTGAACTCAAATCAAACTAGGGTACCAACACCACCATAGCACTCCCAACCCTAGGGGAGGCCAATGGGCCACTAAGGACCCAGTGAGGTCAACTAAAGAGGTCATGTTGAACAAAGTCAACCCTAGCCAAAAAATATTCAAAGTGCCCTAATTAAGGGTGAAGTGGCCTCCAAGGTGCCAAACCAACCCTACCAAACATTTCCTAGACCTTAGGGTAGGCCAATGGGTCACCAAGGACCCATTGGGGTCAACTCAAAGAGGTCAAGTTGACCAAAGTCAACCCAAACCCTAAGTAGGTCAAATTGCCTAAAGTTGACTTATTTAGGCTATACCAAGCCACAAGTGGACTAGGGTGATGTTAATGGGATCATTTATACCCCATTGGATCAGTCACATCACCTAAAATGACCTAGGGCGTGGCATAAATGGCTAAGGTTAGCCAAGCCCAAAAAGTGGAGAAAAGGCCAGCTCAAGCCCAACCTACTAGTGCTAGGCCCAATTGAGGTGGCCCACTAGCCACATGAGGTTTATAGTAACATAATTATCCATTCATTTTCTGGAAATAGTGACTAGGAGTGAGAAAGCTCCACTTCCCCTTTAATGGAGGAGAGATAAAGTGAGGAGAAAGAGGCCATTCATGGCCAAGGAAGGCCAAAGGCCTCTCCACTCAATTCCAATGGCTTGATTCATCTTCCCTAGTCAGTTTGGAGGAGATCAAAGGTTTTACCCAGACATGACAGTGGCTAGGGGACGATAATTCAGTTGGCCGAAATTCTCAAAAATGTCCATTAATGGTGCATTGAAGCTTGATCTCTCCCCTCTGCTTTTTGATTATTTTAAAAGCATCACCAGGCTATGAGGAGTCGTTTCCACTCTTTCCCTGAAGTAATTGAAGCATCTGGTTGTGAAGCTTTAGAGAACCAAGAGGTGCCACCATCGGTAATGGCAACCCGATGATCATCTAGGCTCCAGCCGTCCCAAAAGGTCCTGTTCCTCTCCCCTTTCTTAGTGGATAGATCCACTTCTATTGGCTGCAAGGTTCGGGTCCAATTGGCCCCAGATCAAGCAGGCCGAAAGCTTGTAATTCAAGCTTTTTCCTCCACTCACAGTTCACTAGTCCGGCCACCTCCGGCCGGCCAACCACCGTGAATCGCCAGCCACCACCTCAACGAAGGTGCTGGTTGTAACGACCCCATCCGTTAGATGACGTATAGTAGAACGTCCGGCCGGGGCCCCACACTATATGCCACAAACAGACGGTGAGGTCACAGGATAATACCAAACCAAATACGAATCCTAACTCAGAGCATTCTAGCGGAAGCTTTAAGTTACAACTTTGAACTCTCAACCGGAATGTCCAATATATAAAACCACATTTATATATATACCACGGAATGTACACAACCACAAGAGTTTGGCCTTAAGGCCTTACAGTTCCTCTGTACATACAACATGTTTTACAAACTTCGGAGCGCAGGCCGGCCATACATGAGTACAAGAGAAAACAAAACAACGCCATTCGCTTAGCCTTCAAGGGCTAGCCGCAGCAGCAGCAGCAACAGCAGTAGGGCTTCAGCCCATCATTTCCCACTTGGCTCTCCAGCACCTGCACGGGAACAAACCACCCAACCGGTGGCAAACAATGCAACGGTCAGCATTCAGCTGACCCAATTATAACAATCTTACCCCTTTCTCGGGGCATGAGCATTCTTTCCCTACAAGCATGGCATCATCAAATAGCAATTATGTGCGCGCAGGCACATTCAAGCCATCACAACCATCGGCCACCCGGCCCGACAGTCCGTGCACTCAGGGCACATTTTCGGTGTACCGGAATACCAGGGTCAACACCACCGTCTACACGGTATTTGAGCATTTCTAGTCTTTCCGGCGCGCGGGCCTAAGACTCTCATTAGGCGCTCCAACAAAACCTATACCAGGCTTCCAAGTCGGACGGACCTAACGCAGGTACGGATCAGCCACCCCCCGTTGCTCAAGTCGCCAAGCCACCTCGAATACGGAAGTATCCATGGCTTTTTATAGGCGCGGGTCGGTTTCACCTTTCCTGTTCGGCAATCTGTCTTTTCATCGAGTTGCAGCCCAACGGCTCAACTACTCACAAAGTGGCAACCCACGGCCACAAGAGTTGCATCCAACCCTCTTCATTTCCTGGACATCGTCCAGTACTTCCTGCCGCACCAAGCAACAGGTAGGAACAAGGCATCACAAGCCATAAGCATCACAAGCCATTATCACGGAGCCTTCTCGATATGCAAACAAGCATCACCAATCCAGATTACATCCAGATGGGCTTCACACAGCATGCCTAGAGCCGTACTCCAATTCCGGCCTCTAACAAGGGGGACTTCACATATCTACCCCAAGGGACACCACAACCCACCGCACACTCGCGGGGAAGGGTTTTCCCTATGCAATGCAGAAAAGAAGGACTTCACATGTCCAAGGAGGGAGATCGTTACCCTTGTCGATCTCTTCGGTGCCATCGAAAACTAGCCGGTGAGAAAGAACCGCAGCAGCCTTGCCTTCACAACGCCGGCTTCGGATCACGAATCGGACCACGCGAGCTCCGCCGGTGGCTTGCTCTCCTCCTCCTTCTTCTCTTCCTCTCTCTTTCTCTCTTCCTTAAGGACAAATGAAGAATGACTCTTCATCCTTACTTCTCGTAATAACCCAGCCAGGAAACCACCTGGACCCTTGGATCAAAAGAGAGAAAACTGAACGGCCAAGATTTTCCCAAAACCCATTTTTTGGCCGACACGGCCTGTGACACGCCCGTGTCACAGGCCGTGTACCCTCTAAGCGGCACACAGTTTGAACCGACTGAACAACACGGGTCATCGACACGCCCGTGTCGAACCTGACACGCCCGTGTCAAACCTGAGACACGCCCGTGTCTCCTGCTCCATCGAGCTGCAACCAGTACACGGGTCGGAACACGGCAGCTGACACGCCCGTGTCCAGCCTGACACGCCCGTGTTCAAGGCCGTGTTCAAGGCCGTGTCCGGCTCTGACTTGAATAGGCCAAATTCGCAAAATAATTCGAACACGCCCTGGGACACGCCCGTGTCCCAGGCCGTGTATACCCGACACGCCCTGGGACACGCCCGTGTCCCAGGCCGTGTAACCTGACCTACTACTCAAACTTCATGTTGAGTCTTTTGGGGTCTTTTTGGGGTGTTACAACCCTCCCCCCTTATCAAAATTTCGTCCCGAAATTTGCACGGTAAGGAAACAAAAACTAGCAATGCTATAACTCTGTTATAACAAAAAGTACACGGTCTACAGTTTATACAAATAACTCGGGAAACTCAGCTCGCATGGTCTGCTCTCGCTCCCATGTTAGCTCTTCACGGCCACAATTGTCCCATCTGACCTTGACCATCCCGATCACTTTGTTCCGCAACTGTTTCTCGGCTCGATCCTCGATCCGAATGGGTCTAACCCTCGTCGTTAGCCCATACTCGACCGGTACCCGATCATTCTCCACTACTTGAGCTGGATCCTTTACCGCCTTACGAAGGACTGAGATGTGAAACACATCATGTAATCCACCCAAGTCCGCTGAATGTGCTAGTCTATAAGCAGCTTCCCCAACTCGCTCCACCACCTCAAATGGACCAAGATACCTCGGACTTAGCTTTTTCAAACGCCGAATCCTGGACACACCTTTGAAGGGTTTGATCTTCAAATATACCCAATCACCCACCGCGAACTCCACGTTCCGGTGCTTGGCATTGTAGTACTTCGCTTGACGATCTTGGGCTATCAATAGCCTCTCCCGAATAGAGCGTATGAGCGAAGTAGCTTCTTCGACTTCCTTTTTCCCATTCAGCTTAGATTCGCCTGCTTCTGCCCAAGCTAACGGTGTACGGCATTTCCGACCATACAACGCCTCAAATGGTGCCATACCAATACTCGCTTGGTAGCTATTATTATAGGCAAATTCGACGAGAAATATATACTCTTCCCATCTCTTACCAAAGTCTAGGGCGCACATGCGGAGCATGTCCTCCATCGTCCTGTTGGTTCGTTCAGTCTGGCCATCCGTTTGGGGATGAAAGGCCGTACTAAACGCCAATTTTGTACCCAACATTTGATGAACGAGCTGCCAATCATTCGATGTGAACCGCCCATCACGGTCACTAACGATGCTCTGAGGAATACCGTGCAGTCGAACAACCTGCTCCACATACAGCTTGGCCAAGGTTTCCACTGAATCGTCTCTTCTATTTGGAAGGAAGTGCGCCACTTTCGTCAACCGGTCCACAATCACCCAGATTGAATCATGACCGCGTTGAGATCTCGGCAACCCGTGCACGAAATCCATCGAAATATCATCGAACTTCCACTCCGGAATAGGTAACGACTTCAGAAAACCGCCAGGCTTCTGGCATTCTGCTTTCACCAACGCACAGGTAGTGCATTCAGCCACATAACGTGCGACATCTTTCTTTAGTCCGGGCCACCAGAACAGCTTTTTCATGTCCCTGTACATCTTTGTGCTCCCTGGGTGAACTGAGTACTTTGCAAAGTGCGCTTCGTACATCAACTCTTCCCTCAATTTACCCACACTTGGGACGCACACTCGACCATTTCTCCGTAAGAACCCGTTATCCCAAGAGAATTGGTCCTCCGGCCCATCTTTAGCATAGCGCTGGAGACTTTCATCAAGCTCCGTTGCTCGCCGGACTCTGTCCGTAAGGTCATACTGCACCTCCGTCCAGTTCAAACATGCATCGGTTGACGCACCCTTGTCAACACACGATATCTCCATTGCTTCCAATTCTTGGATCAAACGCTGATCATGCCTCTGCAACCAGCTTGCCCGTACCGGAGTCTTTCGACTCAAAGCATCAGCGACCACATTTCCCTTCCCGGGAGTATAGTGAATCTCGAAGGTGTAGTCCCCGAGGAACTCCATCCATCTTCGTTGTCGCATATTCAAATCCTTCTGATCCAACAAATACTTTAGGCTCTTGTGATCCGTATAGATATCCACTTTGACGCCATATAGATAGTGCCGCCACAACTTGAGCGCAAAGATTACCGCCGCCAACTCCAAATCATGGACGGGGTAATTCCGCTCATGCACTTTCAACTGACGCGAGCCATAAGCAATCACTTTCCCAAACTGTAAAAGAATGCAGCCTAAGCCGCTCCCAGATGCATCACTATAGATCTCATACCCATCAGTACCACATGGCGATGTCAACACAGGCGCCGTGGTCAAACGACTCTTCAAGTCTTCAAAAGCTCGCGCACACTCCGGCATCCAAATGAACTTTTGATCTTTTCTCGTCAGCGTGGTGAGAGGTAAAGCAATCCGTGAGAAGTTTTCCACAAACCGTCTATAGTAGCCCGCAAGTCCAAGGAAGCTCCTGACCTCGGCCACTGAAGACATCACTGGCCAATCTCGAATGGCACTTATCTTCAACGGATCCACCGCGATACCCTCTCCGCTTACCACATGGCCTAAAAAGGCTACTGAAGAGAGCCAGAACTCACACTTTGAGAACTTGGCAAAAAGCTTATTCCTCCGCAGGGTATGCAAGACCAACCGCAAATGGTTTGCGTGATCCTCTTCCGACTGAGAGTATACTAATATGTCATCGATAAATACAATAACAAACAAATCCAAATACTCTCGGAACGTTCGATGCATTAGGTCCATAAATACCGAAGGCGCATTACATAGGCCAAACGGCATTACCGTGAACTCATAATGACCGTAGCGTGTTCCAAACGCTGTCTTGGAAATGTCACCTTCCCGAATCCTTAGCTGATAATATCCCGATTTCAAATCCAATTTGGAATAGACCGTTGATCCCGCCAGCTGATCAAAGAGGTCATCAATCCTCAGAATCGGATATTTGTTTTTCTCCGTCAGCTTATTCAACTCGCGGTAGTCAATACACAACCGTAAGCTACCGTCTTTCTTCTTCACAAAGAGAACAGGCGCGCTCCAAGGTGACATACTTGGGCGTATATATCCCTGCTCCAACAACTCTTGCAATTTGACTTTCAACTCAGCCATCTCTTTTGGCGCGACGCGATATGGAGAGTGGGCCACAGGTTTCGCACCTGGCACCAACTCAATAGAGAAGTCAATCTCCCGCTGGGGTGGCAACCCAGGAAGATCTTTAGGAAACACGTCGGCAAACTCTGACACAACTGGCACTTCACCGACACTGGCCTTTGGCTCAACAGCCTGAATTAGCGTGAAGAATAACTCCGCGCCCTTCCGAACAGCATTGACGACTTGGAGTGCAGACAACAACGTTCCGCCAACTCCTCGCATACCAGCGAACTTCGTCACAAGCCCGGTATTCTGGCCCAGTGTAATCTCTTTGGAGTTGCAATCAATAAAGGCACGCTGCTCCGAGAGCCAGTCCATACCAAAGATCACATCAAACTCCGATAACGGTAGCACAGCTGCACTCAAACCGAAATCCCGGCTTCCTATGCGCACATCCACATCGCAAGCCCTATCCGCAAGCATCATACAGCCATTCGGCAATAGCACCCTTGTACTATCCACCGTCACATGACTTGGTACCCCAATTCGAGATACGAAATCCTCAGACAGAAAAGAATGCAAAGCACCCGTATCAAACAGGGCTCTCGCTAAATTATTCCGAATCAGGACAAAGCCTGCAGCACACACACATCATGCACAAGCTAAACATAACCAAAACCAAAAGCACAGCAAGTAAACTAACTCAACTCGTACCTGTGACGACGTCACTTTGCTTAATCGCTTCCTGTTGGCCAAGTTGATAGATTCGGGGCTGCGCCTGGGAAGCAGAGGAATCCACCACCGCTTTGCCCTTCTCAGCATACGACGCACCCGTCTTCTTTTCCCCTTTGGGCTGCACAACCCGACAGTCACGAGCAATATGCCCCACCCGGCCACAGTTATAGCATGTACGAGCATCCGGCCTTGATGTCGCTCCCGACACAACGGTCGTAGTCACTTGCCCAGATGGCTTGGACCTCTTGCCCCCTTTCTTCTGGTAAAACGACTTGCCTGGTCGAGGTGCTTGAAACTCTGGCTTAGACACCACCAAGCCCTTATTCCCTTGCACTCGCCTCATGTCCTTCTCCAACGCGCACGCAGTATCAACCAACGCCTGAAACCCTTGGCTCACAGAACTCGAAAGCAGGAATCTCAACTCATCCCGCAATCCTTCATAGAACCGATTCGTTATCCTTTGGTCGTCCGCGAAGATTGTTCCCGCATATCGTCCCAACCTGGTAAACTCGTGCAAGTAGATATCCACACTATCTTCCCCTTGCTTTAACCGTTGGAACTCATTTTCCATAGCAATGCGTTGCGCCGCTGGGACATGTTTCGCCAGAAATAGTCGAGAGAACTCCTCAATCGACACTTGTGTTAATTGCCTGCCCGCCAAATGGTGTAGCTCAACCTCATCCCACCACAACCGCGCCTCCCCTTCAAGCATGAAGGTGGCTAAGGTGACCTTTAGAGTTTCCTCCGCCCTGATCGCTGTCATTATCCTCTTGACACGCGATAACCAATCTTCCGCCTGCATTGGGGATCCCATTCCCAAAAACGTAGGAGGACTGAAGCTCATGAATTGCTTCAACTGTCGGTCAGCTGCTCGTGGATCTACAGCCTCAACCGGCTCGGGTCTTACATCAACACGAACTGGCACTACCGCCGGCTGCGCTTGCCCGGTCGGCTGAATCATGGCAAATAGCGCCTCAGCCACTAAGCGAACAGTTTCCGCAGATGGAGGAGGTGTGGGCACCTCAGCTGGTGCCGCACTCTCATCAGAGCGCTGGGGCTCAGACTGCCCAGCACCACTACGTGTCACCTATAGGTGGACAAGACACACATTAGCAAACGTATGCAAGCAAAACAACACAAAAAGGAACGCGCAGATTCCTCAAACAAGATTTTGTACATTCCTTAATGGACATTCCAGAGTTCATTAGCGTTACAGCAGGTCGCACAAACACGTGCTCGCCACCCCACAAAAGAATTCGACCACGAATTCGAAAGAGGAAGACCGAGAAAAGCTGATACCAAAATGTAACGACCCCATTCGTTAGATGACGTATAGTAGAAGGTTCGGCCGGGGCCCCACACTATATGCCACAAACAGACGGTGAGGTCACAGGATAATACCAAACCAAATACGAATCCTAACTCAGAGCATTCTAGCGGAAGCTTTAAGTTACAACTTTGAACTCTCAACCGGAATGTCCAATATATAAAACCACATTTATATATATACCACGGAATGTACACAACCACAAGAGTTTGGCCTTAAGGCCTTACAGTTCCTCTGTACATACAACATGTTTTACAAACTTCGGCGTGCAGGCCGGCCATACATGAGTACAAGAGAAAACAAAACAACGCCATTCGCTTAGCCTTCAAGGGCTAGCCGCAGCAGCAGCAGCAACAGCCGTAGGGCTTCAGCCCATCATTTCCCACTTGGCTCTCCAGCACCTGCACGGGAACAAACCACCCAACCGGTGGCAAACAATGCAACGGTCAGCATTCAGCTGACCCAATTATAACAATCCTACCCCTTTCTCGGGGCATGAGCATTCTTTCCCTGCAAGCATGGCATCATCAAATAGCAATTATGTGCGCGCAGGCACATTCAAGCCATCACAACCATCGGCCACCCGGCCCGACAGTCCGTGCACTCAGGGCACATTTTCGGTGTACCAGAATACCAGGGTCAACACCACCGTCTACACGGTATTTGAGCATTTCTAGTCTTTCCGGCGCGCGGGCCTAAGACTCTCATTAGGCGCTCCAACAAAACCTATACCAGGCTTCCAAGTCGGACGGACCTAACGCAGGTACGGATCAGCCACCCCCCGTTGCTCAAGTCGCCGAGCCACCTCGAATACGGAAGTATCCATGGCTTTTTATAGGCGCGGGTCGGTTTCACTTTTCCTGTTCGGCAATCTGCCTTTTCATCGAGTTGCAGCCCAACGGCTCAACTACTCACAAAGTGGCAACCCACGGCCACAAGAGTTGCATCCAACCCTCTTCATTTCCTGGACATCGTCCAGTACTTCCTGCCGCACCAAGCAACAGGTAGGAACAAGGCATCACAAGCCATAGGCATCACAAGCCATTATCACGGAGCCTTCTCCGATATGCAAACAAGCATCACCAATCCAGATTACATCCAGATGGGCTTCACACAGCATGCCTAGAGCCGTACTCCAATTCCGGCCTCTAACAAGGGGGACTTCACATATCTACCCCAAGGGACACCACAACCCACCGCACACTCGTGGGGAAGGGTTTTCCCTATGCAATGCAGAAAAGAAGGACTTCACATGTCCAAGGAGGGAGATCGTTACCCTTGTCGATCTGTTCGGTGCCATCGAAAACTAGCCGGTGAGAAAGAACCGCAGCAGCCTTGCCTTCACAACGCCGGATTCGGATCACGAATCGGACCACGGGAGCTCCGCCGGTGGCTTGCTCTCCTCCTCCTTCTTCTCTTCCTCTCTCTTTCTCTCTTCCTTAAGGACAAATGAAGAATGACTCTTCATCCTTACTTCTCGTAATAACCCAGCCAGGAAACCACCTGGACCCTTGGATCAAAAGAGAGAAAACTGAACGGCCAAGATTTTCCCAAAACCCATTTTTTGGCCGACACGGCCTGTGACACGCCCGTGTCACAGGCCGTGTACCCTCTAAGCGGCACACAGTTTGAACCGACTGAACAACACGGGTCATCGACATGCCCGTGTCGAACCTGACACGCCCGTGTCAAACCTGAGACACGCCCGTGTCTCCTGCTCCATCGAGCTGCAACCAGTACACGGGTCGGAACACGGCAGCTGACACGCCCGTGTCCAGCCTGACACGCCCGTGTTCAAGGCCGTGTCCGGCTCTGACTTGAATAGGCAAAATTCGCAAAATAATTCGAACACGCCCTGGGACACACCCGTGTCCCAGGCCGTGTACACCCGACACGCCCTGGGACACGCCCGTGTCCCAGGCCGTGTAACCTGACCTGCTACTCAAACTTCATGTTGAGTCTTTTGGGGTCTTTTTGGGGTGTTACACTGGTAGCGGTGGCCGCCGGGGAAGAGGCGTGGGTGGTCGAGAATTCACGGGGGAAGGTGGCCAAGGATGGGCCAATCCTGGTCGTTGGCTCCAGGAGAACGTAGGTCGTGATGCCTTCAGTTAGGTGCTTTAAGATTCGTGCGCTGCCTTTAATAATAAGAGTTTATTATTTCATTATCTATCACACATTATGTTGTAGATAAATTTAATTATTAAAAATACTTAAAGGCCTTTTCTAGAAAAATAGTTAACATAAAAGTTGTAGCCCTTGAAGTCTAATTTATTTAAAAATTAATTTTAACCAATATGGGTAACTAGTCTGACCACAATATACCAAATGGTGCAAGGTATACCTAGGGTTAAACAGACACAAAATTGTGTGCTCCCACTAAACTACTTATCCAAATGCATTCAAATTTGGATCATAAGTTAGTCTCATCTATATCTAAAAATGGGAATTTTGGAATTCATTTTTCTATAGTTTTAGAAAACATGTAATAAATCATGTATGATTTAATTAAGGGGTCTAATGACCTCAAAACCCTCCAAAATTTTTGTGGATGACCCTTAGGGTTATGATAGGTCACTGGTAAAAATCTCAGCCCATTTGGGGCTGATTTGATTAGGTATTGATGTGACCAAAATTTGTTCCCTTAAGAGTAAATTAGGGCAAATATGTATTTGATGGGTTGAGTGGCCAATCCTCATCCAAAAGGGATGAAACTTGGGCAACAGCCTCAAAGTCATATAAAATAGTCCATCAAGGGAATTTGAGTGGTTTGGGGTAGAGATGCCCTAAGACCCTAGTGTAGGCCCTAAATATGAGGTTTGGGGCCTAGTGAAGGACATGAGATAGTATGTCCATGGATGGTCTTGAAACTTGGTTGGTGAGTTCCTAGGGCAAAAATAAGCTCTGGAAAATGGTCTTAGGATTTTTGGGAACTTACACCCTCTTCAAATAATAATGGATAGTTTAGGGAACTTGGGTCCAATATTTAATTAAATGCTTAATTGGATTTGGATACTCATGAAACTTAGGCAGTGATCTTAATTAGATGATATTGTTTCCTAAAATTTTATGGTGAATTTTTGATTGATAATTTTAGTACTTCATTCACAAACCCTAAGGTTGATTCAGTCACAAAAATATTATTTTAGAGTTATTTGCTTACTCAAAAATTATGAAACTTGGTCAGAAAACATTTGATAACATAGTTATGCTCTGTGAATTTTTATAAATATATTGGAAGACCTTTCATATCGGCTCCTTCATAAGTGCCCATTTATTGAATATTTTGATATAATTCATATATGTGATCAATTAGAGTTGGAAAATTATAAATTATGGGCAGTTGCCTTTTTTTGGTCATACTTATCATCTAAAAATTTTCTCATAATTTTTGGATGGCAGATTCTAATTTTCCCCAAATTAAATTAAGATTATGCTAGTTTGTTCCATAATTTGTTGAAGGTCAAAACCTTTTTGTAAAATTGAGATTTTTGATATTTACTGTTATTTTGATGTTACAAAATTTTCATAATTTTGCTAAGGCATACCTAGTCAGTAAAGTGTACTTGATGTTCAAAAGCAAAGGTGGCTTGATTTTGCAGAAAATATAATAAATACCAAATAAAGTAGGAAAATTACAATCTTTTGGATTTATTCATAAAGTATCATGATAGACCCCAAATAATAATCTTAGGCTATTTGGATGATTAATTGGAGTATCACCTTCCATGCACACCATGTAGCTCATTAGGACTGCACATAATAAAACTGTAGAAATAAGGTAACTTGTAGGCCTTTATATGGGAAGATGAGATAGGTGGTGTATCTGATCTAGTTGAGAATGAATTGGGTCACCAAAAGAAGGTAGGTTGTGTAAGCTCGGTTGTGCAAGGGTAGAGTTATGCTCGGGATCGACGGTGGACTGTCCTTCCATAGAGAGGGAAAGTCTAAATATGATTAGAGCTAGTTCAAGAGAATGATAACAAATTAGAACATTGGTAGATACCAATAGTTATAAGTACCTTGTGAAAGAACGCTTTGGGCTTCAACCCATCGTAGTTCCTTGTGCCCTTGAGAGCTCTTCACAGGGAATGCCCTAGGTAGTCCAAGGTTTACCTTAAAACGTGAGACAAAAATTTTTAAGATCAATTAGTAATACTAGGGCTTCACCTTCACTCTCCCCGATGACTTGGCAGGTTAGCTAGGTTGGGTTGTTCGAGCGGTAGGCTCGGTGGTTGTGGAAATGGGCAAGATAGCCCGGCAAGCCGAAGGCTCGAAAGGTAGTTGTAATGGACAGGTTAGTCCGGGGAGCCGAGGGCTCGAGAATTCATGGCTGCATATGCATAAGGTGGCGGGTCTTCGATAGTTGACGCTCGTTCACACCGACGTCGATAGGATGACTCGGCGGGTGTAGTTTACACTTAGCCAAGGAAAAGACTGGCGAGTTTTCCAGCATTAGTACGTGGTGACTCTGGTGTGTCCTTCAAAGGCGTAAGTAAGGGCTAGGCCTGGTATTGTGAATACCCTCCTAAGAGTGGGGTGGACCAACCCACTCTCTCCGTTGGCCTGTACGGAGGCTCCTGGGAGTGAAGCTAGCTTGCAAAACTTGGGAACTAGTGGTATGTGTGCATAGAGTCGTGTGTGTGTGTTGCACTTGTATGAACATACCATTAAACCAGCATAACATAGCATATCATGTCATCATTGCATTTAAACCCCTACCCTTATCGTATAAATTGGCATGAGACTTTTTATATGATAGGCCTTGCAAAACGACCCCTTGATTTATAAGTTTGTATGGAAATTATTATAAACTAAGGTTACCTTTAAACGTAGCTTGTTCTCTTTAATATTTTTACATTTACTGCTATGTACTTTACTTGTTTACATTACTACTTCATAGCTATAGTTCTTTTACTCATACTCCTACTAGGTTAGTCATCACCTGCCTTATTTGTACTCTCCATCTTCATAAGCTTTCCTTTTATTCCTCCTGCACCGTGCCTCGGAGCCACTAGGGAGGGGTGGGGGAAATTAAGCTTAGTCTTTTGACTAACGGTCGAAGGACTAAACATTCCAGGGCCTCTAAATGGGGGATAGGGAGCAGCAGCAGGAGATACAGCACTGGCGGAGTATGGTGCACATGGAGGTGGGCCAGTCTAGCACAAGAGCACCAACCTCTGGCTCCGTGAGTGTTAGTTTTACTTAGCTTCTGTAAGAGTGTTGTAGTGAGGTCATAATGTACCGGGCATGAGCCCGTTTTTATTTCTACACTTCCGTTCAGTTTCAGTACTTCTATATCATGTAGACTTATTGTGATTTTAATGCTCTTATATATATTTGATGTGATTTTGGTGGACTTGATTATAATTATCTTAGTTATTACTTCTACTTCTTTGGTGATCACTAATGCCAATAGGATCGGCGTTTTGTAGTGACGAGCTCCCCGAGTGTTGGGGTCATCGCAAAATGGCGATTCTGGGCGTAAGACCCAGTAACGTAGCAAAAAAAAATGGGGTCTTACAAACTGTTATCATGGGTAACCTTGATCCGAAGAGAAGAAGTCCAAAAAACCCTAGGCCACTTCGTGCAATATTAGTTTAAGGACAAACTAGCACCGGAAGCAATGGTCTGCCCATAAGGGGAATCACATGCAAAAGTCCACTTTTTCATTAGTTCCACTTGTACATTAACTAACAATTAGAATTTTCCTTTGTAGCCTACGACAAACTCTACCCCTCAACAGGGTACACCTCAGGCATAGAACATAGTTCTACCCCTGCCGGCTCTGAATCCATTCCAACAAACATTGATGGGGTAGACACTGACGGCTATTCTAGAGTCCTTCAAGAATCAGCGGGCTCCGACACCTCAGTCGAATCCCGGGGCTAACTGGCTAAGCGTCTTTCGGGGTCTTTCTCCTCCATCCTACCTCGGGACGGAGTCAGCAGTCCGTATAGAGGAGTGGCTGGACATTATTTACGAGATGCTGGTTGGGATTCGATGACCGACAAAGGAGGTTGTAGCCTTGGTAGTTTCTTGCTTGGAGTCACATGAGAAGACATGGTGTAATTCACTGTTAGACACCACCTTTGCTAGAGTGGATTGCACGAACATTTCTTGGGAGCAGTTCAGAGCAGCTCTATTGGAGCATTTTGTGCCACAGTCAGCGAGGGATGAGTTGAAGGACAGGTTCTTGTAGATGAGGCAACGCAGTAGGACGGTGTTGAAATACTACCGGGATTTCACACATCTGGCCCGCTTTGCGGATTCATATTAGTTGGATTATGCGGGCTACGCGAAGAGGTTCTACAAGGGCCTTCACGATGACATGAGGCATGCCCTCCATTTCATTTCTAATGGAAGCTTGGCCAGGATCTTCGAGATGGCCAAGAAGCTGTAGGAACACCAGCTTACAGTCTGGTGCTTGAAGAGATCGGCTAATGACTTAGTGATTGGTGGTAGGAAAGACCAGCCCAGAGTTTGTGTCATAGGAGTAATGGGGATCAACCCCGCCAGGTGGACAGGCAGGATTAGAGGAACCAAGTTGTGTTAGCTCCTCAGCCCTTACAGATGCTGGAGATGCCGAGGCTAGTAGAGGAGGCACCAACGTGTTTTCGGTGCAACCAGCAGGGGCACATTCGGAGGAACAATCCCATGAGGAAAGCACCTCCACCAGCACCTCAGGATTCCCCACCTGCCCGGTAGTTTTGTGGTTGATGACGCGGCTGAGGACGTGGATTTTAGGGTGGAGACTGCAGATAGGATAAAGGGCAAGTATATGCCTTGGATCTAGCTCAGCCCCGGAACCTGGAGAGGGTGATAGCAGGTATGCCAGTGATTTAAAATTTATTTTTTTCTAGAAGCTAGATTATATGGATATAGAATTGTAGAATTAAGGAAAATATGAAACTAGATATCTAAGAGGAAAAACTTAACTAACTCAGGTATAGTGATGGTGTGTGTAGGATCAAGCGCATACCCAACTGTTCCAAAATCCCTGAATGTTGGAAAGAGTGCTACTTAATTTCTTAAATAAGTAGCAGAGCGCCACGGGTCAAGTGAGGGAACGCCGGACCCAACAATCCCACCTGACGTCCAGCACAACCTGTCAACTCACAGGTGGGATTACCACATGGCCTACATGGCTCAGAGGTAGGGTTACCATATGTCCACGATTGTCTGACCCACCGGACCCACACAGGTAGAAGGGAAAAATCGGGATTTAATAGCCCCCCCAGTCTTAAACTCGTGACATCCTCTGATACCAAATGTAGGATCAAGCGCATACCCAACTGTTCCAAAAGCCCGGACTATTAGAAAGGGCGCTACTTAATTTCTTAAATAAGTAGCAAAGCGTCACGGGTCAAGTGAGGGAACGCTGGACCAAACAGTGTGTAGCAAGCCTGCCCACACCCTATTCGACATGGGAGCATCACATAATTTTATCTCGGAGGAGTTTATCAGAGACCTGTACTAGATCGAGAGCTTTGAGGGAGTCATTAGGAGGGTGCGTCTCCCCAGCAGGACAAAGATCCATTCTACGGCCAAGTGCATTCTGGGAGTGACCATTGATGGTGTAACCTTTGAGGCCTCGGCAACAATCCTAAGGATGCCAGATTTTGATCTCGTCCTAGGCATGACATGGCTCACCCGGAACCATGCACAGATTGATTGTCAAGTAAGGAGGGTCGTGCTGAGATACGGCGACACATACCCGACCTTCGAAGGTATTGTCAAGCTTCTCGCCTTCTATTCTCTTTTATTCAGGTCATCAAGGCCCATCTACAGGGATACGAGGTCTATCAGGTGCTATTTGAGATGGCCAAGGCCAAGGATTCCTTTAATAGTATCCCGGTGGTGCGGTACTTTGCTGACGTATTTCTAGAGAAGTTTCCAGAATTACCGCCGCATCGAGAGAAGGAATTCCAGATACAGGACATGTCGGGGACTAAGCCGGTATCCAGAGCTCCTAATCGGATGGCCCCGAAGGAGTTGGTAGAGTTTCGAAGCCATCTACATGAGCTTGTGGAAGCCGGATTTGTGCGGACAATCTCTTCGCCATGGGGAGCTCCGGTGCTATTCGTGAAGAAGAAGGATGGGACACTCTGACTGTGCATTGACTATAGGGCACTGAACAGGCTGACGGTCCGGAACACCTATCCTATGCCGAGGATTGACGAGTTGTTTGACCAGCTGGAGGGATCTCACTGGTTTTTTAAGCTAGATCTGTGGTCAGGATACTACCAGCTATGGATTCTAGAGGAGGACATCCTGAAGACCGCCTTCAACAGTTGATATGAGTTGTATGAGTTCACCGTGATGCCCTTCGGGCTCACGAATGCACCATCCGTGTTCATAAGTTTGATGAACCGGGTATTCGAGGCCTATCTGAACGTCTTCATCATAGGGTTCATTGACAAAATCCTCATCTATTCTAGGACTGAGGAGGAGCTTGTTCGTCATCTGGCACTAACTCTGGGGAGGCTCCGAGAGAGCAATCTATACGCCAAGTTCAGCAAGTGCCATTTTTAGCTGAAGGAGGTGGCTTTCTTGGGCAATATTATTAGTGGATCAGGACTGGCAGTAGACCTGGCAAAGGTTCAGGTTGTACAGGATAGTTCACTGCTGAAGACGGCCTCTAATGTGAGGAATTTCTCAGGACTTGTTGGTTACTTCCGAAAGTTCGTAAAGGGATTTGTTGGGTCCATTGATCCCAATATCCTAGATTTTTAAGAAGTCAAACAGGTCAATAGTATACACATAGTTGTATTTGATGTATGTTTAAGTTCATGCATACAGATTGTTCTTTGTCATAATGATTGGACATATAGTTCAAGAGACAATGACAGGTGGACTCAAAGTGATAGGCAGGAAATTCAGGAAAATGCCTAAGTCTAGAAGCGTTGAGTGAGGCAAGCTCACTCAATGCCATACAGCTAATAGCGCTGAGAAAAGGTTGGCACTCAAAGCTTACAGTATTGACATGGTAAAAATGTGTCCAAGTCCTCAAGCGTTGAGTGAGCTCAACTCACTCAATGACATATGGACAGAATCGTTGAGACAAAAATATCATGTCAAAGCCTAAGATATGGAATCCAGAAAATCGACTAAGTACAGAAGCATTGAGTGAAGCTTCATCACTCAATGTCATGCTGTGTCTGTCAACGCTCTCAACCCCATCAGGCAGAAAGCTGAAGAATATGGCTAAGGCAAAAAGCGTTGAGTGAAGCTTATACACTCAACGCTCTCAACGCCTTCAGGAAAAAAGCTGTATAATATGGCCAAGACAAAAGGCGTTGAGTGAGGCATATACACTCAACGCTCTCAATGCCTAATAGAGATGAAGAAAATTCTAAGTCCATAATCGTCGAGTATTGCTTATACATTTATTTCGTCGAGCTGAGCTTTGAGTTTGTCGAACTGAGTTAAGAATTCGTCAAACTCAGCTTTCACTTATTCGTCGACCTGGGGATTTTTAAAGTATTACTTGAATTTGCTTAGTCCAGAATGATGTTAACGTCAGTAAAGTCAACAAGTCAATGATTTTCTGATTCGTTATGCTACAAATCAACATTAACGTCGTTGTCAGTCTGCAGTGGATCTCAATTTGATTAAGTTAAGGTTTTAACCACCGTTAAAATTAGGACACATGTCAGACATCCCATAAATCGATGGGGTTATAAATAACAGCTGAGATTAAGATCAAATATGTTTTTCTAATTAAGATTATAAAAATGAGAAGGGGAGTTCATCGTCTTCATCCGCCATTGTTATAGAACCAAGAACTTCAATTGTTAAATCTGAAGGGTTTCTGAGTTCGTTGGTGCAATAAACATCTGCTATAAGAAGATCAGAGGATCTCTCTGAAGAAGACGAATCAGTCTGGGCAAGCCCTAGCTGAAGTTGATTCACGGTCCAAGCCGAGCCAATTCTGAAGATCTTTCTCTGGATCGTTGAAAAAGATAACTGTACAGAGTTTTTCTAGAAAGAAGGAGAGGCAGAGCAATTCATTTCCTGCCAATTAAGGTTAGCTGATTGAAGACAATCATTCTTAATCTTCCACCTTCATCAGCAAGAACATGATCAAGGTCTTGAGGAACTTCAAGCACAAGCCGCAAATAGTCAAAGATTGTCAATCTTGTTGTTGGGAAGCAGATAGGGCTGAGAATTACTAAGCCCAAGAATAAATTGTCTTAGAGAACAATTTCTCTTGAGTCATATCAAAAAATCTTTCAAAACCAATGGATCTGTGAAAGATCTGTGTTGAGGCCTAGATTGATTAGGTTGTGTGTGAGATTTGTGAGATCTAATTATAAAGCCTAAATTATAAAGGCTATGAGAAAAATCTGGGAGATCTGTGTTAGGGATGTGGGCCTATGATTGGATTCCTATGTGAATCTGTGTGGGGCTGTTTCTCCCAGTCTGTGTAAAGGGCTTTAATGTAAATACCTAAAGTCAAACATTCTATTAGAAAGGCAAAGAGAGAAAGTAAATGTACCCATACACTGAGGAACCACTATAAAATCCAGTGTGCTGTGTATTGTGTTTTGTTGTGCTGAGTATTGTTTTCTTGAAAGCTGAATTAAGTATACTCAGTAAGACTTAAGTCATAAAAGAAGATGAAGAATCTTAAAAAGACTGCAATAACCTATTCACCCCCCTAGGTGATTAGCTACCCTTGTAATCAAAGACTTTCAAGTGGTATCAGAGGAAGGTTACTCATGAAAAGACTTAACAGTCTGAGGAGATCTCCACGGTAGTTGTCAGAAGGTTAAGATGGGTTCAGGAGAGAATCATAAAGATCTTAGAACCATGAAACTTCCTCTCTATAGGAAGGAGAATTTTGGCATATGGAAAGAAAGGGTCAGATTGTTCATGGAAGCATCTTAGCAATATTGGATAATAGGGCACAAGACTTCATAGTTAGTGTCATAGATGACTCCACCTTTCAAAACCTGGTGCACTGCAAGACCTCAAAGGAAATATGGGACACCTTGATATTGTGTATGGAAGGAACTGAGGAAGTGAGAGATAATAGAAAGTCAATGCTAAATTAAGAGTATGAAGCTTTCAGACAGATCAAGAAGGAGACCATAACTTGCTGTTATGAAAGGTTATTCAGGAGAGTTCATGAGTTAAAGACCTATGGTTGGACCTTTAATAATTTTGAGCTAAACGATTAATTTCTTAAGTATCTTACTAGAGACTGGGACACTAAGATATGTGCCATTAGAGAAGTGGTAAAGCTGGCAGATACTCCAGCATCCATACTGTTTGGTAAGCTGCTTTCACATGAGATGCAGGAGATAGTAAGAAAGGAGGAAGCGAAGACTAGCAGAGGCCAGGCCAAAGAAACTACTGTTTCCTTCAAGGAAGATAGCTCCAACAAGAGCAAGGAGAAGAATCCTTCTCCCCTAAGAAGGCCAACTGAGTTAGAAGATTCAGATCAAGAGGAATCAGGCTGTAATATGTGTGATGAGGAATTTACTGCTTTCTCAAAGCAGTTTATGAGGCTGATGAAAAAGAAGGGGTGGAGGAGCAAACCTACCTCTTCCTTCCAGCATAAAGAGGACTACTACATAAATAATAAGAAACCCTTCAAAGAGGGCAGGTATGATCAAAAACTTGGTAAACATTTTTATAAAAAGGTTGTTTGTCTTTGTTGCTGCAAGCCAAGTCATGTTGTGGCTGATTGTACTGGGAAGAAAGAAGCTGGTGAAAAGAATCATCACCATAATAGAAGCAAGAAGGAGAAAACTTTCATTGCTAAGAGGGAGAAAAGGTGGACTGAGTCTTCCTCATCATAATAGGAAGAGGATGATGAAGCTTACATTGGGCTAATGGCAAGATCACATGAGGAATCCTGCCAGGATCAGCCTGGACCATCTAAGGTACACTCTTCATCCAACTCTTCATCCAAGTCCAAGTATGTAACTGGTTCAGATTCAAGTGCTTCTTCATCAAGAGATGAAAATGGATCTGAATCTGAGAAAGATAGAAATCATATGATTGAAAGATATGGTGAATTCTTGGAAGCATACAGAAGGAGTAAGCTGCTGACCAAACAACAGGCTCAGGAGATTGCATCTCTAAAGCTTGCTGCTTCCCAGCATTTTGAAATAGGAACTTTGCTAGAGCAGAAAATTAGGGAAGTGTTGGAACCCTATTACTGATTTGGGCTAGGATTACTATTAGGATGTTAGTTTGAACCAACATGTATAGTCTAGTTTGATAGGTTATTCTTTTCAGGGTTGCTAATTCAAGAGAACTCTAAAGAAAAAGAAGTTCAATAGATGCAGAAATTCACTCGACAAAAGCAGAGCGCAGTTCGATGATTGCCGAGCTCAGCTCGATGAACTCAGAGTTTTACATTTGGGCTTTGCTCGATGAAATCTGAGCTCCGGTTGATGAACTCTAACCTCTACTCTCAAGCTCAGTTTGATACTAGCCAGCATCAGCTCGACGAAAGCCAAGCTCAGCTCGACGAACAACCAAGCTCAGTTCGACGAATTACTTATCCAGTTCGACGAACTCCTTGCTCAGGTCGACAAAATCTTTAGTCAGTTCGATTAATTCTCTACAGTGATTCAGACCGTTTATATTCAGAAGTAAATTATTTTTTAACAACTAATTCTAACCAGTTATTCTCTGGTATTTAATGCTGAATATTCTTAATGAATATGGCCATTTCTGACAGCAATAAATACGGATTGATCACAGAGAATTCATTCTAATTATTCACCATGGCAGTTAAGGAATAAATTTATATTTAATATTAAAATACAGCCATTATAAATTCTCAGATACTCCTTAGGCTATTCAAGGAATGTTTTCAAAAATCAAATACTAGGATTTCTTCTCAGGAATATATACTCAGAAATTTTTCTCTGCTGAATTAGACAGACATACAAGTGAAACATCAAATAGAAATCAACGCATAGAGTTCTTGAATATCTTCTACTCTCTAAGAGACAATCAATCTTTCATCTTTCTAAAAGCTTTATTGAAGAGAAATATAATTATTGATGGCCTAAACCCTGAAGAGAAGTCTCCCTCACCGGATTACAATCTCTGCACAAATCAGGGGGAGCTTTTAGCTTCATCATCCACTCAGTCTTCTTAGAGAAATTTGAAAGAGAAGATAACATCACTTTTAGTTTTATTTTTCTAACTGTGTACAGGGTTATAACTCCCTTCAAAAGTTAACCCCCTTGGTTCTTAAGTCACCTATTCAAAAGACTTATTTTGGTTTTTGGGCACCTGGTAAAAGCTCAAAGGATTGCTAGATCTCCCTTAGAAAATAGATCTTCTAGTGGCAGGGCACCTGTTCAAAAACATGTAGTGGATTCCTACTAGGCTGGTAGAAGAGTGGACATACCCAGGTTTATTGGGGAACCACTATAAACTCCTTGTGTCGTCTGTGATTGTTATTCTCTCTTTTTGTGTGATATGATTTCTTTTGTTTTTTCTTTATATATTTATATATATCACCTACTTTAAATCTGCTATAAAAATTAATTAAAGTTTTTATTATACACTATTCACCCCCACCCCCACGCTCTCTAGTATTAGTCTGATCTATCCCTCAATTTCAATTGCTATCAGAGGCTGTTTATTTGGTTTTACAGGCTAACACCTGAACCACCAGATTTGATAGATCTTATTTTATCTTGAGTGTTTTATTATCATGGCACAGAACAAAGAATATTCAACCACTAGACCTCCAGTGTGCAATCTGAATGTGTTTGCACTATAGAAGACAAGGATTAGGCTGTATATGAACTCTATTGATGAAGACATCTACAATTCTATCTTGACAGGTCCACCTCAACCAGTGACATCAACAAGTTCCAGTGCAGTGCCACCACTAGAATGGACAGAGGCATAGAAAAAGCTTAAGATTGCTGATGCAAAAGCAATGAACATATTGGCTCAGACTATGTCAGATGATATTTTCAAGAAGGTTGCTTAATGCTCTTCAGCAAAACACATCTAGGACTCACTCAACACAATGGTTGTTGGATCTGCTGATGAGAGAAAAGGCAAAAGATCACATCTCATTTCCCAATATGAAAACTTCAACAAGGGAGAATCTGAATCTGTACCTAAGATGTATACTAGGCTCAGTCTCATTGTAAATGAACTGCAAACACTGGAAAAAGACATCACAATTACAAAAGTCAATGATAAGATTCTCATGTGCTTCCCTAGCACATGGGACTCAAGGATCTGGCCAATCAAGGAAGCCAGAAGCCTAAATGAGATTTCTATTGAGACTTTGTTGGGCAAGCTCAAATCTTATGAGCAGCTCATTTAGTCAAGGGAAGCAGAACAAAGGACACCACCTACAGCAAAGAAAGAGAAGAACATTGTCTTCCAGGCAACAGAAAAAGGAGAAATTCTTTCAAAGAATGAAGATCTTATAGGTCACTTGGCTAAGAGATTCTATAAGATGGCATGGAAAGACTTCAGGAGGAGATCTTCCAGAAACACTGACAAGCCAATGTATGACAAGACACCAATTAAATAAATTGTGTGTTATGGGTGCAGGAAGCCAGGACATATTCTTCCTGAATGTACTTAGAATCAGAAGAAGGAAAAGAAGAAAGAGAAAGATCACAGGAAGCACTTCAATAGACCCTCTTCTGGAAAACACAAATAGAAGGAAAGGGGTTTTGTAGCTGAAACCTGGAGTAACTCAGATGATGAGTCTTCACCCAGCACAAGTGATGATGAAGAGGAAGCTAAGGCCAAAGAACTATGCTTGATGGCAATCAATGCATAATGCAGTATTTCTGAGGCTGAATCAGAATCTGAAGAAGATCAGGTAATCTCTACCCTTGACTTTTCTTCAGAACAATTTAAAAAGGATTTCAAATTGTTATGCAAAGAACTAAACAAATCTGAGAAGGAGATAAGACTTCTCATAGAAAAGATAACTGAATTAAATGATTTTTCCTCTGAAAACATAAAACTTAAACAAGATTTAAAAAATCTTAAAGAACAAAAAAATTCACTAGAATAAAAATTAACTAAGGTCAAGCAGTTTGAAGAATCCCTTAATGGGAGAAGCATCAAACTGATGAATATCACAAGCACAGTAAATGCCAAGCAAAATGACAAACTAGGCTTGGGAGCTTCATCAAGTCAACCTCAGTTATTACAGAAAAATATTTTATCAACACCTATAAAATTTGTTTTTACCAAAGGAAAGGAAATTTTACAAGTCGCAGATAAAGCTACTAAAATTTCACAAAAGAATAAGTAAGAGCAAATTAAAAATCTTCAGGAAAACCATGTTCAAAACAATTTGTCGATCAGAGCTCGATGAAATAGTAATTATTCGTCGAATAGAGCTCGACAAACTATGAACGCAAAATTTGTGCACAATTATTCACATATTGCTCGACAAATTCACTATGATTAATCAAACTGCGATTGAAGAACGTGTAATGTAGAATATGACCAAAATTATTTTATGAATAGAGCTCGACGAACTCACTTCCATTCGTCGAACTCAGATCGATGAACAAATTTCAATTCATCGATACCAAATTCCTTTAACAGAAATTTTAATTCTTATAAATAATATAATTAGACACAAAACTTTAAGAATCTTTTTACTCAGTGGATAATTCCTCCTAGGAGATATCATACACTTGGTTATAAGGACCAACCTGAATTCTCTTTTATTTCAACTAGTTACATCAAGAAAGTAAGACCCAAGGTAACCTGGGTCAAAAACATCTAATTTGTTTTTGTAGGGCAAGAATTATCCTACCATAGAGGAATAGTGGTATCTGATTAGTGGTAGCTCAAAACACATGAAAGGATGCAAAGACAACTTGCAAGAATTCAAATCTAAGCATGGAACTAAAGTCATTTTTGCAGACTCTAACTATTGCTAGACTAAGGGCTATGGAATTGTCAAGGTTGGAGAAGTTACCTTCAGAGAGGTAGCTTATGTGAAAGGTCTCAAGCATAACCTGATCTCCATAAGTCAATTATGTGATGAAGGTTATCAGGTATCTTTTAGTAAATCATTATGTTCCTTTATTTCTAATGATAACCAAACTGTTTTAACTGGAGTTAGAAAAGGAAATATATACTTAATAAATTTTAACTCTGATAAATCTGAAATCTGCCTATTTAACCAAATTAGTAAATTTAATGAATTGTGGCATAAGAGATAAGGTCACATAAACCTTAGGACTATTGCTAAACAATCAAAAGACAACCTTGTCAGAGGACTGCCTTCTGGTTCTTACAAGAAGGAAGAACTTTGTAGGGCTTGTCAATTAGGCAAACAAACTAAAAATAGCATTAAATCCATATCTAAAGTGATTCACCCAAGATTTTGTATTTGTTACATATGGATCTTTTTGGACCTATTGCAGTACAGAGTATGGGAGGGAAATCTTATACTTTAGTTGTTGTAGATTATTTCTCGAGATTCACTTGGGTGTTCTTTCTAAGAAATAAGTCAGATAACTTTAAAGTTTGTACAGACTTTCTTAGGAACATTAAGATTGAGTCTCTACTCAGATTGCATTGATCAGAAGTGATCATAGCACTGAGTTTGAATCTCTTTTGATGAAAGAATTCTATGACAAGGAAGGTATCAAGCATTGTTTTTTTCTCCTACAACTCCTTAACAAAATGGGGTAGCTGAAAGGAAAAATAGAACCCTAAATTAATATGCAGGAACATTGATTGCAGATGCTCACTTGCCCCTATCCTTTTGGGCAGAGGCAGTAAACACAACAAATTATGTTCTTAACAGAAGTCTAATACATAAACTTAAGGGTAAGACTCCCTATGAATTACTTAAGGATAAGAAACCAAAAGTTAATTATTTTAAAGTTTTTGGTTGTAAATGCTACATAATAATAATGATAAGAAACATCCTAGAAAATTTGAATCCAAGGCTGCAAAGGGAATTTTACTTAGATATTCCCAAGTCAGCAAGGCTTATAGGGTTTTTAATAAATCAACTCATAAAATGGAATAATCTGTGCATATATCTTTTGATGAGACTAATATATTATTTAAGGAGAAAGAAATTTATACCATAGACTCTTTTTAGGTACCACATCTATGTGAGAAATTGGATGATTTAATCGTAATACAAGAGGATACATCACATCCTTCTCAACAGAATGTTGATGATGACAATATAGAAGAAAATTCAGAGATGTATGCTGAGAATATTGTGGCTAATGTAATTCCACCAGAGGAATTAGTACCACAAGTATCTGAATAACCAACTTTATCCACATATTTTTTCACACTAAGGGATTGAAATAGAGTTCAAGTTGTCTACCTAAGTCACCTAGAGGGGGGTGAATAGGTGAATTGTGCGTCTTATTGCGGAATAAAAACTTTACAGATCTAGAGCACAAGAAAACAACAAGCAATCACAGAGAACACCAAGAATTATAGTGGTTCCCAACTCATGGGTACGTCCACTTTCCACTCACTGATCTAGCAATACACTAGACTCGGCTACTTCCACTAATCTCGAATCAAAACGATCCTACCACTCAGAACAACGTTCCTACAATCTCGATCCAAAACGGATCTACACTCGGAAGAAGAAAACATCCTACAACTCGGAGAATGAATCTCCTACAATCGGAGAATAATCTCCTTCAAGATTTAATAGAGATTTTACAATATAAATTGAAATATTCTCAGATGTGAAATTCTTCCCTAGGTCTTCTGTCTTAGAGTTGCGGCTCTTTCAGAATATGAAGAAGAAGGCTCGGATAGATCTTTTTCTGAGAAGCTCCGACTCACACGATCAATGAGTTGATTGAGAAAGATTTATCTCTTGATCTGTGAATCTCTGGATCGAAAGATTCCTTTTGAAATCGTCAAAGCTTGCGGCGACTTTCTGTAGAAGACGATGAAAACTGTCGGCCGATCCAGAACTTTTATAATCCACGCTTAGGGTTTATCATAATGAAATGACCTTTTATAGGATCTCTCTAACGATAATAATCGTTATTAATAAGGGACACGTGGACCAGTCACGTCACAGCATTCAAAAATTAGATCTGACAAGACTTAAGAATTTTCTAAAAATTTAATCTGCATTTCTCGAGTGAAGTATAAATTACTAGAGTACTAAAGCTAGTTCTCGAGTGTTGTACTTAGATTACTCGAGAAGTGGCAATCATGGAAAATTATGAATGTTAAAGTACATCACTCAAGTAGGAAATGGATTGCTCGAGTGCTATACTTACTTCTCGAGAGATAGACTAAACTTCTTGAGAGCTTGGACTTAGAGAAAAATTCTGGATAACAATCTGATCACTTGAGTGCTGAAGCTTAACTACTCGATTGCTAAACTTACTTTTCGAGAGCTATATTTACTTCTCGAGAAGTAGACTGAGCTTCTCGAGAGCTAAGTTCTGTTACTCGACTGAATCAATTCAACTACTCGAGTACTCAGCTAGACTACTCGAGTATGACTTAGCAAAAAAATTTTTGAGAGAAACACATGAACACTCGAGAAAGAGAGCAAGTCTACTCGAGTGCTAGACTTGACTTCTCGAGTACTTAACATAAACTACTCGAGAGACATATCCATACTCGAGATACAGACCAGTCTTACTCGAGTGCTTCTAAGTCTTCTACTCTAGTACTAAAAGGACTTCTCGAGTAAAATACTTAGAATTTTCTCAACATTATAAATTTTGCTTCTCCAAATCAATCAGCATCAAGTCTTCACCCATTAGTCCATGTGCTTGAAAATAAAGTGTATCCTGTTGGAACACCCTATTACTGATTTGGGTAAGGATCACTATGTCCTTAGGAATGTGTCTTGACCTCATTGTATAGATTTAAAGGTCAAACTAAAATAGTTCTAAGGCTTAGAACTTAGGTTTGAAAGCTGCCCCCAAGACCTCCTAGATCAGATTACAAGTGCAGAAAGACTCAGGAAATTATCGTCGATCAGAGGTCGACGAGGCGTTGAACTCAGTTTGACTATCTCTTAGCTCAGTTCAACTAGTCGTCGAACTCGATTCGACGATCTTCGAGCTCAGATCGACGTTTCTGTCTCTAGCCAAAATCCCGATCTCTGAGCTTAGATGGACGATAGTCGAGCTCACATCGATGATTTCTGTTTCAAGTCAAGTTCCAGTCTCTGAGCTCAGGTCGACAGTAGTTCAGCTCAGATCGACGATTTTCTTGAGAGATCGACGATTTTAGGATTTCAAATTCAGTCAGTTATTGAATTCAAACTTCTTCATATCCAACATTTAATGCATAGGATTTTGTAGCTATTTCAATTAATCTGGAGCAAGTTTCAAGGAGACTAAAAGGAGAATGTTTCTTAGTACTTTCCTCCAGAGACACTTATCAATTAAGGAAGTCATTTATGACTGGCCAGCGACTATCTAGAAGATTGGATTTCAATATATCTTTTCAGACAATATAGATAGAGAAAACAATAATAGAACAATAACACAACAACAATAACAACAAGAGAAAAACTAAGAACAATATCGGAGATCTGTGAGACACACACAAGAACTACAGGATTACAATATCTCATCTCTGATTTAAGTGTTCAAGGCTTAGTCATTCAAGACTCCAGACACAACACATTTCAGCCATTGTAGAAATCATCTTTTGTTGGAGATCTCAATCATTCTGAAGGCCTATCACCCTGTGCAAAGCTTCTTCTCCTAAACAACTACAAATCTCAGGGGGAGCTTTGAAATCATCAATCCACTATTCTTGACTTTGACTGTTGACAGAGAAGAACAACTTCACCTCCTTTTCTTGTCTTTTGCTGTAAAAGGGTTACTCAAAACTCCCTTCAAAAGTTTTGTGTTTGGTTTCTGAGACCTTATCAAAACTCAGTGGTGGCAAGACACCTGATCAAAAAATCTATTTTTGTTTTTGTGCACCTTGTCAAAAGCTCATTGGTGCCCAGGACACCTGATCAACTATTCCTGCAGTGGATTCCTACTTAGGGATGGTAGAAGAGTGGATGTACCCAGGTTGATTGGGGAACCACTATAGATCCTTGTGTCTTCTGGTTGCCTGTGTTTTATTTGTTGTGTGCTATGAATTAGTTTCTTGCTTAGTTTTATTTACTGCAAGCACTATACACATATATATAAATTAAGTCTTCCACTGCCAATTAATTATTAATTTTTAAATTGTGAAATTATTTTAACATACTCTATTCACCCCCCCCCCCCTCTAGAGTAAAGGTAGATCTTACCCTCACTTTCAATTGGTATCAGAGCCAGGTTGGTTATTCAACAACTAGATCTTCACTTGATTGGTTGTTCCTACAGGCTAACACCTGAACCAAAAGATCTCTGATAAGATCAATCTTTAATAGAGGGTTATTATTTTTATTATATTTATTTTCATATAAATCCATGGCACAGAACAAAGTCTATGCAAGCACCAGACCTCCAGTGTGCAATCTTTCTAAGTTTGCACTTTGGAAGACAAGAATTAAATTATACATGAATTCTATTGATGAGGATATCTTTAATTCTATTTTTACAGTGTGTCCAAGTCCTCCAGCAACTACAAGTACAAGTGTTGTTCCACCCCCCTTCAGGAACAGATGCAAACATTAAGAAGTGGAAAGTTACTGATGCTAAGGCAATGAATATATTAGCTCAGATAATGTCTGATGACATATTTCAAAAAGTGGTTGAATGCAACTTAGCAAATGAAATATGGGACAAGCTATCTGAGCTTGTGTCAGGATCAGCTGATGAAAGAAAGGACAGAAGATCTCATCTCATAACCTAGTATGAGAATTTCAAGAAGGGAGAAACTGAGTCAGTAGCTGACATGTATAACAGACTTAGTCTGATTGTCAGTGAACAAAAGACTTTGGACAAGGAGATCTCATTGACTGAACTCAATGATAAGATCCTAATGTTCTTTCCCAGCACTTGGGACTCAAGGATCTGGCCAATCAAGGATGCCAGAAGCCTAAATGAGATCACCACTGAAGCTTTATTGGGCAAGCTCAAGTCTTATGAGTTGCTCATCAAAAATATGGAGGAAGAGCAAAAGATAGCTTCTCCAGCAATAAGGAAGGAGAAGACAATTGCTTTTAAAGCTACAGAAGAACAGCCTGAAGACAAGATCACAGGCAATGAAGAGCTAATGAGCCTTCTTGCCAAAAGATTCTATAAGATGGCTAGAAGAAACTTAAGGAAAAGGTCATCTAGAGGCCATGAAAAGCCAAGGTATGACAAATCTAGTAATAAAGAGATTATTTGTTTTGGATGCAGGAAACCAGGCCACATTATGCCTAACTGTCTAGAAAATCAAAATAAGGACAAGAAAGATAAGAAAGATAGGAGAAGAGACAAAGACTCTAGGAGAAACAACTATGACAAATCCTCCTCTAGCAAGAACAAACACACCAGGAAGGGATTTGTAGCTGAAACCTGGAGTGAAACTGAAGAAGAATCAGAGGCTTCATCAAGCTCAAGTGATGATGAAGATGATGCTCAATAGAAGGAGTTCTGCATGATAGCTTTCAATGCCTCTCAACATTATTCTAATGCAGAACAAGAGTCAGAATCTGAATCTGAACATGAAGCTGAAGAAGATCAGGTAATAGATTCTTTTGATTTCAATTCAGAGGACTTTAGATTTGAATTTATGGCACTGTGTTTAGACCTGCTAAAGTCTTAGAAAGAGATTATCTCTCTCAGAAATCAATTGTCTGAACATAGAACTTTAAAATCAGATAACCTCAAACTCTCTGTGGAGTTGGAATGCTATAGGGAGGAGATAGCTTCACTGAAAAGTGAACTATCTCAGGCAAAGAAGTTTGAAGAATCCCTTAATGGGAGAAGCATCAGACTGATGGACATCACAAGCACAGTGAACTCAAGACTTAACAGTACACTGGGCTTGGGTGCTTCATCAAGCCAACCTATAGTGTTAACAACCCCAATTAGGTTTATTTCAGATAAAGGAAAGGGAGTTGTAGAGGTGGCTAGGAAAAATTCTGATTTACCTAAGAAAAACAAAGTTCAATAGAAAACGTCGAACAGAGCTCGACGATCTTCGAACAGAGCTCAGCGATCTCAAGCAGAATCGTCGAACTCAGGTCGACGATCTGTGAACTCTGAACTCTGGCAAAGTCGATCTTCGAACGGAGCTCGATGATCTGACCGAAGATCGTCGAACTCAGCTATGAGATCGTCGAACAGAGCTCAGAGCTTTGAAAATTTTTTTAAGGGTAAGTCAAACTTCAATCCTAGAGGTCCTACATCCCAATGCTTCAATCCTTATGCTGAATGGATAATACCTCGTAGGAGATATCATCCTGAAGGCTATAAGAGTCAACCAGGGATGTCTTTTCTTTAGGATTTTAAAGGCTTATCAACCTAGGCCCAAGGTAAACTAGGTCAAAAATAAATAAGTTGTTTTATGGGCAGGTGAATACCTATCCAATAATAAACTAGCAATGGTATCTGGATAGTGGGTGCTCAAAGCACATGACATGGAGCAAGGATAATCTTACATCCTTCAAAGCAAATCTTGGACCCAAAGTCATATTTGGAGACTCAAACATTGGACAAACCAAGGGATATGGTGCAGTCCAGATAGGGTCAGTCACATTCAAGAAGGTGGCTTATGTGGAAGGACTGAAGCACAACTTAATCAGCATTTGTCAACTATGTGATGAAGGCTACCAAGTGACATTCAACAAATCCTCATGCAAAATCAGATCAGAGGACAACACAACTGTGTTGACATGTAAAAGGAAAGGTAACATCTATCTTGTAGATTTTCATTCAACTAAGGTAGATATCTGCTTGTTCAATTCTGTTTGTAAACCAAATGAACTATGGCATAAGAGATTAGTACATGTAAACCTTAGAACCATTGCTAGGCTATCCAAGGACAGCCTTGTTAGAGGACTACCTTCTGGCCCCTACAAGAAGGAAGGACTCTGCAGGGCTTGTCAATTAGGCAAGAAAACTAAAAATAGTTTTAAGTCACTTTATAAGAGTGATTCACCTAGGATCTTGTATCTGTTACACATGGATCTTTTTGGACCCATTATAGTACAAAGCCTAGGAGGGAAATCTTACACTTTAGTAGTTGTAGATGACTTCTCTAGATTCACATGGGTGTTTTTCTGAGGAAGAAGTCTGATAACTTTAAGTGTTTGATGGAGTTTCTCAAATACATACAGATTGAGTTCAATACTCACATTGCCCTGATCAGAAGTGATCATGGGACAGAGTTTGATTCTCTTTTTATGCAAGAGTTCTGTCAGAGTGAAGGGATTAGGCACACTTACTCAGCTCCTAGAACTCCTCAACAAAATGGGATAGCTGAAAGGAAAAATAGAACCCTTATTGAATCTGCTACTACATTGTTGACAGATGCTCACCTTCCTCTATCCTTTTGGGCAGAGGCAGTGAACACCTCAACCTATGTGTTGAATAGAAGTTTGATACATAAGCTGAAGGGCAAGACTCCCTATGAATTACTCAAAGGGAAGAAACCTAAAGTACATTATTTCAAAAAATTTGGTTGCATTTGTTACATACACAATAATGATAAGAAATACATAGCAAAATTTCAAGCCAAAGCTGATGAAGGAGTGTTTCTGGGATACTCCATGATCAGTAAAGCTTATAGGGTGTATAACAAATCTTCTCTTAAAATTGAAGAATATATACATGTGTCTTTTGATGAAACTATTATGTCTTAGAAGGAGAAGAACACTTCTACCATAGAATCTTGGCAGGTACATTCTCTTTCAAAGAATTTGGACAGGTTTAACATAATTGAAGATGATACAACTCCTTCACCTATTCAACAAAAAGATGAAAGCAGTGAAGATGAAGAGGACACTCAACATCTTGGTGAGAACCACATTGAAGAGCTAGTTGTTGTTCCACAAGAGGAAACAACAACACAGGTTGGTGAACAATCAACACCCCTGTTGATTTAGTAACATCAAGAGATCATCCAATCTCCCAAGTGATTGGAGACATCTCCGCTGGTGTGCAAACCAGAAATCAGGTCAACCAAAATCTGATGCACACCTGCTTTCTATCTCAAATTGAGCCTCAATCCATACAAGATACAGAACAAGATCTGCACTGGATCATTGCAATGCAAGAGGAGTTACATCAATCTGAAAGGAACAATGTTTGGGATCTAGTGCCAAGGCCAAAGGATCACTCCATTGTTGGAACAAAATGGATGTTCAGGAACAAATTGGATGATCAAGGAATTATTGTAAGTAATAAGGCAAGGCTAGTTGCACAAGGATACTCACAAGAAGAAGGAATAGATTATGACCAGACCTTTGCACTAGTTGCAAGGCTAGAGACCATAAGAATATTCCTAGCTGCAGCACACAAGGGATTCAAGGTCTATCAAATGGATGTGAAGAGTGCATTTCTCAATGGAGATATCAAGGAAGAAGTTTATGTTAGACAACCCCCAGGTTTTATCTCTCCTACTCATCCTGATTATGTTTTTAAATTGCATAAAGCATTATATGGTCTCAAGCAAGCTCCTAGAGCATGGTATGAGACCTTAGCATGATTTCGTTTGAAAAATGATTTTATAAGGGGTAGAGTAGACCAAACTCTTTTCATTAGAACCCATAGGTCCAATACCCTACTAGTATAAATTTATGTAGATGACATTATCTTTGGATCTATTGATTCAAATTTGTGCAAGAGGTTTTCTAACCTAATGCATTCTTAATTTGAAATGAGTACTATAAGTGAGCTTTCCTTCTTTCTAGGATTGCAAGTCAAACATCATGTTGATGGCATATTCATTTCTCAAACCAAGTATGCAAAAGAGTTGATTAAGAAATTTGGTATGTCTGAAGCATCCTCTATGAAAACACTTATGCCTACTAATGTTGTATTAGATACTGATGACCATGGGAAACCTGTTGATCAGACAACATATAGAGCAATGATTGGTTCTTTATTGTACCTTACAGCTAGTACACCTGACATAATGTTTGCTACATGAATATGTGCTAGATTCCAAGTAATCCCTAGAGAGTAACACCTAACATTAGTAAAATGGATTCTCAGGTATGTGAAAAGTTGTCCAAATCTAGGTCTCTGGTATCCAAAAGATTCAGGATTTGAATTAACTTGATTTTCAGATGCTGATTATTCTGGATGTAGAGTAGACAGGAAAAGAACCAGTGGAACTTGTCAGTTTCTTGGTGACAGAATTGTCTCCTGGTTTTATAAGAAACAAACATCTGTATCCACATCAACTACTGAAGCTGAATACATGGCAGCAGGTAGTTGTTGCTTACAGATATTGTGGATTCAAAATCAGCTCCTAGACTATGGTTACAACTTAGATAAGTCAAAAATATTTTGTAATAATACCAGTGCTATTTCTATAGCACAAAATCTAGTCTTCCATAATAGGACAAAACATATAGAGATTAGGCATCACTTTTTAAGAGATAATGTTGATAAAAATAAAATTGAACTTCAATATATCCCAACTGATTTGCAAAGGTGAGATATTTTCACCAAACCATTGGATGAAAAGAAACACATATTCTTCCTGAATCAGTTAGGAATGTTAGATGGAGGAAGCTTAAATTAAGACCCAAGATTTTAAAATTTTAAAAATTGACCAAGACTAGGCTAAAAACTTGATTTTTCTAGTGTCTTTAGGTTATTTCTGATCTCTGAACTGCGCTCGACGTTTTTCCTAAATATTGTCGAATGGAGATCGACGTTCTTAGAAATTGTCGACCGGAGTTCAGCGTTTTCTAGATAGTGCTAGGCAATCTCTTTCCGGTCAAAGATCGTCGAACGGAGCTCGGCGCTCTCCAATATCGTCGAACGGAGATCGACGATGTTGAAGACCTTTTAGATTCCTTTAGAAGTCCAGATCGTCGAACTGAGTTCAACGATCTTTCCTTTTTGGCGTCAAACCCTGATATAAAATTCATTTTTTTTCGGTCGTCGTTCTCCTTTTGCGCATTCATACTTTCTACAGAGCATTTATATCCCTCCAAACCTCTCTGCACTTGGTCTTGTTTGTTCATTTTTGCAGGAAAAAGTTGTCGTCTCTGATGCCGTCTTAGCCGCAATGAAGTTTGACACTAGTTTTGATATAGACATGGATTCGCTTGAAGGAAGTGATCAGATATTCAAGGATATTCTAGAGCTGTTCAAGGAGCAACAGTTGGTGACTATCATGACTACAAGGATGAAGTTGGCTACAGATGAGATTAAAGAATGGGTGTACACAGCACACAATCTGGATCAAAATACTGTGGTCGGGAGTATATCAGGAACCCAGGTATCCCTTACTCCTGCACTTCTAACAGAGGTTTTCCAATTAAGTACTGGACATGATATAGTGTAATTGTCTGGAGAAGAATTTTCCACTATGTTGGATATAATGGGACATTCAGCAGCAAACCCTAACAAATTACTTAAGAAAAATCTCTCAGTGGAGTATAGGTTCTTGGCTGATGTAGTGGGATAAGTACTGTTAGCAAAACATTCTGCTCATGATACAATATCTAGGTATCAGTTTTGTTTGATGGCAGCTATAGTTGATAAGAAACATCTGAATTGGGGAGAACTCTTTTTTGATTTAATTAAGAAGAAGATTAATAAGAACTGTGTTAACTTTGGGAGGATTTTAGGCTTGTTCTTACATAACAGATGCCCCCAATTGCTTGTGTCCAATGGTATGCACATCAATGCTTCCAAGAGACTCTCTTGTTCTCTCTTTGGAAAGTGGGATAGGCAAATTGCCAATCCCAGCAGGGGTCCTACAGCTACCACCACTTACGACACAAGGACTGTTTTAGTCACTTCCCCTTAGGCAACTGCCGCCCTAGAAGAATTGCCTACTTCCTCCTCATCTCCACCATCTCCACCTCCTATTTCCTCAACCATCCCTACATCTTCCATTTCAATTTCATCCCCTATCACAATTTCTTCACCCATCACAATTTCCTCTCCCATCTCAATTCCATATCCAACCATCTCTTCACCACCACTTAGCCCCTCATCAAGAGCAATTCCATCCTCTACATTATTATCCCCCTCTTGACATTGATTTATCCCTTCACCTTTCATCATTCAATCTGTTAGATGATTCCTTTATGGATGATTCTCATTCATCACCTCTAGAGCCCCCATCATCTTCTACTTCTTACCAATAACTGCTACAAGATATTCTGGCTCAACCATCTTTCACCCCACCCATCTCCATGCCAGTGACATCCATCACCACCATTCCCATTTTACAACCATCCATACCACTACCATCAACATTAACACTCCACATTTCTGCAGCTCCACTAACACCATCAACCTCTACACCTTTCTCCTCTACCTCTACTCAAGCATCCCTTGAGCAAGTAGACATTCCTGCCCTTATTGATAAACTATATGAGATGTTAGCTCCCAGGCTAACACTCTTGCTGGATACCTCCATGGCTCCACTTCTTAAATCAATCAATGAGTTATCTGCCAGGCTTTTTTCTTTCCATCCTCCTCAAGCAATCCCTTCTTTGGGGTGCCTTGATCCAGTTTATACTGAATCCAGGCAGGGGGAGATGCCAAATGAAGAAGTGATGTTGCCTGCTCTAGAAGAAGTAGTGCCAGATCTGCCAGTGACTCCAGCCCCAGCTCCAGTTCCAGCATTCAATGTAGTTGACTTCAGGTCACTGCTTTCAAATTTTGATGCTCTCTATAGCAGATATCTTCCAGCTATAGAAGCTGAAGATCTTACTAAGGCCATTGTGCCTGTCTCTAGCTGTGATCCCAGCTTGATATTATCTTATATCAATTCTAGCAAGGCTGTGGAAATTATTACGACTGCTGATGATATGATGATGATAGAGGCTAGTGTTTCAGATCCTGCTGATATTATCGAGCCTGCTGTTGTGGATAGTGTTGTTTCTGTTGCTGCTCCTGTTGTTAGTGTTTCTATTCCTGCTATTAGTGCTGCTCCTACTGTTATTTCTGTTGTTGCTCCTGCTAGTATTGCTACTTTTTCTCTTGCTCCAGCTTCTGTTACTGCTCCTATTCTTGCTGTTGCTGCTTCATCTAAACAAACTAAACAATAGTAAGAATATATTAAAAGGATTGATGAGGTTTATGACAATCCTCAAAGCTCAGACAGTGATGATTTTAGAACTAATTCTGATGACTCCTCTGCAATCATTGCAAGGAAGAGGAAAGAAAGAAGCAAAGCATTGAAGAGAGTCCCTCCATAAAAAGTCACAAATGATAATGATATTCCCTACTACATTCTGCATGATTGTCCTATCACTGAACACTGGATGCAATTTTCTAAGAATCAATTGATGGCTATAAAGAAGAGGAGGAAGTATGACAATGGCACATCTCATCATAATCCTCCTCCTCCTCCTCCCTCTCAAGATGCAGGATCTGGTGGAAGTTCAGCACAACAAACCTCTCATGCTACAACTCAAAGTTCCTCTCAGGTTCAAGATAGATCACAATCCAGAGGATATCAACAAAGAGGCTACCAGTCCAGAAGAGGCCAATATAGAGGAAATCAAAGAGGATAAAGAGTATATTCAAGAGGACAATCCAGATAGCATCCTTATTAAAGGGAAGGACAAGGCCCAATTGATTCAACTTCTGGTCCATTCCCATATAAACTCAAAGAAATTGTTCCCTCAAGAGCTCCTCCTACTGATACTATCAATAGATATGAACCTCATGTTCCCCATAAAGATCCAGAGAACAATCCTATCTCTTGGACATCAAGAATGAAAGAATTAGCTGCTTTAGACTAGATAAAGAAAGTAAGAGAATAAGGAAAAGATACTTCAAATATTACCACATTATCTGAACAGAGAAAGAAAGAGCTTGAGAGATATTCTTCTAGAAAATTCTTTGACCCAGAAAGTTACATGAGGTTGCACCTAGAGGCAGTTGTCCCCAGACCCAAATCTCAAACCTCCCTAGGTGCTGCTGATGACAGAAGATCTGAGAAAGAAGCTGAAAATCCCAAGAAAGAAATTTTATTCAAAAAGGGCAAGGAAAAGGAATAATTATGTAAGCTGAACAGTTTTTCTCTCTCTCTGACAATCTGCTAAAATCATTCAATTACTTCTACATTGCTACATTTCATTATTCTGCAATATTGTTTTTGCTTTAATTTCTTCTTGTATGCTTTTTAATTCTTCTGTCATGTAAATAGTAATCCTAACCCAAATATGGGGAGATTGTTGGAACACCCTATTACTGATTTGGGTAAGGATCACTATGTCCTTAAGAATGTGTCTTGACCTCATTGTATAGATTTAAAGGTCAAACTAGAATAGGTCTAAGGCTTAGAACTTAGGTTTGAAAGCTGCCCCCAAGGCCTCATAGATCAGATTACAAGTGCAGAAAGACTGAGGCAATTATCGTCGAGCTCAGGTCGACGAGGCGTTGAACTCAGTTTGACTATCTCTGAGCTCAGTTCAACGAGTTGTTGAACTCGGTTCAGCAATCTTCGAGCTCAGATCGACATTTCTATCTCTAGCCAAAATCAAGATCTCTGAGCTCAGATCGACGATAGTCGAGCTCAGATCGATGATTTCTGTTTCAAGTCAAGTTCTAGTCTCTGAGCTCAGGTTGACGGTAGTTGAGCTCAGATCGACGATTTTCTTGAGAGATCGATGATTTTAGGATTTCAAATTTAGTCAGTTATGTAACTCAAACTTCTTCATATCCAGCATTTAATGCATAGGATTTTGTAGCCATTTCAATTAATCTGGAGCAAGTTTCAAGGAGACTAAAAGGAGAATGTTTCTTAGGACTTTCCTCCAAAGACAGTTATCAATTAAGGAAGTCATTTATGACTGGACAACGGCTATCTAGAAGATATGATTTCAATATATCTTTTCAGACAATAGAGACAGAGAAGACAATAATAGAACAACAACACAACAACAAGAACAACAAGAGAAAAACTAAGAACAATATCTGAGATCTGTGAGACACACACAAGAACTACAGGATTATAGTATCTCATCTCAGATTCAAGTGTTCAAGGCTTCATCAATCAAGACTCTAGACACAACAATTCTGAAGGCCTATCACCCTGTGCAAAGCTTCTTCTCCTAAACAACTGTAAATCTCAAGGGGAGCTTTGACATTATCAATCCATTAGTCTTCTCTTTGACTGCTGATAGAGAAGAATAACTTCACCTCCTTTTCTTTTCTTTTGCTGTAAAAGGGTTACTCAAAACTCCCTTCAAAAGTTTTGTGTTTGGTTTCTGAGACCTTGTCAAAACACAGTGGTGGCAAGACACCTGATCAAAAAATTTGTTTTGGTTTTTGAGCACCTTGTCAAAAGCTTATTGGTGCCCAGGACACCTGATCAACTATTCCTGCAGTAGATTCCTACATAGGGTGGTAGAAGAGTGGATATACCCAGGTTGATTGGGGAACCACTATAGATCCTTGTGTCTTCTGGTTGCCTGTGTTTTATTTGCTGTGTGCTGTGAATTAGTTTCTTGCTTAGTTTTATTTACTGCAAGCACTATACACATATACATAAATTAAGTCTTACACTACCAATTAATTATTAATTTTTAAATTGCAAAATTATTTTAACATACTCTATTCACCCCCCTCTAGAGTAAAGGTAGATCTTACCCTCACTTTCATATCCCAATAAAGAGTCTACACCTGAGTCAACACCTTGGATTATATAATGAGAAATTACATTGTATGATCCTGTGTTTGATGACCCATTGTAGACTGATATTGGTCTACATTTAGCAACCAAAACATGCAAACACACAGCTAGATAGGAAATCAAATACAAACTAATTGATCTTTGTTTAAGAGTGACTTCATACAAATTTAGGTCATTGTTGATATAATACCTAACAATCTGCCCCAATTTGTAGAAGTCAGAACCCTCTACACTAAGGTGAATTATACCAAAATAGAAAAAACTAAGGAATGAAAAGTAAACACAAAAATAAAATGCAAGATGCTAATAAACAATGAAGTGATTATCAATACTAAGCATTATATAATTGGCACAGTTTATAGATTTCATTTCTACAAAAATTCAATCATCATTCTCAAAAACATATGTTCTTTCCTATCTCTGATGTTGTTGTTGTTGTTGCTAATGTTGTCTGTCCAACTTCTCTTATTGTCTCCTCTAGTAGCTGTAGGGCTTAGGATAATATCTTGGAGGTCTTAGAGGAGTATTGGGATTGTTCCTCCCATATTCCCTGTCATAGTTTCTCCTCTTGGTCATTGATTTCTCATATGAATCCCATTTAAAGGAGCTGTAATGAAGGTTCCTGCTTTCATTATAATCCATAACCAGATTCAGAGTGTCAAGTATCAATGATTTAGAAGTTGGACTCCAAATCTCATCAAATTCCTAAGCTCTCCTTATCTCTGAATCTTGATTAGGAAGAGATCTACTGGCAGAGGGACCTTCTCCATACTTCCTTCTTTTAGGAATCTGAATTTCTAATAAGTCTTCAGGAATGTCATATTCCCATACTTGAGAGTATGAAGCTGGAGGGGGATCTTGACTTTCAGGCCTAGGAAAGAAAGTAGGCATTTGAGTAGGCATAGAAGCAGCTGCCCTTCTGCAAGGGGGTTCAGATGGTAAGGAATAACACTAGAATAAGCCTGGAAGTCTGGGAATATTTGATTGTGCATCCAGACAGCAGTGTCGTAGGTATGGAATTTAACAGACTGTATCTGGGCTAATACATCTTTTTTAATTTCAATCATCTTCTCAGACCATGAATTCTTAACATCAGTGTTAAGCTTCCGTACATCAGTGTTAAACTATTCAACTTGTTCTTTCACTAGTCCCTCCCCATTTATGATTTCTACACATAGCTTTTCTATAGTCATCCTTGAATATGCCCACCTCTTCACATATCTTCATGACATGCTATTGGGCTTTTTTTCTAATTGAATTTGATTATTAGCCAGTGTGACAGATTAATCCATGACCAGACAAACACTAGTGATAGTGTGGTCTATAGCTTTGCCACCAAGCTGGAAGAGATGCTTTATTCTATCAATGTTATGATGTATCTCAGCAAACACTCTGCTCATTTCTGTTTCAAGTGCAGAGACTATATCTTGAACTATTTTCAGAGACTCATCAAAGTATTTTCTCTGATCAAGTAGCATCTGTTCAATTTTTCCAAGAATATCTGAGGGAGAGCAGTAGCAGTAATAGTAGGAGGTGGAGGAGGTACAGACCATGGAACAATTTCTTCAATAACTACTAAGCTTTGAGCTCTGGTAGTAAGAATCACAAAATCTCCTTCTTCATTAGTGAAGGTGGGAAGAGAGAAGTCCAATCTCCTCAAAGGAGCTTCAGACGTCCACTCTTTTGCTTTGGCATTGCCATACGAGGAAGTCAGTGACATGTCAAAAGAGATGGAATTTCCGACCAAGCAGTTCACGGGAATTTAGACCGAAACCATGTCAGTGAAAGATTTCTCTTTTTTGAGTTATAGGAACAGAGCGAAGGGCAAGCAGCTGAACCCATTTCCCTAATAGAATAGAATGGAACCTTTTGAAAGGATTCCTTGGACTGGTTAGACCTGGCCCAAAGCCTTGCTCAAAGGGTAAGCTCGGGAGATGTCGAATCATTCCTATCTCTCTTCTCTTTCGAGGCCCTCTGCCTTTAGCTTTGTTCCAGGAATCTATGTCTTCCCCGTCGAACCCTATGAAGTGAAACTACGATCCTAGTTAGCCGAGTAGTTGCATTCCTTTCAAGAAAGCTTTCAAAAATCCGTTGTGAACTTCTAAAATTCATTGATCACATTGTTAGGAAGCATAGTTGTTTGCATGAGATAGCTAGGCATAGCACTCAACACAGAATTGAGTTGGGTCACCCTACCCGCCATGGATGGACAGATGCTTGTTAGCCCAAGAATTGAAACGAGCCTGCGTATTACTCAAGAGTGTCCCATAGGTGTTTTTAGTCACTCGACCATTGATCATGGGAGCGCCTAAATCCTTACCAAGAATCCCACATTGTGAACTGAGAACAGGCTGCAGGCTCTGGAGATGGTTTATCCTTATCTGAAAGTAGAATGGTCTCTGGTTGGTCTTGCTCAGCAGCTGGAGAATGATCAGTGCGAGACTATGGGGATTGTACAGGGTATGGAGATAATGCTGGTGATGGAGATGGTGATGGTGCTGGTGTTGCTTCCTTGAATGTCTCTTTAGTTGTTTCTTTCTAGAGTGGAGGCAGAGGCTCATCTGACCTAAGGTCCTCAATCATCTTGTTTATATCTTCAAAAGTAGAAAGTATTGTTTCTTGAACTTGAGAACCATATAGAATGTCCTCTGGAGTGGATGGGGCGATAGAGGTATCTGGTGGTGGAGTGGAAACTCTGTATTACTGTTCTGAATGAGCAGGAGGAGAGGGTACCTTCTCTTGCTGAACCAAGGAGATAGGCTCCCCCTCAATTGCTGCACAAAAAGTGCCAGCAACATTATGGAGAGAGGGAGATGTAGTCCTTTCCTCAGAAGCAGAAATCTCTTTAGAAGTAAGATGCTCATGAGCTCTAGTATCCTGGACTGGGTTTTGCAACTTCAGCTCCCATCTCTAGATGGAGGAAATGGAGACTTTCTTCATGTGATGGAGAATTCTTCCTTTGGACAGATCAAAAACTTGTGGATCAATCTCATGCAACATCAATGAGATTATCCTTGCTTAGCTTGGTGCTTAATTGTCTCCCTTATCTTATCCAAGATCATCATCCAAAAATGGAATTTCTTCCTTGCAATGATGGCTTTCATCATGTAGAATATGTCATTTGAAATGAAACTTATGGAGGCAGATTTGCATAGAAGAATCTTTCCCAGAATGTCAACTAGAAGTTTTCTTTCAGCATTTAGGTCTTGTCGACGAATGCTATTGGAATCCACTTATAGTCCACAGAAATTACAAGCCCTGACATAATCTTCATGATCTACTTCATCCTCTTCATCCACTACATGTATTTTTAGAAATTGTGAAACAGTAGTCTTGGTGAGTTTAATCATAATGCCCTTTACCTTGGACTTAAGAATTTTTCCATTTCTCTTGACTTTAATGTTCTTGAAGACTCTTCAACTTCTGGAAATAAAATTCTGCACGGTTCCTGGAGAACAAAACTCAAACCAAATTTATCGAGAAGAATTAGAAGATTTTTGAAGTCATCTGAGAGCTTTGCGATTCTGTCAACTACCAATTCACTGCCCACCCCTATCTTCGACATCAGCACCATTATATTCATTGAACGGTTAAAGATTGATCGGAAATTTAAGAAGATGGCGGCGTGCTCTATAGAAGCGATGGAAGGCGAAGAGTCTTTCGAGAGGAAAGGATGGAACTCGAGTAGATTTTGAAATCCGAAAATTAACCCTTTTTGATTGAGCCTCGATTTCTGAACTTTGTGAATATCCCATCTTGTCTATCCTTCTATGTTGATCATACCAAGCTCAGTTTTGAAGAAACTGAACTTGGTCTCGTCCAGCAGCTTCGTGAAAATGTCTGCAATCTGCTTGTCTGTTGGAACATACTGCAGATCTATGTCCCCATGCTCCACATGCACCCGGATGAAATGGTATCTCAACTCTATGTGCTTTGTCTGGTTGTGTGAGATGGGGTTGTTTGTCATTGCTATTGCACTGGATGAGTCACAAAGTAGAGGGAATTTTTTTGACCTTCATGTTGTAATCTTCCATAAGATTCTTGATCCAAAGCAATTGTGCACAACAATTGCTGGCAGAAATATATTCTGACTCGGCCATTGAGATTGCGACACAATTCTGCTTTTTATTGCTCCATGAAATGAGTCTCCTCCCTAGTAATTGACAAGTCCCGGAAGTGCTCTTTCTGTCATCTTTACTACCTGCAAAGTCAGCATCTAAAAAACCAATTAGCTCGAAGTCAGTACTTCTTGGTTACCATAAGCCAAGATTCGGTGTACCTTTAAGGAATCTCAAAATCCGCTTTGCAACAGCATAGTGAGATTCCTTACAGTTCACTTGGAATCTAGCAAAGACATATGTAGAGAACATTATGTTATGTCTACTAGCAGTAAGGTAGAGAAAGGATCCAATTATGGTTCTGTACTTGGTTTCATTAAAAGGTTTCCCTTTCTCATCCTTGTCCAGAGACCTAGCTGAACCATTCTGAGTCCTCATAGAGGTTGCATTCTCCATTCCGAATTTCTTAATCGACTCCTTGGTGAATTTAGTATACGAGATGAAAATTCCATCTTCAGATTGTTTTACCTGAAGTCCTAAGAAATACTTCAGCTCACCCATACTGCTCATTTAAAACTTCCCTTGTATAAGTTTAGAAAACTTCTTGCAGAGGTTATCGTCTGTAGAGCCAAAAATAATATCATCGACATAGATTTGCACTAGCAAAATCTTGCCTTTAATTTCCTGAAGAAATAATGTCTTATTTATCTTTCCCCTTGTGAACTTTTTCTCAAGAAGAAAGGTAGACATCGTCTCATACCAAGCTCGAGGAGCTTGTTTCAAAAAATATAGGGCTTTTGATAAGAGATAAACGTAATCAGGAAAGTTAGAATCAACGAAACCTATGGGTTGTTCCACATTCACCTCTTCCTTTAGGTCACCATTAAGGAAGGTGGACTTCACTTCCATTTGTTAGACGGTGAATCCCTTAAGTGCATCATATACTAGGAACAACCTGATTGCCTCCAGCCTTGCTACTGGAGTATATATTTGGTCGAACTCAATTCCTTCTTCCTGCCTGTATCCTTTGGCGATGAGTTTGGCCTTGTTCTTTATGATCATACCATCCTCGTCCAACTTGTTCCTGTAGACCCACTTTGTTCTGATGAAATTCTTGTCTTTGGGTCTTGGAACAAGTTTCCATACTTTGCAGCGCTTGAACTGATTCAACTCTTCTTCCATGGCCATAAACAATGATGTGTCCTAGTTTGCTTCCTCAAACTTCTTTGGTACAACCTGTGAGAAAAAACTTAAAAATAAATTCTTGTTAGCTATACCTCTACGAGTTCTGACACCATCTCGTGGATCTCCTTTGTTCTGATCAATGGTATGATCCTTCAGATGTCTGAGCTCCAGAGTCTTTGCATCCGGAGTGTCTTCAATCACAGGAGTGACAGAATCATCTTGGTGGATTTCTTCAACTTGATCATCAAACTCTCCAAAAGGGGTTGGAGTGGTGATTATGATGAACTTTTCACCTTTTTCTTCCATTGGCTCACTCAAGTTGAGTTATTTCATTTTTGAACCGGCATCTTCAACAAACACACTAGAAGAGCCGCTTTGAAGCAAGCTCGTCTCATCAAATACAACATGTATAGATTCTTCAACCACCAGGGTTTTCTTATTAAATACCCTATATGCCTTACTATTGCTACTATAACCTACAAAAATACCTTCAAAACTCTTTTCACTAAATTTAGTAATATGATACTTCCCATTGTTAAGAACGAAGCATTTGCAGTTAAAAATTCTAAAATATAAGACAGTCGGCTTTCTGCCCTTTAGAAGTTCATAAGGCATCTTATTGTGGTTCTTATTGATGAGTGCAAAATTTTGCACGTGGCATGCAGTATTGACGACTTCAGCCCAAAAGTATTCCGGTAGTGAAGCATCACTCAATATAGTCCTGCAGGACTCTATGAGCGTTCTATTCCTTCTCTCAGCTACTCCATTTTATTACGGAGTTCGAGGAGAGGAAAACTCATGAAAGATACCTAGGCTTTCACAAAATTTTATAATGGCCCTAGACTTGAATTCAGTTATATTATCACTTCTAATTTTGACTGTGAAACAGTTGTATTCATTCTGGACTTGCTTAACAAAATTTGTATAGATATCGAAGGTATATGACTTGTGTTTTAGAAAGAACATCCACGCAAAGCGCGAGTAATCATCAAAGAAAACCAACGTATAATCCTTACCTTTTAATCTTCTAACTTGTAGTGGACCGAACAAGTCCATATGAAGTAGGTGTAAACACCTATTAGAGTCTTTGCCTATAATGCTTTTAAAAATAGTCCTTGTTTGCTTGCCTTTTACGCATGCGTAACAAGGTCTATCCTTAGCGCACTTAACATTCGGGGCATCACGTACTAATTTCAAATAAAATAATTTATTTATGGTTTTGAAGTAAATATATGGTAATCTCTTGTGTCATTGGTCACCAAGAGACACACTATCTTTTGCCAAAAGACACACTAGTATAAAAGAGTCTATACAAATAAAATCTAAACAAAATATATTTCTACTATGAGTGCCTGATAAAATCATTTCCAAATTGTCAACAGACTTTATCAAACACTTGTAAGCAAGAATTTCAACTATGAATCCTTTATCGCATAGTTGGCTTATGCTTATGAGATTGTGTTCCAATCCTTCAACATAAGCCACATCCAAAAAAGATACACTACCGTTAGTAATCATACCATAGACTTTCGTAATTCCTCGTTCAGAACCTCCAAAGATAACCTTTGGTCCGTTCACAACTGATGAGTAATTCTAAAGTATGCTTCTAGTCCCGGTCATGTGCCGAGAACATCCACTGTCCAAGTACCAGATTGGAGTTTTGGTGGTCTTTGGACATACCTGTAGTCAAAAATCAATTTCCCTTAGGAACCCAAACTTGTTTGGGTCCTTGGTCTCTAGTTACCTTGCTCCCCCTACATGAATTAATAATGTGAGCGGTCTTTCTCACATTGTTAACCTGTGGGGTAACATGGTTTCTGGAATTAAACCAGCAATTGATCGCAAAGTGACCAATTCGACAACATCACCAATAGTCGAACCTATTGTATCTCTGTCTAATTCTCTCCTGCTTGATCTTTAGAGATATAGGTCTAGCAGGGCTGCAGTTTTGGAGGTGGAAGCTTCATGGTGAAGGCATTCACAAGGCTTCTTCTCCTTCATAGGCTTTTCAATAATAGGCTTAACTTTTGGAGGCTTCCTGATGTTATGACCATGATTAAAAGGGCCAAGGCTCTGAAGAGTGATCTCTTCATAAGGTGCCTTAAAGACACTTTCAGCAAAATTTAGAGGTCGAGTCCATCCTTGGTATCTCGACTTGGGCTCTACATAAGTAGGCCTAGTGAAGTGACCGTAGGAGGAGTCAAGATCAAACTTATTAGTAGGAAAAACTACTTTATTGAATATATTCTAATCTTGTGGAGCTTTCCCTTTCTCCTTAGCTAAGGCCTTCTTGGTCGCCTTATTCTTTCGTTGAGCCTTATTTTTCCTAGAGGATTTACTAAGAGCCTCAACATGGCCTAAGCCAGCACCCTTAGTCTAAGCTGAGAAATCAGCAACTAATGGAAGGACAGTCTTGGGCTTTAAGAAGCTTTATACAAGCTTCTTTTAAGCATCAAGTTGCTCTTCCAATCCCTTGATGACTTCTTCTTTCAGATCGAGTTTCTTGAGAGCCTTATTATATCAACTGCAGTACCTAGTTCTTCTTTGAGTGAGTCCATCTTAATGACTTCCTTTTTCAGAGAGCTATATATGGCCTTTAGAGACTTAATCTCCTTGGCCTGAGTTTTCACGACCGTTTGATATTTGTCATAGGCCTTGATCAACTCCTTGTACTGGGCCATTAGTTCAGACTCATCATCAGAGGAGCTGTCCTCATGACCATGATAAGAAACATCAGATTTCGAGAGAAGTGTATGATAGTTTACCTTCCAAGTGAACTGGGGCTCTTCTTCTTCGTTAGTATGAGCTATGATCCCAAAGTAGGCTTCCTCCTCTTCACTTGACTCAGATGAGTCAGTATCACTGAGGGTTTTTCCCTTTTTGTCTACAAGGCTTCTTTCTATCTTCTTCTTAGTGTAAGAAGATTTCTTCTCCTCTCTTTTGCCACCCTCCTTCTTCTTATAAGGGCAATCAGCAATTACATGACCTGGCTTATTACAATAGTAACAAATTATGTTAGTAGAAATGTGTTTGTTCAGTTTAGAATTTTACCTGTCATGGCTACTTGAGCCCTTCTGTCATCAATCACCATCATGTCGTGATATTCTATATGAGGCATACTTGCCTCTCCATTTTTTTCTTGTTCAAGAATTTCTTGAATAGTCTTGAGAGCAGCGAGAACTCTCCTTCAGATAGCTCTGAGCCTGAAGTGCTTGGCTCAGATGATTCTTCTTCACTCTCTACCTGAGCTGGGACAGGTGAAGCAGCTTTACCCTTCCTTGAACTATCTTCCTTCAAAGCAACAGACTTCTCCTTGGAAGAGAATCGACTTTTCTCTTCTTCAGCTTTTCTGGAATTAATTTGAAGTTCATAGGACATCATCTTACCGAAGAGATTTTGAGGATTAGTCTCAGCTTACTTGCCAAATTCCCGGATGACACGGACTTTGTTGTCCCATTCCTTCGTAAGGGACCTCAGAAACTTGTAATTCAGCTCTCCATTTGTGAAGACCCGACCATATACTCTTAGGACGTTTACTATCTTGAAAAAGTTCTCAAAAGTGTCAGCAATGGTGTCTTTGGGTCATTGTTGGAAGGCTTCATACTTCTGATTAAGAAGGGATCTTCTGTCATCCCTTACTTCTTCTGTTCTTCCATCAAGATTATCAGAGACTGCCACATCTCTTTAGCAGATTGGCAGTGAATCAAATTCTACAACATTGAGTCATCGATTGCATTTGCTATAATATTTTTGGCTTTCTTGTCCGCGGAGACAAGTGCAATCTCATCTTTGTCCAGGTCCATCAACTTCTTAGGAAAATGCTTTGTAGCATCTATAGTGGAGACAGTAATGGGAACATAAGGACCTTCTTCAACAATCATGAAGATCCTTGGATCCACAGCTTCCATAAAGAATCTTATCCTTTCTTTCCACATCACAAAATTATTATTTGTGCACAAAGGAAGCTTGGCAAAATCCTTGGCTCTGTCCATGCTTGAACAACTCAAAAAGACAACTTGGGGCAGATCTGATCGAGGTGTTAACCTTTTAGTGATCAACCTCCCTCTGATACAAATTGAAACATAGTTCAAGTTGTCTACTTAAATCACCTAGAGGGGGTGAATAGGTGAATCGTGCGTATTTTTGTGGAATAAAAACTTTACAGATCTAGAGCATAAGAAAACAACAAGCATTCACAGAGAACACCAAGAATTATAGTGGTTCCCCAATCTTGGGTACGTCCACTCTCCACTCACCGATCTAGCAATACGCTAGACTTGGTAACTCCACTAATCTCGGATCAAAATAATCCAACCACTCGGAACAACGTTCCTACAATCTCGATCCAAAACAGATCTACACTCGGAAGAAGAAACCTTCCTACAACTCGGAGAACGAATATCCTACACTTGGAGAATAATCTCCTACAAGATTTAAAAGAGATTTTATAATATTAATTGAAATATTCTCAGATCTGAAATTCTTCCCTAGTTCTTCTGTCTTGGAGTTGCGGCTCTTTCAGAATATAAAGAAGAAGACTAAGATAGATCTTGTTCTTAGAAGCTCTGACTCACATGATCAAGGAGTTGATGGAGAAAGATTTATCTCTTGATCTGTGAATCTTTGGATCGAAAGCTGCCTTTAGAAATCGTGAAAGCTTGTGGCGACTTTCTGTAGAAGACGATAAAAACTATCGGCCGATCCAGAACTTTGATAATCCACGCTTAGAGTTTGTCATAATGAAATGACCTTTTATAGGATCTCTCTAACGATAATAATCGTCATAAATGAGGGCCACGTGGAACAGTCACGTCACGACATTCAAAAATTAGATCTGACAAGACTTAAGAATTTTTTGAAAATTTAATCTTTATTTCTCGAGTGAAGTATAAATTACTCGAGTACTAAAGCTGGTTCTTGAGTGTTGTACTTAGATTACTCGAGAAGAGGCAATGTAGGAAAATTCTGAATGTTGAAGTAAATCACTCGATTAGGTAATGGATTACTCGAGTGCTATACTTACTTCTCGAGAGATAGACTAAACTTCTCGAGAGCTTGGACTTAAGAAAAATTCTGGATAACAATATGATCACTCGATTGCTGAAGCTGAACAACTCGCTTGCTAAACTTACTTCTTGAGAGCTATATTTACTTCTCGAGAAGTAGACTGAGCTTCAGGAGAGCTAAGTTCTGTTACTCGACTGAATCAATTCAACTACTCGAGTACTCATGTAGATAACTCGAGTATGACTTAGAAAAAAAAAATCCTGAGAGAAAAACATAAAAAACTCGAGAAAGAGAGCAAGTCTACTCGAGTGCTATACTTGACTTCTCGAGTACTTAACATAAACTACTCGAGAGCCATATCCATACTCGAGATATAGAACAGTCAAACTCGAGTGCTTCCAAGTCTTCTACTTGAGTACTAAAAGGACTTCTCGAGTAAAATACTTAGAATTTTCTCAACTTTATAAATTTTGCTTATCCAAATCAATCAACATCAAGTCTTCACCCATTAGTTCATGTGCTTGAAAATAAAGTGTATCCCAATAGAGTGGCTACACACGAGTCAACACCATTGATCACACAATGAGGAATTATATTGTATGATCCTGTGTTTGATGACCCATTGTAGACTGACTTTGGTCTACACATAGCAACAAAAACCTGCAAACACACAACTATATAGGAAATCAAATACAAACTAATTCAACTTAGTTCAAGGGTGACTTCATATAAATCTAGGTCATTATGGATACAATACCCAACAGGGATCACCCTCGATCTCAATTGATTGGGGACATATCAGCTGGTGTTCAAACAATGCATCAATTGAACCAAGATCAGATACATGCTTGTTTTATTTCTTAGATTGAACCTCAATCCATAAAAGATGAAGAACAAGATCCCCACAAGATCATTGCAATGTAAGAGGAACCCAATTAATTTGAGAGATGTAGAGTTTGGGATTTAGTTCCAAGACCCAAAGACAATCCAGTCATTGAACCAAGTGGGTCTTCAGGAATAAGTTGGATGCTCAAGGAATCATCATAAGGAATAAAGCAAGGCTGGGATCTAAAGGTTATTCACATGTGGCAGGCATAGACTATGACAAGACATTTGCTCCTGTTATAAGATTAGGGTCTATTAGGATCTTTCTAGCTTTTGTAGCATTCAAGGGATTCAAGGTATATCAGATGGATGTCAAAAGTGCTTTTCTAAATGGAGAGCTCAATGAAGAAGTTTTTGTGGAACAACCACCAGGTTTTATCTCTCCAACTCATCCTAACTATGTTTTTAGATTTAATAAAGCCATTTATGGTCTTAAACAAGCTACAAGAGCTTGGTATGAAACTCTTGCAAGTTTTCTTTTAGAGCATAAGTTTAGTAAGGGCATAGTAGATTAGACCTTATTTGTTAGACATCATAAATCTAAGGTTATTCTAGTACAAATATATGTAAATGACATAATATTTGGCTCTACAGATTCCAAACTAGTCTAAAGGTTTTCTGACCTAATGCATTCTAAGTTTGAAATGAGCAGTATGGGTGAATTATACTACTTCCTTAGTTTACAAGTGAAGCAGACTCTTGATGGTATTTTTATATCCCAGTCTAAATATACTAAAGAGCTTATCAAAAGATTTGGGATGTCATATGCCTTAGCCATGAAAACACTCATGCCCTCTAAAGCTGTAGTTGATAATGATGAATAGGGTAAGCCTGTTGATCAGAAAATATATAGGTCTATTGTTTGGTCCCTATTATATTTGACAGCCAGTAGACCAGACATAATGTTTGCTACCTGTATTTATGCTAGGTTCCAAGTAAGTCCCAAAGAATCTCATCTAATTTTATTACAAAGGATTTTGAGATATATAAAGGGTTGCTCTAATATAGATCTCTGGTATCCTATAGAGTCAGGATTTGAATTAACTAGATTTAGAGATGCTGACTATGCTGGATGTAGAGTTGATAAGAAAAGCACATCAGGAACCTGTCAGTTTCTTGGTGATAGGCTCGTGTCATGGTTTTTCAAAAAACAAACATTTGTTTCTACTTCAACTACTGAACCTAAATATATTTCATCAGGTAGTTATTGTTCATAGATTTTGTGGATTCAAAATCAGCTCCTGATTTATCGATATAACTTAAATAATTCAACTATTTTATATGATAATACTAGTGCAATATCCATTGCACAGAATCCAGTCCTACATAGTAGGACCAAGCATATAGAGATTAGACATCATTTCCTTAGAGATAATGTAGACAAAAATAAAATTAATCATGTTTTCATTTCTACTGATTTACAAAGGGCAGATATTTTCACTAAACCCTTAGATGAAAAGAAACATCTTTTCTTTTTAAATCAGTTATGCATGATTAATGAAGAATCATTAATTTGATTTTTGTCCGTGCTCGATGAATTGTCCCCCTTTCATCGAACGGAGATCGACGAACTGTGAGCCATTCGGGAAGTTTTCGTCTAACGAAGATCGACGAACTTTCTTTAAGAAACTTTTCGTCGAACGGAGATCGAAGGATTGGTTTCAAGTATGTTTTGTCGAACGGAGCTCAACGAAATATATTTCTTACGCAAATCTTTCGTCGAACGGAGATCGACGAAACTCATTTCTTTTCAGGTTTTCTCGTCGAACAAGAGTTCGATGTCTTATTTTCGTCGGACAGAGTTCGTCTTTTCTACTTCTGTAAACCTATAACTAGATTTTCATCGAGCTCCATCCCGCGCTTTTCAATTTCCCTTGCACTTGATCTCTTCTATTTTTGCAGGGAATGGTGATTTCTCCAACAACTCTTACGGCGATGAAGTTTGATGCAGGCTTCGACATTGGCATAGACTCATTTCAACTTTCTGATCAAATCGTCCAAAAAATTCTGAAACTATTCGAAGATCAAAATTTGAAGAAGTTTATGACAATAAGACTGAAACTTCCAGTTACTTAAATTAAAGAGTGGGTACACACTACAATGTTTGCTGATCAGACAACAATCACTGGAACAATCTCTGGCAATCAAGTTTCTCTAACACATGATAGTTTATCTGAAGTTTTTTGATTTATTAATGGTGAAGATGACTTGGAAATTTCAAGCACTGAGTTTACTGAAATGCTAGATAAAATGGGTCATAATAAAGGAAACCCTAAACATCTTGTAAAGAAAAATCTTTCTTTTTGGCTGATATTGTTGGAAAAGTCATATTGGGAAAACACTCTGCCCATGAAAATGTAACTAGGCACCAGTTCTTGGTGATGTGTGCCTTAGTTAATCAGAAATTTGTTTATTGGGGCTTGATTTTGTTTGAATAAATTAAGAAGAAAATCAAAAAGAAGGATGTTGGTTATGGAAGGGTTCTGGGCATTTTCCTGCAAGCAAAGTGCCCTGAACTCCTGGTCTCCTAGACTATCCACATAAATGCATCCATGAGGCTGACATATGCCTTATTTGGAAGATGGGAGAGGGTCATCCCTAAGCCTTCCACGGCTACTTCTTCCAGAATAGCTTTTGAAGACACAATGACTGCTCCAACAACTCACCAAACCCCAGGAGAAGTTTCTGCTCCATCTCATTATTCTCCTCCTCCATCTCTCCACGATTCTCCTAGGTAGTCATTGTAATGCTCCGAAACTCAAAAGAGTGACGGGTGGTGTTTTGAGCCAAATCTGGGATTTGGTAGAGGTGACATGGCCTAGGACACGGGCGTGTCCCAGGGCGTATCGTGCACGGGTTCGGCAATGGTCGCGTGGTCGACAAAGTTGCAGTCAATGGTCGTCGGAGCTATGAACACTGCCTGGGACACGAGCGTGTCCCAGGGCGTGTCAGCCACTTAAAGCTTTCCACTCAACGATCGTTGAGTGAGGGCACACGGCCTGACACACAGGCATGTAAGTGGCCCTGTGCTACTCGGGAAGTTTGCGAGTTTATGCTGAGGGAGCTACACGTCCTGGGACACGGGCGTGTCCCAGGGCATGTCTAGCACACGGCATATGACATGGCGTGTCACATGGTCGTGTCATGCTCTTGGCGTTTTGGTCCTGTGTCGGTGGAGGAACACGCCCAGATATACAGGCGTATACTGGTTTACACGGGCGTGTCAAGCCTGACACGGACATGTCGAGTGCCCGTGTTCTTTTCAGGACGCGACAATTTTGGTGTCGATTGAGTCACACGGCCTTGGACATGGGTGTGTCGCAAGCCGTGTTCGGCCTAGGAAGTTCATTTTAAGTGCGAATCGTGGCCGTCCGTTTCCTTATTTTGGGATCCAACGGTTCAGGGCTGTTCTTGCTGAGTTATACCCGGGAATAGGGCTTTGAAACCCTCATTTCTTTTGGGTTCACTCTCTTACTAACTTCTAGAGAGAAGGGAGAGCAAGGAGTAAGAAGGAAGAGAGATCAGGTCGCTGGAGGAGATTTGTAGCGCCAAATCACATACCGAGCCCAGATCTACGGAGGCAAGATCATCGCAATGCTTTTCATCCGCATAGTTTTCCATGGCACCGAGGAGAAACAATAGGGTAACGATTCTCATCTTGAGTATGTGAAGCTCTTCTTCCTTTGTATAGGAAAACCCTCTCACGCGAGTGTGCGGTGAGTTTGTAGTGTTCCTTGGGGTAGATATGTAAAGTCCCCCTTGTTTAGAGTCTGAAATCGAAACAGACATAGGCATGGTGTGTGAAGCCTACCCAGACAAGTTGGTCTGGATCGGTGATGTTGCATTGCATGAGTAGCCGGAGAAGACTCCATACCTTTGATTGTTTTCAGGTTTCTACGAGGTAGATTGCAGCAGGGATCCTTGGGGATTAACCCCAAGGCGCACATAGAAAACTTGGCGGAAACGCATTTCTGCCATCTTGGTAGCTTGGGAGCCAACCTCGAACATAACGGGGTTATGTGCTTGTGTGAACAAATTTGGGATCCGGGAGAAGCTTGGCCTGCGCATACGTCTTAAAGTGACTAGGCGGTATGAGCAACGGGCAAGTGGAAACGGACCCGGGCTATGTGGTTTGGTGATAGATACCTGAAAAAGGGACTGGCCATTGGCATAGTCGTGCGAGTCTTAGGCTTAGACCGGAAAGAATAAAAATGCTCACGAGATTTGACGTACAAGGGATGGTGGTGAGACCGTGGTTATGATCGGGTTCACCGAGTTAGTGCCCTAAGAGCACGGGGTGTGTGGTCATGTGAGCCTGCACCTGTGATGATGTGCTTATTCACTATATTACTTGCTATGCTAACAAGTGTTGGGAAGAAGCTTTGCCGCCCCGAGTTTGGGGGGGAATCGTTATAATTTGGTCAGCTTTAGCTGACCGTTATTCTTGTTTGCCATCGTTGCGGTTATTTGTGCTTGCAGGTGCTATGAAGTCGAGCGATAAATAGCGGGCCAAAGCCCAAGTTGCTGATTCGGCCCTCGAAGGCCTTATTTGTTTTATTATTTAAATCATGTGTGGCCGGCCTGCGAGCCGAAGTTTGTAAGACACTATTTATTTAAGTGAACTGTTGTAAGTGCATAAGGCCAGTACTTTTTGGTACTTTGTATTTTATTCCTGTTTGGTTTGTTAGTGGACATTCATGCTTATTGGCAGGGTTCTTATTATTGCAGCTTAATAAATTGCTTCCTCTAGATGGTATGTGTAGGACGTGTGTATTTGTTGAATGGTTTCATCTAGTAACTCGCAAGTTTTCCCGTGGTATATGCGTCGTGCCTCAGCCGGACCTACTGCTATATGTTATGTGACAGATAGGGGTGTTACAATTTGGTATCAGTCTACCGGTTTCGGTCAAGCTTAAATGAATTCGTGGATGAATTCACTTTAAGTGCTGGTGAGCACATGTGTGTGCGTCATCGTTATAACATGAAAAGAACCCATGAATGTCCACTTAAAAATGAAAATACACATGTTTGAGGAACCTGCGTGTTCCTATAATTGCTTTTTTCAATGTTGTTTGGTCGCTTATCAGTGTTTTATACGATTATAGGTGACCAGGAGTTGTGTTGGGCCATCAGAACGTCAAGTGTCTGAGGAAAGAAGCAAACCAAATGATGCGCCGAAAACACCCCCTTCGGCTGAGACCATTCGATTGGCAGCGGAGACAGTGTTTGCAATGATTAACGCACAGCTTGTGAGACAGGTGTAGCAGCCTGCCCCTACTGTGGAGCAAGTACTGCTCCAAGAGGCAGAGCCAATGAGAGTGGAGCAGGTGGTAGTGGAGCTAGTGTTGCCTAGGAGAGCAACGGAGAAACAGCTTAAGCACGTGTTGGGTTTCAATCCTCCAGTGTTCTAGGGATGGGATGCCCAACTCAAGCAAAGGATTGGCTCTCAAGAATTAAGAGAGTGCTGATAGCTACTGAGACTGAAGAGTGGCAGAATACCACAATTGCAACGTTCTTGCTGGATGGTGACCCAAGACTATGGTGGAAAGGCTTGGAGCTACACCATCTGAGGGGTATACAGCTTACTGACGTCTCGATTGAAAAAAATTTGAGACTTTTCTTGGCTTGATACCTCCCCTCAGCTCAGAGGATAGCAATGGAAAATAGTTCCAGAAGCTAGTGCAAGGTGAGAGCAGCGTGGATGACTATCTCCACGAGTTTACTCGATTAGGTCGGTATGCAAGCACTACCTTCGATGATGAGGAGAAAAAGACCAACCGATTCTACGAAGGTCTAAGGGATGACTTGAGACAACTACTATCGAGGCCGATGACGCAGGTTTTCCTGACCTTGGTCAACGCGGCCCGGTCTTTAGAGGCAGACATGAAGAATGTTAAGGCAAAGAAGGACTTTAGTGGTAGGAAGTCAGAGTTCAAGGTGACGACTTCAAAGTCTTGTTTTCGAAGGTGGAATAAGAAGGCTAGGACTTCGGGTCCATCCCCTTCCTCAGGTGCTACAGGGGCAACTAACCGAACCCCGAGTGCTTTCTTTACTTGTGGTAAGACGGGGAATTTTGCCCGTGACTATTGGAGCGGACGTGCAAAGTCCGAGAGGAATCATGGAGCAACCTACAAAGAAAAGGGCAAGGCGGTGGAGTCAACCGCATCCCATTATGCTCTGACTTAACCAAGAGTCTACAATTTGGGCCAGCAGGAGGCCATCAAACAAGCGGATGTGGTGACGAGTACGGTTAAAATTTATAGTAAGCTAGCTTTAAATACTGTTACCTAGTGCTTGTTAGCTTATTACTATTTGTATAGGCTTTATTATATTTTGTGATAGTCCGACTAGAGCACAATTCGATATGGGAGCTTCGCACTCCTTTTTGTCCGAAAGTTTCATATCGCACATCGGAGTCCCTTCTTCGATGGCGAAGGACCAATTGGACGTATTGCTGCTGAATGGGTGTTCTATACTTGAGGACAGAGTATGTGTCATAAGGGTACATATTGGAAATCAGGAGTTCGACTTGCTAGCGTCGTTGCTGCCGCTAGTAGAGTTCGATGTCATCTTCGGTATGGAAAGGCTTTCAGAGTAGAAGGCATTTATAGATTGCAACTGTAAAGAGGTCAAGCTGGGTGCTTGGAGGGAGACAACGTTTGCGGGATTAATGGGGTCGAGCAAGACGTTGATGTCTGCTCTTCAGGTGGTGAAGGCGGTTCGTGCTGGAGCAGAGCTATTTTTCACGTTAGTGGAGGCTATAAAGCCTAAACCCACTTTGGATAGTATCCTAGTTATTTGTGAGTACACCGACGTGTTCCCAGACAATCTTCCCGGAGCCCCATCGCAGCGAGAGATCGATTTCACGATCGAGATAGTGCGAGGTGCCAAACCTGTGTCATGCTCTCCTTATAGGTTGGCGCCTAAGGAGATGGCGGAGATAAAGGTTCAACTAGAAGAGTTGATGGTGCATGGTTATGTGCGTCCAAGATCGTCGCCTTGGAGCGCACCGGTCCTCTTTGTTAAGAAGAAGGATGAGAGTTTGCGGCTGTGTATCGACTATAGAAAACTGAACAAGTTAACCGAAAAGAACAAATACCCGATCCCAAGGATTAATGATCTTTTCGATCAGTTAGTCAGGTCGTCAGTATTTTCAAAATTGGATCTGAAGTCAAGGTACTATCGGCTGAGGATAAGGGAGAGTGATATCCCAAAGAAAGCGTTCAGCACAAGGTATGGGCATTTCGAGTTTACGGTCATGCCATTCAGACTGACTAATACGCCATCTGTATTCTTGGATCTAATGAACAGGACGTTCAGGGAGTCCTTAGACCATTTTTTGATCGTCTTTATTGATGATATATTGGTGTACTATTAGTGCGAAGAAGAACACTTCAAGCATCTGCATTTGGTTTTAGAGACACTGAGGAGGAACGAACTATACGCAAAGTTCTCCAAGTGTGAGTTTTGGTTATCCTCAGTGGCGTTCCTTGGTCACATAGTCAGTGGAGACGGGATTGCGGTGGATCCGGCGAAGATTGTTGTGATATGAGAGTGGCCTGTATTATCTTCGGTAGCAGAAGTCCGGAGTTTTCTGGGGCTTGCTGGCTATTACAGGCGCTTCGTATAGAACTTCTAACGGATAGCGTTACCTCTCACGAAGCTGACAAGGAAAGTTTAGAAGTTTGTATGGACGCAGGAGTGTGTGCAAGCGTTCGAAGATTTGAAGAGTCGGTTGACCACGGCGCCAGTGCTAAGTTCGCCGAGTGGGACCGAAGGTTTTGAGATATACAACGATGCCTCAGATAGTGGTTTGGGTTGCGTGCTACTGCAGCATGGTAGTGTTATTGCGTATGGCTTGCGTCAGCTGAAAGTGCACGAAAGGAATTATCCGGTCCATGACTTGGAGTTAGCGGCCGTGATTTTTTCGCTAAAGCTGTGGAGGAACTATTTATACGGCGTAAAGGTCGATATTTATACCGACCACAAGAGCCTAAAATACCTATTGGATCAAAAAGATTTTAACATAAGGCAGCGAAGATAGATGGAGTTCCTGGGAGACTATATGTTCAAAATTCATTATGTGCCCGGGAAAGGCAATGCAGTTGCGGATGCATTGAGTCGCAGGGCTCTAGCCCAAGCCAACTGGTTGTCGGTTCATGATGAGAGGTTGATTCGGGAGTTGGAGGAGTTAGACATCTGTTGTGTTGACAAGCAGACTAGCGCTGAAGCGCTATTGAACTAGACGGAAGTTCAGTATGACCTTGCTAATCGGATTCGGTATGCTATGAAATTGGATAGTAGCATGAAGGAGATCATGGATGCAGCTTCGGATTGGTTAATTTCCCAGTTTTCAGTTGAAGATGGACTGCTAAGGAAGGAAAGTCGTTTGTTCGTCCCAAACATGGGAAATCTATAGGTGGAGTTGATGTACGAGGCTCATCATACCAAGTACTCAATTCACCCAGGGAACACGAAGATCTACCGAGATTTGAAGAAGTTGTTCTGGTGGCCAGGACTCAAGAAGGATGTGGCATTATATGTGGCTAAGTGCCAGACTTGCACCTTAGTGAAGGCAGGGTGCCAAAAGCCAGGGGGTTTCTTGAAATCTTTGCCTATTCCAGAGTGAAATTTCGACGACATTTCGATGGACTTTGTGCATGGTTTTCCAAGGTTACAGAATGGGAAACGCGCCATCTGGGTGATCGTAGATCGGTTAACAAAAGTGTAACAGTTCATTCCACATAGGATGGATGATTCTGTGGAGAAATTGGCAAAGTTATATATGGATAATATTGTGCGACTTCACAGTGTACCCTGCCGCATCGTGAGTGACTGAGATGGGCGGTTCACGTCCAATGATTGGAGGTTGGTGCAACAGATGCTGGGAACTAAGTTGAAGTTCAGCATAGCCTTTCATCCGCAGACGGATGGTCAGACTGAGAGGGTAAACAAGACGATCGAAGACATGCTTCGCATGTGTGTCCTGGATTTCAGACAGCAGTGGGAAGACCATCTGTATTTAGTGGAGTTTGCGTACAACAATAGCTACCAAGAGATCATAAAAATGGCGCCGTTTGAGGCCTTATATGGTAGAAAGTGTCGCACACTGTTGTCGTGGCTAGAACCGGGTGAGGCAAGGTTATACAAAAAGCAAGAGGTGGAAAACGCTACTTTATTGGTGTGAACCTTTCGGGAGCGTTTGCTAATCGCTCAGGATAGATAAGCTAAATACTACCATGCGAAGCATCGAAACGTGGAGTTCGCGGTTTGCGATTGGGTGTATTTGAATATAAAGCCATTCAAGGGTATTTCATGGGTACGACGCTTGAAGAAGCTGAGCCCGAGGAACCTTGGACCATTTGAGGTCCTGGAGTGGATTGGTGAAGCGGCTTGCCGTCTGAAGCTATCGACGGAGTTGAGTGGTCTACACGACGTATTCCACATAACAGTGTTGCGGAAGGCGGTGCAAGAGCCTTCGCAGGTGATCGCGGTTGATCAAGTACCGGTGGACGAAGGGTTGACGACTAGGGTCAAGCCCATTCGTATTGAGGACTCTGAAGTCAAGCGACTTTATAATAAGGATATCAAGATCTTCAAGGTCCGATGGGACAATTACGGTCGGGAGGAGCTCTCTTAGGAACGGGAGCAGACCATACTGGAGGAGTACCCAAAGTTATTTCACTCAGGTACCGCTTTTCGTTTTATGTATCTTTCCTTTGGTAATTTCATGGACAAAATTCTTTTAAGAGGGAGAGAGTTATAACGCCCCGAAACTCAAAAGAGTGACGGGTGGTGTTTTGAGACAAATTTGGGATTTGGAAGAGGTGACACGGCCTGGGATACGGGCGTGTCGTGCTCGGGTTCGGCAATGGTCGCGTGGTCAACGAAATTGCAGTCTACGTTCGTCGAAGCAGTAAACATGGCCTGGGAAACGGGCGTGTCCATGGACATGTCAGCCACTCAAAGCTTTCCACTAAAAGATCTTTGTGTTAGGGCACACAGCCTGACACATGGGCGTGTTAGTATCCGTGTGCTGCTCGGGAAGTTTGCGGGTTTGTGCTGAGGGAGCTACACAGCCTGGGACACGGGCGTGTCCCAGGGCGTGTCTAGCACAGGGCATATGACATGGGCGTGTCACATGGCCGTGTCGTGCTCTGGACGTTTTGGTCCTGTGTCAGTGGAGGAACATGCCCAGCTACACGGGCGTGTACTGGATGATACGGGCATGTCAAGCCTGACACGGGCGTGTCGAGTGACCATGCTATTTTCAGGATGCGGCGGTTTTTGTGTCGATTGAGGCACACGGCCTTGGACACGGGAGTGTCACAAACCATGATCGGCCTAGGAAGTTCATTTTAAGTGTGAATCGTGGCCGTCCGTTTCCTTATTTTGGGATCCAACGGTTTAGGGCTATTCTTGCTGAGTTTTACCTTGGAATGGTGCTTTAAAACCCTCATTTCTTTTGGGAAAACTCTCTTACTAACTTCTAGATAGAAGGGAGAGCAAGGAGGAAGAAGGAAGAGAGATCCAGATGCCGGAGGAGATTCGGAGCGCCAAATCGCAAACCGAGCCCAGATCTACGAAGGCAAGATCATCGCGGTGCTTTTCACTTGCGTAGTTTTCCATGGCGTCGAGGAGAAACAATAGGGTAACGATTCTCATCTTGAGCATGTGAAGCTCTTCTTCCTTTGTATAGGAAAACCCACTCATGTGAGTGTGCGGTGTTCCTTGGGGTAGATATGTAAAGTCCCCCTTGTTTAGAGTCCGAAATCGAAACGGACATTGGCATGGTGTGTGAAGCCTACCCGAACAAGTTCGTCTGGATCGGTGATGTTGCATTTCATGAGTATCCGGAGAAGACTCTGTGCCTTTGATTGTTTTCGGGTTTTTATGGGGTAGATTGCAGCAGGGATTATTGGGGACTAACCCCAAGGCGCACCCGAAAAACTGGGCCGAAATGCGTTTCTGCCATCTTGGTGGCCTAGGACCATACCTCGAACATAACTGGGATATGTGCTTGTGTAATCAAATTTGGGATCCGGGAGTAGCTTGGCCCGCGCGTACGTCTTAAAGTAACTAGGCGGTGTGAGCAACGGGAAAGTGGAAATAGACCCGGGCTACGTGGTTTGGTGACAGATACCTAAAAAAGGGGTTGGCCATTGGCATAGTCGTGCGAGTCTTAGGCTTAAACCGAAAAGTCTAAAAATGCTCACGAGATTTGCTATCCAAGTGATGGTGGTGAGACCGTGGTTATGACTGGGTTCACCGAGTTAGTGCCCTGAGAGCACGGGGTGTGTGGCCGTGTGAGCCTGCACTTGTGATGATGTGCTTATTCACTATATTACTTGCTATGCTAACAAGTGCAGGGAAGAAGCTTTGTCACCGCGAGTTTGGGGGCAGAATCGTTATAATTTGGTCAGCTTTAGCTGACTGCTATTCTTGTTTGCCACCGTTGTGGTGATTTGTGCTTGCAGGTGCTGTGGAGCCGAGTGGTAAATAGCAAGCCAAAGCCCAAGTTGCTGAGTCTTCCCTCGAAGGCCTTGTTTGTTTGCTTATTTAAATCATGTGTGGCCGGCCTGTGAGCCGAAGTTTGTAAGACACTATTATTTAAGTGAACTATTGTAAGGCCATAAGGCCAGTACTTTTTTGTACTTTGTATTTCATTCCTGTTTGGTTTGTTAGTGGACATTCATGCTTGTTGGATAGGTTCTTATTGTTGCAACTTAATAAATTGTTTTCGCTAGATTCTATGTGTAGGACGTGTGTATTTGTTGAATGGTTTCATCAAGTAACTCGCCGGTCTGTTCATGGTATATGGCGTCGGGCCCAAGCCAGACCTACTGCTATATGTTATGTGACGGATAGGGCTGTTACAGTCATCACCTTCTCAACATCAAATTCTCACTGAAGATGCTCCTTCCACATCTATCCACACTGTCTCCCTAATTCGTCATTTTCCGCAGTCATTACCTCTACTACCTCCAATATCTATAGATATTCCATCCACTTCATTTCTTATTGACACACCCACTCATCAGTCACCCACATCTCCACCTCTCACTTATCCACCTCATTACTCTTTGTTACACTCATCTCCACCTACTCAAACTCCTGAATTTCCATCTCATTCTCCCATCTAGGAAATTATTTCTGAAATCATCCCTAATGATATTCCCTCTGTCATCCCTCCATCATCCACACCTTCTATTCCATAAGCTTTTACCATTTGTCCAACCTGCTCCACACCATCTTCTTCTACTGCTAATCAACCTTCCAAATATGATAATCCTAATGATTATTTATATATACATTTTCCTTCTATCTCTACCAACATTCTTGAATTCATCACTCCTACACTCAAAAAGCTGATAGCTAATGTTGCGGCTCCTCTTATTGCTTCCATCTCTGCTCTCTCTGCTCAGCTTGCCTCCTCCCATGTAGTCCCTTATTTTGGGAGCCTAGATTCAGGTTTCCCTGGATCTATGCAAGGGGAGATGTCTTATGAAGAAGCTCTAACAGCCAGAGTTCCAGCAGAAGCAGCAGACAGCCCAGCAGCAGTAGATTTTGTAAATATTCAAGATACTGAGATGTTAAGTTCAGCTGAAGAAATAAAAACAGCAGTAGTTATTCCAGAAATAATCATTGTTGATGATGTGTCTATCCACCCCATAGTTGACCTTCATTCTTTATTATCCAATTTTGATACTCTGCACAATGATTTTCCAGTTTTTGAGAATAATTTTGTTAAAGCTATAGTATGTTATACTGCTCCCATCAGTCATTTAATTTTATAAGAGTTAAAGAACAGTCTTACTGTTATATCCTCTCAAATTCGAATTTCTCAGATAACAGTTACAGTTGATGATACAATAAATGTCATAGAGCAAGTTTCTTCCCCTCCTACTTTTGCTTAGGATGAAACTCCTATGACTAATCTTGATGATATTCTTTTTCAAGATATGAAACAAGATGACACTATACATATACAAGCAGCAGATACAGAAATTATAAGTACATAGCCAGCAGTTCAAGTTCTTGATCAGTCTGAATTGATTAAATAGATAGATGATCTATATGATCAACTAGCTGAAGAGTCTGATGATGATGAAGAATCTGATGAGTCTGATGACTCTAGGTCCAAGAAAAGAAAGTATAAGAAAAAGAAGACTCCAGCTAAGTTTGCTCCTTAACCTTCAGCTACTGCAAACATTCCATATTACATATTGCAAGGAATACCTCTCACTACAGATCTACCTAACTGGATGAGATATGTTAGGTACACTGGAAACTATGTACCAGATTTGGAGAAGCCTCCCCTTACCCAATGATATACATCAATTTGTATTTGATGGGATGTTTGAGTTTCAGTGTGCAGGTTTAAGAAATGCAGGAAAATATCTAAGTACAAGTGTCGACACTTATAAGGAATTATGTCGAAACGTGAAGCAGGAGCTGTGTCGACACCCAGGAATTGTGTCGACACCTGATGCAGGAGTTGTGTCGACACCAAGGAATTGTGTCGACACCTAAAGCAGGAGCTGTGTCGACACTCAGGAATTGTGTTGTTACCTAAAGCAGGAGATGTGTCAACACCTAGTAATTGTGTCGACACCAGAAGAAAGACATGTGTTGACACCCAAGAATTATGTCGACACTTGAAGAAGGCTTATGTCAACACACAGGACTTGTGTCGACACAAACTCAACGACATCTATCAACAACAGATATACTGAGTCTGAAAGGCTTATGTTGACACACAGGACTTGTGTCGACACACACTCAACAAAGTCTTGACATACACTCAACGCCATCTGTCAGCATCAGCTATGTCGAGACCAGGAGCAGTTGTGTCGACACACAGGACTTGTGTCGACACATACAACAGAAGCTATGTCGAGAAGCAGAAGAATGACTGTGTCGACACATTGAGTATTGTGTCGACATCATCAAGAGTTGTGTCGACACTTAGTCTATTTGTGTCGACACATGTGAAGTAGTTTATTGAGTGTTTCCTGTTGAGATATAAAGTCATTGCAGAATCAGCTGTCACGGCTAAAGACTTGACAGCTGTAAAAAATAACAAGTCTGACACCTTTGTCAGAACTGTCAGAAGGTTGTAACAAACCGAATCTGCCGGTAATCATTGAGAAACTCTATATAAAGGACTGATCCATGACAACCAAGAAAAGCAATTAAGGGGGAACAAACCAACACAGAACCAGAGAGAGAATTCAACAACAAGAAAGGGGGGAACCCTTAAGAAGGCAGATCCTGAACAGTCTGTAAGAAAGATTCAGATCTAATTCTGAATCTAAGAAGGGAGCTGTTTGAAGATCAAATTATACACCAAGTCAAGATCAACCTCATTTTGTTCAATCAAGAAGCTTTGAAAATGCTAAGTTAGGTTGGATCTGAAGTATACAGTTTATTCAAGAACTGATCAAGAAGCTCACACCAATTGATAGTTCTATCTTGGTGAAATTTCTGTACAATTAAATATTGTTTTTCTTGTAAGATATTTTAAGGATCTGAGTTGTAAGAATGTGTTTATAAAAGCTAAGGTAGGGCTGAGGGCCTGAGGTGTAGGACTTTTGAAAGTCTGAGTTGTAAGCCTAGTCCTAAAGGCTGAGGTAGGTTGTTGCCTGAGGTAGGTTTCTTGGGAAGAATCTGAGGTAGGACTTGTATAAGTATTAGCTATAGGAACCTATCAGGTTTTGAGTTATAAGATCTCTGGATCTGAGTTAGTTAAAGGAAGTTGGGCTGAATCCAGTTCTCTACTAGATAGGCGAAGGAGGAAAGTGGATGTACCCATAACTTGGGGAACCACTATAAATCTTGTGTACTGTGTTGTGCTGTGAATATTATGTCATGGATTGTATATTCTATACTGTGATAGATCTAGTTAATTGCCTAAATTTATTAAAGAAAATTAGAACCTATTCACCCCCCCTAGGTGTCTAGGCTCTTGAAATCAAGTCTTTCAAGATATTCTAAGAATGATATGAAAAATAAGAAAAAGATGAAAAGGTATGCTTCTCCTCCAAGGTCTAGGAGAGGACCTCCTCCTCCTCCTACACTAATAGCAGGAGTAACAGGAAAGATTTCTCAAAAGCCTACACCTTCTCAACATTCTATGGTCAGTCAGAGTAGACCCTCTAAGTCAGGATCACAAGGCAGCAAGCAGCATTCAAGCTAGAGTAAACAACAACAGCAGTCAAGCACAGAAAGGCCTCCTTCTCCAACCTATGATCCAGAGTTGGATCAAAATTTTAGAATGGCTAGATTCAAAGAATTAATTACTTTGTCACAGATAAAGAAAGCCAGAGATGAAGGTAAAGACATATCTCAGCTCACCACTATGTCCTACAGGAAAAAATAATTTGAAAGGTATTCTAAGAAGAGCTTATTTAATGTTGATGAATATATGAGCTTACATCTAGAAGCTGTAGTACGAAGGACAACATCTCTAAAGATAATTAGCTCTCAAGACTTGATGATGACTCAAAGTGAAGCTGCAGATCCCAACAGAAAACCGCTCTTCATAAAACCTTCATCTGATAACTCTAAGAAAGACTCTTAGTTTTTGATTTACTTTAACTGTGTTTATATTGTTAAACTCTTAATGAACCTATACTCTATATCTGCTGAAAGTTTATTTTTCTGCCAAATATTTTATTACTTTTTATTTTTCTTTTTGTAGATAGTATCCCCACAAAAATAGGGGGAGATTGTTGGAACCCTATTTCTGATTTGGGCTAGGATTACTATTATGATGTTAGTTTGACACTACATGTATAATCTAGGGTTATAGGTTATTCTTTCCAGAGTTATTATTTCAAGAGAACTCCAGAGAAAAAGAAGTTCAGCAGATGCAGAAATTCGATTGACGAAAGTAGAGCGCAGTTCGACAATCGCCGAGCTCAACTTGACAAACTCATATTTTTACCTCTGAGCTTTGCTCCACAAAATTTGAGCTCCGGTCGACGAACTCTGACCTCTACTCTCAAGCTAAGCTCGACGCTAGCAAGCATCAGCTCTACGAAAGCCAAGCTCAGCTCGACGAACCACCAAACTCAGTTCGACGAATTACTTATCCAGTTTGACGAACTCCTTGCTCAGGTCGACGAAATCTTTAGTCAGTTCGACTAATTCTCTATAGTGATTCAAACGATTTATATTCATAAGTAAATTATTTTTTAACAACTAATTCCAGTCAGTTATTCTCTGGTATTTAATGCTGAATATTCTTAATGAATATGGTCATTTCTGGAAGCATTAAATACAGATTGATCATAGAGAATTCATTCTAATTATTCACCATGGAAGTTAAGGAATAAATTTATAAGCAATATTCAAATACAGCCGTTACAAATTCTCAGAGACTCCTCAGGCTATTCAAGGAATGTTTTCAAAATTCAAATTCTGGGAATTATTCTCAAGAACATATACTCATAAATTTTTCTCTGCTAAATATTGACAGACAGACAAGTGGGACATCAAACAAAAATCAACACACAGAGTTCTTGAATATCTTCTACTCTCCAAGAGACAATCAATCTTTCATCTGTCTAAAAGCTTTACTGGAGAGAAATACAATTGTTGAAGGCCTACACCCTGAAGATAAGTCTCCCTCACCTGATTAAAATCTCCACACAAATCAGGGGGAGATTTTAGCTTCATCATCCACTCAGTCTTCTAAGAGAAATTTGAAAGAGAAGACAACATGAAAGAGAACTTAGGCAATTGATAATGCTCTGATACCAATTGAAAGGAGGGGATAGATCTAACTTACTATAGAGGGGGGTGAATAGAGTGCTTTTAAAATCTTTTAATTGTTTTGATTATTTAGCAGTAAAAATAAATGATAATAAATATTATGTAAAAATAACTAAGCTAAAATAACATAGCACAATATAGAAAGAAAAAGGGGCAACAAGAGAACACAAGAAGTTTTATAATTGTTCCCCAACTGGCTATATCCACTCTTCTACCACCCTGGTAGGAATCCACTAATAGGTTTTTATCAGGTGACCGCCACCACAATATCTATTTGCAGGGAGATATAGCAACCCTTTAGGCTTTTGATCAGGTGCCCAAAAACCAAACCAAGTCTTTTGATTAGTTGAATTGACAACCAAGTGGTTAACTTTTAAAGGGAGTTAAAACCCTTTTACAGGAGGTGAGAGGAGGTGATGGTGTCTTCTCTTTCTCTAATCAACAGAGAAGACTAGTGGATCTTGATGTTGTCAAAGCTCCCCCTGAGAAGTTGATTTCTTCAAGAAGACTTGTAGCTTTGCTTCAAGGCGCTTCAGCCTTGTCTTGTAAATGTCTAGGAATCCAGTATACAGATGTTAAATAGATGTCTCTAAAGATTCCTAGATCTAAAGATGAAGAAGACTCTTGATTTGTGATGAATGTTCTTCTTCAGTCTTTTCAGTATGAACAAGGGAAAGAACAGATTGTATTTCTGTACAGAGAAGAAGCAGATCTTCTGTAAATTTCTGTGTATCTGTAAAAATTCTCTTCTCTCTAAAGCTCTGCAATGTTCTTGCCTTGTGTGTTCTTTTCTGGAAAAAAAAATCTCTTTTATATTCTGTAGTCAAAAACTTTCTCCTTTGAATTTGAAAAGCTGGCATTAATTGCTGAAAGATTAGGAGAATAAAAACGGCTGGATTATGACTTAAATGAGTTTCCCCAACTATCCCTAAAAAAATAAGCAAGTAATTATCCTGATGAAGACCATAATTAATGCTTCCAATAATGGTTATATTCACGGGAATATTAGCATTAATTACTCAAGAATATTACTGCTAATAATATAGAAAATAAGGGACAAAAATCAGAAAAACTTCTCATTTTGGAGCGGGACAGAAATCGTCGACCTCTTAACAAAATTCATCGACCTGAGTTCCAAGTTCGTCACCTTGAAAGTTCATGTTCGTCGACCTGAGTTTTGCGAACTGCATACAGAGAATGATTGCCAATTCTACACTCTGAGTTCGTCGAGCTGAGAATCTGTCTGAAAGAATTGATCGCCGACCTGAGCTCGAATATAATCGAGCTCAGCTCAGAGAATGAACTCTGAGTTCATTGATCTGAGATCGACGATCGTCGAGCTGAGTTCGAAGAACTTCGAACTAATATTCTTAACTCTTAATTCTTCTATGTCTTGAGTCTCCTGAGGTCCACTGATGGCTGGTCCATAGAGATAGAACCTAATGACTAGCCTAAACTTTAGGACTCAAGAACTTGACCCTGGCTATATAATGTGGGTCAGACTTAACCTAATTTAGTGAACCTAGCCCAAATCCAACTAGGGATTCAACAATCTCCCCCTATTTGGGTGAGGTCACTAAAACAAGATTAATGAAACAATCATAAAGCATAAAAACATATATCTGATAGAAATAAAACATTCAGCAGATATTTATAGAAAGTGCTTCATGATTAAACATATAGAGTTCAAAAGCAAGAATAAAAAAAACTAAATCACTTGTTCTGCTTTGGATTTGCTTTCTCTGGCTTCTCAAAAGGCTGTTTGTAAAAAAATTATCTGTTTTGATTGGCAGCTTCTCTCTTTGACATTGCCATGTCTGATGCACCAATGATGTTTAGAGATGTTGCTCTGGGAACTACAGCTTTTGGATGCAGTTTCATATAATCATCAACATTAAAGAATTTATTTTCCTTGGCATACCTTTTAAGTTCTTCCTTTCTATATGAAGACATGGTTGAGAATTGTGAAGGATCCTTTCCTTCAGCTTTGGCTTTGTTAATTTATGAGAGTCCTATCAGCTCATGAAATCTAGCCATTTTAGCTGAGATCTCCTGCTCTGGATCTACAAAGGGAATTGGTGGAGATTCTTGACTTTTTGGACTTGATTCCTTCTGAGATCAACAATAGAGTCTGTAGGATTTCTCTTGAATGAAGCTGGATGAGGATGACTTTGAGAAGAGTGCTGATGACTGCCTTGCCTAGAATATCTCTGATAAGTCTTGGTGACTGGAGCAGATCTTTGAGAAACATTACCAGAGGCCCCTGAAGATGGAGAAGGAGGAGGAGGGTCTTTCCAAGATTGCTTAGGAGGAGACCTGTACCTCCTTCTCTTCTTCCTTTCTTTCTGCACATTCTTGGATAGCCACATCCACTGAGGCATCCCCAGATATGGAGTAATGTTGTTCAGAATATAATAAGGTGTGTCATGAGTGGGGTTAGGCTTTGGAGCAGCCTTTGGAACCACTTTTCTTTTCTTTGCCACCTTTTTTTTAAATTTAGGATCATCAGATCCATCAAAATCATCATCTATGTCATCAACAGAAGAACTTTGAGGGTTATCATACAGTGCATCTATTTCTTTCAATATTTCCTTTGAGATTTGTATTTCAACTTGAGGAAGTGCTTGAGATTCAGCAACTGTAGGTGGAGAAACACTCTCAGTATTCATCTGATAATCTTCTATGTCTTTGTTAGCAACCAGAAAATCAATCAAAGCAGAATCATTTTGAACAAATGCAAGATCTTGTGCTACATCTAGAGCAATCAAATCATTTAAACTAGGAATTGGACTATCATCCATCACATAGATTGGGCCTGAAGGTTCCACAACCATGTTAGTAGCAAAACATGCCTTTAGTTGATTAACAACTTCAGGACTTATTGGGGGTGTGTAGCACACTATAGCCAAAGATGGCTTTACATCTGGAAGAAAAGAATTAAAATAATTGAATTGAAAGAATGTAATAATCCAAAGATGACTACTGTAGGATTGATACAACAGTCACAATCTGTCAAGATATCTGTATTCAGCATATCTACATCAAATATCTCGGCCTCTGAAACAATATATACATATGATAACTCAACTGTCTGCAAAACTATTTTTGTCGCTTCTGAAACTGTTTAAATTACTGCTGGAGCTGCTTCTTCATCGAGTATCTCCCCCTGCCTTGTTTCAGTAAGTACTAGAACCAGGCCCCTAGTTGAATAAGGAGGGACAGAGGAGGCAGAAAGTAGGGAAACAAAAGATGAAATGGAGGCAGCAAGAGGTGAAATAGCCTCTGTTATGAGTTTTCTTATGACTGAAGTGATGTGCTCCAGGGGTGATGCAATGGAGAGAGAATCTATATCCATAAATTCAGGAGGGGTTTGTGTTGATATAGATGGGTGGATGATTGGAAGAGATGGAGGAATAGAATCATTCATGGTTTCATACTAAGTTGGTGAGGTTGAAAGAGAATAAGATGGTGAGGGAGTATGGATGGGGGATGATAGCAGATTGAATGATGGTAAGGATGATATGTTTTGTAGGGGATATAAACAAGATGTGAAGGAAGAGGGGACTGAGGAGGAGTGACATTCTCTATGGTATGTGGTGGAGTAGCATGCACTGGAGATTGGGGAGGGGTTGGTTGATGTTCAAGTGATTGAACTGGTGAAGAATGTTGGATTGGGGAAGCAAGAGGTGTTGGTGTATGGGCTAGAGATGTGGATGTTTGTTGGATGGTTGTTGAGGGTGTTTGAATTTTAGGAGGCATTGGTTGTTGGGATGAAGATGGAACTGATGTTGAAAGAGGTGGAGTAGGAGTGGAAATTTCTTCAGCAGGGTGGGGAGTGGCTGGAGCAGCCCTGGCACTCTCAGAGGGTCTTGAGGAAGAGGTAGAAGCCATGGATGGCTTGGTAATTGTCCTCTCCCATCTGCTAAAGAGGGTAGATGTCAACCTCTTAGAGGCATTAATGAATACTGTCGGGGAGACCAGTAAGTCATTAGCCCTGGCCTGCAGAAAAATTCCCAATACACTTGTAAAATAAACTTCCTTCCTAGAATTTTTCTTCCTAATCAAGTTAAACAGAACATATCCCCTGTTTATCTTTTTCTTATCAACCAAGGCACTCATCACCAAAAACTGGTGCCTTGTGATGTAGTCATGGGCAGTGTGCTTGCCTAGTAGGACCTTGCCTACTATATCAGCCAAGAACTTGTATTCAGCAGACAAGTTCTTCTTCAGCAACTTATTAGGGTTTCCCTCGTAGTGACTTATTCTTATCAGCATCCCATTAAAATTAGAACTATCCATTTCAAGATCATCTACCCCATTTTCAAATCCAAATATATCAAAAAGAACAGTAGGAAAGAGAGAAACCTGTGTTCCATAAATTGATCTTATCATCTCTGTATCAGAAGATGTTGATGTGTAGACCCATTCCTTGATCTTGGCAGTTGGCAACTTGATCCTTGTAGTCATAAACTGCTTCAATTTCTTATCTTCAAATAACTGAAGAATATCCGTGAAGATTATTTTTGAGTGACCAAAGGAATCGAAGTCGATGTTGAAACCAGTGTCATACTTCATGCCAGAGAGAGTGCTTGCTGGAATTGCCATTGCTTTCTAAAATCACCTGCAAAAGAAATGAGAAAGATCAAGTGTAGAAGAGTTCTGAAAGCGCAGGATTGAGCTCGATGAATAAAACCTATTATAAGGTTTTCAAAATATGAAATGGCGAGCTCCGTCCTACAACAAAAATTTTTCGATCTAAGGTCGACGAATGCGGAAAGTTCGTCGATCTCTGTTTGATGTTGAGGGAAAATAGTTCGTCTATCTTAGTTCGATGAAATATTTTCAAAAGCAAGATCATCGATCACAGGTCGACAAAAGTTACTTCTATGAGAAATATCGTCAAGCTTAGGTCAACAAAGGTTTCTCGGGCTAAGTTCACCGATCGTCGATCTCCGTTCGACGAATATTTTCCTAACAAGAGATCGTCGATCACAATTCAACGAACTCTTAATGAAGAGGTCATAGATCGTCGATCTCCGTTCGACGAAAAATGGCCAGATCTTTGAACTCGGAACAAAAATAAATAAAACCTTCTCCATCTTTCATGCCTAGCTGATTCACAAAGAACATATGGTTCCTCTAATCCAGGGGTTTGGTGAAGATGTCTGCTCTTTGCAAATCAGTGTTGATGTAAACAAGGTTAATTTTGTTTTTGTCCACACAATCTCTAATTAAATGATGCATTATTTCTATATGCTTTGTTCTACTATGATGCACTGGATTCTTTGCAATAGAAATTGCACTTGTATTATCACAAAGTAAGGTTGAATTATTAAAGTTGATACCATAATTCAGAAGTTGGTTCTGAATCCACAGCATCTGTGAACAGCAACTCCCAGCTACTATATATTCAGCTTCAGTAGTTGAGGTAGACACAGATGTTTACTTTTTTCAAAACCAGGAGACAAGTCTAGCACCAAGGAACTGGCATGTTCCTGATGTGCTCTTCCTGTCCACTCTATATCCAGCAAAGTCAGCAACTGAGTATCCAGTCAACTCAAATTTTGACTCAGTTAGATACCAGAGTCCTAGATTTGGGCAACCCCTTATATATCTTAAAATTCTTTTAAGGAAAATAAGATGAGATTCTTTAGGGTTCACTTGGAACATAGCACAAAGGCATGTAGCAAACATTATGTCTAGCATATTTGCTGTGAGATATAATAGGGGCTCAACAATGCCCATATATAATTTCTAATCAACGGGATTCCCATGTTCATCAGACTCAACCACATCATTGGTATTCATGGGTGTTTTCTTTGTTGAGGCATCTGACATCCCAAACCTTTTGATTAGCTCCTTAGCATACTTGGATTGGGATATAAAGATGCCATCAGGCAATTGCTTCGCTTGGAGGCCAAGGAAGTAAGAGAGTTCTCCCATGCTACTCATTTCAAACTTGGAATGCATTAAGTCAAAAAACCTTTTGCATAGTTTGGAATCAGTAGAGCAAAAGATTATATCATCTATATAAATTTGTACTAATAAGATTTTATCTTTATGATGCTTAATAAATAAGGTCCTATCTATAATGCCTCTAGAAAATTAATGTTCTAGAAGAAAGCTGGCTAAGGTTTCATACCAAACTCTTGGAGCTTGCTTTAGACTATAGAGAGCCTTATGCAATTTAAAAACATAAGAAGGATTAGTTGGAGAGATAAAACCTGGTGGTTGCTCCACATATACATCTTCTTTGAGTTCTCCATTCAGAAATGCACTCTTGACATCCATTTGGTAGACCTTGAACTTTTTATAGGCAGTAAATATAAGGAAAATTCTTATAGCCTCATGCCTTACAAAAGGAACAAATGTCTGATCATAGTCAATGCCTTCCTCTTGCCTATAGCCTAGAGCTACTAGCCTTGCCTTATTTCTTATGATAATGCCCTGGGCATCAAGTTTATTTCTGAATACCCACTTAGTTCAAATGACTGGGTAGTCTTTAGGTCTTGGAACTAAGTCCCAAACTCTACATCTCTCAAATTGGTTGAGCTCCTCTTGCATTGCCATGATCTAGAGTGGATCTTGCTCAGCATCTTTTATATATTGGGGCTCAATTTGAGATATGAAGCACGCATGCATCAAGTCTTGGTTGAGTTGATACCTTGTCTGCACACCTACCAATATGTCTCCTATTACTTGAGATACATGATGATCTCTAAGTATGATAGGATCAGTTGGTGGAGTTGGTTTAACAACAGCCTGGGGAGTTAATTCCTCTTGTGGAATTATGTGGGATGTTGTTGGTTTAACAACTATTTCAGTGAAATCATCTTCACTGTCTTCAGAGCTTTGTGGAGAGATATGGGCATTAGCCTCATTGGTGAGATTCAACTCATTCAACTGCTCACACAAATATGGTACCTGCAAAGATTCATTGGTAGAAGAGTTTTTCTCCTTATAAAACATGTTAGTCACATCAAAGGAAATGTGTACAGACTCTTCTATTTTCATTATAGATTGACTATAAACCCTATATGTCTTGCTGACATGGGAATATCCTAAAAAAATTCTCATTGCAGCCTTGCCTTCAAACTTTTTAATATATTTCTTATCATTATTGTGAATGTAACAAATACAACCAAAAATCTTAAAGAAATCTACTTTAGGTTTCTTCCCTTTAAGTAATTCATAGGGAGTCCTGCCCTTAAGCTTATGTATAAAACTCCTGTTCAGGACATAGTTTGTTGTGCTTACAGCCTCTGCCCAAAATGATAGTGGCAAGTAAGCATCTTCAAGCAATGTGCCTACAGCTTCAATTAGTGTTCTGTTTTTCCTTTCAGCTACCCCATTTTGTTGAGGAGTTCTAGGAGCAGAGAAACAATGTCTGATACCTTTCTCCTCACAGAATCTTTGTATGGGAGAGACTCAAACTCAGTACCATGATCACTTCTTATCAATGCAATTGGAGTAGAGTACTCAATCCTTATGCTCTTAAGAAAATCTGTAAGAGCCTTGAAGTTCTCTGACTTGTTCCTCAAGAAGAACACCCAAGTGAACCTTGACAAGTCATCTACAATCACTAAGGTATAAGATTTCCCTCCTAGGCTTTATATAGCAATGGGTCCAAAAAGATCCATGTGGAGCAAATACAAAATCCCAGGTGAATCACTTTTATTAATGGCTTTGAAACTATTTTTAGTTTACTTGCCTAATTGACAAGCACTATAGAGGCCTTCCTTCTTGTAGGGACCAGAAGGCCATCTTCTAACAAGGTTATCCCTAGATAGCTTAGCAATGTTTTTTTTTAAGTTAACATAACCTAATCTCTTATTGCAAAGTTCATTACTATTATTAATTTGGTTGAACAGACATATTTCAAACCTAGCAGACTTAAAATTTACAATGTAAATGTTTCCTACTCTAAATCTAGTTAAAACAATCTTGTTATCAATAGAAGAAATAATACAAGAGGATTTATCAAAAGATAAATGAAACCCTTCATCACAGAGTTGACTAATGAAACTCAGGTTGTGCTTTAATCCACTTACATAAGCTACTTTCTTAAATGTGACAACTCCAATCTTTACATCTCCATAGCCTTTAGTCTTACCACAGTTGGAGTCACCAAAAACCACTTTAGGACCTAGCTTGGACTTGTAGCTGGATAGATTGTCCTTTCTGCTAGTCATATGTTTTGAACAACCACTATCCCGATACCACTATTCTTCTGTGGTAGGATAGTCTTTCACCTGCACAAAAATAGATTAGATATTCTTGACCAAAGTTATCTTGGGTCCTTGTTGATTTACATAACTAAAGCTGGAAATATATGAATATTCAGGTAAACTTTTGTAACCTAAAGGATGATATCTCCTAGGTGGAATTATCTACTGGGTGAATGGATTAATATGTTATCTAGGTTGATTATAGGTTCTATAAGATTTGAATTTTTTTTATCAGGAACTGAGTTCGACAAATTTTGGTAATTTCGTCGATCTGAGTTCGACGAATGGAGATGAGCTCGTCAAGCTCAACTCAGAGAATGAAAATATTCATTCTCTGTGCCCCAAGTTTGTCAATCTCGGGTCGATGAACCATACTGGTTTCTTCGATCGCAGTTCGAAGAATAATTATTGTAAAATTTTGCGTACGGAGTTCGTCGACTTGAGTTCGACGAACTGTACACATTTTGTCGATCTGAGTTCAATGAAATCTACTGAACATTGTTCTTGTTAAGATTTTTCTTAATGAAATCTACTGAACATTGTTCTTGTTAAGATTTTTCTTACTCTTTTTCTTTTTCTTACTCTTGTGCTTAAGTTCTGTTTGATTAACATTATTATCTTCTATTTTCTCTTTACTCTTTTCAGAAACAAATTTTATAGGAGTTGATAAAATGTTTTTGTTAATCAGTGGGGGTTGGCTTGATAAAGCACCTAAGCCCAGCTTGACATTAAGTCTGGCATTCACTATGCTTGTGATGTTCATCAACATGATTCTTCTCCCATTTAGGGATTCTTCAAGTTTCCTTGCCTCAGCTAATTTAGTTTTTAATGAAATAATTTCTTCATTAGCTAAGGTCAATTCATTTGTCATTTTGATGTTTTCTGAAAGTAAGTTATCTTGTTCAGTTAATTTTTCTCTAAGGAGTTTAATTTTTTTCTCAGAATTTATTAAATAAATACACAAGAATTTGAATTCAGTTTTGAAACTATATAAATTGAAATCAAAGGAGGACGGTACCTAATCTTCTTCAGATTGAGGTTCATCACTATCTGACTGCTTAGATTCTGAGATGCTGCCTGATGCATCAATAGCCATCAAGCAAACTTCCTTTGCTTTAGCTTCCTCTTCATCTTCACAGGAGCTGGAAGATAAAGATTCTTCTTCAGTATCACTCCATGTTTCAGCAACAAAACCTTTCTCCTTTCTCTTATGCTTGCTGGAGGATAACTTGCTATAATGTTGCTTCCTGGTCTCCTCTTCTTCTATCCTTCTTCTGAGTATCTGGACACTCAGATATGATATGTCCAGGTTTCCTGCACTCAAAACACACAATTTCCTTAGTAGCTATTTTGTCATACCAGGGCATGTCATCTTGTCTTGATGACTTTATTCTGAAATCACTCTTACCCATCTTGTAAAATCTCTTGGCTAAGAGACTTAGGAATTCTTCATTGACTGTTGGGGCTTCTGATTCTTCATTAGCTTTAAATGCAATACTTTGCTCCTTTTTGCCTAATGAAGGAGTCTTCTGCTCTGCAGGCTCTCTGAACTTAATCAGCTGCTCATAAGACTTGAGCTTTTCCAATAGAGATTCTGTGGAAATCTCATTAAGAATTCTGGCTTCCTTGATAGGCATGATTCTTGAATCCCATGAGTTAGGTAAGCATATGAGGATTCTATCATTGACCTCAGTGAGTGTTATGTCTTTATCGAGGGTTTTTAGCTCATTGATGATTGAGTTGAGTCGATTATACATGTCACTCACTAACTCTACTTCTTCTTTCTTGAAGTTCTCATATTGAGAGATGAGATTTGATCTTATATCTTTCCTCTCATCTGCAGATCCAGCAACCATCTGGTTTAGAGAATCCCAGATGGCCTTAGCTGAAGTGCATTCTGCCACTTTCTAGAAGATGTAATCAAATATTGTCTGATCCAGAATATTCATAGCCTTTGCATCAGCTATCTTGGCCTTCTTTTGTGCCTCTATCCACTAAGGTGGTGGAACAGCATGAGTGCTGTAACTGGAAGTAGATGCAGCCTCTGGAGTTGGTGGTTCTATCAAAATAGAATTAAAAATGTCTTCATCAATGGAGTTCATATATAATTTAATTTTTGCCTTCCAAATAGCAAACTTGTTCAAGTTGCATACTGGAGGTCTGGTGCTTGCATTGTAACACCCCTATCCGTCACATAGCATATAGCAGTAGGTCCGGCCGGGGCCTGACGCCATATACTACGGACAGACCGGTTGGTTACGCGTTGAAACCATTCAACTAATTACCCATCCTACACAAGCACCTAGCGGAAGCATTAAAATTAAGTTGCAAGATGAAAGAACCCAGCCAAAAGCATGAATGTCCACTACAATAACACCCGTAGGAATGTTCCAATATACAGAAATAGAAATGGCCTTAAGGCCTTACACAGTTTGCTTGACATAAAAGTGTTTTCATACTTCGGCTCGCAGGCCGGCCACACATGATTACAATGAAACACTCAAAATTAGGCCTTCGAGGGCTGGCTCAGCAACTTGGGCTTTAGCCCGCTATTTCCCGCTCGGCTCCGCAGCACCTGCAAGCAACAAACCACCGCCCGGTGGCAAACAAAAGCAACAGTCAGCTATGCTGACAAAATTATAACGACCTCGCACCCCGAATTGAGGCGGCGATGCTCTTTCCCTGCACTTTATTAGTATAGGCAACAGTTAATAGTGTAATCACACTACATCACAGGCGTAGGCTCGCACGGCCACATACCCAGTGCACTCAGGGCATATTCACGGCGAACCGGCAACCGTCACATCAATTCAAGCCATAGACATTCCCGTTCCACCACTGCCCCTTGGACGGCCAATCATATGAGCATTTTGTCTTCATGGCCTTGGTCACGACAATTAAAGTCATAGACCTTGGTGGCAGGGCACCGTATCAAAAACCTGTGTTGGATTTTGAGCTCCTGATCAAAAGCTCAAAGGGTCTACCTGATCTACCTGAAGCAGATCAGTTGGTGGCAGGGCACCTGAACAAAAACCTATAGTGGATTCCTACCAGGGTGGTAGAAGAGTGGACATACCTATTTAGAGGGAACCACTATAAACTTCTTGTGTCATCTGTGTTGCTTATTTAATTTATTGCACTGTGGCTGTGAGTAGAAATAACGAGGATTGCTAGTTGCTGTGATAGGATCAAAGCTCAACTGTAATTATAGTTAGCTTTCTCTAGTGCACTTCACTTTGTGTTAGGGTTTAGGGTTTCAAATATCTATAAACTCATTCCGCAAATTAACTCTAAGGGATTTGAGTAGGGTGTCATAATTTTTGAATACTCTATTCACCCTCCTCTAGAGTTGTATCTATCCTCACTTTTAATTGGTATCAGAGGGAGGTTGACTGACTGTACAGGCTAACACCTGAGTCACAAGATCCTGATAGATACCAAGCTTATAGATATTCACTTCATGGCCCAGTCCAAGGATTACTCTAGCACCAGACCTCCAGCTTGCAACTTAGCTAAGTTTAGCATCTGGAAGGCAAGAATAAAATTATATATGAACTCTATTGATGAAGACATTTTCTCTTCTATTTTGACAGGACCTCCAACACCTCCTGCTGCATCCACTGTTACAACATCTACAAATCTAAGTGTAGTGCCTCCTCCAGATTACAATGATGCCTACAAGAAGGCAAAGATAGCTGATGTCAAAGCTATGAACATTCTGGCTCAGACTATGTCTGATGAAATCTTCCAGAAAGTGGATGATTGCACCTCTGCAAAAGCCATATGGGACTCACTGAACCAGATTGTAGCTAGTTCAGCTGATGAGAGGAAGGACAGAAGGTCCAACCTTATATCCAAGTATGAAAACTTCATGAAGACTGAAGCTGAATCAGTTGAAGCCATGTACACAAGGCTCAGCTCAATCATCAATGAGATGAGAACTCTTGATAAGGAGATTACATTGATAGAGGTCAATGATAAGATACTGATGTGCTTCCCCAGCACATGGGATCTTAGGATCTGGCCCATCAAAGAGGCCAGAAGTACTACTGAGATCTCAACTGAATCCCTCCTTGGAAAGCTCAAGTCTTTTGAGCAATTTCTAAAGACCAGGGAAGCTGAGGCTGAAGCAAAGACTCCAACTCTAGCAAGAAAAGAGCAAACTCTTGCTCTCAAAGCTGCTGAAGCTTCTGAAGGAAGCCAATCCAATGAGGAGCTGATGGCACTCTTTGCCAAAAGGTTTCTCAAGATGGGAAGAAAAGACTTCAGAAAGAAATCTTCAAGATATTAAGATAAACCAAGGTATAACAGATCTCCTGCTAAAGAAATTGTTTGTTATGGTTGCAGGAAACCTGGACACATTCTACCAGAGTGTCCAGAGGAAAAGAGCAAAGAAAAGAGAAAGGAAAAAGAACATCACAAGAAACACTCCAAGTCCTCCTCCTACAAAAATAAGAAGAAGGAGAAAGGATTTGTTGCTGAGACCTGGAGTGATTCAGATGAGGAATCTTCCTCCTCAAGCTCAAGTGAAGATGAGGAAGAAAAGAAGGCAAAGGAAATCTGCCTTATGGCAATTGATGCCTGCAGCAATCACTCAGCTGCAGAGAGTTCTGATGATGATGAAGAAATGCCTACAGAAGATCGGGTATTATCTTCATATGATTTTTCTTCTTCTAAATTTAAATCTGAATTTAAATTCCTTTGCTTAGATTTATTTAGTTCAGAAAAGGAAATTAAGGAACTTAGAAATAAGTTAGCTGAATTAGAATCTATTTCTAATGAAAATGCTAGGTTAGAAGCAGAACTCACTAAGTCTAGTGAATAAATAAAGATTCTTAAAAATGAACTAGCAAAGTCCAAGAGATTAGAAGAATCTTTGAATGGTAGAAGCCTTAAGCTGCTAGAAATCACTAGCATGACAAACACTAGGTCAGACAATAATAAGCTTGGCTTAGGAGCCTCATCAAGTGAACCCCCTTTGGTTCTTAAAAATCATCTTTCAACTCCAGTGAATTTTATTTCAGCTGATGGAATAAAGAACACTGAGCAAGTAAAACAAGTTAATCAAGCCTTAAATAAAGCTAAGAGAGAAAAGAGAAAGCAAAAATTTAAGGGGCTACAAAAAGCGTCGAACGCTGCTCGACGATCGAAGGCTCAATGGTCGAACGAAGCTCGACGATCTGAGCATCCATCGTCGAACGCTTATCGACGATTTCAATTTGATTTTAAAAATTACAACCAGAACCTTAGAAACCCTAATATAAATAGAAACCCTAAGTTTGTGGACCCATTAACTGTATGGAGCATCCCACCTAGGAGATCTTACCCTTTAGGATATAAACCCCAACCTGCTTATTCTTTTATTTCAAGTTTTCATTATGTGAAGAATAATGGACCCAAGGTTGTCTGGGTCCACAATGTCTAACTGTTTAATTTACAGGTGAAGACCTATCCAATTACTAAAGATAAATGGTATTTGGATAGTGGCTGTTCCAAACACAAGACAGGAAATAAAGACAATCTGTCAAGATTCAAGGCCAAGCTTGGACCAAAGGTGATCTTTGGGGATTCTAGCTGTGGTCAAATAGAAGGATATGGTAGGATTACCATTAGAGCAGTAACTTTCAAAAGGGTTTCATATGTAACTGGACTGAAGCACAACCTTATTTCTGTCAAAAACATTCTCCTTTGAATTTGAAAAGCTGTCATTAATTGCTGAAAGATCTGGAGAATACAAATGGCATGAATATGACTTAAATTAGTTTTCCCAACAGTCCCTAATAAAATAAGCAAGTAATTATCCTGATGAAGACCAAACTTAATGCTGCCAATAACGGTTATATTAAGGGGAATATTAGTATTAATTACTCAGAAATATTACTGCTAAATAATATAGAAATTAAGGGACTGAAATCAGAAAAACTTCTCATTCTAGAGCGGGATAGAAATCGTCGACCTCTAAATGGAATTCGTCGACCTTAGTTCCAAGTTCGTCGACCTGAAAGTTCCTGTTTGTCAACCTGAGTTTTGCGAACTACATAGAGAGAATGAATTGCCAATTCTGCAATCTGATTTCGTTGAGCTGAGAATCTGTCTGAAAGAATTAATCGTCGACCTGAGCTCGAATATAGTCGAGCTCAGCTCAGAGAAAGAACTCTGAGTTCGTCGATCTTAGATCGACGATCGTAGAGCTGAGTTGGAAGAACTTCGAACTAATATTCTGAAATCTGAATTCTTTTAAGTCTTGAGTCTCCTGAGTTCTACTGCTCGCTCGTCCTTAGAGATAGAACCTAATGACTAGCCTAAACTTTAGGACTCAAGAACTTGACCCTGGCTATACAATGTGGGACAAACTTAACCTAATTTAGTGAACCTAGCCTAAATCCAACTAGGAATCCAACACAACATCACTTTTAGTTTTTATTTTCCTAACTGTGTACAGGGTTATAACTCCCTTCAAAAGTTGACCCCCTTGGTTCTTAAGTCACCTGATAAAAAGACTTAGTTTGGTTTTTGGGCACCTGGTCAAAAGCTCAAAGGGTTGCTAGATCTCCCTTAGAAAATAGATCTTCTGGTGGCAGGGCACCAGTTCAAAAACCTATAGTGGATTCCTACCAGGGTGGTAAAAGAGTGGACGTACCCAAGTTTATTGGGGAACCACTATAAACTCCTTGTATCGTTTGTGATTAGTATTCTCTCTTTTTGTGGGTTGTGTTTTGTTTTGTTTTAGCTTTATATATTTATATATATCACCTACTTTAAATCCGCTATAAAAATTAATTAAATTTTTAATATACACTATTCAACCCCGTCTAGTGTAAATCTAATCAATCCCTGACTTTCAGGAAGTTAGCCAGCTAAAAAACATTACTGTTATTCAGATGGGCACCATAACTTTTAAGAATGATCTTATCAGGAATCTAGAAGGTAAATTACAAAAGGAGAGGGAGCTAGTGGCTAAGTTTTCAAATCCATGTACTGTGATGCCTTTGATAGATTCCTTCTTCTCCCAAAAGGATAAGAAAGTGATAGGCTTCAAAGGGAACACTAAAGCCGGTAATTTCAAAAGGAAGAACAAAGCTATTCAACACTATCGTGGTAGGAATGGCAAGGGTGCTAGTGGCTACAAGGCAGCCCATGAGGAGGTTCAAATGGCCCATCTTTGACACATTAGGTTTGGTGTACCAGCCCCAATACACAAGAAAAAGTCTGTTGTTGTACCTGCTGGACAGAGAACTACTGACAGCAATGTTATTAAACTAGCCCTGAAAAGGAGGTACAATATCTAGGAGTGCTGGTGTTGTGGCAAAATGGGCCACTATGTCACTCATTGCTAGCACAATAATAGTATATAGAGAGCTAATACATGCTTACCTGTCTGAAGAGCTTCAGGCAGGCATGTTTATTTTTCGCGTAACATACACCTAGGACCCAATGAGAATTGGAGTGCTAAGGATAAGTGATTTTTTTCTTGCAGGTGAGTCCAAGTTGCCATACCCCTATATGGTATTTGGATAGTGGTTGTTCCAGGCACATGACTGGAACTGGAACAAACTGCATTCTGAAGCATTTCATTCCAATAAAGGATTGACCTAAGGTGATATTTGGTGGATTAGATAAAGGGATCACCAAAGGTTATGGTAAGATCACTAATGGCTTAATCACTTTCACAAAAGTGGCTCATGTGGAAGGGTTGCAACACAATCTTATAAGCATAAGTCAACTATGTGATCTTGGCTATGTCATTTCTTTCCACAAGGATAAGTGACATATAAGAAGATCAAGTGATCAAGAGGTCACTTTGAGTGGCACTAAGAGTGGAAATTTCTATTTCTCATTTAAATTAGAAGACTATAGGAAAGCTCTATAGTCAAGAGTTAGTTAGGGATGGTTCTAACATGAAATGCTCTAAGGAAGGTATTTGCTTTGCATGCCAAAAGTGTAAGTAGACAAAAGCTTCCTTCAAAAGCATTGAGACTAAAGATTCTGTGAGGTTTTTAAACCTCTTGCATATGGACTTGTTTGGTCCAATGTCAGTTCATAGTCTAGGTAGGAAGGTCTATACCTTTGTGGTGGTTGATGACTTTTCCATATTTGTTTGGGTATTATTTTTGAAGAAAAAGTATGAAACCCCAAATATCTTCAAGACATTTGTCATGCAAATTCAGAATGAGCTTAACAGTACCGTGGTCAAAATCAGAAGTTACCATGAGACTGAGTTTCAGTCTGAATACATGACAAGAATGTGTGAACATCATGGGATTCATCAAGAGTTTTTCTCTCCAAAAACACCCCAGCAAAATGGGATCGCTGAGGGGAAGAATAGACCTCTCATAGAGGCTGGTAAAACACTACTAAATGACACTTCTCTCCCAGAATATTTTTGGGCGGAGGTTATAAATACAGCTTATCATGTCCTTAATAGGGCTTCTATCACCAAGAGCCACAATAAGACTCCCTATGTTGGAACACCCTATTACTAATTTGGGTAAGGATCACTATGTTTGTCTTAGGAAACCAGGTTGACCTAGTTGTATAGTTGTAAAGGTCAACATTAGAATGAGTCTAGGGCTTAGAACTTAGGTTTGAAGCTGCCCCCAGGATCATTCCAAGATCAAGGATATAGAGCCAAGTCTAAGGCAATTTTCGTCGAACTCCGGTCGACGAAACGTCGAACTCGGTTTGACGCTCTCTGAGCTCAACTTCAATAAATCGTCGAACTCTGGTCGACGTTCTTTGAGCTCAGGTCGACGATCTCTCTTCAGCTATTCTTCGGGTCGCTGAGCTCGGTTCGACGATCTTCGAGCTTAGTTCGACGTTTTCTGTCTGTTGATCTTATTCCATCTCTGAGCTCAGTTCGACGATCGTAGAGCTCAGATCGACGATTTTTTCTGAGAGATCAACGATTCTAAGGATTCAAATGCTGCCAGTCTTTGGAATGTTTTTGAATTCTCTCAGCATTTATGTCAAGGAGATCTGCCAGCCGTTTGTCTTTATTCTGGAGCAAGTTTCAAGGAATTATTCAGGGAATGTTTTATTGGACCTTCCTCTAGAAGACAAGACTTTTTATGGAAGACATTTATGACTGCCAACGGCTATCTTTGACAAGTATTTTTTTTTGAGAATCAGATCTTCCTTTTTATCTTCAGTCAGATAGAATATACAATAATATACACAGAGAGCACAATAACAAGAATTAAGCTGTGACAGATAACAAGTGATCAATTCTGAAGAATCAGAATAACAATCCTTTTGCTTACAGAAAAGTGATCACAGCTTCATCTCAAGAACTCCAGACACCTCATCTTTCAGCCTCCTTTTGCTGAAACAATCTTTTGCTGGAGATCTAAACTTCTGAAGACCTATCACCCTAGAGCAAAGCTTCCATTCCTGAACTTGTCTACATCTCAGGGGGAGCTTTGACAACAAAATATCCACTAGTCTTCTCTTATTTGATTTGAGAACAGAGAAGACAACTTCACCTCTTTATTTTTTCTTTTTCTGCTATAAAAGGGTTCTTGAACTCCCTTCAAAAGTTCTGTATGGTTCTGAGAGCCTTTTCAAAACTCAGTGGTGGCAAGACACCTTATCAAAAAATCCAATTTCGGTTTTTGAGCACCTTATCAAAAGCTCATTGGTGTCAGGACACCTGATCAACTCATCCTGAGTGGATTCCTACCAAGGGTGGTAGAAGAGTGGATGTACCCAGGTTTTTGGGGAACCACTATATTTCCTTGTGTCTTCTGGCTTGTTTGTGTGATTGATTTGTTGTGTGATGTGCTCTTTACTTAGTTGTTTTTAACTCTTTACTAGCACTCTACACTATACTATAAATTGAATTTTATATGTGCTGATTATTTCAAAACTGTGAAATTAATTTAAATAAACTCTATTCACCCCCCCTCTAGAGTTGAGATAGATCTTACTCTCACTTTCAATTGGTATCAGAGGGAGGTTGGTTGAACATACAGGCTAACACCTGAACCAAAAGATCCTTGATAAGATCAATCTCTTAAGAGGGTCATTTTCACTATATCTATCTATTTAAATAGACATGGAACAGAACAAAGATTATGCAAGCACCAGACCTCCAGTGTGCAACCTTTCCAAGTTTGCACTCTGGAAGGCAAGGATTAAACTTTATATGAATTCTATTGATGAGGATATATTTAATTCTGTTTTGACAGTGTGCCCAACACCTCCAGAGACCACAAGCACAAGTACTGTTCCATCTCCCTCAGGAACAGATACAGACATAAAGAAATGGAAAACTGCAGATGCAAAGGCCATGAACATCTTAGCTCAGACAATGTCTGATGAGATATTTCAGAAGGTAGCTGACTGCAACTCAGCCAAAGGAATTTGGGACAAGCTCTCTAAAATTGTCTCAGGGTCTGCTGATGAGAGGAAAGACAGAAGATCTCACCTCATAACCCAATATAAGAACTTCAAGAAAGGAGAAGCTGAGTCAGTTGCAGACATGTACAACAGATTAAGTCTGATTGTCAATGAGCTGAAGACCTTGGATAAAGAAATCTCATTGACTGAGCTTAATGACAAAATTCTAATGTGCTTCCCCAGCACTTGGGATTCCAGAATCTGGCCAATCTAAGATGCCAGAAGTCTAAATGAGATTACTACTGAAGCTCTCCTGGGCAAGCTCAAATCCTATGAGCTGCTCATTAAAAATAGAGAAGAAGAACAAAAGGCTACTTCTCCAGTCACAAGGAAAGAAAAGACCATAGCCTTCAAAGCTGTAGAAGAGGAGCCTGAAGATAAAGCTACAGGAAATGATGAGCTCCTAAGTCTATTGGCCAAAAGATTCTACAAGATGGCCAGAAAAGACTTCAGAAAGAGATCATACAAGGGTCATGATAAACCAAGGTATGATAAATCAAATAACAATAAAGAAATCATATGTTTTGGTTGTAGGAAACCAGGCCATATTGTGGCTGAATGTCCAGAAAATAAGAACAAGGACAAGAAAGATAGAAGAGAAAGAAGAAAAGAAAAAGACTTCAGAAAGAACAGCTCAGACAAACCCTCCTTCAACAAGAACAAACATACAAGGAAGGGATTTGTTGCTGAGACATGGAGTGAAACTGAAGAGGACTCTGAAGCCTCATCCAGCTCCAGTGATGATGAGGATGATGCTGATGAAAAGGAATTCTGCATGATGGATATCAATGCCTCTCAAACAGACTCAGAAACAGAAGAGTCAGAATCAGATTCAGAAGCTCAACTAGAAGAAGATCAGGTAATCAACTCATTTGATTTCAGTTCTGAGGATTTTAAACATGAGTTTAAGGTACTATGCCTAGATCTGTTGGAGTCTGAGAAGGAAATTACTTCCCTCAGAAAACAACTATCTGAGTATAGCACTATAAAATCAGAGAACCTCAAACTCTCTGAGGAGTTGGAATGCTGTAGGGAAGAGATAGCTTCACTGAAAAGTGAGCTATCAAAGGCCAAAATGTTTGAAGAATCCCTAAATGGGAGAAGTATCAGACTGATGGACATTACAAGCACAGTGAACTCTAGATTTAATAGTACACTGGGCTTGGGTGCCTCATCCAGCCAACCTATAATATTAACAACTCCAATCAAATTTGTCTCTGACAAAGGAAAGGGAGTAGTAGAGGTAGCTAGGAAGAATGCAGATCTGCCAGAGAAAAATTCAGTTCAACAGATTGCGTCGAGTAGAGCTCGACGATCGTCGAACAGAGCTCGACGATCTAACACAAGATCGTCGACCTCAGCTCGACGATATCCAAACTCTGAACTCCAGAATAATCGATCTTCGAACAGAGCTCGACGATCTGACCCAAGATCGTCGACCTCAGCTTGACGATCGTCGAACAGAGATCAGGTTTGTGAACAATCCTTCAATGGCACATCTAGATTCAATCCCAGGAGCCCCACATCCCAAGGCTTTAACCCCTATACTGAATGGATAGTACCTCCTAGGAGATACCATCCTGAAGGTTATAAGAGTTAACCTTGGATGTCTTTCATTTCTGAATTCAAGGGATATCAACCTAGGCCTAAGGTTAACTGGGTCAAAAACAAATAAGTTGTTCATGTGCAGGTGAAGACCTATCTAGTATCTAACCAATAATGGTATCTGGATAGTGGGTGCTCAAAGCACATGACAGGGAACAGGGAGAACGTATCATCCTTCATAACCAAACTTGGACCCAAAGTGATTTTTGGTGATTCAAATTTTGGCCAAACCAAAGGATATGGTGCTGCTCAGATAGGCTCAGTCACTTTCAAGAAGGTGGTATATGTAGAAGGACTGAAGCACAATCTGATAAGTATCAGTCAGCTATGTGATGAAGGATACAAGGCGACTTTCAACAAATCCCTGTGCAAGATCAAGTCAGAGGATAACACAACTGTGTTAATAGGTAAAAGGACAGGTAACATTTACTTAGTAGATTTTCTTTCATCTAAAGTAGATATCTGTTTATTCAATTCTATATCTAAGCCAAATGTTTTATGGCATAAGAGATTAGGACATCTAAACCTTAGAACCATTGCTAGGCTATCCAAGGACAACCTTGTTAGAGGACTACCTTCTGGCCCCTACAAGAAGGAAGGACTTTGCAAGGCTTGCCAATTAGGCAAGCAAACTAAAAATAGCTTTAAGTCACTTAATAAGAGTGATTCACCTAGATTCTATATTTGTTGCACATGGATCTTTTTGGACCCATTACAGTACAAAGCATAGGAGGTAAATCTTATGCTTTAGTGATTGTAGATGACTTCTCTAGATTCACATGGGTATTCTTTCTGAGGAAGAAGTCTGATAACTTTAAGTGTTTGACAGAGTTTCTCAAATGTATACAGATTGAGTTCAACACTCACATTGCCCTGATTAGAAGTGATCATGGGACATAGTTTGATTCTCTTCTTATGCAAGAGTTCTGTCAAAGTGAAGGGATCAGGCACACTTTCTCAGCTCCTAGAACTCCTCAACAAAATGGAGTAGCTGAAAGGAAAAATAGAACCCTAATTGAATCTGCAACTACATTGTTGACAGATGCTCACCTACCTCTATCCTTTTGGGCTGAGGCAGTGAACACCTCCAACTATATGCTAAACAGAAGTCTGATACATAAACTAAAGGGCAAGACTCCCTATGAATTGCTCAAATGGAAGAAACCTAAAATAGATTATTTTAAAATTTTTGGGTGTACTTGTTATATTCATAATAATGACAAGAAGTATCTTGCAAAATTCCAAGCTAAAGCTAATGAAGGAGTGTTTCTGGGATACTCCATGATCAGTAAGGCATATAGGGTATATAATAAATCTTCCTGTAAAATTGAAGAATCTGTTCATGTCACTTTTGATGAGACTAACATGTGTTATAAGGAGAAGTCTACTTCTACCATAGAACCTTTGCAGGTACACTCTATTTCAGAAAGTTTGTACAGATTACAGGTTAAAGAAGAGGATACAGCCACTCAACCTATTCTACAAAAGAATGAGAGCAGTGATGATGAATAAGAAGTTTAACCTCTTGAAGAAAATCATCCTGAAGAGCCAGTTGTTATTCCACAAGAGGAAACAACAACACAGGTTGGTGAACAATCAACATCCCCTGTTAATCTAGTAACAATAAGAGATCATCCAATCACCCAAGTAATTGGAGACATCTCAGTTGGTGTGCAAACCAGAAATCAGGTCAACCAAAACCTGATGCACACCTGCTTCCTATCTCAAGTTGAGCCTCAATCCATTCAAGATGCAGAGCAAGATCCACACTGGATCATTGCAATGCAAGAGGAGTTGCATCAATTTAAAAGGAATAAAGTTTGGGAACTAGTGCCTAAGCCAAAGGATCACTCCATTGTTGGAACAAAGTGGGTGTTCAGAAACAAGCTGGATGATCAAGGAGTTATTGTCAGAAACAAAGCAAGGCTAGTTGCTCAAGGCTATTCTCAACAAGAAGGAACAGACTATGACCAGACCTTTGCACCAGTTGCAAGGTTAGAGACCATTAGAATATTCCTAGCTTATGCTGCTCACAAGGGATTCAAGGTCTACCAGATGGATGTGAAGAGTGCATTTCTCAATGGGGACATCAAAAAGGAAGTCTATGTTAGACAACCTCCAGGTTTTATCTCTCTAACTCACCCTGATTATGTTTTCAAATTGCATAAAGCATTATATGGTCTCAAGCAAGCTCCTAGAGCATGGTATGAGACCCTAGCATGCTTTCTTATGGAAAATGATTTTGTTAGGGGGAGAGTAGACCAAACTCTTTTTATTAGAACCCATAAGTCCCATACCCTACTAGTACAAATTTATGTAGATGATATCATATTTGGATCTACTGATTCAAACCTGTGCAGAAGGTTTTCCAACCTGATGCATTCTAAATTTGAAATGAGTAGCATGGGTGAGCTCTCCTTCTTCTTAGGATTGCAAGTGAAACAGCATGCTGAGGGCATATTTATTTCCCAAACCAAGTATGCTAAAGAATTGGTTAAGAGATTTGGTATGTCTGAGGCATCTTGTATGAAAACACCCATGCCTACCAATGCTGTATAGGATGCTGATGAACATGGGAAACCAGTTGATCAGACAACATATAGAGCAATGATTGGCTCTCTATTGTACCTTACAGCTAGTAGACCAGATATAATGTTTGCTACATGCATATGTGCTAGATTCCAAGTAAGCCCTAGAGATTCACACCTAACTCTAGTTAAAAGGATTCTTAGATATGTAAAAAGTTGTCCAAATCTAGGACTCTGGTATCCAAAAGACTCGGGATTTGAATTAACTGGATTTTCAGATGTTGATTATGCTGGATGCAGAGTAGGCAGGAAAAGCACTAGTGGAACTTGTCAGTTCCTTGGTGACAGACTTGTCTCCTGGTTTTGTAAGAAGCAAACATCTGTGTCAACCTCAACTGCTGAAGCTGAATATATGGCTGCAGGCAGTTGCTGATCACAAATATTGTGGATACAAAATCAGCTCATAGACTAGGGCTACAACATAGAGAAGTCTAAAATTTTTTGTGATAATACTAGTGCTATCTCTATAGCACAAAATCCAGTCCTCCATAGTAGGACAAAACATATAGAGATTAGGCATCATTTTCTAAGGGATAATGTAGAGAAAAACAAAATAGAACTTCAATATATCCCAACTGATTTGCAAAGGGGAGTTATTTTCACCAAGCCCTTGGATGAAAGGAAGCACAATTTCTTCCTAAATCAGTTAGGCATGTTAGATGGAGGAAGCCTAAACTAATTTACAAGATTTTTGAAAAGTTAAAACACACCAAGACTAGGCTAAAAAATTCAGTCCTTTTTGTGTCTATAGAATAGGCTTTGTCTCTGAACTGCGCTCGACGCTTTCCCAGAAATCGTCGAACGTAGATCGACGTTTTTCTAAAAAACGTCGACCAGAGATCGACGTTTCTGAAATCGTCGATCTGAGTTCAGCGCCTCCATTAGCTCCAGGTTCTCTCTCTCTCTCTGTTTAGAGGTCGTCGAGCGGAGCTCGACGCTTTTCAACATCGTCGAACGAAGATCGACGATATTGAAGTCTCTTCAGATTCCTTCTGTCGACCAAATCGTCGAGCTGAGATCTACATTTTGTCGAACCGAGCTCCACAATTTTCCGTTTCGCCGTCGAACCCTAATATAAAATCATTTCTTCAGCCGTCGTTCATCTTTGCGCTTTCATACTCTCTGCAACTTTCTTCCTTTTCCCTCCAAATCTTCTACGCTTGGTCGTGTTTGGTTCTTTGTTGCAGGTACAAATGGCTGGCTCCAGTGCTGCGATTTCCAAAATGAAATTCGACACCGGGTTTGATATCGACATGAACTCATTTGATGGAAGCGACCAGCGCTTCAAAGACATTCTCAATATATTCAGAGAACAGGAGTTATCCCAAATAATGACTACCAGAATGAAGATTGCATCAAAAGAAATAAAAGAATGGTGTTATACAGCGACAGATGAGAATGAGAACTCTGTCGTCGGCTTCATAAAAGGGACTCAGGTACAATTGTCCCCGGCTCTTTTAACTAAAGTTTTTCATCTTAGTTCTGGAGAAGATTCCATAGAGTTATCTGGAGAGGAGTATGACTCCATGCTTGATAGAATGGGTCACAATGCTGTGAACCCTAATAAACTGCTGAAGAAAAATCTGTCGATAGAATTTCAATTTTTGGCTGATGTAGTTGGGAAAGTGCTTCTGGCCAAGCACTCAGCCCATGATACCATATCAAGATATAAATTTTGTCTAATGGGAGCTCTGCTTGATAAGAAACATCTAGACTGGGGATCAATTTTCTTCAACCTGATTAAGAAGAAGCTGAATAAGACTGCTGTCAGTTTTGGGAGAATTCTAGGGGTCTATCTGCATTCCAGATGCCCTGAGCTGCTAACCTCTTCTGGGATGTTCATTAATGCATCCAAGAGGCTCTCCTGTGCCCTTTTCAGCAAATGGGACAGGTAGATTGTTAACCCTACCAGAGCTGCTGCACCACTGACTTCAGGCACCAGGACTGCCTCAGTCACTCCACCTCTGGTCTCTGCCCCAGCAGAAGTGTTGCCTGCTTCTCCTCCTCCTCCAGCTGTCTCTACCCCAGCCATTTCATCCTCACCTCCAATTACCTCCATAGCCATATCTTCCCCCATTACCATTTCTTCACTAGTTTCACCCCCTCCAGCATCTACCTCAGAGGAATTCCATCCTCTTTTCTCTTATCCAATCTTCACCTCACCATCATTTTCCCTTGTAGATGATTCCTTTATGTATGATTCACCTTCCACTCCTCCTGAGCCTCCCTCTACCTCCTTATTACAACAAATGCTTCACGAAATTCTCTCCCAACCATCCTTCACACCTTCTCTTGCCTCACCTATCTCCACCTCAACATCTTCAATCTCCTCCATTCCACTCTCAGAGCCATCCATTCCCTCACCTCCTATCTCCACATTCTCCATGCCACCAGCTCCAGCCAACATCCTTCCAACAACCTTCTCTCCTACCTCTGCTCAAGCCCCTCTTGAGCATGTAGATCTATCAGCCCTGGCAGACAGGTTATATGAGCTGTTAGCTCCTAAGCTAACCTCATTACTGGAGACCACTCTGGCTCCACTCCTGACCCATGTCAAGGCACTGTCTTCCCAGCTCTCCTCCTTTATTCCCTCTCAGGCAATTACCTCTTCTGGGTGCCTTGATTCAGTTCTCCCTGAATCCAGGTAGGGGGAGATGCCTTCTGAAGTAGTGGTTGTACCTGAGTTTGATCCAGCTCTTGCTCCTTCTCCTGCTTTTGCAATGGATCTCCAGAGCCTGCTCTCTGAGTTTGATACAGTTTACTTTAGATCTTTGCCAGTTCCTCATACTGAAGACTTGTCTAAGGCCATTGTGCCTATTTCTGTCTGTGATCCCAATCAAATTGAAGCATATGTAAATTCCTGGAAGGCTGTGGATGTTTTTGTTTCCATCTCTGATGCTGCTACTAAGGCCATTGTGCCTCTTGTTGATGAAGCTGCTGCTGCTATTACTGAAGATACTGAAATGGTTCCTGTAATTGAAGATACATCTGCTGCTGAAGAACTTGCTTTTTACCTGGAAGAACCTGCACCTGCTGTTGTTTCTGCTCCTATTGCAGCTGCTGCTTCTGCTCCATCTCCTGATGTTGTTTCTGCTTCAAAAGTTCTTTCTGCTCAAATTTCTGCTGCTGCTGCTGCTCCTGCCCTGACTCCTGATCAGTTGAAGTTACAAGAGAAATACATAAAAAGCATTGATGATTTGTATGACAGACCTCAAAGTTCAGAGAGTGATCAATTTCAAACTAAATCAGATGACTCTGCAAATACTATTGCCAAGAAGAGGAAGGCAAGAAGCAAGGCCATGATGACAGTCCCCCCAGCTCAGGCAAAGGAATCTAATGACATTCCCTACTATATTCTGCATGACTGCCCCATATCTGAGCCTTGGATGCCGTATTCCAAGAACCAACAAAAGGCTATGAAGAAGAGAAGGAAGCTGGATAAGTATGAAAAACGATCTTCTCAGTATCAGCCTCCTCCTCCAGATTATGGTTCAGGCTCAGCCTCTCAAGCTCCAGCTTCCAGTCAAAGCTCCTCCCAGTCTTATCAGAGATACTATCAAAGTGGGCAACATCAAAGGGGATATCAATCTAGAAGGGGTCAATATAGAGGAAGCCAGAGAGGGCACCGATTTCAACAAAGGGAAGGACAAGGCCATACTGATTCTACTTCAGGTCCTTTCCCTTATAAGCTAAAAGATACAGTTGTCTCCAGGACTCCTCCTACTGATTCTAAATCTATCAACAGATATGAACCTCCTGTACCATTTGAGGATCCTGAGAACAACCCCTTGTCCTGGACATCTAGAATGAAAGAGTTGGCTGCTCTTGATCAAATGAAAAAGGCCAAAGAGCAAGGCAAGGACACTTCCAACATAACAACTCTATCAAATCAGAGAAAGAAAGAACTGGAGAGATATGCATCAAGAAAATTCTTTAATCCAGAAGATTATATGAAGCTGCACCCTGAGGCTGTTGTTCCAAGGCCCGGATCTCAAACTTCCTTAGGTGCAGAAGATGATAGAAGATCCAAGAAAGAAGCCCTCAATCCCAACAGAGAAATTATGTTTAAAAAGGGAACTGAGAAGAAGTGAATTGTGTAAGCTGAACAATCATCCTCCTCTGGATATTTGCTGACTTTTATCTGTGATCTGCATTGCTGCTATATCTTTCCTACTGCATTGTTGATTTAGCTTCTGTTTTGAATGTATGCTTATTTATTTCCTAATTCTGTCTGTAAATAGTAATCCTAACCCAAATAGGGGGAGATTGTTGGAACACCCTATTAATAATTTGGGTAAGGATCACTATGTTTGTCTTAGGAAACCAGGTTGACCTAGTTGTATAGTTGTAAAGGTCAACATTAGAATGAGTCTAGGGCTTAGAACTTAGGTTTGAAGCTGCCCCCAGGACCATTCCAAGATCAAGGATATAGAGCCAAGTCTAAGGCAATTTTCGTCGAACTCCGGTCGACGAAACGTCGAACTCGGTTCGACGCTCTCTGAGCTCAACTTCGATAAATCGTCGAACTCTGGTCGACATTCTTCGAGCTCAGGTCGACGATCTCTCTTCATCTATTCTTCAGGTCGCTGAGCTCGGTTCGACGATCTTCGAGCTCAGTTCGACGTTTTCTGTCTGTTGATCTTATTCCATCTCTGAGCTCAGTTCGACGATCCTAGAGCTCAGATCGACGATTTTTCTGAGAGATCAACGATTCTAAGGATTCAAATACTGCCAGTCTTTGGAATGTTTTTGAATTCTCTCAGCATTTATGTCAAGGAGATCTGCCAGCCGTTTGTCTTTATTCTGGAGCAAGTTTCAAGGAATTATTCAGGGAATGTTTTATTGGACCTTCCTCTAGAAGACAAGACTTTTTATGGAAGACATTTATGACTGCCAACGGCTATCTTTGACAAGTATTTTTTTTTGAGAATCAGATCTTCCTTTTTATCTTCAGTCAGATAGAATATACAATAATATACACAGAGAGCACAACAACAAGAATTAAGCTGTGAGAGATAACAAGTGATCAATTCTGAAGAATCAAAATAACAATCTTTTTGCTTACAGAAAAGTGATCACAGCTTCATCTCAAGAACTCCAGACACCTCATCTTTCAGCCTCCTTTTGCTGAAACAATCTTTTGCTGGAGATCTAAACTTCTGAAGACCTATCACCCTAGAGCAAAGCTTCCATTCCTGAACTTTTCTACATCTCAGGGGGAGCTTTGACAACAAAAGATCCACTAGTCTTCTCTCATTTGATTTGAGAACAGAGAAGACAACTTCACCTCTTTATTTTTTCTTTTTCTGCTGTAAAAGGGTTCTTGAACTCCCTTCAAAAGTTCTGTCTGGTTCTGAGAGCCTTGTCAAAACTCAGTGGTGGCAAGACACCTTATCAAAAAATCCAGTTTCGGTTTTTGAGCACCTTATCAAAAGCTCATTAGTGTCAGGACACCTGATCAACTCATCCTGAGTGGATTCCTACCAAGGGTGGTAGAAGAGTGGATGTACCCAGGTTTTTGGGGAACCACTATATTTTCTTGTGTCTTCTGGCTTGTTTGTGTGATTGATTTGTTGTGTGTTGTGCTCTTTACTTAGTTGTTTTTAACTCTTTACTAGCACTCTACACTATACTATAAATTGAATTTTATATGTGCTGATTATTTCAAAACTGTGAAATTAATTTAAATAAACTCTATTCACCCCCCCCCCCCCCTCTAGAGTTGAGATAGATCTTACTCTCACTTTCACCCTATAAGATTATAAAGGGTAGGAAACCAAACCTTGCATATCTCAGAATTTTTGGGAGCAAGTGCTTTGTACTCAACAATAGTAAATCCTAAAAAACTAAGTTTGCTGCCAAAGACAATGAGGGGATATTATTGGGTACAACAATCATAGTAAGGCTTATAGGATCTATAACTTAACAAGTAAAGTTGTAGAGGAGTTAGTTAATGTAGTATTTGATGAAACAAATATGATTAACAATAAGTTGTCAAGCTCTTCTTCTAGTTCTACAGGTACTGAACTAGTGTTGAAAAGCTCACTCTAGAGAGAAATAAAGAAGATGCTCCAACAATGCATGACCAAGAAGAGGGTGTGTGCATTCCAGAGGAAGCACAAGGATCATATGAAGTGGATGAAGATCAACATCATGAAGAACATGATGTTGAAGCAATACTGCCTCCAGCATTAAAACATCTGAGGGATCATCCAAACCATCAGATTATTGGTGATGCAAGACAATGAGTAATGACAAGGAGTAGATGTCTCAACACAGCAATGTACTCTTACTTCCTATCTCAGGTAGAACCTCAGAAATTTGAAGAGGCTAACCAAGACAAGTTTTGGATTGGAGCTAAGTAAGAGGAATTGAACTAGTTTAAAAGATGTAAGGTCTGGAAGCTGGTTCCTAGACCTCAAGGACATAATATCATTGGAACTAAGTTGATCTACAGGAATAAACTTTATGAAAATGGAATTATAGTTAAGAAAAAATCTAGACTGGTGGCTCAGAGGTACAGACAAGAGGAAGGTATTGACTTTGATCAAACCTTTGCCTCTGTAGTAAGACTAGAAGCTATCAGGTTATTCCTTTCATATGCTGCATTCCAAGGGTTCAAAGTCTATCAAATGGATGTGAAATAAGTATTTCAGAATAGAGATTTGAAAGTAGAAGTCTTTGTGGAATAACCTCAAGGTTTGGTTGTTCCTTACCATACTAATTTTTTTATAGACTAAGGAAAGGTCTATATGGGCTAAAGCAAGCCCCTAAAGCTTGGTATGAAATATTATCTTGCTTCCTCATTGAAAATAAATCCTCAAGGGGGAAGATATACAAGACTTTATTCCTTAGGGAATCTAAGGACAAGATCATCCTAGTCCAAATATATGTTGATGACATTATCTTTGGATCTACTGATGATAACATTTGCAGGAAGTTTGACAAACTTATACAAGGGAAGTTTAAGAAGAGTGGCATGGGTGAACTTAAGTTCTTCTTGGGTCTCCAAGTAAGACAAACTGACAATGGAATATTCATATCTCAGTCTAAGTTTACCAGGAAGTTAATTAAGAAATTTGGGATGGAGAATACTTCCATCATGAAAACTCATATGGGATAAAATGTGTATTTAGACAAAGATGAGGTAGGGAAACCTGTTGATCAAACTTTGTATAGAGGGATAATTGGTTCTCTTTTATATCTCACTACTAGTAGGTCAGACATCATGTGTGCTACATGTGTCTGTGCTAGATATCTGGCATGCCCTAAAGAGACTCATTTCTCGGCTGTTAAGAGAATTTTGAGATATTTAAAGGGCACACCATATCTTGGCCTATGGTATCCTAGGAATAGGGATTTTGAGCTAAGTGGCTACTCAGATGTAGAATTTGAAGGCTACAGAGAAAACAAGAAAAGTACATCAGGTTCCTGTCAGTTTTTGGGTAGAAGGCTAGTATCCTGGAGCAGCAAAAAGCAGACTAGTGTATCTATTTATACTACTGAATCAAAATACATAGCTACAGGAAGCTTCTATGCACAGTTGCTGTGGATTCAACATCAACTCCAGGATTATAATCTCTAAATAAGTAAAAGAACTTTGTTTTATGACTCTACAAGTGACATCTCTATAGCTAGGAATCCTATATCACATAGCAGGACTAAGCATATAGATATTAGATATCCCAACAAACAAGAAAGTGGCTGATATTTTCACCAAGCCACTAGATGAAGTTAAGTTCAACACCTTCAAATTTGAGTTGGGTATGTTGAATTTTGTATAGCTTCAGTTATTCTTATTGAGGGGGAGCAAGTTCTGCTTTATGTGTTTCTCTGCTCTCAAATAAGGGGAGTAGATAGCATGCTGTGCTTAAGCTATTTCACAGAAGTCAAAAAGTGGGAGATGTAGTTCAAGAATAATGTAGTAGAAGGGGGAGTAGCAGCAACAAAGAAGCAACTACAGGAAAGGATTCACAGGTGAAGCAGCTGCTTGTAGCAATATGATGCAACAAAATAGGTGGAGCACAAGGCAAAATGTGTGGTAAACTTATCAATGTGGTAACTCTTGTTGCTTTAATTTTTTTTGCTTCTTATGTTAGTGTATATATTTTTACTGCTCATGTTAGTGTACTTCATTGACAAAGAATTCTCATTTGGTGTTTTGACTTCTTCAAATAGGGGGAGATTGTTGGGTCAATTGATCCCAATGTCATAAATTTGTAAGAAGTCAACCAGGTCAATGGTATACACATAATTGTATTTGATGTATGTTTAAGTTCAGGCTTACAGGTTGGTCTTTGTCACAATGATTGGATATATAGTTCAAGAGACAATGACAGGTGAACTCAAAGTGATAGGCTGGAAATTAAGGAAAATGCCTAAGTCTAGAAGAATTGAGTGAGGCAAGCTCACTCAATGCCATACTGCTAATAGTGCTGAGAAAAGGCTGGCACTCAAAGCTTACAGTATTGACAAGGCAAAAATGGGGTCAAGTCCACAGGCGTTGAGTGAGATCAACTCACTCAACGACATATAACCAGAATCGTTGAGACAAAAATATCTGTCAAAGCCTGAGCAGTGGAAGCCAGAAAATCGACTAAGTCCAGAAGCGTTGTGTGAAGCTTCATCACTCAATGCAGAAAGCTGAAGAATATGGCTAAGGAAAAAAGCGTTGAGTGAAGCTTATACACTAAATGCTCTCAATGCCATCAGGCAGAAAGCTGAAGAATATGGCCAAGGCAAAAGGCGTTTAGTGAGGCATATACACTCAATAATCTAAACGCCTAGTAGTGCTAAAGAAAATTCTAAGTCCAGAATCGTCGAGTATTGCTTATCCATTTATTTCGTTGAGCTGAGCTTTGAGTTCGTCGAACTAAGTTAAGAATTCGTCAAACTCATCTTTCACTTATTCGTCGACCTAAGGATTTCTTAAGTATTGCTTTATTTTGCCAAGTCTAGAATGATGGTGATGTCAGCAAAGTCAATAAATCAATGATTTTCTGATTCGTTATGCTGTAAATCGACATTAACGTCGTCGTCAGTCTACAGTGGATCTCAATTTGATTAAGCTGAGTTTTTACCACCGTTAAAACTGGGACACGTGTCATACATCCCACAAATCGACGGGGTTATAAATAATAGCTGAGATTAAGATCAAATTAGTTTTTCTGATTAAGATTCTAAAAAATGAGAAGCGGGAGTTCTTCATCTTCATCCGCCATTGTTACAGAACCAAGAACTTCAATTGTTAAATTTGAAGGGTTTTTGAGTTGGCTGGTGTAATCAATATCTGCTACAGCAGGATCAGAGGATCTCTCTGAGGAAGACGAATCAGTCTGGGCAAGCCCTAGCTGAAGATGATTCACGATCCAAGCCGAGCCAATTCTGAAGATCTTTCTATGGATCGTTGAAGAAGAAGAAAATATCTGCACAGAGTTTTCTCAAGACAGAAGCAGAGGCAGAGCAATTCATTTCCTGCCAATAAAGGTTAGCTGATTGAAGATAATCATTCTTAATCTTCCCCCTTCATCAGCAAGAATAGGATAAAGGTCCTTAGTAACTTCCAGCACGAGTCGTAGATAGTCGAAGATTGTCATTCTTATTGTTGGGAAGCAGATAGGGCTGAGAATTACGGAGCCCAGGAAGAAATTGTCTCAGAGAACAATTTCTCTTGAGTCATATCAAGAACTCTTTCAAAACCAGTGGATCTGTGAAAGATCTGTGTTGAGGCCTAGATTGATGAGGTTGTGTGTGAGATCTGTGAGATCTAATTGTAAAGCCTAAATTATAAAGGCTGTGAGAAAAATCTGTGAGATCTGTGTTACGGCTGTGGGCCTGTGATTGGATTCCTGTGTGAATCTGTGTGGGGCTGTTTCTCACAGCCTTTATAAAGGGATTTTGTGTCTGTGTGTGGTTATCAGGTGATTACTGTATGGAGGGCTGTGAGCTAGTGTTGTAAGTGTTGAAGATAGAAACCCGACTTCTCCTAGAGTTCGGATCTAGAGTTGTAGCTCACACCTACTCTTCCCGAATTCCTTCCTTGATGTGAGTCTTGGGAACTAGAAACAGACCGTGTGCTTCAGCTTGGAGGTCCCACTTCTTACCTGGAATAACTAAAAATCCTTCCCCTCCCTAGCCAGTGCTAAGCTAGGTGCCTTGGAGGACGAAGATGAAAGGGGTCAACAACCTCTTCAAGGCACCTTATCAGACTATTTATAGGCCTCTGAGTTTGACCTGGCAATAACCAAACTGAATCGACATGAAATTACCAAAATACCATGGGATGGGTTTGCCAATAGCCAAACTCTGCTGTTCTAAAGGATTATATACAGACCACAATGGGACAAAGCGTAAAATTACCGTATACCTAAGAATAAAACCCCTACCTGTGGGTAAAAAGGTAAAAACAACCTTTAAGCTAGACCGGCGCTTGACCAATCGTCGAACCAGAGCTCGACCCATCGTCGAACCAGCGTTCAACGAATTTCAAGTTTGACGATCATCAAACTGGCGTTTGACGGTCGTCGACCTGTGCTCTACGATCGCCGAATGGCGCTCGACGATCGTCGAACACCGCTCGACAATCGTCGAACAACGCTCGACGATCGCCGACTGGCGCTCGACGATCGTCGAACGACGCTAGACGATCACCGACTGGCGCTCGATGAAAATGGCATCCCGTAGGCAAGAGTTTCTCCTCATCTTGCCTCGCGAGCGACTCGTATCGCCTGCTCCATTGCTCCCTCTCCTGATCCGCTGCTCCCCTCTCATCTTGAGAGTGCCTTGATCCCTGGCTCCCTCTCGCCTGGAGAGGTACCTCGTCTCGCCATAAGATCTCAGTCTACGGTGCGAGGACCCTCTTGCCTGTTAAACCGTCCCTTCTCGCCTAGCGAGCATCCCGACTTGTAAAGAATTTGTCTCGCTTCTAAGGGATAAGCACAGGCCGCAGGCTCCTCCTGCTTATGCAAACTTCTCACCCTAAGTATTTTTCCTTGATTCCACTCCTGCAAGCTTGAGGTTGTACACAATCCCCGCTCTTTTCGAGGTTGTGCCAAGATCGGAAAAAAAGTCCAACCAAGGCTCGCGGTATTAAAGTTTATTTAAGAGATAATCTTTTGTGGGGCCCTCCTCTGGGGCCTATAAATATGTGACACTTATCCTAGCATGGAGAGTGCACGCCTTTCTCACCTCTTCCTTCATCTACTCCATCGCCGTCATATCTCATAGCAAGAGTTTTCGCAAATGTCTCGCGATGGTGCGTAAACAAAACAAGGCTAATGTGGTCGCTCTGGCCCCCATTTTGGCTCGCACCCCTGCTTCCTTACCGTCATTGTCTCGCCTGAAGAAGGTTAAAATCACTGGCCCCCATTCTCGGTCGAGGAGCCCACTTTCGCATCCATGGAAATCCGTACCCCTCCACACGCGTCTCTTGAGGAGAGAGAGGTAAATTTTTGCTCCTGCCCTACTTTTCCCCTTTTCCATCTTCCCTCCTACTTACTTCATGCTTCTTCACTGGGATCTCTTCCATCATCCTTAACCGGTAAACTTGCTTGATACTACCATCATCAATCACCAAGACTCTAACTCGCCTCAGGAATCCACCCCTCCAAATACAAAGAGTGACGACCCTTCCCAGCTCGCTGGGACCTCTCGCAACCCAGGTAAATGAACTAGACCTTCCATCTCATTTCTCTGTGCCGCTCGCCTCTTCCAAGCCTTCTCGCGAGAACACCCCTCATCCTGACCTTTGGCTTCTTCTGCATAGGCATTCAGATCGACTCGCCAGCAAGGAACTTCTCTGGGAAGCCCGCCGTCTCGCCTCCTCCTAATCCAGAAAAAATAGAAGATTATCTGGGCAATCCCATGTATCTAGTAGAGATGAAGCGCAGGACAGCCGAGATGTTTCGAAAGCACATACACATCATACGCGAGATAGAACTAGACAAGCAGGCTGCCAACAGGCATATTTATTGTCTAGAGATTGAATGTGCTCGCCTATCCTCTAAGATTGACGTTGGAATCGAGATAGATGAGACCAACCCTCAGTCCATTATAAACGGGTTTGACCAGTAACTCTAACTTGCACACCGTGCTCTCGATGTCATTCACGCCTTTCACGTCCCTTGTCAGCACCCATGTGCGGGTTCTCGCGATTGAGGTCGTTGGAAATGGCACAAGAATTGAAGAACCTCCATTTCGTCTCGCCTATTCAATGGCCCTCGCTTATTTGATTATACTTTATAATTCTGTGGTTTCTATTATTCTGCTGTCTCGCCTGTTATTTAAACCTTGCGGATATGATGCCCGCCTTGTGTGGAATGAAACAATTAATAATTCTGCTATCCTGTTGATTTCTCTTCCTATTGTGCTTAATCAATTATAGATATGTTCAATTGATTGATTTTTCCTCTATTTTTTCTTTTGTTCTGGCTTGTTGAAAAAGCCCTCGCTGGGTAATGCGATCTGAGGTCAGGAGAGAGAATGTGAAACGTAGGCCGACTCTCCAACTTCTTCCATGCTTTTTCCGCCCATTTTCTCACTCAATATCCACTATAAATACCCTCCCCCTTAGACCAAAATGATTCATCTGCGTTGCCCCACCCCTGTTGCGTCTCAGATCCAGCTCTCTCGCCTCCTTCATCTCGCGACTTGCTCTCGCCATTCTCTCTTCGGCCCCTATTGATTTTACCGTCTTGCCTATAATGGGAAAGAAGAAGCCTGAGGAGGGTGAGGGGCGCAGCCGGTGCGGCAAGAGATTTGCAGACCGTGACTTCCCCCCTGGAAAGATCTCTGAGGAGTACTACAAACTCTTTATCCGTGAGTTCCTGGTCGGGGGATTCGAGTTGCGGCCCCCAAAGGTCGGCGAATCGATCAATACTTTCAACCCCAGCAAACTCCCCTTCCCCGTCTCGCACATTGAGTTGGGGTTGAGACTCCCCCTCTGGCCAGAGGTTAAACAGGTATTTAAATACTTTGGAGCCATCCCTGCGCAACTAAAACCGAAAGATATTTAAGTTTTGGTTGCTTTCGCCAGTTATATACGCCGCGAGCGCATTGATTTTAGTCTAATCGTCTTCCGCAAGTTGTTTGTCTACCAGGCCAATCATGATGGTGTCTCGTACTTTACAGCGCAGGGCCTGAAGGTGTGTGAGACGCTTAACAAAAATAACCATTAGCTTACCCGCTTCATCTTCATCCGCGGGAACCTGGGGGGGCATCCCGCTCGCACCCATATCGCCTGTCGAGATGTTCTACGTATCTCCCTAGGTTGGTGGCGCGGATAAGGTACTCCGTGAATTCTTTATAGGAAAGAATTTTGAAGTCAATTTACTGAGGCGAGGCCTCGACTCGCTCCTTCCTGTGCTTCCCGGCAAAGGTACACTCGCACTTCTTTAGTTTCACGTTTGTTATTCCTTCGTCTCACTCTCTAATCGCCGAGTTGTTTGTTTAGGGGAGCTGAATATCCCCATCCATCCTACTTACAAGAGCAGCACAAAGCCATCAAAAGGTCTCGCCCTCACCAGCATGGCAGCCAAGGCGGCGAAAGAGTCATTGGCTCCCGCCTCCAAGAAGAGACCCGGAGATGATGTCGCTCCCTCTTAGCACAACCCCTAGAAAAAAGTTAAAAAGGTTGTGACATTCACAAAAGGGAAAAAAGAGATAGCCCAAAAAGAGAGAAAAGAGATGTCGGGATCCCTGAGCCCCATCTCTGTAGGGAATCGCAATCGCCTCACCAGCAAGACGTCTCACCGACTCGCGAGATGGCGCTACTCGGCAAGACCGCCAACACTTTGACCCAACCTACCGTATCTCCATCTCACGAAGCCGCCGCCTCCCGTCGCCCAGCTCCCTCCTCACATTAAAACTTCAACATGGGCCCCAGGGTACAAGATGCCGCCTGCGAACCAGTTCTGTTGTGGAAAAAGGACGCGAATCAGGTGTTGGTATCCACCCTCCTTCCCTCATGGAAGGAATAGGACCATCCCACTAGCCATGCCTTATCACTTGGCTACGTCCTTTATGGTGGTCCAGAGGCAGATTTCGTCGATAAGGAATCCTCGTGAGACCTCGTCTTAAAGACCATTCACGCTCAGCTTCATGCCTTGGAGCTCTTGCACCAAATCTCACGCCGCATGGTTTTCAACAACAAGAAATGGAAGGATGCTGAGGTGGACCTTTTTGCGGAGTGCGAGAAGTTGGATAGCCTCGAGAAGAGGCTAGCCATTGTTGAAGCCCTCCTCGCAAAGACCCAGGACGGCGTGGTAAGCCTTTTGATTCTTTGGCTAGTTTCTCTCTTATGTATGTTTCTTGCTGATTGATGGGCATCTCGCAGGATGCCGAGATGGAAAATTAGATGTGCTCGCACATAGCGGCTTTGGAAGAGGAGAACAAAAACCTAACGTTCCAAAATGCCCATCTTCGGGATAGTGTTCTGCCTTCCTCTCGCCAGGAACTATTCCAAGCTCCACCGCCCTCTCATTACTCCCTCAATGAGGTCAAAGAAATTTGGCGAGATGCCAACATCAAGACGGCTGAGCTGGTTTTAAAGATGATGAAGGAGCTAGGGGTTTTCAAGGAAGACTACAAGACCGTCATCGCCCGCGACCTCGTACCACACCTTTATGGCGAGGTGGACGAGGATTCATCTTCCAGCAAAGAGGACTGAAGAACTACCAGAGACATACGTTGGCTCCTCCTCCCCTCCTTTTCCCTTCTTCCTACACTTGTACTTTTTATTATTTTTGAGACTTCGAAGTACCCTTCATGGGGGAAGGATTTCCCCCATTTTTTTCTCTTTTGATGAACAATATGACCAAACATATAAGGAACTTTTGTCACCCCTCTCGCTTTTTGTTCTCTTTATTTTGCTTTACTTTACTTTATTTACTATAAAACGGCCCTCTAATTGGTTTATACTTGCGAGATGAAGCTACTAATCATCTCGTCACCTCGCTCGAGAACGATTTAGAGTACGAGTCATTTAGGCTTCTCTTTACCGCTCCCACGCACGAGACCACTTGACTTTCCCCCCCCCCCCCCCCCGCGTCTCGCCTTGAGACAACTTCAGCATGAGTGAACTCTAGGAATTAATGCACTTTTTATTAGTTCAGACCATTCTTTCGCCGAGAGTGCTCCGTGCCATGAGCGAGACTCTCGTTCCCGAGTACCAGCTGGGAATGCCTATCTTTCTTTGCACTACATCAACCTTTTCTTTCCATAGAAGTTTTTTAATTTTTTATGAACCGTTTGCTGACTTGTAAAAACATTTCTCTGAGGGATCTCACCGTTCATCTTGCCACCGAGTGAGCCTATAGTTCTGTCACCTTGATGAGAGCCTAGTTAGTGGGTCTTCTCGAGGCCTTGCCAATCATCCTGCCACCGAGTGAGCCTACAATCCATCCAACTTGATGAGAGCCTGGTCAGTGGGTCTTCTCGGGGCCTTTCCAATTATCCTGCCACCGAGTGAGCCTACAGTCCTCCCAGCTTGATGAGAGCCTAATCAACGGCTCTTCTTAGGGCTTTTCCAATCATACTGCCACTGAGTTAGCCGACAGTCCTTCCTGCTTGATGAGAGCCCGGTCAGGGGGTCTTCTCGGGGCCTTTCCAATCATCCTGCCACTCAGTGAGCCTACAGTCCTGCCAGCTTGATTAGAGCCTGGTCAGTGGGTCTTCTTTGGGACTTTCCAATATTCCTGCCATCGAGTGAGCCTACAGTCCTGCCAGCTTGATGAGTGTCTGGTCAGCGGGTCTTCTCGGGGCCTTTGCAATCATCCTTCGCAATCTCATTTCATGAAAGAAAACACCTGGAATTTCATTATATTAGGAAATCATAATAGATTTACAAGTATTTGAAAAGATGAGAAAATATCAACGTTAGAATCTTTTAGGTCGTCACCACTTCAGGAACGATCTAGGGGTACCCCTTCCACATCCTTGAGGTGGTACCCCCGTACTTCAGGACCTCCTTTACCACAAAGTGGCCTTCCGACTTGGGATTGAGTTTTCCCACTTAGGCTCCTCTGCCTGCCGCATCTACTTTTTTGATGACCAAGTCACCCTTCTGAAACTTTCTGACCCTTATGTGCTTATCAAAAAATCTAGCCATCCGGCGCTTGACTTCTTCCTTCCGAATTGATGCCAATTCCCTGAGCTCTTCCACTAGATCAAGAGAGAGCTTTTGATCCTCCTCATTATCTACCCATTATCCTTCGTCTCCTTCCTTTGCAGCAGCTACTCTTGGAGATTCGACCTCGAACTCTATAGGTATAACGACCTCCGAGCCATGGGAGAGTTTAAACAGGGTCTCCCTAGTGGCGGTGTTTGGCGTGGTCCTCAAAGCCCAGAGAACCTAAGGGAGCTATTCTACCCAGTTTCCCCCTAAGTTCTCCACCTTCTCTTTTAAAAGATTCACGATAATCTCATTTATCGCTTCCACCTGCCCGTTGCTTCGAGGATTGTTGGAACCCCACCTATTTTATAGTTGGTTTTGGCTAGGTTCACTATTAGGATTGAATAGATTGATCCACAATGTATAGTCTAGGGTCATAGGTCTTTATTATATCTTAGTGTAGGATAACAAGTTAGTTTGATTGGACCAATCACTCTAAAGACTTAGAAGACTGAAGATTTCAGAATAAGACAGATTTTTCTATGTTGAAGAAGTCGTTCGATGAAATCTGAATGGAGTTCGACGATCTTCGTTCTCAACTCAATGATCTCAAAGTTTCTTCTCTGAAGTTGAGATCGATGAAAGTTTAACTGAGTTCGACGAACTCTGATCTCCTATTAGTTATTGAGTTCGACGAACAACTATCTCAGTTCGACGAACTTGGAGCCCAGAATGGACAACATTAACTCAGTTCAAAGTTCTTGGGGCTCAGCTCGATGAAATAGAGGATTGAGTTCGATGATCTTGGATCTCTGATCGACGAAATCTGTCAGTTCATTATTTCTATTCTCTACAGTTAATTTCTGGATCAACCAAGGATTATACAATATATCATTACCTATATTGCTCTTAGTAATTTAATGCATATATTCTTATGAATATAGTCGTTCATTGGCAACATTAATTAGTGGATTTCACAAAGTCAATATTCGGCTTAATAAATGGGACAGTTAAGGAATCAATTTATTGCCCTTCTAGCCGTTTATTCGAGTTCAAAGATTTCAGCAGTCAATCAAGGAGTAGAACTAAAATTCAGAGACAGAATTACTGTAGGAAATATAAAAGTGTTTTTTAAGAAGATTGAATACAAGAAGTTGTAGAATTGAAAAGGAACACATGCAGACAGAGAAATTTATTCAGTCTGCATACTCATACAGTCTTCATCATCTGCAACTCTTCTCCATTCTTTCAAGAGACATCAAAACACAATCAGTCTAAAAGCTTCTAGAGATCATCAAAGAAGATCTACACCCTGTAAAGCTTCCAGCAAATTCCTGAGCAATAATCATCTTAGGGGGAGCTTTAACAACATCAAGTAATCCACTAAAGTCTTCTCAGTTGTTTGAGAAAGAGAATACAATATCACATTTTTCACCCCACTGTACACAAGGTTTCAACTCCCTTCAAAAGTTAACCACCTGGTTCTTTAGTCTCCTTATCAAAAGACTTAGCTTGGTTTCAGGGCACCTGATCAAAAGCCTAAGGGGTTGTGAGATCTCCCTTCAAATAGAACTTGTGGTTACAGGGCACTTGATAAAAAACCTGTAGTGGATTCCTACCAGGGTGGTAGAAGAGTGGATGTACCCAAGTTTCGGGGAACCACTATAAATTTCTTGTGTCATCTGGTTCCTTGCTGTGTGTTGTGTGTTGTGTTAGTTAGCTTTTTATTGCTGCACTTTCTTAAGATATATATATATCACTATTTTAATTCCGCTATAAAAACCAATTAAGTTTTTAAAATACTCTTTTCACCCCCACCCCATATAGAGTTAAATAGATCTATCCCCTCAGGTGGTAAAGCTTTTACCATCCTTCAAGGATGATGAACTGAGGCAAAACAGAGGTCTATGCCCAGCTGTACACAGAAGTCTACGAATTCCCTGCTAGCGAATTGCGGTCCATTATCTGTGACGATGGCTAACGAAAGCCCATAGCGGCAGATGATCTCTCCCCATACGAAATTTCTAACCACTTGCGACGTCACCTTAGCCAATGCCTTCACCTCTAGCCACTTTGAAAATTAATCCGCCATGACTAGCAGGAACTTCCTTTGGCCACTTGCTTGGGGGAAAGGGCCCACCAAATCTAGCCCCCATATTGCAAAGGGCCAGGGAGCCGTGATTGTTTGTAATCTTGGGAGGGAAGGAGTTGAATGGGGGAGAAATCCTGGCACTTCTTACATCTCTTGGATAATTCTTTTGCATCTCTCCTGAGGGTAGGGCAGAAGTAGCCTTGCCTCAACACCTTCTCGAATGACTCCCAAGGTCCGACTTCCCGAATGACTCCCAAGGTCCGACTTCCCGAATGACTCCCGCATTCTCCCAATTTAATTTCTTCTAGAACTCTTGAGATCTCTCTCAGACACACACCGAGCCAACAAACCTAATAGTGTATTTCAATATAATGTCCAATACTTCAGCAGGTAGTATGCCGATTTATACCTGATCCACTTCTTATCGAGGTCCCTCTCTAGAAGATGTCCAGAGGTCAAAAAGATGATGAAGGGGTTTATCCAAGATCCTTGCTGGTCCACTTCCATCAATTCTCCTTCTTCTATAGATGGTCGAAATAGTTCCATCACCGTTCCTCCAGCTTGAGGGTCGTACTTAGCGAACAGGTCAGCCCTAGCACTTTCCACTCTTGGGACGTGCTGAATCTAAAAACTACGGAACTGCCCGATTAGGCCCTTGACCTTCATTAGATACAACTGAAGGGTGGGTTCCCTTACTCCCCATTGATTTGTCCTGCTATTACCATAGAGTCGATGGAAGCTTTGATGTCTTGTATTCGTAGCTCCCGAGCTTGCTTGAGCCCCGTGATAATTGCTTTGTATTCTGCCTAGTTTTTAGTGATGGTGAAGTGTATCTTCAGGGCTTGCTCAATTCTGGTTTCTTTGGGACTCACTTAGATCATCCCACCTCCAAAAGAACATTTTCTAGAGGCTCCATCTACTAGCATTTCCCAGGCCACAAGGCGAGGTGCCTCAGCTTCTCCGACCTCAACCACATAGTCTGCAAGGAAATCTACAACCGCTTGGGCCTTGATGGCCACCCGAGGAGTAAAAATGAGATCAAACTCACTGAGTTCTATCGATTATTTGGCCAACCTACAAGAATGCTCCACCCCTTCTAGGATGCGGCAGAGAGGATGATCTGTCACCACATGGATTAAGTGAGCCTAATATTATGACCTGAGCTTCCTGGTTGAGATGATGAGAATGAAGGCCAAATTTTCAAGGATGGGGAATCTGAGCTCTGCCTCCTTTAGGACTCTGCTTACGTAGTAGATCGGGAACTGCTTCTTTCCTTCTTCTCGTATAAGGACTGAACTTACTGCTCCAGTCCCCACTCCTAGGTATAAGAACAAACCTTCCCCTTCTCTTCAACCTTAGAGTAGCGGTGTTTGGGTGAGTTGTTGTTTCACAGCTCAGAAAGCTTCTTCGCACTCGGTGGTCCATTCAATTTTCTTGCCTCCTCTTAGTGCTTAGAAGAAGGGCGATCACTTCACTCCTGCCCGGGAGAGGAACCTGTTTAATTCGGCCAGCTTGCCGGCAAGGCGTTGGACTTCTTTAGCATTCTTCAAAGATTCCAATTCTAAGATTGCCTTCACTTTGTCTGGATTGGGCTCCACTCCATTTGGGGTAAGGAGATGTCCTAAGAATTTGCCCATGTTGGCCCCGAATACACACTTCAGAGGGTTGAGCCTCATCTTGTATTTTCTTATGATCCCAAAAGTTTCCTCTAGATCCAAGACGTGGGACCTGAGGTCTCGGCTCTTGATCATCAAGTCATCCACAAAAACCTCGAGATTCCGTCCCTTTTTCTCTTGGAAGATCTGGTCCATCATTCTTTGGTAAGTTTCCCCTGCGTTCTTCAATCTGAAGGGCATCATGTTGTAGATAAAGCATCCATCCTCCGTTACAAAGTTAACATCTTTGATGTTTGGGAGATGCATGCGAATTTGATTGTACCCTGAAAATGCATCTAGAAAACTCATTAGTGAAAAACTGACGGCTGAGACAACCAGAGGGTCGATTCGAGGCAGAGGGTAACAATACTTAGGGCATGCTTTATTTAAAAGAGAAAAATCCACACACATCCTCCATTTTCCCTCTCCCTTTTTTTACCATTACAACATTACTCATCCACCTCGAATACTTGCTTGCAGATATGAATCCAGCCTCGAGCAGCTTCTCCACCTCCTCCTTGATGGGCCCGGCCATCAAGGAGGCGATGGCTCTCTTCTTTTGTTGCACCAAACGAGCCTTGGGGTCAAGATTGAGACGGTGGCATGCCACGTCTACGTCGACCACCAGCATGTCGGCCGCGCTCCAGGCAAAGATGTCGATGTTCCTCTATACGCACACCCTGATATCCTCCTGGTCCTAAGGTCTGAGCTCCCCACTGACTTTTATCTTCTCGTTCCTCCCTTCTTTGGTGAGAATCTCAATCTCCAACACTTCTACGGCAGCCTTCAGTCTTGATGGCTCCTCCTCTCCCTCCTGCTCCCTCAACATCTCCTCCTGCTCCCTGCCCTCACGCTCTATGGCCTCGCGCTCCGCAACAACCACAGCCACCTCCCTAAGAAATCTCTCCACTTCTTCAAGAGTTGTGACCCCTCCTAACAATGAACCTCCTCTCTCTTCTAGCCGAGTTTCATCCTGGATGACTCCCCTACTTCCTTTATCTTCCTTTTTCCTCTCCTTTCTCCTTACTTTCCCCCTGCCCCTTCCACTTCCATCTTTCCCTCCTTCTCTCCTGCCATTTCTAGCTCCACCGCAATGCCTCTCTATATCCGCTCTCCTTCTCTCTCCACCTCTAACTTCATAACTCCCTCCTTCTCTCCTGCCATTTCTGGTTCCACCGCAATGCCTCTCTACATCCCCTCTCCTTCCCTCTCCACCCCTACCTCCATCTCTCCCTCCTTCTCTCTTGCCATTTCTAGCTCCACTGCAATGCCTCTCTCCATCCCCTCTCCTTCCCTCTCAACCTCTACCTCCATCTCTCCCTCCTCTCCTTCAATTTCCGGCTCCACCATAATTCCTCTCCCCATCCCCTCTCCTTCCCTCTCCACCTCTACCTCCATCTCTCCCTCCTTCTCTCCTGCCATTTCTCCAACCTCCTGCTCCCATTGTTCCGTCCTTTTATCCATTTCCTCGGCCTCTCCCTTCTAATTAATAGCATTCACTATTGTCACATAGCACTCTCGGGCTACTTTTTGATCTCCTCATACTCGAATCTGGGTTACCCCGACATTGAGCTTCAGGAATTGATGAAGAGATGATGGTACGCACCTAAAGGGACTGATCAAAGGGCGCCTAAAAATAGCGGTGTAACTTTTGGGGGCATCTACTATAACGAAGCGAAAATTCCTAGATAGCCCCCCCAGAGTTACCTTGAGTCCCACTCCCCCTTCAACTTCCTTCCTCTCCCCCGAGAATCTGGACAACGGCCATCTGCAGCCAATACCCTTTGAGCCTCATCCCTCTTCTCATTGAATGACTTCTTGAAGATGACATTCACAGAACTCCCATTATCTACTAGGATCCATTACACCGTATAGTTTTTGATGGTAGTCCGGATTACCAGCGCATCGCAAAATGGATCTTCAAGGTCTAGCAAATCCTTCCGAGAGAAGGTGATTTTCTCGTCTGGGGGAGGGGCTTGTGATGTCGAGGCAATGCTCCGATGATACATGGTATGAAGGCTCGCCTTATGGGTAAAATCAATCCCTACTCCCCCATAGATCACTCTGATCCCGCCTCGGTCTCCCACATTAGCTCGATCCACACACTGGTCCTCCTCCCCTATCCCAGTCACCTCCACTATCCGCACTGGTAGTTGCTGCTCCCCTGCTCCCCTAACCCTCTTCATCTCTAGAAACTCTGGGCAGGTAGTCGTTGCATGACCTTCCTACTCATGGAAGTCATAATATGTCAAGGCTACCTCCTCATCCCATCTCCCATCCTGGTTATTCCTCCTCCTTCCAGCTCCAGCTCCTACTCTACCTCTTTCTCTTCCCCTTTCTCTCACTCAGCCGATGGCGATAGCTTGCTAAGGCGGGGGTATGGTTTTTCTAGGACCAAACCCCAACCACTGTTGGTTGAATTGTCCGGGTCCTCCCTGATAATTCCTTCCCCCTTGGGGAAAACCTATTCCTTGCCCTTGAACTGGGCCTCCTAGATGCCTCAAACCAACTCTTGATATGCCAGAGCCCTAGGCACCTCCCACCTCCTTCCTTCGTACTGCCTTGCTCCTCCTGGCTCTCTCAACTCAGCCTCCGTCAACCTCACCAATTTCCTGGCAAAAACTGGGTTCACCGCCTCCATCGCTATCTCTTTTGCTGCTTTCTCCATCAACCCCTCAAATGATAACGGTGCCTTTCGGGTTAGGGTCATCATGAAGAAACTCTCCCGCAGTCCAATGGTGAAGGCCATCTGGAGAGCAAATCCTGGCACCTCCTGAATGTCCAAGATTCCTTTCTGGAATCGGTCCATGTACTAGGCCAAGGATTCCTCTACCATTTGTCGGATCAGAAAAATCGACTCCGGGTTCCTCTTCCTTTTCTTCGAGGTCTAGAAACACAACTGGAAACTTCTACTCAGGTCTTCAAAGCCATATACTGATCCCGTCGGGAGTTGTTTAAACCACTCCCTAGCTTTATCTCTAAGGTGATGGCGAAAAGACGGCCACTTGAATTTGTTCATCATCGTCCTAATGGAGACCGCATCTTCGAACCATTGCAAGTGCTGGAAAGGGTCGTCTTTTCCCACGTAGTAGGTCATTTCAGGCTCTCAGAACCCCTCCGGGACCGGAGCTGAAAGAATCAACTCACAGAATGGGGACCCTCTTACCATGAGTCTCGCTGCCTCCACTCGCGCGACGTCGTCTCTCGGCAAGACGACACTCGTACGGCTGGGGAACAACTCCCTACTCGCCCTGTCTCGCCCACATCCTTCCACCACTTTCTCTTTTCTAGGTCACCCCTTGGGGCGTCCTCTCCAACCCTTGCCGAGACAAGCTCGTCCTGATGCTCGAAAGCGGGTGCCTGGGGTAGAGGAGTCGAGCAGTCGCCTCGCTGTGAGATCCCCTACAACACGATCATGATGTCCCTGATGGATGCCATGAACTATTCACATCCCTCGTATCCTCCCGAGTTTTGGGACCCTCCCTCATCTCCTTTGCTGAGATCTCTCGCCATGAAGTAGTTCAAGATTCTTCTGTGTAGGTTGCGATCCACGCTCACCGCACCAAAAATATTGAAGCCAGAAACCCGACTTCTCCTAGAGTTCGGAACTAGAGTTGCATCTCACACCTACTCTTCTTGAATTCCTTCCTTGACGTCAGTCTTGGGAACTGAAAATAGATCGTGGGCTTCAGCTTGGAGGTCCTACCTCTTACCCGGAAGAACTAAAAATCCTTCCCTCCCTAGCCAGTGTTGAGCAAGGTGCCTTGGAAGAAGAAGATGAAAGGGGTCAATATCCTCTTCAAGGCACCTTATCGGTCTATTTATAGGCCTCTGAGTTTGACCTGCCAATAACCAAACTGAACCGACATGAAATTACCAAAATACCCTGTGTTGGGTCTGCCAACAGCCAAACTCTGTTGTTCTGATGGGTTATATACAGACTACCAAGGGAAAAAGAGTAAAATTACCTGAGACCCAAGAATAAAACCCCGACCTGGGGGTAAAAAGGTAAAAATAGCCTATCAGCTAGACCGGCGCTTGACCAATCGTCGAACCGGCGCTAGACCCATCGTCGAACCGGTGTTTGATGAACGTTAAGTTTGACGATCGTTGACCTGCGCTCGATGATCACCGACTAGCGCACGACGATCGTCAAACGGCGCTTGACGATCGTCGAATGGCGATTGACAATCGCCGACTGGCGCTCGATTAAAATGACATCTCGCGGGTGAGAGTTTACCTCATCTTGCCTCGCGAGAAACTCGTCTCACCTGCTCCATTGCTCCCTCTCGCCCGCTCCGCTGCTCCCATCTAGCTTGCGAGTGCCCTGATCCCTGGCTCCCTCTCGCCTGGCGAGGTACCTTGTCTTGCCATTAGAGCCCAGTCTACGGCGCGAGGACCCTCTCTCCTGTTCCACTATTCCCCTCTCGCCTCGCAAGCATCCCGTCTCTCAAAGACTTCATCTCGCTTCTAAGGGATTAGCACGAGCTGCGGGCACCTCCCGCCTATTCAAAATTCTCACCCTTAGTATTTTTCCTTGATTCCCCTCCTACGAGCCCGAGGTTGTATAGTAAGTCTAAGTGGAGACTGACTGATCTAGTGGGATCATGATGTAATCTATGAAGAGCCATAGTTTTTGGAGAAGAGCCTTGTCTAACATACTGTTAGAAAGGCGGAGAGGGAAAGTGGATGTACCCATACACTAGGTAACCACTATAAAATCTGGGGTGTTGTGTATTGTGTTTTTCTGTGTTGAGTATTGTTTTCTCCAAAGCGAAATTAAGTATACTAAGTAGGACTTAAGTCATAAAAGAAGATAAAGAATCTAAAAAAGACTGCAATAACCTATTCACCCCCCCTCTAGGTGATTAGCTACCCTTGTAATCAAATACTTTTAGGATTCTCCCGGATTGCTCTCCCTCTCACATCTCCGATGAAGAAGGAGATGCCTTTTGTTTGTACGCCGAAATGCGAGGCTATTTTCCAGGAGCTGAAGGGTCGGCTTACCTCGGCTCCTTTCCTTGCCCTTATATCTGGGAAGGAAGGATTTCAGGTTTATACGGACGCGTCATATTAGGGTATGGGTTCCGTTCAGATGCAGAACAGGCACATGATAGCTTACGCCTTCCGCCAGTTGAAGAAATATGAGCAAAATTACCCGGTACATGACCTGTTGATGGGAGAGGTTATCTCGCTCTGAAGATCTGGTGGCACTATCTTTATGGTGTCCACTGTGATATCTTCTCGGACCACAAGAACTTGAGGTACGTAGACACATAAAAAGAGCTGAACATCCATCAGAGATGCTGGGTAGAGTTTTTGTCAGACTATCAGTACACCATGCACTATCATTCCGGGAAGGCAAATGTGGTAGCAGACGCTCTGAGCCGGAGATCCAATATATCAGGAGCAGGGCCTCACCTGATGGCTATGGAGCTGGTATAGATGTTTGGGAGAGATGCAGTTATCTCTAGTATCCGAGGATGATCTAGAGCTGTATGTGGATTACCTGGCATCGATGAGCACTACTGAGGACATCAGGGATTTCATCAGCGACGGGCCTTGGAGGAAGGCACGACAGGGGATTACTCACTGATATATGGGCTGCTGTGCTTTAGAGGCCGAGTTTATATTCTGGAAGGAGGACGAATTTTGGAGGATATCATGTCTGAGGCTCACTACAGCAGATATTCAGTGCACCCGGGGATCACGAAGATGGCAGAAGATCTGAAGAGGACTATGTATTGGTTAGGAATGAAGAAGGATATCACATACTTAGTGATGCATTGCGAGGCTTGCCAGCTCGTGAAGGCGGAGTGTAAGCGTCAAGCCGGATTATTACACCCATTTCTGGTGCCGGAATGGAAGATTGAGGATATAGCCATGGATTTCATATATAAGCTACCTCCATCTCATGCGGGGAACGATTCGATCTAGGTGATCATCGACAGATTGACGAAGGTGGCAAGGTTTATCCTAGTTAGAAAGGATGCTCCACTCTGTGATCTGGTGCGAATATTGGGGGAGAAGTTTGTCTGCTACCATTGAGTGCCCAGGACGATCGTGTCAGATCAGAATGGATGGTTTACATCCAAGGAGTGGAGGTCTATTCAGGCTTACTTAGACTCTCGGTTGACGTTAAACACAACCTTCTACCCTTAGAAGGACGGGCAGACGAAATGCACAAACCGGGCACTAGAGGATCTTCTATGCTTATGCATTTTGGATTGCAGAAAGCCATGGGAGAGAGTGTTGCCGCTGATCGAGTTCTCATACAATAGCAGTAACTAGTCTAATATAAGCATGACCCCTTATGAGGCACTGTACGAACGGAGGTGTAGTACCCCACTATCTTGGATCTAGGATGAGGATCCAAAGGCACTCGGCTCGGAGTTCGTGGAGGGCACAGATGCTTAGTTGAGATTGATCCAGGATAGGATGCTGGAGGCCCCGAGCATACATGCCAAATACTATGATGCACGACATCATTAGGTTGAGTTATAGGTGGGAGACGGGGTTTTCTTTAAGATACGGCCGATGTATGGAGTCTCGCGGGTACGCGGGCGGAAGAAGCTAAGTCCGAGATATATAGGGCCTTATAGGATCCTGGAGAGGATCGGCCCCTTGGCTTACAAACTGTAGCTGCCACCGAAGTTAGCGGGATTGCACGACGTCTTCCACTACAGATGGCCCGGTGGCTTCTGATCGATCAGTCAGCATGGAACTGGTCAGGATCGATGATATAGCAGTGCGGATCTTTGATGGTTTCAAAGTAAACTTAATGCAGATTTTTTCTACACTCTAGTATAAACTATGTGGATGGGCATAAGATAGTTTGATTTAACTTTTAGTAAAGTGCACCTATCAATCATAGTATAGGAGAAATCTATATCTCGTGTCGTATTCTACAGAGTCTTTTCAAATACTCGTACTCACCCTCGATCTATTATCATACCTATAATTAAAATTGATTTTTAACCTTGATAAACTTAACTATGACTACTTGGATAAAGAAACATTAGAGGATTTAAGATGCTAAAAAGTCGAAAGTCTAAGAGCATTCACATGAAAATAATCGCTCATTAATTTAATTCTATGTAATCATGTAATAATACGGTAATCAAATTCGTAGTATTGTAACGGTTAAAAATCTATCAAATTCTCTCTCGAGCAATTCAAAATCTAAATGTAAGTTGAGTAAATTTTCTCTCGAATAATTTACAACACTCAAATTTGCTTTAAAATAAAGTACCTTATCTACTACATAAATTCATGAAATCTTATCTCTAAAATATCATGAATCCATTTATCTGTATCACAATTATCCAAACAACATATCTATCGATCATGCAATTTGAAATACGAAGAGAAATAACACCTAAATATGAACATATAAACATCATCACAACCTTCCAATTTCTCAATCTAAAAAGTTGGATTTTATGTAAAACAAAAACTAAATTCATTACTCAGATAAATCTCTTTGTTTGAAAGGCTACATACGAATAGAATACAACAAATTTGATAAAAACAATAACATACATGATTACTGAATTGTTCAAATAAAAGTTTCATGAGAAATAAAAAAAATAAAGTTAGATACCCAAGAGAAAGGAAATATTAAAAGAGATACATGAAAGATTAAAAGCATTCAAATAATCTCCTTCAATTCCTCCTTCACTTGGATGTTCTAATTTCGTCCTCCAGAAGTTCTCCAAAATGAAATGATCCAAAAGTATCTATTCTATTTTTTCTACAGGTTTTTATAGTCTCTTTGCAAACAGGGTCGGACATGGGTTCCAACACGGCCATGTCACAGGCTGGGTTGATGGTTCAAAGGCAGTTGCACACGAATAGGCGTGTCTGGTCGTGGGCCGTGTCATCTGACACGGGTGCTGACACGGCCGTGTTGTTCTTCATGTTCTTCGCACACGGGTGTGTTGGAAATATAACTTGAATTTATCCCAAAAAGGACACGGGTGGGCACACGGGCGTGTTCCCACCCGTGTGGTTCTCTGTCTTTTTCTTCCAAATCTTTTGATCCATCCCGAATAGGACACGGGTAGGGACACGGGAGTGTTCCTACCCGTGTGCGCCCAATTATTTTCCTATCATCAGCCATGTTGGATGCGTGAACACCTCTGTTTGCTCCAAGACTTTTAGTTCCACTGGTTTGCAATACCTGCATTAAGAAAATGAATGAATAAATGAATAGCTCAATACATGAAATAATATAAACTCTAAACTGTGCTCTTTTATTCATAATAATACCAATTCTTAACTATTTTAGCGGCATTACTACATAGAGGGGTAGAAAATAGAGGACATGATTACAATTATGGTAGTAAAAAGCCTATCATAATTGTACTCATCAAATACCCCTAGACTTAAATGTTTGCTTGTCCCTAAGCAAACTAATTCAAACACTTGGGTTACCAATAAATAATTTTTATTCTGCACACAGGTTGTTATGAATTCAAAGAGAAATTTGATGTTGTAATTGTATAAGAAATAGTATAGCAGACTTTTCTAAATATAACTTTATCTTAAAATTCCTCCAATATATCTGTTAACGATCATTCACTCTTTCTTAGAAAAAGGATTATAGTTATCCATAACAATTGTGAGTAGAAAATAACAATCTCAATAAGATATGCATTAGTATTTCAAAACTTATAAGTACCAATATTGATAGTCATGAGCTTACCTTTTCACACCCTCTCCATGGCACTAGTTAGAATTAGTAAGTTTGGATCCTTAGGACTTGTATTATTGTGTAACCTTTTGTCTTAGGATAGGATATTTTAGGTGGGGTAATCAAAGATAAATTCGATGGTTTTTTATCACACTTAGATCATGATTGAGCCTTTTGCTTTGTAAATACCTTAATATACATCAACGTTATAAAAGCACCCGCAGACTTTTATAATTATTATACTTCAAACATTTTTGATGGATACTCTATATTTTTGTTAATTTTTCTTATCCAAGGGTCCATAGTAGGGATCATTCCAAATGGGTGTAAGTGTACACACACTCAGGCCACATATCACTATGTTTTTTTCAAGAGTTCATAATAGGGATCATTCCAAGTTGGTGTAAGTGTACACACACTCAGGCCACATATCACTATGAATATACTCATTCAAAGAATATTTCATTGATAGGTGTGCTAATAGGTAAGGATTTGGCCTTGGTGAATTTTAGTAGTAGAGTATCAAAAGGCAAAGGGATTATGTCCAAATTGGGAGTGCAAGTGTATAATGTTTAAGGTTTTGGGATTGCAAGGCTTAAGCTATCCAAAAGGAGGCCTAAGTTATTTCCACCCTCACTAATTAACCTTTGCAAAAGTTTTGAGGATTGCTAGAGGGTAAGTTCTAGACATCAATAGAGAGTATTCTTTATTTTGATTCCCTAATACCAAATTATCAAAATGCTACACTCAATCTACTTACTTTATTATAGATACTTATATTTTCTAAAATAGAGTGATTGTTAGTTAATAATATGGAGGACTCATCTTTAAAAAAAATCATATAGAGAAAATTAAGCTAATGAATTTCTATACATAATTACTAATTAACAAATTTGTATACTCAATGAGTCTACTTCAATTCATTTTAATCAGCGTGCGAAAGTAAATTTGTTAATGATAATCCCAAATGAGTGAATTAATGAAAGCTTAAAGCAGTAAAAAAAATTTAGTAGGGGTGTAAAACAACCTTGAGTACTATGATAGCAAAAGTATAACCAATTATAATCATGTCCATCACAGAAATTATAGAATTAAAGAACATCCATGGGGGGTGTTGTAATACACCCAGACTTAAATGTTTGCTTGTCCCTAAGCAAACTAATTCAAACACTTGGGTTACCAATAAATAATTTTTCTTCTGCACACTGGTTGCTATGAATTCAAAGAGAAATTTGATGTTGTAATTGTATTGGAAATAGTATAGCAGACTTTTCTAAATATAACTTTATCTTAAAATTCCTCCAATATATCTGTTAACTATCTTTCACTCTTCCTTATAAATAGGATTATAGTCATCCATAACAATTGTGAGGATAAAATAACAATCTCAATAAGATATGCATTAGTATTTCAAAACTTATACGTACTAATATTGATAGTCATGAGCTTACCTTTTCACACCCTCTCCATGGCACTAGTTAGAATTAGTAAGGTTGGATCCTTAGGGCTTGTATTATGGTGTAACCTTTTGGCTTAGGATAGGAGATTTTAGGTGGGGTAATCAAAGATAAATTCGATGGTTTTTTATCACACCTAAAACACGATTGAGCCTTTTGCTTTGTAAATACCTTAACATACATCAACGTTATAAAAGCACCACCAGACTTTACAATTATTATACTTCCCACATTTTTGATGGATACTCTATATTTTTGTTAATTTTTCTTATCCAAGGGTCCATAGTAGGGATCATTCCAAGTGGGTGTAAGTGTACACAGACTCAGGCCACATATCACTATGTTTTTTTCAAGGGTTCATAGTAGGGATCATTCTAAGTAGGTTAAGTGTACACGCACTCATGCCACATATCACAATGATCATACTCATTCTAAGAAGCACTCAATGATAGGTGTGCTAATAGGTAAGGATTTGGCCTTGGTGAATTTTAGTAGTAGAGTATCAAAAGGCATAGGGATTAGGTCCAAATTGGGTGTGCAACGGTACAATGTTTAAGGTTTTAGAATTGCAAGGCTCAAGCTATCCAAAAGGAGGCCTAAGTCATTTCCACCCTCACTAATTAACCAATGCAAAAGTTTTGAGGATCGCTAGAGGGTAAGTTCTAGACATCAATAGAGAGTATTCTTTATTTTGATTCCCTAATACCAAATTATCAAAATACTACACTCAATCGACTCACTTTACTATAGATAATTATATTTTCTAAAATAGAGAGATTGTTAGTTAATAATATAGAGGACTAATTTTAAAATAAATTATATAGAGAAAATTAAGCTAATGAATTTCTATACATAATTACTAATTAACAAATTTGTACACTCAATGAGTTTACTTCAAATCATTTTAATCAGCGTGCAAAAGTAAATTAGTTAGTGATAATCCCATATGAGTCAATTAATGAAAGCTTAAAGGAGTAAAAAAAAATTAATAGGGGTGTATAACAACCTTGAGTACAATGATTGCAAAATTATAACCAATTGTAATCATGTCCATCACAGAAATTATAGAATTAAAGAACATCCACCCCCTTACTTAAAATTTGCAATGTCCTCATTGCAATGTAAAGAACTGAGAGAGCAATTTCACCAGCATATAAAGAAGAATTGACTACCATGAATATAAAAGAGCACAAAAAGTAAAAAGGAGTAAGTATGATAGCATATATAATATCTGATAGTACAGGTACAACAAGAGGCTGCTAAAATACAAGTCCAAATAAACAGTGATACATGTCAGAAATATGCTGGATGGTCGTCCTAATCGTCCTAGAAGTGAGTCGGGTGAGGAGCTGTCGGTAGTGGGCTGGATATCCCCATGTTAGTCCTGATCTGAAGTATAGCGTCCTCAGTCCGCTTCTGTGAATCCTCTATACGCTGAAGTCGCGGCGAGAGCTCGATCTCGTAGAAGTGCTGGAAATCCTGCGAGTACTGACAATGCGCTCGAGGAGGAGCAGCAGAAGACTCACCCTGAGTGTAAGTGGTATGAGATGGGGGGATTAGGGGCTCATCGAGGTCAGGATCTACCTCATCGTCATTGTCGTCATCCACCTGTTATCCATGCCTCATAATGGAATATATAATGCCACCCTAGCCCTAACAGGCGGTGATGAGGCAGAGGAATCGAAGACTGGCTAGAGTGATAGGCATGGTCTTCGTGACCACGCTCATCATGGGAAGGGAAGAGAATATGTGCATATTCTTCGTTAGGCGGGAAATGTAAGGTGCTACCCAGATAGACCCTATGCGAGAGTTGTTGTCCTGGTGAAGGATGAACTATGCGAGGATATTACCCAGATAGATGGGGTAACGTGACGATATGTTGTAGAGATACAATATATCCTGCCTACTAATGACTCCAGAACTTTCGCCCCGGCCGCTCAAGGTGCGACTAAGTAGATGGTGTATGTAGTGGAGGGCGACAGAACGCAACTTTGAGGCCTTAGACCTGTTGGCCTCATATAGAGATAGATCAAAAGTAAGGCGAGCCTAGATGTTGGCTGCATGGTCACGAGTGGGGAGATCAAAATTAAGGTCAGAGTAGGCGACACTATAGAGTAACAGGTCCTTATACACCCCTAAGTATTGGGTGAATTGGAGAAGGGAGAGTGTATAAGTAGTGCCCGCTACTCGAAATGAGATGACCACCTCTTGCCTGTTTGTGTGCTCAGTGAAGGTATGTCTAAGATTTAAATAAAAATAAGGCATGAACTCTAATGTGATTTCCTTCAATCCTAACTCCTTGATAGCAAAAAATTGTTACCACCCCACTATAGAGATCAACTCCCTAACATCCCCAGCTAAATTTATCTCCTCTGAGATGTTCCAATCAATGGTTCGAATGTCTTTGTACTTCTTTAAACTAGAGGCGGTTGTAGCGTTTGATGTGCATTGGATCCGTGAATTCTAGCGGCGTAGCAGCGTCGCGCCTTTCCGTTGACAGTGCTTGGAGATCCAGGCGACGTCAGCGACTGCCTTGGGAATGTCTTGAAGACATGATCTGTGGAAAAATATAAGGATTTTTTCAAACAATGATGAAGAAAAAAAAGAATAAAAATGAGAGGATGAGAATAAGAAGAAGGAGAAGAGAGTAGAGATGAAAAAGAAGTTGAATTAGAACATAAACCAAAAATTGTTACCTAGGAGGAGAGATCGCGACGAGAGGAGACGAATTAACTAACTTTGAAGGCTAAAAGCTTAACCGGCCCTGGGAATAAGGGGTATAGGAAAATGAAGTTTGGAAACTAGGGCATTAAGATGGAGATGACCAGAACATGGCCATATATAAAGAAGACGAACATGGGTTAACACACAACACTGAGTGTACCCGTGTTAAGGAATCTTTACCGCATGGGACACGGGTATCGACGAGACGTATGGTCAAACTTCATGGGAAAGCAGTACGTCAGGTGTACACGGTCAACAATACGAGCGTGTATTGACCCGTGTCCTGCTCGGGCAGAGTGCATTAAAATGCACACGGGTATAGACACGGCTTGGTAAGTAGCCGAGTCCTTCTCGGGATGAACTTCGTCGACCAGCGACACGGTGGAGAACACGGCCGGGTGGCTACCCGTGTGGTTCTCGGGAATATACTTGGTCAAAATTAGAATAGTCACACGGGTACCAACACAGATTTGTGTATACCCGTGTCCTTCTCTGGATGATTATGGGAAGAATGAGCACTTATGACACGACAACACACACTGGTGTGTGTTAACCCGTGGGGTGCTCGGGATAAAAGCTTCCTCCTCCAAGTTTCCTTTTGAACACGTCTGGGTGAGAGGATGGGTTAATAACACGGCAGTGCACATGGGTGTGTGGTGAGCCGTGCGGTGATCGGGAAAAAATTGACTCCCACTCATTTTTAAAAGAACACGGCTGGGTCAAAGGGTATGTTATGGACACGGCCAGACACACGGGCGTGTTACCACCTGTGTGGCCCTCCTAATTTAAAATTCCTCCTAAGTGATTTTTATAAAAAATCACTTTTTAACATTTACCCAGATTTTTAATAAAAAAAAATTAACTTAGAAAAAGTATGACATTTTACGTAATCCTAGTCTAGACGGAAGCATGTTTCTTGATGAGATAAATCTTGAGGAAGCACACCATAGTAAAGTTTTAGTTGGTGCCCGTTGACTTTAAAATCTCACTTCTCAAGGTGGGTTGGCTCGACGGTGCCATAGGGAAAGACTTCTTTTACTTGAAGGATCTGAACCACTTAGACCTTAACTTCCCTGGGAATAAGCGAAGTCGGGAATTAAAAAGGAGGACATGGTCACTTTTTTGGAATGTCTTGGTTTGTGAAGGTGACGGTCATGGAATAGTTTAGTCTTCTCCTTATAAATCCGAGAGTTCTCGTAAGCCATGGTTCTCCACTCATCTAATTCATTTAGCTGAAGTTTCCATTTCTCCCCTATAGAATTAATATCAAATTTTATAGAGTGTATTTCCCAATACGACTTGTGTTCTAATTCTATAGGCAGGTGACATGATTTACCATAGACTAATCTAAAAGTGAAGGTCCCTATAGGTGTTTTGAAGGTGGTCTTATATGCCCACAAGCAATCGTTTTGTTTCTTAGACCATTGCTTCCTATTCCCTTCTATAGATTTTTCTATGATTCTCTTAAGTTCTCTATTTGAAACTTCAACTTGACCACTAGTTTGTGGATAATAAGGAGTGGCTATCCTATGTGTAACTCCATATTATTATAATACTTTATCTAGCTGTAGATTACAAAAGTGTGAACCCCTATTGCTAATAAGTGCACGTGGTGTGCCAAATCATGCGAATAAGGATTTCAAAAACTGAATTTCTACTCTACTATCATTAGTAGGCAAAGCTTGCGCCTCAACCCACTTTGATACATAATCTACCGCTACCAAAATATATTTTTGCCCATAAGAAACTTGAGATGGTCCCATAAAGTCAATCCCCCATACATCGAATACTTCACATTCAAGAATAAATATTTGCGGCATTTCATGTAATTTAGAAATATTACCTGATTTCTGACAAGAATGACATGAAAGAACATACCTTGGGCATCCCTGAATAGAAGGGGCCAATAAAAACCAGAATCAAGAACCTTTTTGGCTGAGCGATTTGCTCCATAGTGGCCACCAGCTGGACCTGAATAACATTGCTCCAGGATTTTCCAATCCTCCTCCGCTGATACACACCTTCGTATAATGGAAACTTCACATCCGAAAAAGAAAGGGGTCCTCCCAGAAGTAATATTTCAAGTCATAGAAAAATTTCTTTTTCTGCTGATATGAAAATTCTTTTGGAAGGACCTTAGCCACAAGATAGTTTGCATAATCGGCAAACAACGGATAATCAGGATTTATATTTGTAGATAATATAAATAATGATTCCTCCGATCATACACTAACAGACTACAAAACAGAGATTAAGCGATATAATTATACTATAAACAAATTTACAATTATTTGTTAGTAATCAAAAATTGGTATATTAATAGAGTTTAAGCTTTAAAAATATTAAAAACGAGTCCCCGGCAACGGCGCCAAAAACTTGATGGTTTCATAGTAAACTTGATGGTTTCAAAGTAAACTTGATGCAGATTCTTTCTACACTCTAGTATAAATTATGTGGATGGGCATAAGCTAGTTTGATTTAACTTCCAGGAAAGTGCACCTATCAATCATAGTATAGGAGAAATCTACATCGCGTGTCGTATTCCACAAGGTCTTTTCAAATACTCATACTCACCCTCGCTCTATTATCATACCTATAATTAAAATTGATTTTTAACCTAGATTAACCTAATTATGACTACTCTGATAAAGAAACATTGGAGGATTAAATATGATAAAAAGCCGAAAGTCTAAGAGCATTCACATGAAAATAATCGCTCATTAATTTAATTCTATGTAATCATGTAATAATACGGTAATCAAATTCGTAGTATTGTAAGGGTTAAACATCTATCAAATTCTCTCTCGAGCAATTCAAAATCTAAACCTAAGTTGAGTAAATGTTCTCTCAAACAATTTACAACACTCAAATTTGCATTAAAATAAAGTACTCAATCTACTACATAAATCATGAAATCCTATCTCTAAAATGCCATTAATCCATTTATCGGTATCACAATTATCCAAACAACATATCTCTCGATCATGCAATTTGAAATACAAAGAGAAATAACACCTAAATATGAACATATAAACATCATCACAACCTTCCAATTTCTCAATCTAAAAAGTCGGAATTCATGTAAAACAAAAACTAAATTCATAACTCGGAAAAATCTCTTTGTTTGAAAGCCTACATAGGAATAGAATACAAAAAATTTGATGAAAACAATAACATACATGATTTCCGAATTGTTCAAATAAAAGTTTCATGCGAAATAAAAAATAAAAAATAAAGTTTGATCACCAAGAGAAAGGAAAGATTAAAAGAGATACATGAAAGATTAAAAGCATTCACATAATCTCCTTCAATTCCTCCTTCACTTGGATGCTCAACTTTCGTCCTCCAGAAGATCTCCAAAACGAAATGATCCAAAAGTCTCTATTTTAATTTTTCTATAGGTTTTTATAGTCTCCTGGCAAACAGGGTCGGACACGGGTTCCAACACAGCCGTATGGACGGTTCAAAGGCGGTTGCACACGAATAAATGTGTTTGGTCGTGGGTCATGTCATCTGACACGGGTGTTGACACGGGTGCTGACACGACCGTGTTGTTCTTCATGTTCTTTGCACATGGGTGTGTTGGACGCAGAGCTTGAATTTATCTCAAAAAGGACACAGGGTGGGCACACGGTCGTGTTCCAACCCATGTGGTTCTGTCTTTTTCTTCCAAATCTTTTGATCCATCCCAAATTAGACATGCGTAGGGACACGGGCGTGTTCCTTCCCATGCACGCCGAATTCTTGTCCTATCATCAGCCATGTTGGATCCGTGAACTCCTCTGTTTGCTCCAAGACTTTTAGTTCCACTGGTTTGTAATACCTGCATTAAGAAAATGCATGAATAAATGAATAGCTCAATACATAAAATAATATAAACTCCAAACTGAGCTATTCTATTCATGATAATACCAATTCTTAACTATTCTTGCGCCATTACTACATAGAGGGGTAGAAAATAGTGGAAATTACTACAATTATGATTGTAAAAAGCCTATCATAATTGTACTCATCGGTCTTGCGACACAAGAAGGTTCCGGTTGTTAAGGTCCTTTGGAGGAATTATGGGCAGGAGGAGCATATCTTGGAGCCACGTGACCTGATGCAGCATAGGTATGTAGATCTCTTCGAGTCAGGTATACCTTCACTCTTCTAGGGATATTATATACTTTAACTTTAGTAGGAACCCCATAGGTCTAACCTTAATTTCGGGGACAAAATTTTTATTTTTATCTATTGGGATTTGCAACATCCATCAAACACCTAGACCCCAAAGAGTGGTTTTTTCATGACTAGGTCATGATTAAACCCTAGGAAGCCCAAGAAGACCAAGTGAACAAAGGCAAGAAGGTAGAAATCTCCTTGGTCTGCCTATAGCACAACCTCATCACCAAACCTAGGGTTTGACTTTAGGACTTTAACTTAATTCCATGACACCACCATAGCACTCCCAACCCTAGGGGAGACCAATGGGTCATTAAGGACTCATTGGGGTCAACTAAATAGGTCAAGTGGACAAAAGTCAACCGTAACCCTAAAATGGGCAAAGTGCCCTAATTAAGGGTCAAGTGGGTTCTAAGGTGACAAACCAACCCAACCCAACCCTTCCTAGACCTTAGGGGAGGCCAATGGGTCACTAAGGACCCATTGGGGTCAAGCCAAGTGGTCAAGTTGACCAAAGTAAACCTAAACCCTAATTAGGTCAAATTGCTCAAAGTTGGCCTAATTGGGCTACACCAAGCCACAAGTGGACTAGGGTTATGGAAATTGGATCATTTACATCCCATTGGATTAGTCACATCACCCAAAATGACCAAGGGCTGGTCTTAAATAGCTAGGGTTAGTCAAACCCAAAAGTGGAGAAAAGGCTAGCTCAAGCCCAAACCACTTGGGCTAGGCCCAATGAGGTGGCCCACTAGCCTCATGAGGTTTATAATTACTTAACTAGCCAATCATTTTCTATAAATAGTGACTAGGAGAGAGAAATATCCACTTCCCCTTTAATGGAGGAGAGAGAAAGAGAGGAGAAAGAGGCCATTCATGGTAAAGGAAGGCCAAAGGCCTCCCCACTCAATTCCAATGGCTTGATTCATCTTCCCTGGTAAGTTAGGAGGAGATTTAAGGCTTTTCCCAGCCATGATAGTGGTTAGGGCAGGAGAATTCAGTTGGCCGAAATTCTCAAAAATGGCCATTAATGGTGCATTGAAGCTTGACCCCTCCCCTCCCCCTTTTGATTAATTTAAAAGCATCACCAGGCTGTGAGGAGTCGTTTCCACTCATTCCCTTAAGAAATTGAAGCATCTAGCTATGTAGTTGCAGAGCACCTATAGGCGCCACCACCGACAATGGCAACTCGATGATCGGCTAGGCTCCAGCCCTCCCAAAAGGTCATGTTCCTCTCCCCTTTCTCAGTGGATATATCCACTTCTATTGGATGCAAGGTTCGGCTCAAATTTGCCCCAAATCAAGCAGGCTGAAAGCTTGTTTTTCAAGCTTTTTCCTCCACTCATAGTTCACTGTTATGGCCATCTCCGGTGGGCCAACCACCGTGAATCGCCAGTCACCACCTCAATGAAGGTGGTTGTGGTGGTTGCCGGCCGGGAAGTGGCATGGGAGGTAGGGAGTTCACCAGAGAAGGTGGCCCAGGATAGGCCAATATTGTCCATTTGATCCAGGAGAATGATGACGGGATGCCGTCAGATAGGCGCTTTAAGATTCGTGCGCTGCCTTTAATAATAAGAGTTTATTATTTCATTTTATTTCATTATCTGTCACACATTATGCAGTAGCTAGATTTAATTATTAAAAATTCTTAGAGACTTTTTCTGAAAAAATTGTTAACATCAAAGTTGTAGCCCTTGATATCTAGTTTATTTTAAAATTACTTTTAGCCAATTTGGGTCACTATTGTGACCACAGCACACCAAATGGTGCAAGCTATACCTAAGGTTAACCAGACACAAATTTGTGTTCCCCCACTTAGCTACTCATCAAAATTCCTTGAAATTTAAATCATAGGTCAGTCTCATCTATATCTCATACATATCCAAAAATGGGTATTTTTGGAATACATTTTACTATAGTTTTAGAAAATATTTAATAAATTATGTAAGATTTAATTAAGGGGTCTAATGACCTCAAAACCCTCCAAATTTTGGTGGATGACCCCTAGGATTATGATAGGTCATTGGTAAAAATCTCAACCCATTTGGGATTGATTTGATTAGGTATTGATGTGACAAAAATTTGGCCACTAAAGGGTAAATTAGGGCATATGTTTTTTTTATGGGTTGACTTGCCAATCCTCATCCAAAAGGGATGAAACTTGGGCCACTACCTCAAAGTCATCTAAAACACCCCCTCAAGGGAATTTGAGTGGTTTGGGGTAGAAATTCCCTAAGACCCTATGTAGGCCCTAGAGATGAGGTTTGGGGCCTAGTGAAGGATATGGGATAGTATGTCCATGGATGGTTATGGAACTAGGTTGGTGAGTTCCTAGGGAAAAAATAGGGTCTTGAAAATGGTCTTAGGATTTTTAGGAACTTATACCCTCTCCAAATAATTATGGATAGTTTAGGGCACATGGGTTTAATATTTAATTACATGCTCAAATGGATTTTGATACTCCTGAAACTTGGGCAATGATTTTAATTAGATGATATTGTTCCCTAGAAATTTTATTATTAATTTTGGATTGATAATTTTAGTACTTCATTTACAAACTCTAAGGTGGATTAAGTCACAAAATAATTATTTTAGAGATATTAGCTTACTAGAAAATTATGAAACTTGGTCAGGGACTATTTAAAAACATAGGCATGCTTTGTAAATTTTTATAAATATATAAGAAGTCCTTTCATATAAGCTCCTTCATAAGTGCCCATTTATTGAATATTTTAATATAATTCATATATGTGATCAATTAGAGTTGGAAAATTATAAATTATAGGCAGTAGCCTTTTTCTGTTCATACTTAACATTTAGTAATTTTCTCATAATTTTTGGATGGGAGATTCTAATTTTCTCCTAATTAAATTAAGATTATGCTAGTTTGTTGCATAATTTTTTAAAGGTCAGATCCTTTTTGGAAAATTGAGATTTTTTATATTTACTGTTATTTTGATGTTACCAAATCGTCATAATTATGCTAAGGCCATACCTAGATAGAAAAGTGTACTTGGTGTTCAAAAGCATAGGTGGCTTGATTTTGCAGAAAATATAATAAATGTCAAATAAAGTAGGAAAATTACAATCTTCTAGACTTATTCATAAAGTATCATGATCAACCCCCAATAATAATCTTAGGCCATTTGGATGATTACTTGGAGTATCACCTTTCATGCACACCATGTAGCTCATTAGGACTGCACATAATAAAACTGTAGAAATAAGGTAATTTTTAAACCTTTGTATGGGAAGGTGAGATAGTTGGTGTACCTGGTATGGTTTAGAATGAATGGGTTCACCAAAATAATGTAGGTTGTATAACGCCCCAAATCTCGATTATGAGTGGGTTGTGTAGGCTGAGCAATACGGCCTGGGGTACGGGCGTGTCCAAAGTCGTGTCATGCTCTGTGTTAGTAACACAGGCGAGGATACGGATGTGACCAAAGCCATGTCCTGCTCTGTGTTGGTAGGGCGGTGTCGATTGTGGCATAGGGCGGTGTCAAGTGTGGCGTAGGGCGGTGTCGAGTGTGGCGTAGGGCGGTGTCGAGTGTGGCACACGACCTGTGACACGGGCGTGTCCAGGGCCATGTCCTGTTATGAGTTCGACGTGTTTCCGTAAGGTCAACGAAATGATGTCGACGATCCTAAGAGGCAAGCCTTGTTGGGAGCACAACCAATGATATGGGTGTGTCAAGGGCCGTGTCCTTCTCTATGTGTGGCCGGTCAGTGAAGACTGATGAACACGGGATGGACACGGGCGTGTCCGAAGCCGTGTCTGGCACACGCCCTGTGACACGGGCATGTCATAGGGTTGTGTCCTAGTCTGGAAGTGGCGGTTTCTTTTGCCTCTTAAGGCACACGGCCTGTACCTGTGTCACAAGCCAAGTTCGACCCAGGAAAGTGATTTTCAGGGCAATTCGTGGCCATTCATTCACTTAAAATAGGATCCAACAGTCCAGAAATCTCCCTACTATTTTAAGGTCGGGTGTTGAGGGATAAACTCTCATTTATCTTAGGCCTTTCTCTTTCTAAAGAGTTAGAGAGTGGGGAGAGCAAGAAAGGAGGATGAGGAAGAATCCGGACGTCGGTGGAGCTTCAGAGCCCCGAATCGTGAGCCGAGTCCAGATCCGTGGAGGCAAGTCCATTGCAGTGTTTTTCATCCGGCTAGTTTTCCATGGATCTAAAGTGATCATCAAGGGTAACGATCTTCCTTCTTGGACATGTGAAGTCCTTATTTTGGCATGCGCATGGATTTCCCCCACCAAAATGTGGTTTTTGAGGGATTCTCCTTGGGTTGATTCTTGAAATCCCCAATAAGTATTGCATATAGATCCGAAAATGTGTAGTACAGAATAGGCATGTTGTGTGAAGCCCATCTAGACAGGTTGGTCTGGATTAGTGATGTTGTATTTTTTCGCAGCAGAGAAGACTCTGCGTTTAAACGAGTAGTTTGTGGAGTCGGTGGGTTGTGTTTGTGAACTGGAGTAATATGAAGTACTGGAATGGGGATTCCAGGAAAATACCCTCATAATTTTATTGTTGTATGCTATTTAAAGACTAGTTTTCTGGCACTGCAAGATGCTGCAGGGTTTTGGTTGATTTTGGGTGTAGAAAGAGAGCTTCTGCTGAACCCGCCAAGCGATCACGAGGAACACTGGCACTAGCTCCCCTTTTGGATTATGAAGCCAGTCCTTGGTGGATAGTATGGCTAATGTGAATTGTGAGCTCTTAAAAGGCTTCATGCCGAATGGGCAAGGGGATGCAGACCCGCATCAGTCTAGACATTGAACTGGCGATTTGAGCAATGGGAAAGAACTGAACTGTATCTGCGTTATGGTTTTCTGATATGAGTGCCTAGAATATTGGCGTTCGTCAGGTTCACATAATGAGAGTCTTCGGCATGCACGCTATTAAAACAAAAGCCTCCGACTATAGGCTGTGGAGCATAATGCTTAAACTTTACCGTTTGGTTTCAGACCTTGAATGGTGGTGGGACCCTAGTTTTCCGGTACACCAAGAATGTGCCCTGAGTGAATGGAGCGTCGGGCCATGTGGCTGACGTTTGTGATATATTGATTGTGCGTGAGTGCACATTGTGTGATATATCTGCTTGTGAAATGCTATGCCTGCAGGGAAGGAATACCACTGCCCGGGAAAGGGGTAGGGTCATAATAAATTGGTTAGCTGCATGATGACCATTGCCTTGTTTGCCACAATCATGGAGGGTTGTCCTTGTACAGGTGATGGAGAATCGAGCGGGAAATAGCTGGCTGAAGCCCTTGCTGCTGCTACTGGCCCTCAAAGGCTGAGCGAAGAACATTTTTATTTTCATGCATGCTAGTCCTGTGCGTCGATGTTTGTAATCCACACTTGGGAAGCTTAACTGTAAGGCTTTAAGGCAAAACTTTGGTGTATTTTGTGTACATTCCTTCGGGGTTATAAATAAATGTGGTTATTTATATATAGTGGACATTCGTGGCTGTTGAGTTCAATATTACCCGTAAATCTTCTGCTAGTATGATCTGGTTAGAATGCAGGTTATTTTTGGTGTTAACCTGTAACCTCGCCGCCTGTTTGTGGCATATGGTGTGGGGCCCCAGTCGAACCTTCTATTATATGTTATTAAACGGATGGAGTCATTACAATTTGGTATCAGCTTGTCTCGTCTTCCTCTTTTGAATTCGTGGTCGAATTCTTTTGTGGGGTGGCGAGCGCGTGTAAGTGCGACCCGCTTTAACATTAATGAACTCAAGAATGTCCATTAAGGAATGCAAATACACTTATTTGAGGAACTTATGCATTCTTATATTGTTATTATTGCTTGTGCAAGGTCGCTAAAGTGTGTCTCGTTCACCTATAGGTGACTCGTAGTGGTGTTGGGCAGTCTGAGCCCTAGCATTCTGATGAGAGTGCGGCACCAGCTGAGGTACCTACACCTCCTCTTTCTGCAGAAACAGTAAGCTTAGTTGTTAAGGCACTGTTTGCAATGATTCATGCACAGCTTACTGGGGCGGTGAAGCCGACATTCGTGTCATAATGGGTTGGTGTAAGGCCAGAACCTTTTGAGGCCGTTGATCCTCGAGCAGCTGAATGGCAGTCGAAGAAGTTTATGAGCTTCAATTCTCCTATATTTACGGGTGTGGGATCCCCAACGCAGGTAGAGGATTAGTTATCGCACGTCAAGCGAATATTGACGGTGATATTGACGGAGGAAGATCAGAAGGTCATCTTGGCAACCTTCTTGTTGGAAGGAGAGGCTCGGCTATGGTGGGACGAGATAGAGTTGCACCACTTAGCAGGAAGGAAATTAACAGAAGTCTCGATTGAGGAGTTTTCGCGTCAATTCCTGCCAAAGCACCTGCCAACAACACAACGCATCGCCATGGAAAATGAGTTACAACATCTAACGCAAGGAGAAAGTAGTGTCGATACCTACTTACATGAGTTTACACGATTGGGACGCTATGTGGAATCTATCTTCGTTGATGAACAACGTAAAAAAAATAAGTTCTACAAAGGGTTGCATGATGAGTTGAGATTCCTGCTCTCAAGTTCGGTGAACCAGGGGTTTCAAGCATTGGTGGATACGGCTTGTGCGTTGGAGAAGGATATGAAGCGGGTGCAAGGAAAAAGGGACTTGGATGTGACAAAGTCCGAGTTCAAAGCGCCCCATTCTGGAAAATCGAACTACCAAAGGAAATGGAGCAAGAGATCCAAGTCTTCTGGACAGGCTCTTTCTACAGTTGCGTCGGGGGAAACTTCGAGGCAAGAGTCTCGTACCTGCTATACATATGGTAGAGTGGGATATCTAGCCCGTGACTGTCAGGTTTGTCCGCCAAAGGTGGAAAAGAAGACAGGAGCATCATATGCTGATAAGGGAAAGGTAGTGGTGGAGTCCTCTGCATCCCAGGCGAAACCTCGAGTATATAATCTTGGCCAGAAGGAGGCCATAAAGCAAAGTGACGTTGTCACAGGTACGATCTAAGATATTGGTCACTTTTCATATTTCATACCTTGTGTGTATCTTGTGTATGATGTGTGTGTCACAGGCTTTGTCCTGAATCAGAACAATCTGACGAGAGCACTATTTGATACGGGTGCTTCGTATTCATTTCTGTCTAAGGACTTCGTAGCACGAATCAGAGTACCTAGTCATGTGACGACAGGTATTGTAAAGGTGTTGTTACCAAACAGATGTGTGATGTGTGCGGATAGGACTTTCTATGTGGAAGTACAAATAGGAAGTCGGGATTTCTGCTTGAACGCATCTGTGCTACCGATATCATAATTTTATGTGATCTTTGGTATGGACTGGCTCTCGAAGTAGCGTACCATTATTGATTGTAATTCAAAAGAGATCACACTGGGCAAAAATACCGAGATTAAGATTAAATTCGCTGGTATGCGAGGAGCGAGCGAGATCTTGATGTCTGCTCTCCAAGTCATCATTACTGTTCATAAGGGTGCGGAGTTATTCTTCACGCTAATTAAGGCTGTTGAGCCAAAGACCAGTATGAGTGATGTTTTGATTGTATCAGAGTTTGCTGATGTCTTTCCTAAAGATCTTCCTGGGTTACTACCCTAGTAGGAGATCGACTTCACTATTGAGCTGGTGGTAGGTGCGAAACCTATGGCTCGCTCGCCATATCGAGTAGTGCCAAAGAAAATGGCAGAACTAAAAGTTCAACTGCAAGAGTTGCTGGAACAGGGATACATATGCCCAAGTATGTCACCTTGGAGCGTACCTATTCTTTTTGTGAAAAAGAAGGATGGTAGCCTGCGGTTGTGTATCGATTATCGTGAATTGAATAAGCTGGCAGAGAAAAACAAGTATCTGATTCCACGGATAGATGACTTATTCGATCATCTAGTAGGATCAACCGTCTATTCTAAACTGGACTTAAAATCTGGTTATTACCAGTTGAGGATTCGAGAAGGTGACATTCCCAAGACAGCATTTGAAACATGCTACGGTCATTATGAGTTCACTGTAATGCCGTTCGGGCTATGTAATGCGCCATCACTGTTCATGGATCTAATGCAATGAATGTTCTGAGAGTACCTGGACCTGTTTGTGATCGTCTTCATTGATGATATCTTGGTGTACTCTCAATCTGAAGCTGACCATGAGAACCATTTACGGTTGGTGTTGCATACCATGTAGAGAAATAAGCTTTATGCAAAGTTCTCAAAGTGTGAATATTGGCTATCATCAGTGTCTTTTCTTGGCTATGTGGTAAGTGGAGAGGGCATTGCAGTGGATCCATCAAAGATAAGAGCCATACGGGAGTGTCCAGTGTTGCCTTCGGTGGCTGAAATCAGGAGTTTCCTTGGACTGGAAGGCTACTATAGATGTTTTGTTGAAAACTTCTCACGAATCGCTTTTCCTCTTACCACATTAATGAGGAAGGATCAGAAGTTCATTTGGACGCCAAAGTGCGCACGAGCTTTTGACAAGATAAAGAGTCGTTTGACCATGACGCCTTTTTTAACATCGCCATGTGGTACAGACGGCTATGAGATTTATAGTTATGCATCGGGGAGTAGCATAGGCTGCATTCTTCTTCAATTTGGAAAGGTGATCTCTTATGGCTCACGCCAGTTGAAAGTACATGAGCGAAACTATATCGTCCACGACTTGGAGTTGGCGACAGTGATTTTTGAACTCAAATTGTGGCATCACTATCTATATGGCGTAAAAGTGGATATATTTACAGACCATAAGAGCCTAAAGTACCTATTGGATTAGAAGGATCTTAAAAAGCGGCAATGAAGGTGGATGGAGTTCCTCGGGGACTACACCTTTGATATTCACTAAACTCCAGGAGTTGGAAGCATTAGAGATTTCTTGTGTTGACAAGAATTCCACAGCAAATACATGCATGAACTTGACGGAGGTACAGTATGACCTTGCGGACAGAATTCGGCGAGCAATAGAACTTGATGAAAGTCTGCAACGCTATGAAGTGGATGGGTCAAATGACCAATTCTCCTGGGATGATGGCCTTTTGTGGAAAGAGGGTCTTTTGTGCATCCCAAGTATGGGTAAGCTAAGATACGAATTGATGTATGAGGCTCACTTTACGAAATACTCAATTCACCCAGAGAGCACAAAGATGTACAAAGACATAAAAAAGTTTTTCTGGTGGACAGGGTTAAAGAAAGACATTGCACATTATGTGGCTAAATGTCAAACATGTGCCTTGGTGAAAGCGGAATGTATGAAGCCCGAAGGTTTCTTAAAGTCGCTACCTATTCCAGAATGGAAGTTTGATGATATTTCGATGGATTTCGTGCACGGTTTGCCAAGATCTCAACACGGTAATGATTCGATTTGGGTGATCGTAGACCGATTGACTAAAGTGGCTCACTTCCTTTTGAACAAGAGGGACGATTCAGTGGAAGCCTTGGCAAAACTTTATGTTGAGCAAATCGTACGATTACACAGTGTTCCCCGTAGCATCGTAAGTGATCGTGACGAGCGATTCACATCGAATGATTGGAGTCTAATCCATCAGTTGTTGGGAACAAAGTTAACGTTCAGTACGGACTTTCATCCCCAAACTGACAGCCAGACTGAGAGGACCAACAGAACGATGGAGGACATGCTCCGAATATGTGCCTTGGATTTTTGTAAGAGGTGGGAAGATCATCTCCATATGGTAGAGTTTGCCTACAATAAAAGCTACCAAGCGAGCATAAGTATGGCACCGTTTGAAGATTTGTATGGTCGGAAATGTCGTACACCATTAGCTTGGGCTGAAGCAGGAGAATATAAATTATATAAGCGTAAGGAAGTCAAAGAAGCTAATTTGACGATACGTTATATTCAGGAGAGGCTACTGATAGCCCAAGATAGACAGGCTAAGTACTTCAACGCCAAGCATCGAAACGCGGAGTTTTCGGTGGGCGGCTGGTTATACCTCAAGATAAAGTCGTTTAAAGGCATATCAAGGATTTGACGCTTAAAGAAACTTAGTCTGAGGTATGTTGGGCATTTTGAGATCTTGGAGCTGGTTGGTGAAGCCGTCTATTAGTTGGCTCTTTCGGTAGAACTGAGTGGTTTACATAATGTATTTCACATCTCGGTCCTACACAAAGTCGTGAAAGAACCAGCGCAAGTGCTGGTTGCGAATCAAGTATCAATCGATAGTGGGCTAACAATGAAAGTTAAACCCATTCGGATCGAGGATTCTAAGGTCAAGCAATTACAAAACAAAGCTATCAGGATGGTCAAGGTCCGATGGGACAATTGCAGTCATAAGGAGCTTTCATGGGAACGAGAGCAGAACAAGATTGAGGAGTACCCCGAGCTTTTCTACTCAAGTACCATTTCAGTTTGTGTACTTTTCCCTTTTCTAATTTCGGTACGAAATTCTTTTAAAGGGGGAGAAATGTAGCGCCCCAAATCTTGATTATGAGTGGGCTGTGTAGGCTGAGCAACACGGCCTGAGATACGGGCGTGTCCAAAGATGTGTCATGCTCTGTGCTAGCAACACGGTCGGGGACACGGGCATGTCCAAAGCCGTGTCCTGATCTGTGTTGGTAGGGCAGTGTTGAGTGTGGCGTAGGGCAGTGTCGAGTGTGGCACAGGGCGGTGCCGAGTGTGGCACACGGCCTGTGACACGGGCGTGTCCAGGGTTGTGTCCTGCTATGAGTTTAACGTGTTTCTGTAAGGTCGAAGAAATGCAGTTCACAATCCTCAGAGGTAAGCCTTGTTGGTCACACGGCCTTTGATACGGGCGTGTCAAGGGCCTTGTCCTTCTTTATGTGGGGCCGGTCAGTGAAGACTGATGAACACAGGCTGGACACGAGCGTGTCCGAAGCCGTGTCTGGCACACGGCCTATAACACGGGCGTGTCACAGGGCCGTGTCCTTGTCTAGTAGTGGCGGTTTCTTTTGCTGCATAAGGTACACGGCCTGTGAAACAAGCGTGTCACAAGCAGTGTTTGGCCCTGGAAAGTGATTTTCAGGGCGATTTGTTGCCGTTCATTCCCTTCAAATAGGATCCAATGGTCCAGAAATCTCCCTGCTGTTTTAAGGCCATGATTTGAGGGATAAACTCTCATTTATCTTAGGCCTTTCTCTTCCTAAAGAGTTAGAGAGTGGGGAGAGTAAGGAAGGAGAAGGAGGAGTAATCTGGCCATAGGTGGATGTTCAGAGCCCCGAATCACGAGCCGAGTCCAGATCCATGAAGGCAAGTCCGTTGTGGTGTTTTTCATACGGCTAGTTTTCCATGGCTCCAAAGAGATCGTCAAGGGTAACGATCTTCCTTCTTTAACTTGTGAAGTCCTTATTTTGGCATATGCATGGATTTCCCCCACCAAAAGGTAGTTTTTGAGGGATTTCCCTTGGGTTGATTCTTGAAATCCCAAATAAGTCTTGCATATAGATCCGAAAATATGTAGTACGTAATAGGCATGCTGTGTGAAGCCCACCTGGACAGGTTAGTCTGGATTAGTGATGTTTTATTTTGCGCACCGGAGAAGACTCCGCGTTTAAATGAGTAGTTTGTGGAGTCGGTGGGTTGTGCCTGTGGAGTGGAGTAATAAGAAGTACTATAATAGGGATTCCAGGAAAATACCCTCGTAATTCTTGTGTTGTATGCTATGTAAAGACCAGTTTTCTGGCACTGCAGGGTTTGGGGTGAGTTTGGGTGCAGAAAGAGAGCTTCTGCTGAACCCTCCAAGAGATCGTGAGGAACGCTGGCACTAGCTCCCCTCTTGGATTGTGAATCCATCCCTTGGTGGATAGTATGGATAATGTGAGTTGCGAGCTCTTAAAAGGCTTCGTGCTGAATAGACAATGGGATGCCGACCCACGTCAGTTTAGGCATTGAACTAGTGATTTGAGCAACGGTCAAGGGCTGGACTGTATCTGCATTATGGTTGTCTTACATGAGTGCCTAGAATATTGGCGTTCGTCAGGTTCACATAATGAGAGTGTTAGGCCTGCGTGCCATTAAGACAAAAGTCTCTGGCTATAGGCTGTGGAACATAAAGATCAAACTTTACCGTTGTGTTTTGGACCTTGAACGGTGGTGGGACCCTGGATTTTCGGTATACCAAGAATGTGCCCTGAGTGCACGGAGCATCGGGCCGTGTGGCCGATATTTGTGATATATTGATTGTGTGTGAGTGCACATTGTGTGATATATCTACCTGTTAAATGCTATGCCTGCAGGGAAGGAATACCACTGCCCCGGGAAAGGGGTAGTGTCGTTATAAATTGGTCAACTGAATGTTGACCGTTGCCTTGTTTGTCATAATCATGGTGGCCTGCCCTTGTGCAGGTGCTGGAGAAATGAGCGGGAAATAGCGGGCTGAATCCCTTTGAAAGAAATAAGTTGTCTACCTAAATCACCTAGAGGGGGGGGGTGAATAGGTGAGATGTGCGTCTAAAGCGGAATAAAAAATTTAGCAACCAGTACAAATAAGTAAGCAAGCAATCACACAGAAGACAAGAGATTTATAGTGGTTCCCCAATCTTGGGTATGTCCACTTTCCTCACTAATCTAGCAAATCACTAGACTCGGTTAATCCACTATCTCGGATTACAAACCAATCCTACACCTCGGAACCACGCTCCTACAAAACTCGATCCCAAACGGATCTACACTCGGAAGATAGATCTTCCTACCACTCGGAGATAAATCTCCTACAAAGAAAATTGTTTGAGGAAAAATACAAACAAAATAACACAGATCTGGATCTTTGGCTTTGTCTTCTTCGTTGAGAGCTTTCGGCTTGGACAGAAAATGTTGAAGAAGACTTGATAGAAATCCACGAATCTGAGATCTGGAATCACCACGATCAAATAGAAAAATAAGAGATCTATGAAGAACGAAATGATCGGATGATTCTTCTTGAGTCTGTATCACTTTAGAATGAGAGATCGGCAGCAGCGGCTGTGAGAACGACGATCTAGAGTTCTTTCTGAAACCAGTAATGGCGGCTGAGAGAAATTAGGTTTACGTAAAAATTTCTTTCTTAATATTCTATATATTCTTAAAAGAAAATGTTGTTAATAGGTCAAATCGGAAAGGACCTATTTATAGGCGAGCTGCAACGGTCATACACATCTTTAATGAAAACACGTGGACCAATCAGAAAAGAGTAATTCAAAATACCCGTTGAATCTAGACTTAGAAATATTCCAGGAAATCTGAACCATTTTCCCTTAGAGAAATGATATACTCGAGTATAAGAGGTCAGCTACTCGAGTAGATAAGAGAGGAATATACTCGAGTATAAGGAGAGAAACTACTCGAGTATCTTAGGAAAAACTACTCGAGTGACTAGAAAACTACTCGAGCATACCAGGAATCAACTACTCGAGTATAAGAAAAGACATACTCGAGTATGAGAAAATATACTCGAGTGAAAACACAAATACTTCTCAGAAAAGAACTTGAAGAACATACTCGAGTACAAGAATTGAAAATACTCGAGTACAGAGAAGACAACCTACTCGAATAAAAACAAAGGATCCACTCGAGTACCTCAGCAACTACTCGAGTATAAAATAAATCTACTCGAGTATAAAGACAGTATCTGAGAGAGAATCCAGATCTACATGAGTGTACACAGAACACCTACACGAGTATGAAAATAAATCTACTCCTGTACTAAGTCAATTACTCGAGTATATCAGGAAAGTACTCGAGTATGTGGACTTAGAAAATTTTCAGACTGAATGCATCGAGTAAGATACATAACCTATTCAATTGACTAACCATCTACTCGAGTAGAAGATATCACCTACTCGAGTATAAAGAAGATCTACTCGAGTATAAGCTCATATACTCGAGTATACAGAGTCTTCTCGAGTATGTCTAAGGATCTACTCGAGTACTAAGTTACGTACTCGAGTATATGAAGTATACTACTCGAGTATGTGGACTTAGAAAAATTTCTCTGAAATAAACTTCAATACTCCATAGTCCATAAGTCCAAAAGCATGTAGATGAAGTGTATCCCAATAGAGAGGCTATACATGAGTCAACACCTTGGATCACACAATGAGGAATTACATTGTATGGTCCTGTGTTTGGTGACCCACTATAGACTGACATTGGTATACACTTGGAAATAAGATCCTGCATACATAAAACTCAAACACAATATCAAATACAACTAAATTCATCTTAGTTCAAGGTCTGACTTCCTACAAATCTGAGGTATTGTGGAGACAATTCCCAACAATCTCCCTCTATTTGTAGAAGTCAGCACCCTCTACACTAAGGTGAATTACTTAGAGTAAAAAGAACAATGATAGCATATATCAATGATAAATAAAGCAGTAAACTACTTTAGCAAAATAATAATAATTAAGCATAACCATAATCAGAGTTATATATAATAGAAATTTCCATTTCCACATAATCATTCACTCAAGGATAAGCTTCTCTATGCAATTTTTCTCTTTTTAGCTTTTGCCTCTCCAAGTAGCTGAAAGGTTTAGGAAAGTAAGTTCTGGGCCTTGGAGGAGCAGCTGGATTATTATATCCCCATCACTTATCATGCAATCTGATTTTTATCTGGGATACGTCATATGCTTTCCATTCAAAGTAACTGTAGAACTGATCTTTATTTTCTCCAAAATCTGTCACTAGCTTCAAGGTATCAAAAATCAAAGACTTGGATGTAGGACTCTAGACTTCTGCATGCACTACTTCAGGTCTTTCCTCTAGAACTGGGGCTGGCTCTCTCCTAGGTGCAGAATGGCTGGCAGAAGCACCGTCACCATACTTTCTTTTCTTGCTGGGAGCACCCTGGTCAGCAGGTCTTCTAGAAGAGGAAGCACCTTGATCAAAGTGTCCCAGAGAGCTACCAGGAATATCATCTTTCCAAACATTAGAATAAGATAGAGGAGGCTCAGACATCTCACCAGTATGTCTGGGAGAGAAGACTGGCACAGCCTCTGAAATGTTAACATGAACCTGAGCATCTGAAGGAGGATTTTCCTCAAGAGGATCTAGACTTTTGGGAATGATGGTAGGATCAAGCTGGAAATCTGGGAAATTCTAATTGTGCACCAAGACTGCAGTATCATATATATAGAATTTAACAAACTGAAGTTGGGCTAAAATATCTGCTTTCATTTCTTTAACTTTTTCATCCAAAGAAGCTTGAGACTGGGCAGAGAACTAGGCAGAGATTTTTTCAACTTGTTCTTTCACTATTTTCTCCCCCTTGCTGATTTCTACAGATAGCTGAGCAATAGCTTCATCCCTGAAAGTTGCAACTTCCTCACAAACCTTCATAACATTTGCTTCAACCCTTTTGTCCAACTGAATTTGATTGTATGCCACTGTTTCAGCTTGGTTCCTTACTTCACCCATACTAGTAATAGTATGGTCTATTTCTTTTCCACCCAACTGAAACAGTCTTCTTTACTCATCAGTATTGGCTTGAATTTTTGCAAAGCCTCTACTCATCTCAGATTCAAGAGTAGAGACCTTTTCTTTTACTAATTTCACAGAATCATCAAAGTAACTTCTCTGTTCTAGGAGCATCTGCTCAATTTTACTTATAATATCAGAAGAGCTGGAGGGAGCAGAGGCTGGAACCGAGGATGAAGCAGGGGTTTTAGGAACAGGGGTTACCCATGGAGGAATTTCTTCAATCACAACTGAGATTACAGCTCTCTTTGTAGGTACTATCTCAACTGAATCTTCTGGAGTTGTGAAAGAAGGAAGAGAGAAATTCAGTGTCCTTAGAGGTGGATCAACATGCTCTGGGGACATGTCCTCGTCATTGGACAGGCGGAAACTCTCATACTGATCTGGGTCTTCAGCAGGAGACTGAGCAAGGGAGGGATAGGGAGATGGTTGCTTTGATAGCAATGGGTCCTTTGCAGGAAACTGATCTTCAGGTAGTTGATGCTGTGGAGAGACAACAACTGATACTTCTGGATGCAAGGGATCATCTGATCTTAGCTCTTCTATGAATCTGTCGATATCTGCAGCAGTTGAGAGGATGTCCTCTTGAACTTGTAAATCTGAGAGAATATCTGCTGGAGGAGGGGATGGATCTCTGATCTGAGCTGGCTGAGATGGAGATACTTAATTCTGATGCTGAGGGTTAGATGAAGTAGGATCCCCCTTAACTATTGCACCCAAGGTGTCAATAGTTTGATGTAAAGAAGGAGATGGAATCCTTTCATCAGAAACATTGGGTTCTCTGGGGATATCTTCTTTGATAACAGGAGCTTTGGATGCTTGAGCAGTATTCTGAAGCTTTATCTCATATCTCTGGATAGAAGAAATGGAGACCTTTTTCATGTGGTGGAGGGGAGTTTCTTTGGATAAATTGAAAACTTTGGGATTAATCTCATGGAGGAGTAGAGAAATAATCCTAACAAAATTAGGTTGTTTTACACTGTTCTTGATCTTGTCCAGTAGCAACATTCTAAATTGGAACTTCTTTCGGCAGACGATAGCTTGCATAATGTCAAACATATGCATGGATATCTCTCGAATCGAATAGGTTTTGCACATAATTTCTTTAGAAATTACATTCACCAGGATTTTACCTTCTGTACTGAAATCTGCTCTGTTAAAGGAATTGGCTTCAGGATCTACTCCACAGAATAAGCTTGTTCTGTCGGAATCTTCAAGAACTAAGTTATCCTCTACATCTACCACTAATAGTCATAACAGAGAATCTATTGAGGTCTTGTACAGATGGATTTTTACCCCTTTTACCTTGGATTTAAGTACTTTACCATTTCTCTTTATCTTCAGATTATTGTAAAATTCTTCAACATCGGGAAGAAGAATCTTACACGGGAACTGTAGGAGGAAGGTGAGTCCAGCAGTATCGAGCAGGATCAAGAGATTACGGAAGACATCCGAGAGGTCTGCTATCCCTTCAGGAGCAAGCTCCGAGCCGATTCCAATCTTTGAGGAGGGAGCCATCAACGAATTTCTGTAAAGCTGAAACGGGGAAGACAAAGCTCTACAGGCTCTGGAAGACGAATCGTCGACGACTTAATCGAGAGAATGGAAATCGTGGAAAGGATTTTCCGATTTTTCTATTTATATATAACCATAATTAGGTTTAAGGAGGTATTTAAAGTTTAAATCATACCTGCGAGGGAGCGGTAAAAGTCTCGGTGTGCGGATATAGAAAAATAAAATTTTCAAAGTTCTGGAATTTCCGTATACTCGAGTATATTTCGTCATACACGAGTATTTTTTGGAACATACACGAGTGGGTTGAGGATATACATGAGTAGGATTTAAAACTACTCGAATAGTTCCTGATGTACTCGAGTATGTGTCCATGTACTCGAGTATGTAAAATTGGTACTCGAGTATATTTTTACTTACACGAGTACGTAATTCTAGAACTCGAGTATATTTTCATTTACTCGAGTATGTAAGTTTATCTACTCGGGTAAATTACCAAGTACTCGAGTATGTGAAACACTTACTCGAGTATATCACTTTGAAAATTATTTTTCTTGGATAAAAATTTTTACCTTCACCGATTTCTTCAACTCTGAGCCTTTAAATAAATCCACCATCACTATTCTTCTTTGTTGAGCATCCCGAGTTCCATTTTAAAAAACGAAAACTTAGTCTCATCCAGCGGTTTAGTGAATATATCTGCAACTTGCCTGTCTGTGGAGATAAATTGTAGATCTATGTCTCCATTCTCCACATGCTCCCGGATGAAATAATATCGAAGCTCTATGTGCTTTGTCCGGCTATGGGAGACTGGGTTGTTGGCGATCTCTATTGCGCCGGACGAGTCGCAAAATAGAGGAATGTTCTAGAACTGCATGTTGTAGTCTTCAAATTGATTCTTGATCCACAGAAGCTGTGCACAATAGCTGCCTGCAGAGATATACTCTGATTCAACCGTTGAGATGGATACACAGTTCTGCTTCTTATTGCTCCAGGAAATAAGTCTCCTTCCTAGGAATTGGCAATTCCCGGAAGTGCTTTTCCTGTCGTCTTTGCTTCCTGCAAAATCTGCATTTGAAAATCCAAACAGTTCACTATCATTACTTCTTGGGTACCATAAGCCAAGATTTGGTGTACCTTTAAGGTATCTCAAAATTCGCTTTGCAGCAATATAATGAGATTTCTTAGAGTTCACCTAGAATCTAGCGCATACACATGTCGAAAACATTATATCTGGTCTACTTGCGGTAAGGTAGAGCAAGGATCCAATTATGCTTTTGTACTTGGTTTCATCAAAAGGTTTCCCTTTCTCATCCTTGTCCAGAGACATAACTAAGGCCATTGGAGTCCTCAAAGAGGTTGCATTCTCCATTCCGAATTTCTTAAGTAGCTCTTTGGTGAACTTAGTCTGTGAGATGAAAATTCCATCCTCAGATTGTTTCACCTGAAGCCCTAAGAAATACTTCAGCTCTCTCATACTGCTCATTTCAAACTTCCCTTGCATAAGTTTAGAAAACTTCTTGCAGACGTTGTTATCAATAGAGCCAAAATAATGTCATCGACATAGATTTGCACTAGTAAAATCTTGCCTTTTATTTCCCTAAGAAATAATGTCTTGTCTATCTTTCCTCTTGTGAACTTGTTCTCAAGAAGAAATCTAGACAACATCTCAAACCAAGCTCGAGGAGCTTGTTTAAGACCATATAATGCTTTCTGCAGTAAATAAACATGATAAGGAAAAGTTAAGTCAACAAAACCTGGCGGTTGCTCTACATACACTTCTTTCTTTATGTCACCATTCAGGAAGGCGGACTTTACATCCATCTGATAGACGGTAAAGCCCTTAAGTTCAGCATAAGCAAGGAATAACCTGATCGCCTCCAGTCTTGCCACTTGAGCGTACATTTGATCGATGTCGATTCCCTCTTCTTGACGATAGCCCTTGGTAACGAGTCTTGCTTTGTTCTTTATAATAGTTCCATCTTTGTCCATATTGTTCCGGTAGACCCATTTTATCCCGATGACGTTCTTACTCTTGGGTCTAGGAACAAGTGTCCAAACTTTGCAACGTTTGAACTGATTTAACTCTTCTTCCATGGCTAGAATCCTGGATGCATCGAAGTTTGCTTCCTCGAACTTCTTAGGTTCTACCTGTGATTGAAAACTTAAGAATAAATTCTCGTTAGTTGTACTTCTCCGAGTCCTGACACCATCCCGGGGATCTCCTATGATTTTGTCCAAGGGATGATCCTTCAGGTGTCTGAGCTCTAGAGTCCTTGCATCTGGGATCTCTTCAGCCACTGGAGTTGCATCTTCAGCTGGGATGAATTCTTCATCTTGATCATCTACCTCTTCAATCTGGGTAGTAGAGGTGATCTTGATGAACTTTTCATCTTTATCTTCAGTAGGTTCATCCAGGCTGAGTTCCTTTATCTTTGTACCTGCATCTTCAATGATCCCACAAAAAGAGTTGCTTTGCAGCAAACTCGTCTCATCAAATACAATGTGTATCAATTCTTCTACCACAAGAGTTTTTCTATTAAATACTCTATAGGCCTTACTATGGCTACTATAACCTACAAAAATACCTTCAAAGCTTTTCTCGCTAAACTTGGTAGTGTGATACATGCTGTTGTTAAGTGCAAAGCACTTACAGCCAAAGATTCTTAAATATACCATGGTTGGTTTTCTGCCTTTTAAAAGTTCGTAAGGAGTCTTATCATGGTTCTTGTTGATGTGCTCGATTTTGCATGTGACAAACGGTGTTGACGGCTTCAGCCCAAAAGTACTCTGGAAGTGAGGCATCACTCAACATAGTCTGGCAAGCCTCTATGAGTGTTCTGTTCCTTCTCCTAGCTACTCCATTTTGCTGTGGAGTGCGAGGAGAGGAAAACTAATGAAAGATACCTTGATATTCATAGTATTCTGTCATGGCCCCAGACTTGAATTCCGTTCCATTGTCACTTCTGATTATGGCTACGGAGCTGTTGTATTCATTCTGGACATGCCTAACAAAATTAGTGAAAATATTGAAGGTATCTGACTTGTGTTTCAGAAAGAACACCCACGCAAAGCGCGAGTAATCATCCACAATAACCAATGTATATTCCCTCCCAAAATTCTAACTTGCAGTGGACCGAACAAGTCCATATGAAGAAGTTGTAATCTTCTATTAGAATCCTTGCCTATAATGCTTTTAAATGAACTCCTTGTTTGTTTGACTTTTATACAGGCATGATAAGGGCTGTCCTTAACGCACTTGACGTTAGGCGAATCACATACTAAGTTCTGAGAGAATAGTTTATTGATATTTTTTAAATTAATATGTGCTAGTCTCTTGTGTCATTGGTCAGCAAGAGATGCACTACTTTTTGCTAAAAGACATACTATTGTAGAGGAGTTAATACAGATGAAATTTAAACAGAAAATATTTCTGCTTTGAGTGCCTGATAAAATAGTTTCCATGTTGTCAACTGATTTTATCAAACACTTGTTAGCATGGAATTCAACCACGTATCCTTTATCGCATAGTTGGCTTATACTAATGAGATTGTGTTCCAATCCTTTAATATAGGCTCCATCCGAAAAGGATACGTTACCGTTAGTAATCATACCGTAGCCTTTGGTAATTCCTCGGTCTGAACCTCCAAAGATGACCTTTGGTCCGTTCAACACCGGTGAAAAGTTCTTGAGTAGGCTCATTATCCCGGTCATATATCGAGAACATCCACTATCCAAATACCAGATTGGCGTTTTAATGGCCTTTGGACGTACCTGCAATTATAATCACTTAGCCTTAGGAACCCAAACTCGTTTGGGTCCTTGGTCTCGAGTTATAATACTCTCCCTACAAGTATTAGCCTCATGAGTGGTCATTCTTACGTTGCTAACTTGAGGAGTTGCAGCATTTCTAGAATTAAACCAACAGTCTATGACAAAGTGACCAACTCTACCACAGCACCAACAGTCGAATCTGTTGTATCTTTGCCTCATAATCTCCTGCTTGACCTTCTTGAGAGGTGGTCCAGTAGGGGTAGCATTCTTGGAGGAAGAATCTTCATGATGATGGAACTACATGAAGTCTTCTCCTTCATAGGCTTTTCCACAACAGGTTTGAAAGTGCAGGATAAGATCAATCCTAACTCTAGAGGGGGGTGAATAGAGTTATTTAAAATAGTTTTGCAAATAAAAACTTGAGTGGAGAGAAAGTTTAGATTTACTTAGTGTATGGTGCTATAGCAAATAATCAGAGTAAAAAGAAATTCACAGCACAAAGCAAAACACAAAGAAACAAGCAATCCAGACGACACAAGGAGCTATAGTGGTTCCCCAAAATCCTGGGTAGTCCACTCTTCTATCACCCTTGATAGGAATCCACTTCAAGAAGAGTTAATCAGGTGTCTTGAGCACCAGAGAGTTTTTGACCAGGTTCTCACAAACCAAAGGAGCTGATTTTGACCAGGTTTCAGCAAAACCAAAGGTAACTTTTGAAGGGAGTTAAAACCCTGTACAGAAAGAAAAAGAAAAAGGGGTGATGTTGTCTTCTCTATCAACAAGTAGAGAGAAGCAAAGTGGATATGTAGATGTTGTCAAAGCTCCCCCTGAGATCAAGAAGTAGTTCAGGAAGGAGAGCTCTGCACAAGGGTGACAGGTCTTCAAAGATCTGATTTGCTCCAGCAAGGGATGATCCAAGAAAGTTGGATGGTTATGTCTGAAGCAATCAGAATTCCTGTGAGTGAGCTTTCAAAACAATATCACAGAGACAGAGCAGCTGAAGTCCTGTATTGTTGTTCTATATCTCTCTGTCTAGCTGAATGAATAATATATCTGAGTCTTCTTCTTCCTTTTTCTTTGATAGCCGTTGGCAGTCAGCATTAAATGATTTCCTTAAATGTCCATGCCTCAAAGGAAATGTCAGGCAGACATTCCTTAGAAAATTCCTTGAGCCATGCACCAGATATGTTGTAACGGCCAATAAATCTTCAGCATTAATTGACTGACAGAAGGAATTTGAATTCCTATTCAAAACTGACGGAAGTCTGGAAAACGTCGAGCTCACAGTAAAACGTCGATCTGAGCACGACACACGTCGGCCAGAGAGTGTTTTCTGTAAGCAGAACTGGGTTCGACGGAACGTCGGGCTGAGGTCGACTCCACGTCGAGCTGAGGTCGACTCTGCGTCGAGCTGAGATCGACTCTGCGTCGAGCTGAGATCGACTCTGCGTCGAGCTGAGATCGACTCTGCGTCGAGCTGAAGTCGACTACGCGTCGAGCTGAAGATTACTCTAACAAGCCTATGTGACCTTTATAACAACAAGGAGGTCACAACACAAAATCCCTATAGAAATATAGTCATCCTGATCCAAATAGTAATAGGGTGTTCCAACAATCTCCCCCTATTTGGATTAGGATTACTATTTACATGAATTTAGGGATTCAAAGAGAAGTAAAGCAAAAATACAATACAATACAACCAGACATATGACAGAATGAAAAGCAGCATATATATAACACTATATAGCAGCAGTAATGTTTAAATGTCCTGTGTCCAGCAGATAGAAAGAATTAAAACACCTTACTTTACTTTTCCTGTGGGGCTTTGTCTTGATAACCTTTCTTGAAGATAATTTCTCTATTAGGATTTGAAGCCTCCTTCTTGGATCTGTAATCATCAGCTGCACCTAAGGATTTCTGATCTCTTGCACTAGGTGGTACAGCTGCAGGATGGAGTTGCATATATCTGTCTGAGTCAAAGAACTTCTTTGAATTATATTTCTCCAATTCCTCTCTCCTTTGGTCTGACATTATACTGATGTGAGAGGTGTCCAGACCTCTTTCTCTAGCTTTGTTAATCTCATTTAGAGCAGCCATCTCAGTCATTCTAGCTTTCCAGTAAGCTAGAGTTTTGGTGGGATCTTCAAAAGGTACTGCTGGTTCAAATCTGTTGGAGGAGAGTTCTTGAGTAGTTCTTGGGGTGAGGTCAGCTCTAGGTCTGTAAGGATAGGGACCAGAGGTTGGATCAATGGATCTTCCCCTTTGATAAGGTTGAGAACCTGATCTTCCTCTGGACTGCCTGCCTCTGTTGTGTCCTCTTTGCTGATTTCCCCTTTGTTGACTATCTCCTTGGGATCTTCTTGATTGATAGGTCTTTCCATGTAGAGATGATGGGGCTGGATTAGAAGATAGACTTGCACCGGCACCTGCATCTGGAGAAGGTTGAGGTGGAGGCTGATGGACAGGCTTGGTGGGGCCTTCATTGAACTTTCTTTTCTTCTTCATTGCCTTTCTTTGATTTTGAGAATACTGCATCCATGGCTCTGTAATTTCACAGTTGTATTTGATGTAGTAGGGGATGTCATGGTCTGTGGCTCTAGCCATTGGAACTCTTTTCATAGCTTTTGATATTGCTTTCCTCTTCCTTGCAATGGTTGCAGAGGAGTCATCAGAATCAGTAGCAAACTCATCTTCTGAACTCTGAGATTCATCATAGGGATCTATGTACTTTCTTTTGGAGATAGGAAAAGTGATGGAGGCTGGAGCTGCTGAGGAGGTGACTGGAGGAAGATCTGCTGTCAGTGGGGAGGAGGAGTCTACCACTGCCGGAGAGGGAATAGCCTCAGGAGCCATAGAGACTGAAGAGGCTGGTTCCTGAAGGCCTGGTTCCTGAGGGCCTTGGGAGACATGGGTCTCAACTGCATCAGGTGTCTCAATTACTTCACCTGAAGTTTCAGCAACTACTATTATTTCAACTTCATCACTAGCAGGAGCCACTGCTACCACTGCTATATCAGGGATCAGGGTCTTCTGAAAAGGGATAATAGCCCTAGACAGGTCTTCTTGAAGCTGTTCTGAATTTTGAGGAGGAGCCTCAGATGCTATCTGAACTTCTGCTGCTGAGACTGTCTCTGAACAAGTCTGTACAAACTGAACTGATGAAGGATGCAGCTCTTCTTCTGCTGACATCTCCCCCTGCCTAGAATCAGTGGCAGCTGACTCTAGGCCCCCAGAAGAAGGGCATGCCAGATGAGAGGAGAGGGAGGAGACAGAGGCAGAGAGAGTTCTCAGGGAAAGGAGGAGAGGAGCCAGCTTGGCATCCAAGAGGGAGGAGAGCCTAGGGGCCAAAAGGTCAAAAATCTGATTGGCCAAGGGCAAGAGAGCTACTTGCTCAAGTGGGACTTGAGTAGAGGTAGAGGGAGTAGCAGAAAATGTAAATGTAGAAGATGTTGTGGGTGGAGCAGACAAGGGAGGGGTAACTGGTTCATGGATGGAGGAAAAGAGCAGTTCTGAAAAAGTTGATGAATGGTGGAAGTCATGAGGAGAGGAGGTAGAGGCATCCATGAAGGAGTCTTCATGAATGTCAAAGGAGAAGAGGTCCTCATGAGATGAGGAATCCAAGCTTATGGGAAGGAAAGTTGTGTGTGGTGGAAGGGAGGATGCAATAGTGGAAATGGATGAAGGTATGGGTTGAGTGGATGAGAGGATTGTGGTTGAGGGGATGAAGGTGGATGGGAGGGAGAGGGAGGGAGATGGCAAATTCCCTGCTTCTGGACCAGTGGACTGAGGGAGAGTGACCTCTACAGTCCTGGTGTCTGCAGAAGTCCTCATTGCTGCTGCTGCTGCCCTGGGATTCACAATTTTTCTATCCCACTTGCCAATCAGTGCACAAGTGAGCCTCTTGGAAGCATTGATGTGCTTCTTTGAGGACACAAGCAGCTGGGGGCAGCAGTGGTTCAGAATCAACCCAAGAACCCTTCCAAAGTGGACAGAGTTCTTATCCAATTTCTTCTTAATCATTTCAAAAACAATCAATCCCCAGTTGGGATGTTTCTTATCCAAGATTGCAGCCATAAGGCAAAACTGATGCCTAGTAATGGCATCATGTGCAGTCCTCTTTGCACAGATTACTTTGCCTGTGATGTCTGCTAACAACCTATACTCAATAGCTAGGTTAACTTTTAGGAGTTTAGAGGGATTACCAGCAGCATGCCCCATCCTGTCCAGCATCAAAGCATACTCTTCCACAGAGAGTTCTATTCCATCATCTCCAGCAGCAAAACTGAAAACTTCTGAGATGATTTGAGGTGAGATAGCTACCTCATTCCCTGAAATTTGCCCGGTCAACGTATTGTTATCTGAAATAACTGCTGTAAGGGTCCATTCTTTGATTTCCGACTCTGAAAGAGGGATCCTGGTTGACATAAAGTTGACCAGGTGCTGCTCCTTGAAAAGTTCCAGAATATCCAGAAAGTACTGTGGTGATCCATCAAATGAGTCGAAGTCGATGTCGAAGCCTGAATCGAACTTCATGGCCGCCAAAGCACCTGCAGTGATTGCCATTTTCCTGCAAAAAAAATACCTTCCAAGATCAAGAGTAAAGTATTTGGAGGGAGAAAGCTTGAGCAGAAAATATGAAAGCGCAACTGCGAACGACGGAGAAAAATGATTTTATACTTAGGGTTCGACGCAGAAATGGAAAGAACGTCGAGCTCAGTTCGACGCTCTAAGGCTCTAGGAGAACTGCAATGACTCAACAACGTGCAGCTTAGGTCGACGTTCGACGCTTGGGCTGATGCTATACGTCGAGCTCAGGTCGACGTTGAACGAAGACGTCGACCGGAGAGAGAGAAACTCAAGAAGCCAGGGAGCTGTGAACTTAGTTCGACGCTAGAAGCTGAGTTCGACGTTCGACGCTTTTGAGGGCGACGGACCGTCGATCTCCGTTCGACGCAGCGTCGAGCTTAGTTCAGAGCTCAAAGAAACCACTCAGACAGAGGAATTTTAAAATGAAATTTTTCCTATTCCTGTTAATTTGGGGTTTCAAAATCTTGGAGTTTTAATTTATGCTGTCTCCATCTAGCATTCCCAACTGATTGAGGAAGAAGAAGTGCTTCTTTTCATCCAAGGGCTTGGTGAAAATATCTCCTCTTTGTAGTTCAGTGGAAATGTATTCTAGTGCAATTTTCTTCTTTTCTACATTATCCCTTAAGAAGTGATGTCTGATCTCTATGTGCTTGGTCCTACTATGGAGAACTGGATTTTGAGCAATTGATATTGCACTGGTATTATCACAAAAGATTTTAGACATCTCTAAGTTGTAGCCATAGTCTAGGAGCTTGTTTTGAATCCACAAAATCTGTGAGCAACAACTGCCTGCAGCCATGTATTCAGCTTCAGCAGTTGATGTGGACACAGAGGTTTGTTTCTTACAGAACCAGGAGACAAGTCTATTACCAAGGAATTGACAAGTTCCACTGGTGCTTTTCCTGTCTACTCTACATCCAGCATAATCAGAATCTGAAAATCCAGTTAGATCAAATCCTGAGTCATATGGATACCAGAGACCTAGATTAGGACAACTTTTTACATACCTAAGAATCCTCTTAACTAATGTGAGGTGGGACTCTCTAGGGCTTACTTAGAATCTAGCACAAATTCATGTGGCAAACATTATATCTGGTCTAGTAGCTGTTAGATAAAGTAATGAGCCAATGATTGCTCTATAGCTTGTCTGATCAACTGGTTTTCCAGATTCATTAGCATCTAAAACAGCATTTGTAGGCATAGGTGTTTTCATAGAGGATGCTTCAGACATTCCAAATTTCTTAAACAGTTCTCTTGCATACTTGGTTTGAGAAATGAAAATGCCATCCACATGTTGTTTAACTTGCAATCCTAGAAAGAAAGCAAGCTCACCCATGCTACTCATTTCAAACTTTGAGTGCATAAGTTGTGAGAACTTTTTGCATAAGTTTGAATCAGTAGACCCAAATATGATATCGTCTACATAAACTTGTACTAGTAGGGTATGGGACCTATGGGTTCTAACAAAGAGAGTTTGGTCTACTCTACCCCTTTTAAAATCATTTTCCAACAAAAAACAAGCTAAGGTCTCATACCATGCTCTAGGGGCTTGCTTGAGACCATATAAAGCTTTATGCAGTTTAAAAACATGATCAGGAAAGGTTGGAGAGATAAAACCTGGAGGTTGCTTTACATAAACCTCTTCCTTGATGTCTCCATTGAGAAAAGCACTCTTGACATCCATCTGATATACCTTGAATCTCTTGTGAGCTGCATATGCAAGAAAGATTCTTATGGCCTCCAACCTTGCAACTGGTGCAAAGGTTTGGTCATAATCAATTCCTTCTTCTTGGCAATATCCTTGTGCAACAAGTCTTGCCTTGTTTCTCACAATTATTCCTTGATCATCCAACTTGTTCCTGAATACCCATTTGGTTCCAACAATTTGCTGGTTCCTTGGTCTTGGTACTAATTCCCAAACTTTATTCCTTTCAAATTGATTCAACTCTTCTTGCATTGCAATGATCCAGTTTGGATCTTGCTCTGCATCTTGTATGGTTTGAGGCTCAATTTGAGAAACAAAGCAAGTGTGCATAATATTTTGATTAACTTGATTCCTTGTTTGCACACCTACTGAGATATCTCCAATTACTTGAGACATTGGGTGATCTCTTGTTGTTGCAAAGTCAACAAGGGGTGTTGATGATGCATCAACCTGTGTTGTTGTTTCCTCTTGTGGAACAACAACTGGTTCTTCAATTTGTTGACCATTTGAGCTTTCCAAACCCTGAGATTCCTCTTCATTATCACTGAGTTCAGTGTCTTGTTGAATTGTTGAAGGTTATGACCCTTTGTCTGTGATGGTAAGCTGCTTCAGATTTTCTGAAATTTAATGTTCCTGCAAATTGCTTATGGTAGAAGTCTCCTTCTCCTTATAAGACATGTTAGTTTCATCAAATGTAACATGCATGGATTCTTCAATTTTATTTGAGCACTTGTTAAAAACCCTATAAGCCTTTCTAGTCATGGAGTATCCCAGAAATACTCCTTCATCAGCTTTGGCTTCAAATTTAGCTAGGTATTTCTTGTCATTATTGTGAATGAAGCAAATGCAACCAAAAATTTTGAAATAATTTACTTTAGGTTTCTTCCCTTTGAGTAACTCATAGGGAGTCTTACCCTTCAGTTTATGTATCAGGCTTCTATTCAAAACATAGTTGGAGGTGTTCACAGCCTCTGCCCAAAAGATTAGAGGAAGGTGAGCATTTGTCAACAATGTTGTGGCAGATTCAATAAGGGTTCTGTTTTTCCTTTCAACTACCCCATTTTGTTGAGGAGTTCTTGGAGCTGAGAAAGTGTGCCTGATACCTTCCTTCTGGCAGAACTCTAGCATAAGAAGAGAATCAAACTCTGTCCCATGATCACTTCTGATCAGGGCAATGTGAGTATTGAACTCAATCTGTATACCTTTGAGAAAATCTGTCAAAATCTTGAAGTTATCAGACTTCTTCCTCAGGAAGAACACCCAAGTGAATCTTGAGAAGTCATCTACAACTACTAAAGCATAAGATTTCCCTCCTAGGCTTTGTACATTAATTGGTCCAAAAAGGACCATGTGCAATAAGTACAAAATTCTAGGTGAGTCACTCTTATTAAGTGACTTGAAACTGTTTTTAGTTTGCTTGCCTAACTGACAGGCCTTGCAAAGTCCTTCCTTCTTGTAGGGACCAGAAGGTAGTCCTCTAACAAGGTTGTCTTTGGATAACTTAGCAATGGTTCTAAGGTTCACATGTCCTAGTCTTTTATGCAAAAGTTCATTAGGTTTGCTAAGGGAGTTAAATAAACATATATCTACTTTAGATGAATTGAAATCAACTAGGTATATGTTATCTTGTCTATTACCAATTAAAACAATGTTGTTGTTTAATGCAATATTGCATGCTGAGTTGGTAAACAAAACCTGATAACCAGCATCACATAGCTGGCTGATGCTGATTAAGTTGTGCTTTAGTCCTTCCGCATAGGCCACTTTCTTAAATTTGATTGACCCTATTTTGACTTGGCCATATCCTTTTGTTTGTCCAAAATTTGAATCTCCAAAGATTACTTTGGGTCCATGTTTAGCTTTGAAGGATACAAGGTTCTCCTTATTGCCAGTCATGTGCTTTGAGCACCCACTGTCCAAGTACCACTGCTGGTTCTCAATTGGACAGGTCTTTATCTGCACATACAACAAATCAATTGTTTTTGACCCAGTTTACCTTGGGCCCTTTTTGATATCCTCTAAATTCTGAAATAAAAGACATCTCAGGTTGACTCTTATAGCCTACAGGATGATATCTCCTAGGAGGTATGATCCATTCAGCATAAGGGTTAAAGTGATGAGATGTGGAGCTGGAATTGAATTTTGAATTAACCCCTGAGAACTGACTTTTGCTCTGAACTTGGCTCGACGCACGTCGAGCTTCGGTCGACGGACTCTGGTGAGTGCGTCGAGCTCCATTCGACGGCGAAGGCTTGCTTTGTTCAGAGGGTAGAAGGCGTCGACCTGAGTTCGACGTTTTCTTGCTATTACGTCGAGCTCTGGTCGACGTCCGTCGAGCTTCGTTCGACGCTTCTTGTCCAGTTTCCTGGGTTAAGTCAGCATTCTTCCTAGCCACTATCAAGACTCCTTTACCTTTGTCACTGGTAAATTTGATTGGAGTTGTCAGCACTATGGGTTGGCTGGATGAAGCACCCAAGCCCAGTGTACCATTCAACCTTGAGTTCACTGTACTTGTGATGTCCATTAATTTGATACTTCTCCCATTAAGGGTTTCTTCAAATTGTTTGGCCTTAGATAGCTCACCTTTCAGTGAAGCTATCTCCTCCCCACACTGCTTCAACTCTTCTAAGAGTCTAAGATTATCTGAGTTAATGGATTTGCATTCAATTAATTGTTCTCTGAGAGTTTTAATCAACTTTTGAGATTCAATCAAGTCAATGCACATAGATTTGAACTCAGATTTAAATTCATCAGAAGTAAAATCAAATGAATCTATTACCTGATCCTCAGTAAGTTCCTGATCAGATAGGTAGTCAGCATCAGGCTCTGAATCAGTGTTCTTTTGAGATGCACTGATGGCCATCATGCAGAATCCTTTTTCTTCTGCATCATCCTCATCATCACTAGAGCTGGATGATGAATCAGACTCATCAGAGTCACTCCAGGATTCAGCCACAAATCCTTTTCTGGTGTGCTTGCTGTTGCTGGAGGAAGGCTTGTCATGGTACTTCCTTGACTCCTTATCCTTCCTTTTATCTTTTCTTTCCTTTTTGTCCCTTCTGTCCTTATCTTGATTTTCTGGACAGTTGGGGACAATGTGTCCTGGTTTCCTGCAGCCAAAATAGATAACATCTTTATTAGTAGATCTGTCATACCTTGGCTTGTCTTTGTCTTTGGATGACCATCTTCTGAAGTTCTTTTTATTCAGCTTATTGAACCTTTTGACAAGTAGGCTCATAAGCTCTTCATCTCCCAACACCTTTTCTTTAGGTTGTTCTTCCTGTGCCTTGAAGGCAATGGTTTTCTCAGCCTTTTCAGTTGGTGTGGATATCTTCTGCTCTTCTTCTCTCTTCTTCATGAATTGCTCATAACTCTTGAGCTTTCCTTGAAGAGCTTCTGTGGATAACTCACATACATTCCTTCCATCTTTAATTGACCAGATTCTTGAGTCCCAAGAGCTAGGGAAACAAGTCAGTATCTTGTCATTTATCTCAGTGAGAGATATGTCCTTTTCTAGTGATCTAAGCTCACTGATGATTAGACTCAGTCTGTTGTACATGTCAGCAACTGACTCAGACTCTGCCTTTTTGAAGTTCTCATACTGGGTGATGAGGTAGGATCTCCTATCCTTTCTTTCATCTGCAGAACCTGATACAATTTCTGAAAGTTTTTCCCAGATCTCTTTGGCAGTATTGCATTCAGCTACTTTCTGGAAAATGTCATCTGACATAGTTTGAGCCAAGATGTTCATGGCTTTAGCATCTGCTGCCTTCCACTTCTTTATGTCAGCATCAGTTCCTGAAGGAGGAGGAACAACTGATGTACTTGTTTCTGTGGGAGGCCTTGGGCAATCTGTCAACACAGAATTAAAGATGTCCTCATCAAATGAATTCATGTAAAGTTTAATCCTTGCTTTCCATAGTGCAAACTTAGAGAGATTGCACAAAGGAGGTCTGGTGCTAGCAAAGTCCTTGTTTTGTGCCATGAGTTTTAAAGATAAGTAAAACTAAAAGAAATATCCCTTTTGAGAGAAATGATCTTATCAGAGATCTTTTGATCCAGGTGTTAGCCTGTATGAATGATCAACCTGCCTCTGATACCAATTGAAAGTGCAGGATAAGATCAATCCTAACTCTAGAGGGGGGTGAATAGAGTTATTTAAAATAGTTTTGCAAATAAAAACTTGAGTGGAGAGAAAGTTTAGATTTACTTAGTGTATGGTGCTATAGCAAATAATCAGAGTAAAAAGAAATTCACAGCACAAAGCAAAACACAAAGAAACAAGCAATCCAGATGACACAAGGAGCTATAGTGGTTCCCCAAAATCCTGGGTAGTCCACTCTTCTATCACCCTTGATAGGAATCCACTTCAAGAAGAGTTGATCAGGTGTCTTGAGCACCAGAGAGTTTTTGACCAGGTTCTCACAAACCAAAGGAGCTGATTTTGACCAGGTTTCAGCAAAACCAAAGGTAACTTTTGAAGGGAGTTAAAACCCTGTACAGAAAGAAAAAGAAAAAGGGGTGATGTTGTCTTCTCTATCAACAAGTAGAGAGAAGCAAAGTGGATCTGTAGATGTTGTCAAAGCTCCCCCTGAGATCAAGAAGTAGTTCAGGAAGGAGAGCTCTGCACAAGGGTGACAGGTCTTCAAAGATCTGATTTGCTCCAGCAAGGGATGATCCAAGAAAGTTGGATGGTTATGTCTGAAGCAATCAGAATTCCTGTGAGTGAGCTTTCAAAACAATATCACAGAGACAGAGCAGCTGAAGTCCTGTATTGTTGTTCTATATCTCTCTGTCTAGCTGAATGAATAATATATCTGAGTCTTCTTCTTCCTTTTTCTTTGATAGCCGTTGGCAGTCAGCATTAAATGCTTTCCTTAAATGTCCATGCCTCAAAGGAAATGTCAGGCAGACATTCCTTAGAAAATTCCTTGAGCCATGCACCAGATATGGTGTAACGGCCAATAAATCTTCAGCATTAATTGACTGACAGAAGGAATTTGAATTCCTATTCAAAACTGACGGATGTCTGGAAAACGTCGAGCTCACAGTAAAACGTCGATCTGAGCACGACACACGTCGGCCAGAGAGTGTTTTCTGTAAGCAGAACTGGGTTCGACGGAACGTCGGGCTGAGGTCGACTCCACGTCGAGCTGAGGTCGACTCTGCGTCGAGCTGAGATCGACTCTGCGTCGAGCTGAGATCGACTCTGCGTCGAGCTGAGATCGACTCTGCGTCGAGCTGAAGTCGACTACGCGTCGAGCTGAAGATTACTCTAACAAGCCTATGTGACCTTTATAACAACAAGGAGGTCACAACACAAAATCCCTATAGAAATATAGTCATCCTGATCCAAATAGTAATAGGGTGTTCCAACAAGGTTTTACCTTTGGTTCCTTCTTGATGTTATGACCATGAGCATATGGTCCATAGCTCTGAAGTTGAATCTCTTCATAAGGTGCCTTGAAGACACTCTCGCCAAAGTTACGAGGGCGAGTCCAACCTTGGTACCTTGACTTAGGCTTCTCCGGGATCGGACTAGTGAAGTGTTCATAGGTGGACTCATAGTCGAATTCGTTCGCAGGAAAGATAACTTTCTTGAACGAGACTGGCTCCAAAGGAGCTTTCCCTTTTTCCTCGGCCAAGGTCTTCTTGGCATCCTTATTCTTTCTCTTAGCCTTGATTCTCCTAGAGGATTTACTAGCAGCACCTTTGTGGCCTAGACGAGCACCCTTTGCCTTAGCTGAGAATTCAACAATCAGAGGAAGTACAGTCGTAGGCTTAGAGAAACCTTCTACAAGTTTCTTTTCAGCCGAGAGTTGTTCTTCCAACTCCTTGATGATTTTCTCGTTAAGGTCAATGTGCTCAAGAGCCTTGTTATATTCTTCAATAGATTTATTGAAGTCTTCCTTGAGAGAGTCAGTTTTAGAGACTTCTTCTCTAAAGGTGCTCTCAGTAGCTTTTAGAGATTTTATCTCTCTAGCTTGAGTTTTCACGACTCGGCGATATTTGTCGTAAGCCTTGAGTAATGCCTTATATTGTCCCATGAGTTCAGATTCATCCTCAGAGGGATAGCCATCTTGCTCATTATCATCATCAGATTCTGAAAGAGGGGTGTGAGATTTTACCTCCCCAGTGAACTGGGGGACTTGTTCATCATCAGTTAGATCCATTATCCCAAAGTAGGCTTCTTCCTCTTCTGCATTCGACACAGATGAGTCGGAGTCACTGAGGGTTTTGCCCTTCTTGGCTAACAGGCTCTTTTCTGTCCTCTTTTTATTGTAGGACTTCTTCTCTTCTCTTTTGCCACCCTCTTTCTTCTTGTGGGGGCAATCTGCAATGACGTGACCTGGCTTATTACATCAATAACAAACAATGTCAGTCGAATAATGTTTATTTGGTTTAGAACTATACATGTTGTGGCAGCTTGAGCCTTTTCTATGGCAATCACCATCATTGCGTGATCTTCTATAGGAGGCATCCTTGCCTTTCCATTGCTTCTTCTTGTTCAAGAATTTCTAGAACTGCCTTGAGAGTAGAGAGAACTCTCAATCAGATAGCTCTGAGCAAGTGGAACTTGGCTCAGATGATTCTTCTTCATCAACTTCATGAGCTGGGGCAGGAGAGCTAGCCTTTTTCTTCCTTGAGCTATCTGCCTTCAGAGCGACAGACTTCTCCTTGGATGCAGACCTGCTCATCTCTTCTTCAGCTTTTCATGAGTTGATTTGAAGCTCGTAAGACATAAGCTTTCCGAACAGATTCTGTGGGTCCGTCTCGGCTAACCTTCCGAACCCCGAATGGCGCATACCTTATTATCCCATTCCTTCATCAGGGATCTTAAGAATTTGTCATTCAGTTCCCCATTTGTGAAGACTCGGCAATAAACTCTTAGGCCATTGACTATCTTGAAGAAGTTCTCAAATGTATCAGTTATTGCTTCCTTGTGACCTTGCCTGAAAGCTTCATACTTCTGATTTAGAAGGGATCTCTGATCATCCCAAACTTCTTCAGTGCCTTCCATCAGAGTCACCAGGGATTGCCACATCTCCTTGGCAAACTTGCAATGAATCAGATTTTGCAGCATCGAGCCATCGACTGCACTTGCTGTAATATTTTTAGCTTTCTTGTCAAGGGAGACAAGTGCAATCTCGTCCTTATCCAAGTCCATCAACTTCTTTGGGACTTCTCTTATTGGATCTATTGTAGATTCAATCATAGGAACATACAGACCTTCTTCAACAATCATGAAGATCCGAGGGTCCACTGCTTCCATGAAGAATTTAACTCTTTCCTTCCACATAGGAAAATTGTTCTTGGTGCATATAGGGAGCTTAGCAAAATCCTTGGTCTTACTCATGCTTGATACTTCTCTAAAGATAACTTGGGAAGGATCAGATCAAGGTGTTAACCTTTTAACGATCAACCTCCCTATGATACCAATTGAAAGATAAAAATTGTCTACCTAAATCACCTAGAGGGGGGGGGGGTGAATAGGTGAGATGTGCGTCAAAAGCGGAATAAAAAATTTAGCAACCAGCACAAATAAGTAAGCAAGCAATCACACAGACGACAAGAGATTTATAGTGGTTCCCCGATCTTGGGTACGTCCACTTTCCTTACCAATCTAGCAAATCACTAGACTCGGCTACTCCACTATCTCGGATTGCAAACCAATCCCACGCCTCGGAACCACGTTCCTACAAAACTTGATCCCAAACGGATCTACACTCGGAAGATAGAACTTCCTACCACTCGGAGATAAATCTCCTATAAAGAAAATTGTTTGAGGAAAAATACAAACAAAATAACACAGATCTAGATCTTTGGCTTTGTCTTCTTCGTTGAGAGCTTTCGGCTTGGACAGAAAATGTTGAAGAAGACTTAACAGAAATCCACGAATCTAAGATATGGAATCACCACTATCAAATAGAAAAATTAGAGATCTATGAAGCATGAAATGATCGGATGATTCTTCTTGAGTCTGGATCGCTTGAGAATGAGAGATCGGCAGCAGCGGCTGTGAGAACGACGATCCAGAGTTCTTTCCGAAACCAGTAATGGCGGTTGAGAGAAATTATGTTTTCGGAAAAATTTCTTTCTTAATATTCTCTGTATTCTTTAAAGAAAATGTTGTTAATTGGTCAAATCGGAAAGGACCTATTTATAGGCGAGCTATAATGGGCATACTAATCTTTAATGACGACACGTTGACAATTTAGAAAAGAGTATTTCAAAATATCCGTTTAATCTGGACATAAAAATATTCCAGGAAATCTGAACCAATATACTCGAGAGAAATGATATACTCGAGTATAAGAGGTCTGCTACTCGAGTAGATAAGAGAGGAATATACTCGAGTACAAGGAGAGAAACTACTCGAGTATCTTAGGAAAAACTACTCAAGTGACTAGAAAACTACTCGAGTATAGCAAGAAACAACTACTCGAGTATAAGAAAAGACCTACTCGAGTATGAGAAAATATACTCGAGTGAAAACACAAATACTTCTCAGAAACGAAAACGTGAAGAACATACTCGAGTTCAAGAATTGAAAATACTCGAGTACAGAGAAGACAACCTACTCGAACAAAAACAAAGGATCCACTCGAGTACCTGAGCAAGTACTCGAGTATAAAATAAATCTACTTGAGTATAAAGACAATATCTGAGAGAGAATCCAGATCTAATTGAGTGTACACAGAACACCTACTCGAGTATGAAAACCAATCTACTCGAGTACTTAGTCACTTACTCGAGTATATCAGGGAAGTACTCGAGTATGTGGACTTAGAAAATTTTCAGACTGAATGCAGAATGATCTACTCGAGTAAGATACATAACCTACTCGAGTGACTAACCATCTACTCGAGTATAAGATATTACCTACTCGAGTATAAAGAAGATCTACTCGAGTATAAGCTCATATACTCGAGTATACAGAGTCTTCTCAAGTATGTCTAAGGATCTACTCGAGTACTAAGTTACTTACTCGAGTATATGAAGTATACTACTCGAGTATGTGGACTTAGAAAAATTTCTCTGAAATAAACTTCAATACTCCATTGTCCATAAGTCCAAAAGCATGTAGATGAAGTGTATCCCAAAAGAGAGGTTATACATGAGTACACACCTTGGATCACACAATGAGGAATTACATTGTATTGTCCCGTGTTTGGTGACCCACTATAGACTGACATTGGTATACACTTGACAATAAGGTCCTGCATACATACAACTCAAACACAATATCAAATACAACTTAATTCATCGCAGATCATGGTCTGACTTCCAACAAATCTGAGGTATTGTGGAGACAATTCCCAATACCCTTGTTGCTGTTGTTGCTGGCCCTCGAAGACTGAGTGAAGAACGTTTTTATTTTCATGTGTGGCCGGCCTGCGCGCCGATGTTTGTAATCTACACTAAGGAAGCATAATTGTAAGGCCTTATGGCAAAAAATTTGTGTATTTTATCTACATTCCATCAGGGTTATATATAAATGTGGTTGTTTATATTTAGTGGACATTCGTGGCTGTTGAGTTCAATATTAACTGTAAATCTTTCGCTAGTATGCTCTGAGTTAGGTTGCAAGTATGTTTTGATATTAACCTGTAACCTCACCGTCTGTTTGTGGAATATGGTGTGGGGCCCCGACCGGACCTTCTATTATATGTTATTTAACGGATGGAGTCATTACAGGTTGTGTGAGCCCGGTTATGCAAGGGCAGAGTTATGCTCGGGATTGACGGTGGACCGTCCTTCCTTAGAGAGGGAAAGTCTAAATACGATTAGAGCTAGTTCAAGAGAATGATAACAAATTGGGACATGGGTATATACCAATAATAATAAGTACCTTGCGAAATGGAGCTTTGGGGTTCAGCCCATCATAGTTCTTTATGCCCTCGAGAGCCCTTCAAAGGGAATGCTCTGGGCAGTCTATGGTTAACCTTAAACCGTAAGAAAAAATGTTTAAGAGCAATTAGTAAAACTAGGGATTCACCTTCACTCTCCCTTATGACTCAAGAGGTTAGTTGGTTGGGTTGTCAGAGCGGTATGCTTAGTGGTTGTGGAAATGGGCAAGATAACCCGGCGAACCGAAGGCTCGGAAGGTAGTTATAACGGACAGGTTAGTCCGGGGAGCCGAGGGCTCGGAAATTCATGGTTGCATGTGCATAAGGTGGCGGATCTTCGGTATTTGACGTTCGTTCACACCGACGTCGATACAATGACTCAGCGGGTGTGGATTACACTCAGCCAAGGAAAAGACTAGCGGGTTTGCCAGCATTAGTATGTGGTGACTCTGGTGTGTCCTTTAGAGGCATACGTAAGGGCTAGTCTTGGTAGTGTGAATACCCTCCTAGGAGTGGGGTGGCCCAACCCACTTTCTCCGTTGGCCACTATGGAGGCTCCTGGGAGTGAAGCAATCTTCCAAAACCGGGGAACTAAAGGTTTGTGCGCATAGAGTCGTATGTGTGTGTATGTGTGTGTTGCACTTGTATAAATATAGCATTAAACCAGCATAACATAACATATCATGTCATCATTGCATTTAAACCCCTACCCCTATCGTATAAATTGGTATGAGACTTTTTGTATGATAGGCCTTGCAAAACGACCCCTTGATTTATAAGTTTGTATGGGCTTTCTTATAAACTAAGGTTACCTTTAAACATAGCTTGTAATCTTTACTTTTCCTACATTTACTGCTCTATACTTTACTTGTTTACATTACTGCTTCATAGTTATAGTTCCTTTACTCATACTCCTGCTACGTTAGTCGTCACCTTCCTTATTTGTACCCTCCACCTTCATAAGTTTTCCTTCCATTCCTCCCGCACGGTGCCTCGGAGCAACTGGGGGAGGGGTGGGGGAAATCAGGCTTTGTCTTTTGACAAACGGTCGGTGGACAAAATATTTCAGGGGCCCTAGATGGGGGACAAGGAGCAGTAGTAGGAGATACAACATCAGCGGAGTATGGTGCACATGGAGGTGGGCCAGTCTAGCATAGGAGCACTAGCCTCTTGCTCCATGAGTGTTAGTTTTACTTAGCTTCCGCAAGAGTGTTGTAGTGAGGTCATGATGTACCGGGCATGAGCCTGTTTTTATTTCTACACTTCCATTCAGTTTCAGTACTTCTATATCATGTGGACTTGCTATGATTTTCATGCTCTTATATATATTTGATGTGATTTTGGTGAACATGATTATAATTGTCTTAGTTATTATTTCTACTTCTTTGGTGATAACTAATGCCAGCAGGATCGGCGTTTTGTAGTGACGACCTCCCCGAGTGTTGGAGTCACAACAAAACAACAATTATGGGCGTAAGACCCGGTAGCGTAGCAAAACAAATGGGGTCTTACATGGAGCAATAACACCCCAAAATTTTATCTTTTGTTTGCTAGAAATACTATGGTAGGCTGTAGCACGAAGCTACCGCTAGCGGTAGTCCCTACTGCCGCGCATTAGTATGAAGAGTTCTGCCTGGTTAGTAGCATATCCTTGAGAGGTCTGCACGATCATCGAGAAAACTACACAATCATCATGAGGTCTACACGATCATCAATAAGTCGGGCTAATCCAATTAGAAACATGTAGATTTTGTTTGAAGCAAGCGCCACTCATTAGTACTAATGTTGGTGGTAGTAGTTCATCGTGATAGCTGGTCGATTATCTAGATGTCTCGATGATTCAAGATAGGGAGTAGTCTCTGGAACTACCATGATGCGTTAATGATATCGTTGGGTGGTAGTGTATTCGTCTTACTGACTCGAGTAAGAGAGTAGATTTTAGGGCTACCGCGGCGTGGTAGCTTGCTACTGCCAGGTGGTAGTTTACAAAATCAGATCTGTAAAATACCAATTTCTAGGCATCCGATCTTTCTGAAACTTGTTCTTACTACTAAGATATGTATTCCCATGAACCGTAAATAGGGAAGAGGAGGTCCCTTCTCATTCTCAAGTCATTTGGCAGTTGACGGATAGTTTTATCAAGAGCTTTCAGAGGAAGAAGACAACCTAGTTTCCTTTATTTGAGGAGCTTTAGAGCTCCGTTCGATGATCCGAGATCGGCATCACAGAGAGGGTTTGAAGTCACACACTTCCATTCGTGCTAATAAAGATCTCCATGGATAAGAAGAGATTCAATAAGGCAATAACATATCTTATCCCTGTCTTATATGCATTCTTGACATCTTTTGTTTATGCCTTTCTTTTCTTACAATTTCTAGGCAACAGATCTCTCAAAAAAGAATGGTTCGGGTCGTCTTGGTTTTAGAGGAACCACGGTTCAATTGAGTCCATCCCTGACATATTTTTGGATTAGAGATCCGCTCTTGTAGTGGATTATGCATTATGGGTGAATCTGAAGTCACGACCTGTGGTTTGATTCGGTGATGTTTCTTGACATGTATTTAGGGATTTTTTTATAAATTTTATTGTGGTGAAGACGCTGTCGCGATGCATTCACTTTTTATGCGAGAAAAATATTGGCTAGGGCATGAAAATGTGTGTCGAATGCATAATGGATTGTGATGTCCGTTTGTATGTGAAGATGTAACATTGTCTTTATGGTCGGCTAGCTAGCCCCGTGATGTTGTGATTCACATGTGGAGGGTATTCTGACACGATAAGTCACCTTTTGTAAGAACTGACAAGAATGTATGTGCTTTTGGACAAGCCCAATAGAGTTATTATTCATATGTGGGTGGGGTCTAAGTGATACTTCTTAGCAATTGTTATGTTTGACTTGGTGAATTTGGAGAGAATGATAAAGTGATGGACAACAATGATAGTGTTGCGATCTATATGTGGATGGGGTCTTATTGAGAGTTCTTGTCCTTAGGCTCATATGCTTCAGGGGTAATAAGAGTTCCCATGTGCTTTGCTATGATGAGATGATGTGTGATGATATGTTAGAATCAAATAATATGTAGGGTGCCTTGGGTGAAACCCAGGTTTACATGCATGCTGCATTGGTAAGCCCCCTTATTTATTTGCTCAACATTTAAATGTGGATGATGCTTGTGACACCATTACTTGCTTGCTTCTATATTATTAATACTTTATTACATTTGCATACGAAGTGCTAACTTGAACTAGGATGTAGTTCCCTAGGGTCCACTAGGACAACTGGGAGGTGGGGAATTCTTACAGTAATTATGGCTTGCCATTGCTGACTATTATTATACCACTTCTTCTGTGACGGTTACAGGGCAAGGATCGCAATATGGATCTATCTCGTCGGCCAAAAAGGCCTAAGTCTTAGGAAGTGAACCTATCCCTGTTTGGCTATTTGTTTTGCTTCTTATACTTTGTTCCGGCTTGCATGTTGATATAACATAGGAGTGTTTTTATCATTGAATACTTGTGATGTAAGGATGATGAGTTGAATAATGGTGACTTGAGGCAAGAAATATAGTTGACTCCTATGTTATTTTGGACTACTTATATTCTCTGTTTAGTATTTCCGTTGTTTAGTTTCTATATTTTAAAGATGGGTAGTTGTTCTTATATTATTTTATAATACCAAAGCTATGGCGATTATATGTTATTGGCTTTTAGTTAGACCCATACTATATGATCTTATAGTGAAGGGGTTACATAGACAACATAGAGATTTTGTCAACTAGACCTCTAGTTGAAACAGAGCTTTTGTCAACTAGATCTCTAGTCGCCATCGAGCTTTTGTCGATTAGACCTCCAATCGACACAGAGCTTTTTTCGATTATATATCTAGTCGACATAGGTAATATAAACTAGACAACAGTCTCATATTAGCTAGATAAGCTTTAGAATTTAGCGACTTAACTTAAAATTTATTTAAGTAATATGTCGGCTAGACTTCTAGTTGACAAGGAGTGTATCGAATAGAAGTTCCTTAACTTGTGAAATATTAGTCTAAGTCAATATTAACTAGATAGGTATTCAACACAGAGCTTTTGTAGGCTATACATCTAGTTAATACTAAGCTTTTGTCGACTAGACCTCTAGTCAACACAGAACTTTTGTTAACTAGATCACTAGTCGGTACAGGCATTATCGACTAGAAGACAACCAACACAATAATCTTCCATCCCATTTTTAGGCACTCTAGATTTGAATCCGAACCTTGGTCTCAACATAAAAGTTATAGCCCTTGGTGTAGGCTTTCTAAAATGTAAAGACGCATTTTCAAGGGTGCCTTGAGCTCCCAAGATCTTATTTAAAAAATGTCATGTCACAAACTTATGGATCTCAATATTTTGTGTATTCTTCTCAAAATATTACCCGGATGATGATGAAATTTTTTGTATGCATCATGCACATGATGATAAACCCCCCTAAAATTTTTGAAATATTTGTTGAACATTTTCATATTAGTTTTGTAATTATTTGAATTATATAAATAATTGATATTAGCGAAATTAAATGGGTTAAATCAACTAGTAAAATGCCAAAAAATATGGCTTTATCGTTAGACTATATGTGATCTGTGATAAAAAAAATTGGGTCATTTGAAATAGGGATTTACAATAGTTGACACCCTTATTTTTTTGATCTAGAAAGGGGTCATTCATGCTTTGGGGTGCTGATAGCAGAAACTTAGATCCTGTATTTCTCTCTGGATAATCACTCAAATGATTTGAAAATTGAAACCTAGTCGTATGTTGACCTCGGGAAGATCTCCAATAAGTTGTAGAATTTTTGGAGCTCAATCTTCCTATGTTTGAAGGATAATTTAGCAATTATCACATGATGAAATTAATACTTCTTCTTGGTTGAAATAAAATCTCGAATTTCTACTATGGACTAAACATGTTATGATTGATCACTGCTAAAAATTGTAGGGCATTTGGAATTTGTTTGAAATAATATATAATTTTGCGAATCATTCCATTATTTTTGATAGCCTATATAACACATTATGATAAGATATTATTGTGGACATTTCTACCATATGATACTTATCAAAGCCAACCATACAAGGCAAGGCGCCCCTTAATGTCAAACAGAGCATGGTTGACCACTCCCTTAATGGGAAATCCATTTGAAGCCCCTTTCTCTCCCATTTCAAGCTCTCCCCCTCCCATTTCCTCATCATCATCATTTGTGTACCACTCAAGACATCAACTCAGCCACTTTCCCTGAAGAAATAGAGCTCAAGGAGAAGGATTCAGAGCAAGGATGCTGGAAACCGCAACCACCTTGCCTCCAAGAAGAAATACCCAATCAATGGACTCCATTCAGGTGAGCTTCCTACCCTCTCCCTTTGTGCTAGTTTTTTTATATCTAACTAGGAGAGAAATCATGCCCAATTGAGCTTGATTTTAGAGTAATCCATGGAAAATGGATGAAATCCATGTCACCATTGAATATTCCGGCAACTTCTGGCCGTCAAACCACCACCCATCGATGTACCTTGACATGGGGAAGGATATGGCGATGTTGGTTTGTTTTTGATGGGCTCAGGTGGACATAGAGAAGATGTTTAAGAGAGCTCCAAGTCGGGCAAATCCTAGCCATTGGTTGGAGGATGAATACAAGATGGTGTCCTAAGATCTGCTTCAAGATCTGTGAAAATCTACTACTTGTAGACCAAAACGAAACTATTACTTTTACCCATCCATATTTAAGCCAATTTTTAGATCAGATATAGACCTTAGTCAAAACATTAATCTTGTAGAACATGGAAATACCTTTTTATAATAGGGTAGCACAGAACCTGACGATTATTTTAGCTCTTTAAAAATCAATTTTAGTGAACTGTGACGCAACCCTTAATACCTCTATGTTTTTAGGATTTTTTAACTAATATAGATCTGAAGCTTATGAAATTTGGTACATGCATGCTTGATGACATTAATGAGACCTCCATTAAGTTTCAAAATTTTTGGAATTGAATTTACTATTGTTTTGTGAATAATTTAATTTTAATTATTTGTGCCATATATAATGATTATGACGTCCAATGAGGCTCAAATTTTTATGATATGTATGTCATCTTATGTATGCCTAATAGTGAAAATGTCAGTAGATTTTGATTGATTTGATCACTTATTTCACTATATGAATGTTGTCGCTTCATGAAATTTAATGTGTGACGGATACCAAGGGAGAATTTTATGAATTGTATAAGTTTTTTAATATTGCTCCAAATGATCTAAACATTAGAGGGTAGTACATTCAAATTTGAGTATTGGCTCCAAAAAAATTTAGAATTTTTGGAGCAAGTTTTCCTAAGGTTTTCTCAATTATTTTGAAATCATTAAATGAGAAGAAAAGGGTTTTTTTAAGGTACAAAAAAATTCAGGTGAATTTAATATGATGATATAGATGTCTGATTAAAATTTAGGGCATTTGAAGTTTATTGCAAACTGTTTCTGATTGATATACATATTGCCCCACCTATCCACTTAAGGTGACATTTAGGTTAACAAATCCTGAAATTTGTTTAGAGGTTCCTATCGTGATTATTATGTGAATCTAAATAAGACCTCTAAGGTGTATCATTATTGTTTTATAATATATATACAGGATCACCTGGTTTACTTGGGCAACTAGATCAAGAGACACGAAGAGTGATAATATTAACATTGCTTCTATTTGCCCATGTATTTGGATGTGGTGAAAGGTTGATAGATTCGTATGGATATATATTAACCCTGCTAATCTCATGGTATGTGTAACGCCCCTGATTTTTTTGGTGTTTATTTTAAATTTATGTAGTGACGTAATTATGATGTTAGGGCATTACGTTGATGGGTAGTTAACGGGCGCTGTTGTTGGAGCATGATTTTTCGTTCATCGGAATCCGAGGTTTTGACTCGGTGGTTTTTAGTAGGTTGTTATTGGTTGTAACTTCAAAGAGTTGTAACCCAAGTTTGGTTTGTCGAATCTTATTTTCGACATAGCTATTGGTTTTGTAGCATTGGTATTTAGTCTCGGAGCAAATTTCGTCGAATTCCGAGTTGGTTCAAATTTTGTGGTCATTTGGATGTTTCGTTATTAATAATAATATTATATTATATCATATGTATATATTATATCATATGTATATATTATATCATAGGTATATATTATATAATATGTATATATTATATTATATTTATCTACTTGATAATATATTATATGTTATATTATATGTAATATTATATTATATATATATAAAGACTCAAGACCGAATCCTATTCGCTATCTTCTTCCCCAATCCATCGGACCGAGAGTGGGGAAGAAACGAGGGCGACGAGTTTTGCAAGTCCTTTGGTTGCCTCTTGTAGGAGTGCTGGTGCTTGGAATCATCATTGGAGGGTAGATTCGGAAAGCTCTAACTGAGATTTATGTGTTGGTGGTATGTAATTTTGTTTTCTTGGACATTTGGTGTTAGGGTTTTGACCTTGACTCTCGTTTGCCCTGTAAAGTGTAAGGAATTATTATCTAAGAGTTCCTACGGCCGATCCTTGAAGCGGAGCGCTTGTGAGGCCGGATTTTTGAAGATCTTTAGGCAAGTGGTGATTTGCACCCTTGCCAAGCCTCTTATTAAGATCCTTATGTCTCTTCTCTATTTTTTTCCTTTTAAGCTTGGCTGTATTTTACTTAGTATAGAAGTAACCTTGTTTCTCCCTTCTTGTCGTGTTGAGGTAGAATTCTTTTTCTGTGTTGGGCTCCTGCCTTGTCTTTCCCTCCCTTTCACTTAAGTTATGGAACTTAGTCTTATTATAGGTTTAGCTATTGTCAAAAAATAGTTATTATAAGTCTAATAACCTCTATTTAGGTATGATAGAATTTCTGTCAGGTTTCTGCCTTAGGCATTGAGTGAACTCAGCTAGGCATCGAGTGCGTTGAGTGTTAAGCCTTTGGCGTTGAGAGCATTGAGTGTTCAGCCTTTGGCATCGAGTGCGTTGAGTGTTCTGCCTTGGCGTTGAGTGCGTTGACTGAATTAGCCTTTGGAGTCAAGTGTGTTGAGTGTTTATCCTTTGGCGTCAAGTGCATTGAGTGTTCAGCCTTTGACGTCTAGTGCGTTGAGTGTTCTGCCTTTGGCGTTGAGTGCGTTGAGTGTTCATCCTATGGCATCGAGTGCTTTGAGTATAGCTTCTTAGGCATCGAGTGGCTATAGAATTGGCATCGAGTGAATTCAGAGCCTGTATACTTGGCATCGAGTGAAGTCAAAGCCTGTAGACTTGGCGTCAAGTGAACTCAGAGCTTGTGTTTTAACGTCAAGTGAACTCAGAGTCTGTGTTTTGGCATCAAGTGATCTCAGAGCTTGTGTTTTGGCAATTTTTATGTGTCTGTCAAGTGACTTTCATATTCGTCGAGTTTACCTTAGCAACTTATATTTTCTTCCATTTGCATCGTCATGAAAATCTGATGCAAAGCCTTGGTTTTCGTTTCATTGGTTTATATAATGCATTGCTGTCGGTGGACTTGGTTATTTATATATTATATGGTTATATAATGCATGGATATTTGTTGTCCTGGGTTGGCAATTGATAAAGGACCACCACCTTATGGGTATATATAGCATGGTTATTTGTGGCTAAGTTAGTAGTGGATAAAGGACCAGCAACTTGATGTCGGTTTGTGAATCATTTCACCGAGTGGGTTTTCTTCTCTTCTTATGGACTGTTGGTTTGTGTTGGACAATGTGGCCACCACCAAAGTGCCTTTTTGAGATGTTTGGTCTGAAGGTTAGTGTTGGACAATGTGGCCCCCAACTTAGTACCGTTTTACCGGTGTTAATGATTCATGTGTTTTTAGCTTATCAGTCTCATTTGTTTATATACATATACATATATGTTTGTATGCATGCACTTACAAATGTTAATAAAGCATGACTTGATATCGCATTGGGTGTAATTTCTTATACTTAAAACCTTGTAAATCCTTATTTTGATTATTTCCTTATGATTTGTATGTTGTGGATTGGCAGCTTTTTCTATTTTGGATGGTAACCCTTTAACCTCTCTTATTATTAACCTTTGGTTTCTTTTGCCACATGTTCTTTCTTGCTGAGGCATATTTTTTTTTCCTTTTGAATGCCTCGAGCTCAAACCTGTAGCAGGTTGGGTGGCTTGAATTGGTGGTCTCAGGCTTTTAGCGGTAGTTGTTGTAGTTCTTATCTCCCCTTCGTGAGGTAGTTTTGTTGTTTTATTTTTTAGTTCAGACATGAATGTTGTTTGGTGGGTTCATGAAAGGTTATTGACACACACTGGAGATTTTGTAGAATGTTAAGTTACTTGCTAGCTGCTAAGTCATTTTCTAGATGATTTGTTGTTTTTTTTTGCTCTCTTGGAAGAATTTATGAGAAGATTGCATGTCAGTTATTTTCAGTCTATAAAAGTATCATTATACTTATCTCATTCTCATGACATCTTTTTAAATCAAACGACACTATATTTTAACGAACATAAAATATCTTTTCCTAGTTATACTAAATCTAGAGGTATGTATATCATGAGTTATCATGTGCGGTTGTTCATTTTCATGTAGGGTATTAATAGATGTAAATGATGTATTTTCTGCAGCGTACAAGTATATTTTCATTCGTGGACTAGTTGATCCACCGAGCCGAGGGATGCGGAAATCAAACTTAACTAAAACATGTTTACTTTAAGATAAACTTGGGAATTTCATAATAAATGTTAGGAGTAGGTTCTTGCCTAAGCGTCTGCAGTTATCCCCTGTACGGCGTGGTATCACGGCATGTTTTTTTCTTACTATGATATAGTATCTTATATAGAGAAAATGTTGGTTGTGACAGTTGGTATTAGATGTGTAGGTTTAGTGGTCTTGTTCCATTTCATACACACATCGATATGTCATCAACACGTCTTGGCCAAAGCATTAACACTTCACTCATAAGCATGATAAGAAGTATACGGGGCTTATTATGTAGTATGGGGTGCATAATATGTGTTTGTATATGGATCCTCATAGGAAAAAACATGTGATTGTTATGTAGTATGGGATACATAACAATCATCACATTAATACCCATTAGATTTTACCTTTTCATTGCATACGATATTATGTAGTATGGGATGTATAATATTTCATATGTATGCCACTCATAATATGCATTAAGACCTTTATTAGAATGCATAACATAGAATGCATAGCATAACATAGCATTAGCACACATGCCAAGCTAAGATTTACATGATGGCATACGTACACATATGGATTTAAACCAAAAAGAATAAGAATTCATGAATTTATAGTTTATGTACATGATTTAAGAGGATGATGATATATCATCCTAAGTTAAGCATATCATCATTTATCAAAATCCCAAAGCAAGTTAGCAGCGTGAGCAAGTATCTATACATGTATGATCTGAACTAAGTTGGGTAGTTCTAGCGTTAAGCTAGGCTTTGATTAGTTGTTTGTTGTGATATTAAGATGCTTCCTAAGAGTATTGCGATGAGGTCGACTCCCCAGTCTGAGAGCGAGTCATCAAGTGCGCAAAGTGAGGCTGTAATTGAAGGGCTGCGACAGAGAAATGAGGCTCTGTTGAAGAAGATGGTTGAGATGCAATCCCAGATTCTGGCATTATTGACTGTCATTTTCAGGACAGCAGCTTAGAGTATAGGACCCTAATGTGGGTCAAGTTTTTCATGTTCCCCCTGCTCTTTTGGTTCCTCCAATTTCGCTGCCACCAGAGATTAATTTCATGTCGCATTTTCGGCGAATAGGACCTCCTACCTATAATTGTAGAACTGAATACATGGCGTTAGATGATTGGATTATTGCTATTGAGGAGATGTTCTAATATTCAGGAGTTTTTGCTCACTAATGAGTGATGGTCGCAGCTTACCAGCTGAAGGGTCTTACGAAGAGGTGGTGGTTGAGGGAAAAAGAGAACCTTACAGATGGATGTTCGTGGGAATCATTCAAGGATTTGCTGCTGAGGAAATTTCTATCGTCGGTCGAGCAATACTGTTTGATGAACAATTTTCTACATCTAAAGCAAAGACAACTCATGGTCAATGAGTATGAGATAGAGTTCAGCAAGTTGAGTAGGTTTGCTCCAAATTTGGTATCCTCTAATGCGAGTAGAGTGAAGCGCTTTCTGTGTGGTCTTAGGAGTGACATCCAACAACTGGCTAGTGCGTATGGATTTGAGAATTATGCTGAGACAGTGGAAGTTGCTCTGACAGTTGAAGCGATTGATAATGCAAAGAATCGAGGCATGCAAATGAAGAAGGATAAGAAAAAGTCTGACGATAGTAAAAGCTTTCAGGATTCTGGCCCTGCTTCGAAGAAGGGAAATAAGGAGGCGTATAGTTTCTGTGGTTGGCCAGGCCATCCTTTCGAAAAGTGGTTCAAAAGATTAAAGGTTCAGATGCAACAACAGGTGCATGCAATTCAGAGCGCCTCCAAAGGAAATCTGGTCTATGCTTCATGTAATCAAAAGGGGCATGATGTTGCCCGTTATTGGAGTAAAGATGTGGTGTGCTTCCAGTGTGAAAAAAAGGCACTTGAAGTCTAGATGCCCGCGATCTCAGCATCCACTGCATCTAGTTCCACTTCAATCCATGCTGCCACCGCAACATTTGGACAAAGGGAAGGGCAAGCTGAATGTGATGACTTTGGAAGAAGTGCGGACGTCCACCCAAGTGATCTCAGGTTAGATTCTAATCTTGTGCATTACTCGTATCTATTGTTTTAATGTTGGTCGATGAGTTATGCATGCAATTCTATAGGGAAGTTTAAGGTAAAGAATTATTGGTCATGCGTTCTCTTTTATTCCACTACTACCCACTCGTTCGTGGCTAGGTCTTTCGTGGAACGTCGTCGTCTGAATCTTGATCAAATTGTTGATCGGTTTCGCGTTAAGTTTCCCTCTAGTGACTTGGTGGTGTCAGAGAAGGGTATCCTGAGTTGTCATATTCTTTTAGGCCATTTTCTAACTTTTGTTGATCTGAAGGTGCTGGACCTGGAAGACTTTGATGTGATCCCAGACATGGAATGGTTGTCCTGATATGATGCAGTTATCAGATGCAAGGTTAAGTGTTTGGACTTCAAGATGGAAAACGGCCACCCCAGGAGTGTGTATGGCCTTCCGCGCCAGGATTCCCCGATTATTTTTGTGGTATGTACTCGGAAGATTTTAGATTCCGGTTGTTGTGCTTATTTGGTTTATATTTTGGAGGTCATCGGTAGTTTGTCGTGTATCGTGGATGTTACTATGGTGTGAGAGTTTCTTGATGTTTTCCCTAATAGACTTCGTGGTCTTCCGCCGGAGAGAGATGTGGATTTTGTTGTAGATCTAGAGCCGGGTACTCGCCCTATTGCTAAGGCACCGTACCATATGGACTCATGCAAGCTAGATGAGTTGTGTACCCAGCTAGATGAGTTATTGCAGTATGGATTCATTAGGCTGAGTTCTTCTCCTTAGGGTGCTACTGTCTTGTTTATTAATAAGAAGGATGGATCGATGAGGTTTTGCATTGATTATAGGGAATTGAATAAGGTGTCTATCAAGAACATGTATCCCTTACCGCGAATAAATGATTTGTTTGACCTTTTGCGTGGTACTGCGGTGTTTTCAATGATTGACCTTCGTTCGGGGTACCATTAGTTTAGAATTCATGAGTCGGACGTTCCACGGACTGCTTTCTATTCTCAATACGGCATTTTGAGTTCTTGGTAATGTCCTTTGGATTGACGAATGAACCCTCTGCCTTTATGTACATGATGAATAGAGTGTTCAAATTTTGTTTAGACTAGTTTGTGGTTGTTTTCATTGATGATGTTCTGGTTTATTCTAGGAGTGGTGAGGAGTATGCTCAGTATTTGCATTTAGTTCTATCTGCTTTAAGAGAGCATAAGTTGTATGCCAAGTTGAGTAAGTGCAAGTTCTGGCAACCTCAGGTGTCATTTTTGGGTCATGTTGCGAATAAGGATGGAATTTTCGTTGACCCTGAGAAGATAGTCGTTGTTATGGATTGGAAAAGACCTACCACACCTAAAGAGATAAGAAGTTTCCTAGGGTTGGAAGTCAATTTTAGAAGATTTGTAGAAGGATTCTCTACATTGTCTGCACCGCTGACTAAGCTTATACAAAAGAACGCAGCTTTTGTGTGGAGCGATAAGTGTGAAGAAGCCTTTTAGGATTGAAAAAGAGATTATGCACTGCTCTAGTGTTGTCTTTGCATATCGAAGGGGTGGAGTATGCTGTTTATGTGGATGCATCTCACTTCGGCCTCGATTATGTATTGATGCAAGAAGGAAAAGTGATTGCATATAGATCGAGGCAGTTAAATACTCATGAAAGGAACTACCCTACACATGATTTGGAGTTTGCAGCAGTGATCTATGCCTTGAAGCATTGTAGACATTTTTTATATGGCGCGTTGTGCAAGATTTACACGGACCATAAGAGCTTGAAGTATGTCTTCTCTCAGAAGGAGCTGAATTAGTGCCAGCATAGATGGTTGGACTATATCGCGGATTATGATGTTGATATTCTTTTTCATCCGGGTAAAGCTAATATGGTAGCCGACGCCTTGAGTAGAAAGACCGTGCATATCTTTAACCTTTCTGTAGAATCTATGGTGAAAGAGTTTTTATTAATGGGCATTTCTGTTTGAGGTAGCAACACGTCAAGCAGCTTAGAAGTGGCGGAGCCCTCATGGATTATGCTTACAAGGCTTCATCAGAAGGGCGATCCTGATTTGCGAGATATTCGTAGCAGGACTGAAAAAGGGGAGTTACCAAAATTTTCGATCGTTGATGTGGGTACCTTAAAATATCACGACCGATACATTATTCTGACTGTGGAGGATATTCGAGCAAAGATTTGCAGGGAGGCATAGGGTTCTAATGTTTCCTATCATCCTGGTTACATAAAGATGTATCGAGATCTGAATCAAATTATCTAGTGGTCAGGTATGAAGAACGATATAGCCAATATTGTGACTAAATGTTTTACTTTCAAACGAGTTAAGGCAGATCATGGAAGGCTTGGTGGCAAGTTGACGCCTTTGGATACTCCAAATTGGAAGTGAGAGACTATTTTTATGGATTTTATTACTTGTTTGCCAAGATATCCCCGAAGTCATGATTCTATGAGGGTAATAGTTGATAGATTGATAAAGTGTGCTCACTTTATGCCGTCCAAGATTGATTAATCCATGAGGAAGATAGCAGAGTTGTATTTGGAACAGGTCGTTAGATTGTACGGAGTACCAGTAAGCATAGTGTTAGATCGAGATTCAAGTTTTACGTCCCATTTTTGGAAGAGTTTGCAGGATGGGTTGGGTACCGATCTCTGGTATTCTACTACTTATCATCCACAGACCAGTAGATAGGCGGAGAGAGTTAATCAGATTTTGGAAGACATGATCATATGTTACATCTTGGACCACGGAGGATCGTGTGACGAGCGGCTTAGATTGATGGAATTTGCTTATAATAATAGTTATCAGGAAAGTTTGCATATGGCCCCCTTTGAGTCATTGTAAGGGAGGCATTGTCAAACCACCTTGTTCTAGGTTGAAGTTTGTGAAAGAACACTGTTGGGTCCGGAAGCCTTGGAAGAGATGAATACTTCTATGAAGCATATTCGAGAAAAGCTTCATATAGCTCACGAGTGTTATGAGAAGAATGCTAATCGACGAAGGTCTGATCTGGAGTCCGTAGTTGGGGACATGGTTTTTCGCAGGGTATCTCGGATTTCAGGTGTTAAGAGGTTTAGGAAGAACCACAAGTTGGATCCCAGGTTTGTGGGACCTTTCTAGTTTTTGAACACAACGGAGTGTCAGCTTATAAGCTGGATTTGCCTGCTAATTTCCCTAGTGTGCACGATGTGTTTCATGTGAGCAAGTTGCGGAAGTGTGTGCTTCATCTCTGACATGTTCTTGATTTGGTTCCCTAGTTGCAGCCTAATCTTTCTTATGTTGAAGTGCTTGTTCGTACTCTAGATACTCAGGATTGGGTGTTGCGAAAGAAGACAATACACCAGGTCAAGGTTCTTTGACGAAACCAAGACATTGAAAGAGTGACTTAAAAGTTGGAGTCAGCTATAATAGAGGCTTATCCTCTTTTGTTCTCCTAGTTTCTTCCGATAAGTATTTCTATCTGATAACCATTGGTTATTTTCCTTCTATAGTAGATTCGATTTTGTATCAAGTTTCGGGGCAAAACTTTCTTTTAAGGGGAGTGGTTGTAATGCCCCTTATTTTTTCGGTGTTTATTTTAAATTTATGTAGTGACGTAATTAAGATGTTTGGGCGTTATGTTGACACATAGTTAATGGGCGCCGTTGTTGGAGCGTGATTTTTCACTAATCGGAATCTGAGGTTTTGACTCAGTGGTTTTTAGTAGGTTGTTATTGGTTGTAACTTCAGAGAGTTATAGCCCGAGTTTGGTTTGTCGAATCTTAATTTCGCCTTCGCCATTGGTTTTGTAGCATTCGTATTTAGTCTCGGAGCGAATTTCATGGAAATCCGAGTTGGTTCGAGTTTTAGGGTCATTTGGACGTTTCGTTATTAATAATTATATTATATTATATGTATATATTATATTATATTTATCTAATAGATAATATATTATATGTATATAGTATATAATATATTATATATAATATTATATTATATATATATAAAGACTCAAGAAAGAATCTTATTTACTATATTCATCCCCAAGCCATCGGACCGAGGGTGTGAAAGAAAGGAGGGCGACGGGTTTCGCAAGGCCTTCGGTTATTTCTTGTACGAGTCCCGGTGCTCGAAATCATTGACGGAGGGTAGATCCGTAAAGCTCTTGAAATTGACTCTCGTTTGCCCTGTAAAGTTTCAAGAATCGTTACCTAAAATTTCTTGTGGCCGATCCTTGAAGAGGAGAGCTCGTAATGCCGAATTTTTGAATATCTTGAGGCAAGTGGTGGTATGCACAGTTGCCAAGCCTCTTATTAAGATCCTTATGTAACTTCTCTATTTTTTCTTCTTCTAAGCTTGGTTGTATTTTACTTATCATAGCAGTAACCTTGTTTTACTCTTCTTGCCGTGTTGAGGTAAAATTCTTTTTCCTATGTTGGGCTCTTGCCTTGTCTACCCCTCGCTTTCACTTAAGTTATGGAACTTAGTCTTGGTCTAGGTTTAGTTGTTGTCAAAAAAAATTAGTTATTATAAGTCTATTAACCTCTATTTTGGTAAGATAGAATTTTTGTTAGGTTTGTGCCTTAGGCGTCGAGTGAACTCAGCTAGGCATCGAGTGCATTGAGTAAACTCAGCAAGGTGCCGAGTGCGTTGAGTGTTCAGCCTTTGGCGTCAAGAGCGTTGAGTGTTCAACCTTTGGTGTCAAGTCCCTTGATTGTTCTTCCCTAGCATTGAGTGTGTTAACTAAATCATCCTTTGGCATCAAGAGCATTGAGTGTTCAGCATTTGGCATCGAGTGCGTTGAGTGTTCAGCCTTTATCATCGAGTGCATTGAGTGTTCAGCCTTTAGCATCGAGTGCATTGAGTGTTATGCCTTTAGTGTTGAGTGCGTTGAGTGTTCAGCCTCTGGCGCCGAGTGCTTTGAGTATAGCTTCTTAGGCATCGAGTGGTTGTAGTGTTGGCATCGAGTGAATTTGGAGCATGTAGAATTGCGTCGAGTGAAGTCAGAGCCTGTAAACTTGGCGTTGAGTAAACTCAGAGCCTGTGTTTTGGTGTTGAGTGAACTCAGAGCCTGTATTTTTGCATCGAGTGATCTCAAAGCTTGTGTTTTGGTAATTTTGATGTGTCCGTCGAGTGACTTTCATATTCTTCAAGTTTACTTTATAAACTTCTGGTTTTCTTCCATTTGCATTGTCATGAAAAACTAATTCTAAGCCTTGGTTTTCGTTTCGTTGGTTTATATAATGCATTGTTGTCGGTGGCCTTGGTTGTTTATATATTTCATGGTTATATAATGCATGGATATTTATGTCCCTGGGTTGACAGTGGATAAAGGACCACCACCTTATAAGTATATATAGCATGGTTATTTGTTGCTAGGTTGACAGTGGATAAAATACAGGCAACTTGATTCCGGTTTGTGAATCATTACACCTAGTGGGTTTTCTTCTCTTCTTATGGACTGTTGGTTTGTGCTGGACAATGTGGACACCACCATAGTACCCTTTTAAGATGTTTGGTCTGAAGGTTGGTGTTGGACAATGTGGCCCCAAACTTAGTACTGTTTTTACCGGTGTTAATGATACACGTGTTTTGATCTGATCAGTCTCTTTTGTTTATATACATATACATATATGTTCTTATACATGCACTTGCAGATGTAAATAAAGCAATACTTGATACCGCACTTAGTGCAATTTCTTATACTTAAAACCCTATAAATCCTTCTTTTGCTTATTACCTTATGATTTGTATGTTGTGAATTGGCAGCTTTTTCTTTTTTGGGCTGGTAACCCTTAAACCTCTCTTGTTATTTACCTTTGGTTTCTTTTGCCACTTATTTTTTCTTGCTGAGGCGTATTTTTTTCCTTTTGAACGCCTCAGGCTCGGAGCTATAACAGGTTGGGTGGCTAAAGTTGGTGGTCTCAGGATTTTAGCCGTAGTAGCTATGGTTCTTACCTCCCCTTCGTGTGGTAGTTTTGTTGTTCTATTTTGTAGTTCAGACATACATGTTGTTTGGTGAGTTTGTGTCAGGTTGTTGATGCCCATTGGAGATTTTGTAGAATGTTAAGTAACTTGCTAGCTTCTAAGTCACTTTTTATATGATTTGTTATTTTTTCTTGCTCTCTGGGAAAGTTTTATGATAGGATTGCACGTCAGTTATTTTTTAGCTATAAAAGTATCATTATACTTATCTCATGCTCATGAAATCTTTTTAAATCAAACGACACTATATTTTAACGAATGTAAAAGCTCTTTTCCTACATATACTAAATCTATAGTTATGCATATCATGAGTTATCCTATGTCGTTGTTCATGCTCATGTAGGGTATTTATAGATGTAAATGAAGTATTTTCCGCAGCGTATAATTATATTTTCATCCGTGGACTTGTTGATCCACCAAGCCGAGGGATACTGCTGTCAAACTTAACTAAAACATGTTTTCTTTAAGATAAACTTGAGAATTTCATAATAAATGTTAGGAGTAGGTTCTTGCCTGAGCGTCTACAGTTATCTCCTACACGGCGTGGTATCACGACACGTATTTTTTCTTACTCTGATATAATATCTTATGTTGAGAAAATGTTGGTTGTGACAGTAAGGATTAACACTACCCTTATTTACTAAAGTGTTTAAATGTAGTGAATGGTTGTTGGATTAATATGTATATATATTAAACCAAGGGAACCTTAAGGTGGTCGGGTGCTTTGAAACTTATAGTGAAACTCACTTAAAGACTCGACTATATCACTGGATGCAAAAATAGTCCTATTAGGATCATGAGAAGCTATTTCATGACTTACACATTCCACTGCACCAGAGTTATCTCTCAGGGTTTGGGGTGTAATGATGGCCCGATACAGGTAGCAGTGATGGTCTAGTGTATTTTAAATGATATGATTATATCCTAGTTTGTTATGGTAAGGAATCGGTTGGTAGTACTTGGGTGTTAGTTAGCATGAGTTTATTTAAGGTGAAATTCTTATTATAATAAGGGCTTAGTTGGAGTCCTTGGGTGCTATTTAGACGAGTTTTGATAGTTTTACTTTCAAGACAACCTAAACACCTAGAGGGGGGTGAATAGGTTCTAATTGCTTGTTTATACTTTTAGGTAGAATTCAATTACAGAATTAAAACATCCAGCACAGCAATCACAGAAATTTAATCATCACAGATTGCACAATGTTTTATAGTGGTTCCCCAAGGTTTGGGTACATCCACTTTCCCCCTTCACCTATCTAGCAGTATGCTAGATTCGGCCAAACTTCCACTATTCTCATATCAACAGATCCTAAAGCTCAGAACCTGGATAGGTTCCTACAACTCAGAACCTAGAATGATTCCTACACCTCAGGCACAACCGCCCTACCTCAGCCTTGCCACAAGGCCTACAACTCAGAGAAGAACCTTCTCCTACACTCAGGCAAACAGCCCTACCTCTCAGAGATCAACTCTCCTACACTCAGCCTTTATATCACAGGCTTACAACTCAGATCTGTGTAAAACAGATCCTACAGAAATTTAGAAAAGAAGTTTTAATGTCTTGTCTTTGTTGAGAGAGAAGAGGACAAGACAATTCTTGATCAGCTGATGAAATCAACTGAAACTGAGCTTTCCTCAAAGCTTCTTGAATATGAACTTAGCTGAGTTGATTTCCAAACAGCTTCTTGAGAAACCACTGACGGCTTCCTTCTTCTTCTTCAAATGGGTGGATCCCTCTCTATCCAACACCTTTGATGATACTTCTGAATTCTTATTAGAACTCTTCTTAGATCGATCCTGAGATCGTCTGCTTAGATATTCTGATGAAGATCTTCTTTTTTGTATATCTCTATATATTCTTTTTTTTCTTCCTTCTGAATCTGTCTATTTATAGACCTTCTTTATGGTAACCGGCTGATCAAGTTTCTAACTGATTTCTAACAAGTCTGCCAGCATCAGTTAACCGGTGACAACACACAGCTGTTAAGTCTTCAAACAAATCCTGTGCCTTAGTCTTGGACAGCAAAGTGTCGAAACAGTCTGTCAGAAAGTGTCGAGACCAACTGTCTATATGTGTCGACACAAGTGACTTTGGTGTCGACACAGTCTTTGAAGATGTCGACAAGTTTGTCATTAAGTCGACACAGCTTCTTCAGAAAATAACTTGGTCTTGACTCTGCAGTGTGTCGACACAAGTCCTGTGTGTCGACACAGTTGTTGTAGATCCAGAACTCAGTATGTGTCGACACAGCCTTCAGGTGTCGACACAGCAATTGTCTACTCTGCCAAAATGTGTCGACTCTGTCTCATTGTGTCGACACAGCCTCCTAGTGTCGACACAAATGTGGTCGACTATCTTTCGATGAGTCGACGCTGCTTCTCAGTGTCGACATTAATATGGTCGACTATCTCCTTCTGTGTCGAGGTCGACTATCTCTGTGTCGACACAGCTTCCGTCAAGTGTCGACACAAATATTCTGAAGTGTCGACACTGTTTCTTCAGGTGTCGACACAAATATTCTGAAGTGTCGACACTGTTTCTTCAGGTGTCGACACAAATATTCTGAAGTGTCGACACTGTTTCTTCAGGTGTCGACACATGGACTTAGAATATTTTTCTGCATTCTTTAATACTTCTTCACCTGCACATGTCAACTTAAAACAACATCAAATACACCTTGATGTATATCATTGAGCTAAGTTGGACTTCTTCAAATCAGGTACACATTTTCCAATGTACCCAACAATCTCCCCCTATTTGGAGAAGTCATAACCCTTAAAGCCAATGATATACACCATTTATAAAAAGTATAATATGATGATATATGACATAACAGGAATACTTAATAAAAAACAAAATATGAACAATCCATCACAGAGTGAACATTATATGATTCCAAACAATATTTTGTTTATAACTTAGTAATGTTTGATTACAGATTTTTACATTGAATGATTTAATCAAAACATTACAAAATACTTTTGAAAGAACTTAAAATTAAGACTGATCAGGCTCTCTTATGACAATCCCTTTGCCAGATTGGATTTGAGCCTTCACAGGAGCTTCAGCAACTTCAGCTAGCTTCTTGCCTTTTTGATCAGCCTTCTTCTGTGCTTCTTCCTTGAGCCTTAGCCTTTCAAAGTAATGATATGGCTTTGGAAAGTACTTGCTCGGCTCCTGAGCATCTGGTGGCAGCCTACCCAGCTTGGCTTTTCTTCTGAACTGTACTATTGCCTCTTGCCTAGCTTCATGCTTTTGCCATTCCATTTCATTATACCACTTTCCTCTTTCATGAACTTGGTCTTTTACAGCCTTCCATGCAGTGAGTATAATATTTCTTAAAGTAGGGCTCCACTGCTCAAAATCTGGCTTAAGTTCAGCCTGCTCTCTAAATCTATTCTTGGATAGTAGAGCATCTTGCTGTTCTTTCAAGTTGGCCTCAGGCTTATCCACTTTCTCAATAATAACCTTGGTAACCTCTTTTGGAGGACTATACATATCCTGAACTTGCTGATCAATCATATCAAAATCTGGAGGAGGGTAAATAACTTGGGCAATCTCAAGTTGATTGCCTTCAAGTAGACCTGTTTGAATGCCAGACTTAGCCACCATAGCATCATCACACAAAGGTGGATATCCCAATGTGGCTCGAATACTATTTGTCACCCATTTGGTGTGCTCTGAGCCAGCATGAACTAACAACCTCTCCCCCTTTATGACTTCTCTGGTAATATGATCTCTTAGATCTTCCTTCTGAAATCTGATTTGGCCATCCAGATAATTCACACCCTCTTTAAAAAATGGTTTTAACTTTTGAAGCTTGTCAGATATGTCCTTTTGAGAGGTAGTGATAGCAGTTTTAACTGATTCAATAGCATCTTGAAGTTTCTTATCAAATTCTTCCATTTCCTTTCCCCTTGCTGCAGGCAACCCTTTAGTAGTCTTTTTCAACTCATTCAGAATCTCATTGTGAGAGTCTTCAAGATTGGCATTCATGTTTATCTGATTTGTAAGAACATAGCCTTGCTTCAGTGCTATATCATCTGCTTTGGTAATAATTGATTTCTGTTGTTTTGCCAAGAATACAACAGCATTACCTCCCTTATGGAAGCAATCTGTCATCTCCTTCTTATGCATATTGACGTCAAATCTATTTGACTTTATATCTTGAGCCAAGTCAAATTGAAGGGACTTATTGCTCTCATCAACATATTTTTCAACAGCCAATCTATGTTCATCCAACTTAACTTGCAAATCAACCATAAACTTGTTATAATTAAATTCAGAATGGGATTGTTGAGTTGTAGTTTGTAGAGCTTGCTTATAACTTTTGCTCCTTCTCTGGAAGACAACAAGTTTTCTCTTTTTAGCCATTCTGGCTTCTTCAGTCTCAGATTCACTATCAATTTGAACTCCTTCTTGAGGAGGAGGAGGAATATCTGTCTCAGTGCCATGTTGTTCAGCCTCAACATGCACAGACTCCCCCTCCACCACTTGCTCCTCCTCAATATCTTTCTCCTTCTCAACCTCTTGCTCGATCTCAGATTCTTGCTCTATCTCCATGTTTAGGGCCTTCTCAATATCCTGCCCCTCTTCTACTTTATCAGTAGCAATATCAACAGTAGGGAATAACTCATCTAGAGTATATTCCTTCTGAGTTTGAACAGAAGATGTGTCATTCAGATCTTCAATATTCAATTCTTTGGAGATATCAATTTGTTCTGCCTCTTGTACTGGGTCAGACATCTTCTCCCCCTATACTTGTTCAGTATTGGTAATGTCCTGGACAGGTGAGTACACTTGCTCCCCCTGCACCTGTGCAGAAATTGAAATATTAGAAATGTCTTTTGTAGGAAAATACACCAGCTCCCCCTGCAACTGTACCTGGTCAGGAGTAGATACATTCTGGGCAGGAGAATGAGCTTGCTCCCCCTGCATCTGTACAGGTATAGTTCCTTGTTGGGCTGGAGTAGATTCAGGCTGATCTTCAACCTGCTTTCTCAATAGTTCTTCTTGAAGCTGCTCAGTATCTTGAGCATGAGAAGGGGATTTCACCGGGGTGTCCTGCCTGCTCTCATCAGGAACATCCTTAGACAGCACCCTATCCCACCTAGAAAACAATCTCATGTCCATCTTTCTCATGTGATTGATCTTTGTTCCTGGTAGTTGTTGCATTACCTCAGGGATGACTCCAGTCAGATATAAACTCATAATTCTAGCCAGATTTGGCTTCTTGATTCCTTCCTTGATCTTTTCAAATATTATAGCTGACCAATCAGTTGGAATTGTAAACACAATTCTGGTCATTAGGCAGAACATATAGGCTGAAATCCTATCATGCCCCCTGGTTTGCACAGAATCACCTTGCCAACTACTTCAGACCAAAATTTCCCTTGCTGATTCATCCCTTTCCTATTGAAAGCAGCTCCAATCTTCAGAGTGGGATCCAATCCGCACCATTGGAGAGCCTCCCTTGATTTAGAAGCAGGAACTTCTTCTTCATTCTCAATTATTGGTAATCGGAGAATCTTTCTTAAACTTCTTGGGGTAATCTTCACTGTCGACCCATGAACAGTGGACTTTATCTTGAGAATATCTGAATCCACTGATGCAGAGTTGAAGAATTCATGCACCTCCTTCTTCCATATCTTAGAAGGTTCAGAAACTAAAAACTCTAATCCGGATTCGGAAATAAGAGTAATAACCCGTTGAACATCTGTTGGTGCTTCTGCAAAGGCATTCCGGACCAACTCATAACCTTCGTTAACGTTGTCTTCAATCTTCGGCGCCATTGATCAGTTGAGAAAGCTTGAGAGAAGAGAGAGAGAATGTCGACACAGGGTTTCAGTCTTGAAAACCTTGTAAGCGTGTCGACAGATTAAGTTCTTAACCTATTTATACTTTCTATTGAAAGAAGATCAAAAGTCGGTAAAAATAGACTATAAGTGTCGACACAGATGGAATGTGTCGACACAAGCTTCTATTATCTCAACATCAAGTTTGTCTACTATGTGTCGACACCAATTTGTGGATATGTCGACACCTGGGATATATAGTAGAGCATCAGAAATTCTGTGTCGACTCTTAGTATAAGTGTCGACACAAAATCTGTAAGTGTCGACACCATTATTCTGGTGAAGTCGACACTACATTCCTGGATAAGTTGACAATATGATTCTTAAGTGTCGACACATATTCTCTGTGTCGACACAATATCTCTGACTTGTCGACATTACTCCACTGAGTCGACACATTATCACTGAATGTGTCGACACCATTTTACTTAGCCATTTTCTGTTTTTGTCAATACCACTTGAGACCACTTGATAATCTAATATGTTACTTGTAAGTTTGTTGATAAACTAATCAATGGTCAGCATGCCTAATTCAATTTTAAATTTATTGAATTTTGTTTCATCCAGTGGCTTAGTAAATACATCTGCTATTTGATAATCTGTTTTAACAAATTCCAATGTGATGTCTTCTCTTTCTACATGTTCTCTAAGAAAATGGTATTTAATTTCTATATGCTTAGTTCTACTATGAGAAACAGGATTATTAGCAATAGAAATTGCACTCTTAGAATCACACAAAAGAGGTGTTCTACTTACTTGAATACCATAATCTTTAAGCTGATGCTGTATCCACAATAGTTGTGCACAGCAGCTGCCAGCAGCAACATATTCTGACTCAGCTGTGGATATAGCAACACTAGTCTGCTTCTTACTACTCCATGAAATCAGTCTTCCTCCCAGGAATTGACAAGTACCTGTAATACTCTTCCTATCCTCTCTACAGCCTGCAAAATCTGCATCTGAATAACCTGTTAGTAGAAAATCTCTATTCCTAGGGTACCACAGGCCTAGATTAGGTGTGCCCTTAAGATATCTCAGAATGCTTTTGACTGCAGTATAATGAGACTCTTTAGGGCAGGCTTGGTACCTAGCACAGACACATGTAGCATACATAATATCTGGTTTACTAGCAGTGAGATATAGTAGAGAACCAACTATTCCTCTATACAAAGTCTCATCAACAGGTTTACCTGCATCATCTTTGCATATAGGCATACTTGTGCCCATAGGAGTTCTCATGATAGATGATGACTCCATACCATACTTCTTAATTAATTCTTTGGTGAACTTTGACTGGGATATGGACAAGCCATCATCAGTCTATCTTACTTGGAGTCCCAAGAAGAACTTAAGTTCCCCCATACTGCTCATCTCAAACTTCCCTTGCATAAGTTTGGCAAACTTTTTACAAAGGTTGTTTTCAGTAGATCCAAAGATTATGTCATTAACATAGATCTGAACTAAGATGATCTTGCCTTTGGATTCCCTAAGGAATAGAGTTTTGTCTATTTTTCCTCTTGAGAATTTATTCTCAATAAGGAAAGTAGACAGGGTTTTATACCAAGCCCTTGGGGCTTGCTTTAACCCATACAAAGCTTTTCTAAGCTTATAAACATAATCAAGTTTAAGAGAATCTACAAAACCTGATGGCTGCTCTACATATACTTCTTCTTTAAGATCACCATTCAGAAATGCTGACTTCACATCCATCTGGAATACTTTGAAGTCTTTATAGGCTGCATAGGCAAGGAACATTCTGATTGCCTCCAGCCTTGCTACTGGGGCAAAGGTTTGATCATAGTCAATCCCTTCTTCCTGCCTGTATCCTTTAGCAACCAATCTTGCTTTATTCTTCACTATTACTCCACTCTCATCCAACTTGTTCCTATAGATCCATTTTGTCCCAATTATATTGTGGCCTCTTGGTTTAGGAACAAGCTCCCAGACATTGCACCTTCTGAATTGATTCAGCTCCTCTTGCATAGCATCAATCCAGTACTGGTCTTGGATAGCTTCTTCAAACTTCTTAGGCTCCATTTATGACAGGAAACTTGAATGCAGAACTGTGCTTTGACTTCTGCTTCTAGTCTGCACTCCCTGTCTTGGATCACCTATTATCTGATCAGCTGGATGATCTCTTAAATGTCTTGTAGCTGGAGGAAGATTCCCTTCTGGTTGAACATCTCCATCTCCTTCATTATGCTGAACCTCTTGGTTTTCTTCATCTTCTATTGTGTCTTGTACTCCCCCTGGACAGTAGCCTTCATTTTCCAATGCTCCATCTTTCCTTGAAGCTTCAGCAATGGAGAGCTTGTCCATTCTTTTGCTTATACCTGTTGAGTTATTTGATCTACAAGACAACTCACAGTTGATTAATCTTGTTTCATCAAACACAACATGCACAGATTCTTCAACAACTTGAGTAGTCAAGTTGAAGATTCTATAGGCCTTACTATTTATGCTGTACCCAACAAATATCCCATCCTGGGATTTGGCAGCAAACTTAGTCAAATATGACTTACCATTGTTAAGTATATAGCATTTGCAACCAAAGATCCTGAAGTAGGATAGATTTGATTTTCTACCTTTCATAATTTCATAAGGAGTCTTTTTGTGGCTCTTGGTGATAGAAGCCTTATTGATCACATGACAAGCAGTGTTTACTGCCTCAGCCCAGAAATATTCTGGAAGAGAGGTGTCACTCAATAGAGTTCTACCAGCTTCAATTAATGTTCTATTCTTTCTTTCAGCAATTCCATTTTGCTGAGGTATTCTAGGTGAGGAGAACTCTTGGAAAATCCCAAAGTCTTCACATAACTTTGTCATGCTTTCAGATTGAAACTCAGAACTATGGTCACTTCTGATTTTGACCACTGTACTATTCAGTTCATTCTGAATTTGCTTCACAAAATTAAGTAAGACACTTGGGGTTTCAGATTTCTGTCTCAAAAAGAACACCCATGTAAATCTAGAATAGTCATCTACAACCACAAAAGTGTAGACCTTCCTACCTAGACTATGAACTGGCATAGGACCAAAAAGATCCATATGCAAGAGGTATAAGCACCTCACAGAATCCTTGTTTTCAAGGCTTTGAAAGGAGGATTTTGTCTGCTTGCCCTTTTGACAAGCTGAGCATATCCCTTCCTTTACACAATTAACTTGAGGACCATTCCTCACTAACTCTTTGCTAAAGAGTTGACCAATTGTCTTGTATTTAAGATGAGCCAATCTCTTGTTGGCATTTACACCCTTGTTTTTCAGAACATTAGTCTTAATATGACCATGAATATTTTCATGATCATATTGGTTAGAAGGCACTTGCACCTTTCTAAACTTAATAGGAACTGAAAAGTTCAGTGGCTTGACAGGAGCTTTGCCTTTCCTCTTGAATCGGCCAGCCCTGGAGTTAGCTTTGAATCCTAATCCTGCCTTACCCTTTTGATTCACAAATTCATCTATCAATGGTAAGACAGACTTTGGCTTAGAGTAACTAGCCACTAAATCTTTTTCAATTCTTAGTCTGGCCTCCAGACTCTTCACTTTATCATTGGTAAAATTAATTGTGCCCATCTGAATAATAGTTATATTCTTCAGCTTGGTAATTTCATTTAACTTCTGATCAATTACTTTCTCTAACTCAGTTGTAGCTACCCTTAGTTTAGCAATCTCATGAGCCTGAGATTTAACCAGGTTCTTGCTTTTCTTAAGGGCCTGCAACAAGTCCCCATACTTATTTATCAATTGATAGACATCTCCTTCAGAATTAGATGCATCTACATCACTTGATGCAGATGTAGCTGATTCTGTACTTGTACTACAAACAGATTTCATAGAAGGACATTGTACCTTATTAGGACCAGACTGATTCTGGCATATGTCCTCTTCAGATACTGCCATCAGTCCTATGCACTGATGATCCTCTTGATCATAGATGGAGTCTAGCAACTACAGAAACTCCTCTTCTTCAGATGCAGCATATAGTCCAATATATGCTTCTGCTTCAGATTCTGACTCTGAAGTTGACTGATCTGTTAGGCTCTTATCCTTCTTTGCAACAAAAGATTTTTCCTTCTTGCCCTTTTTATGAGTCTTCTTCTTGTCTGAAGACTCCTTTCTCTTATCAGGACAGTCAGCCACTACATGTCCAGGTCTATTGCAACAATAACAGACAATCTTTGAAGTAGTAGCCTTGCTGGGCTTTGATCTGCTCTTTTCTTTCCTTGATGACTTTTTCTTCTGATAATAGTCATCAACTTGCTGTGAAGTGGAGGGCTTAGACTTCCACTGCTTCTTCTTCAAGAACCTCTGGAATTGCCTTGTGAATGCAGCAAAGTCTGCATCTGAATCACAGCTTTCTGAACCCTGATTATCTGAATTTTCAGAACTAACTTCTGCAATTTCCTTAGGAGGGGATGGTGATATCCTCCTATTCTTTCTGATGGCTTCTGCATTGAATGCCACAGTCTTTTCTCTATGCTCTCCTCTTGAATTCTTTTCCTCCTCCTTCCTCACCATAAGTTGCATTTCATAGGATAGCAGCTTTCCAAACAAAGTGGGAGGAGAGATTACTACCAATTTAGCCACTTCTCTTATGGCACAAATCTTTGTGTCCCAATCCTTTGTTAAGGATCTTAAGAATTTGTCGTTCAGTTCATAGGTACTGAAGACTCGTCCATAGGACATCAACTCATTCACAATTCTATAGAATTTCTTATAGCATTCAGTTATGCTATCGGTTTTTCCTTGTCTAAAACTTTCATATTCCTGGTTGAGCATAGACTTCCTATCCTGTCTTACTTCTTCAGATCCCTCCATGTAGACAATCAAGGTGTCCCACATTTCTTTGGAGGTCTTGTAGTGAATCAGATTCTGAAATGTAGAATCATTTATGGCACTCACAATAATATTCTGAGCTCTCTTGTCCATGGTTGCCAAAATGATTTCATCCTTGGTCATTTCAGAATAACTCTTTGGAGTTTGAATATTAGCATCAAGAACTGATACCTTCATTGGAATGAAGGGTCCTTCCTAAACTGTGATGTATATTCTTGGGTCAGATGCTTCCATGAACAATCTGACTCTTTCTTTCCAAATTCCAAAGATTTCCTTCCTGCAGATGGGTAACTTCATTGACCCTAACTCCTTGTGATTTTCTCCAGAACCCATCTTCTTGAATCTTGATTCTGCCTTTCAGATCTACCTCAGACTGTTAAGTCCTTTTTGAGGAACCTCGCTCTGATACCACTTGATAGTTTTACTTTCAAGACAACCTAAACACCTAGAGGGGGGTGAATAGGTTCTAATTGCTTGTTTATACTTTTAGGCAAAATTCAATTACAGAATTAAAACATCCAGCACAGCAATCACAGAAATTTAATCATCACAGATTGCACAATATTTTATAGTGGTTCCCCAAGGTTTGGGTACATCCACTTTCCCCCTTCACCTATCTAGCAGTATGCTAGATTCGGCCAAACTTCCACTATTCTCAGATCAACAGATCCTACAGCTCAGAACCTGGATAGGTTCCTACAACTCAGAACCCAGAATGATTCCTACACCTCAGGCACAACCGCCCTACCTCAGCCTTGCCACAAGTCCTACAACTCAGAGAAGAACCTTCTCCTACACTCAGGCAAACAGACCTACCTCTCAGAGATCAACTCTCCTACACTCAGCCTTTATATCACAGGCTTACAACTCAGATCTGTGTAAAACAGATCCTACAGAAATTTAGAAAAGAAGTTTTAATGTCTTGCCTTTGTTGAGAGAGAAGAGGACAAGACAATTCTTGATCAGCTGATGAAATCAACTGAAACTGAGCTTTCCTCAAAGCTTCTTGAATATGAACTTAGCTGAGTTGATTTCCAAACAGCTTCTTGAGAAACCACTGACAGCTTCCTTCTTCTTCTTCAAATGTGTGGATCCCTCTCTATCCAACACCTTTGATGATACTTCTGAATTCTTGTTAGAACTCTTCTTAGATTGATCCTGAGATCGTCTGCTTAGATCTTCTGATGAAGATCTTCTTTTTTATATATCTCTATATCTTCTTTTTTTTTCTTCCTTCTGAATCTGTCTATTTATAGACCTTCTTCATGGTAACCGGCTGATCAAGTTTCTAACTGATTTCTGACAAGTCTGCCAGCATCAGTTAACCGGTGACAACCCATAGCTGTCAAGTCTTCAAACAAATCCTGTGCCTTAGTCTTGGATAGCAAAGTGTCGAGACAGTCTGTCAGAAAGTGTCGAGACCAACTGTCAATATGTGTCGACACAAGTGACTTTGGTGTCGACACAGTCTTTGAAGATGTCGACAAGTTTGCCATTAAGTCGACACAGCTTCTTCAGAAAATAACTTGGTCTTGACTCTGCAGTGTGTCGACATAAGTCCTGTGTGTCGACACAGTTGTTGTAGATTCAGAACTCAGTATGTGTCGACACAGCCTTCACGTGTCGACACAGCAATTTTCGACTCTGCCAAAATGTGTCGACTCTGTCTCATTGTGTCGACACAACCTCCTAGTATCGACACAAATGTGGTCGACTATCTTTCTGTGAGTCGACGCTGCTTCTCAGTGTCGACATTAATGTGGTCGACTATCTCCTTCTGTGTCGAGGTCGACTATCTCTGTGTCGACACCGTTTCCGTCAAGTGTCGACACAAATATTCTGAAGTGTCGACACTGTTTCTTCAGGTGTCGACACAAATATTCTGAAGTGTCGACACTGTTTCTTCAGGTGTCGACACAAATATTCTGAAGTGTCGACACTGTTTCTTCAGGTGTCGACACATGGACTTAGAATATTTTTCTGCATTCTTTAATACTTCTTCACCTGCACATGTCAACTTAAAACAACATCAAATACACCTTGATGTATACAATTGAGCTAAGTTGGACTTCTTCAAATCAGGTACACATTTTGCAATGTACCCAACAAGTTTATTCATTGAAATCACATGGGTGCGTTAGTATTCACTGTGTATATTGAGCATGGTTAGAGGATTATATTTGGCAAGTCTATGAGCTTAGCGGTTGTCCCCCCGATGGAAGCTAATAGATAGTCTCTAGGCCAGTAGGATTGTAGTCTAATGGGCCAGCTTAGTGTCTTGGTGATGTTTTCTTGATGACCCTTTCCTTGTGTTATTATGACTTTACTAGTTTGAAGGAGCAAGAGTACGCATTTTTCCGTAGGTTTTAGCATTGAGGCGTACGTAAGGTCTAGGTATGGTAGTGTACATACCGACCTAGTAGTGGAGAAGCCCGTTCTAATGTCTCCATCAGGCCACGATGAGAGGTGCCTGAGAGGTTAGTTACCCTTGAAATGCGGGAACTAAAGGCCTATGTGCGCACGGAGTTGTGTGTGAGAGTAAATCATGGGTGAATCAATATTAATATATTGTATTGCATTACATCACACCGCTTTAAGACCCTCATCATATAAATTTATATAAGCAATTTTATACGATGGATTACTTATAATGTTATTCTAGAACCTTAACTTATAAATTTGTTTGTGCATTTTTATAAGTTAAGTTAAATTAAGTTCTTTATAACCTGCTCTTTTATACATGTTGATATAGTACAAGATCTTTCTTACCTACAGTTATATATGCTCTTTGTTTACGCAAGAGCCCGCGACCAGCATCAAGCCAAATGCAAGCCATATAGTTAGGATTTTCCAAATCGCATTCAACTCCAGATCGCAAGACGCAAGTTCCTAGGGAGTGGCAATTCAGACCACTTGAGCTAATCACAAGGCCACACGGTCTGCTAGTTATCTGTTTTTCTTTAAAACTTTTATCTCGTCAACCCTGTCTGGTTCTCCTATACCCAAGGCAGGTAATTATTTTAGATTTACCTATTTTTGTAAGCCCACAAGCCTATAAATAGGGGGAACATTACTCTCAAAACATGCTCACTCAAATCCAGGAGTGTTTGCTTGTTAAGAGATATGGTCTTGATTCTTATGCCTTTGTGGTTTACCGTTCGCACAACTTCCACTTTCTTAACCTTTTAACTATTACTTTCAATAAATAGAAAGCCTGCGGCAAGAGAGACATTTGTTATAGTGGGCGAAGTTCGGTATTGCCGCTTGGCAGACTTTTCTCGCTCTTTGTTATTTGCATGAATTTTTAATTTTGAGCCTCCTTTCCTCTACCACCTAACCCATCTCGTGGTAATGCGTGGAAAGTTGGAGTCAAATTTGGTGTCAATAGTTTGGTGTGGTGAGCATGGACATAAAAGTGTAGCGAATAGAAATTATACACCACGAGTTCACCCAGCATCCAAATCGCCCCAATCTAGGTAAAGTCGCTCTCTGGGAGGCTTTTTACAAGTCTCATCGAGAGACCGATCAAAAGCACGATGCAATCAGCCAGGCCCTAGCCACACTCACCCAGCTGCTAGTCCCTCAACCCATCATACTCGCAACACTTCTAATCATTGCTGCTCCTGTAGTGGAGGCTCCTCCTCCACCACTTTACCTGTCAGCTCAAGTTGCAACCCCTCTGTTATTTTAAGACAAAGAATTTGCTGTCCGTCAAGGTTTCTTCCAAGGGGTAGCACAGGTAAGTCTAGCCAGAGTGCTTAACTTCCAAGAGGTATATAACTTACCTCCTGCTGCAATTGCTCCTGTTCTGGATGTTATCTGCTCTTTTTCTCCTCTCGTTTATGATAAAGTGGAGGAGCCTTCTCTTATTATCGATAGAGTTTGTCGGGAGACTACCCATAGTAAATTCAAAGAGCCTCGTTTTCTATTATACACTGGAGAGACTAATCATGTTTCTCATCTAGAGGCATTTGAGTCTGCTGCTGCTCTAAGAACTCTCTTAGATACAATAAGGTGTAAGCTGATTGCCACCTCCTTCGATGAACAAGCTCGAGAATAGTTCTATAGACTTCATCCCAGTTTATCAGTTTCTTCACTTAGCTCCAAAGAGAGCTCCTTCTAAGGTTCTTAACTTCTAAGAAAAGGAAGAGTGAAAGTCTTTGTTTTCAAGAGTAGCTAAACACCTAGAGGGGATGAATAGGTTTTTGTGTCTTTTAGACTATTTTCTTACTTTGGTGTATTGTGACTTAGTGTTATGTTAGCTTTCAAGAATACACAAGCAGCACACAAATATTTATAATGGTTCCCAAAGATATGGGTACATCCACTGTCCCTCCCACCTTTTTAACAGTGTGTTAGACAAGGCCAACTTCTCCAATCTCGGTTCCAATAGCTTACAACACAGATCCCTCAGGATCTCTCTAACTCCTCCAAGTCCTACCTCAGTCCCAATACCCTACCACTAAGATAAAATGATGCTCCTATAACTAAGTGATCCACATATCACCTACCTCAGACTTTAATCAAAGTCCTATAACTCAGGCTAGGAGGATAGCCCTATACTCAGATCCACAGAAGGATCCTACCTCAGAGAATGACCTCTCCTACATCTCAGGCATACAGGCACTATATCAGATCCACATATGGATCCTACACTCAGATCGATAGAAGGATCCTACCACTCAAACTTTATGGTTTAGGCTCATAACTCAGATCAGTTAAGATGCTACAGTGAGAATAAGTTTGTTGGTGAAGAATGACTCAACAGAAGTTATCTCTGAGTCAGCCTCTTTCTGAATTGAGAAGACTCGGTCCTATCTTCTTCACAGCACCAAAAAAAGATCTTCAATGTTGGTTCTGCTTGTGCTGAGAAGTAACCTATAGATATTGCTTCTTTTTTCTCAAAAAGTAACCTTCCTGACCTTTCTGTTGAGAGATGATTTTATCTTCAGAGAAAATTTCCTTCAATAGAAAATTCTATCTGTGATTCACATATAAATTTTTAGCAAGCTCTTTGGTTGCTTCCACTCAGTCCAGTGGAAGAAGTCGACTACTTTTCTCTCATTGGGGTTTTTTTTCCAATTTCACAGAACTATCCTTTTGTATCCTGCTGCTCAACGACTCTTTGCGCAGTAAGGGCGGGCATAAATGGAAATTGTTCCATTCCTTTTTCATTTACAGCTATACAAAACGGCATATAGTTTCTTTTGTCTCCTAGCAAGCAGATCCCGTGTTATTTGAATTTCTGCTGATGTCAGCAAGAGTCAGTGCTTCTAGACTTAGTAAATTTCAGACAAACTACACAGGCATTGAGTGAAGCCTTGTCACTCAATGCAAAAGTACTTAGCATAATTCTGTGACTTGAGGCGTTGAGAGTGTTGAGTGAGCCTTTCTCACTCAATGCATATAGACTTTTATAGTCAAACAGCTTAGGCGTCGAATGAGCCTTCATCACTCGAAGCATTTGGACTTTGATTAATATCTCTAAATGTAGGCTTTGGGTGCATCTTCTTCACTCAATGCTTTCTGCCTTTGCTTGGCTTCTTGATGAGGTGTTGAGTGAACTACCTTCACTCAACGCTTATGTCCTGAGACAAAATCCTTATCGAGTTGGAATTGAGTGAACTGCCTTCACTCAACGCTTCTGTCCATAGACATGATTCTTGATAGCAACATTGTAGCTTTGACTATTGGATATACTGTTGATGCGTTTGCTTCTTGACATTGAGTGAACTTCCATCACTCAAAGCTTCTGAACTTAGTAAGATTTCTTCTTTGGCAATTCAAAGGTTCTGACAACCTTAACATCAGTTGGCGCTTTTAGCCTCTTGGCGTTGAGTGAACTGCCTTCACTCAATGCTTCTGGACTTAGCCAGATTTCTACTTTGTCAGCATCCTATCATGAGCCCATCTGTGTTTATGACTCAGACTACCTATCAAATCAATTCAATAGATAACTACCTGTATTCATTGAACTAAGGGCATTCATAAAATACATTCATGTGTATAACATTGACTTGTGGGCCTTCTTCAAATCTAGGACATTGTGATCAATGGATCCAACAATATCCCCCTATTTGAAGAATTCAGAACCTTAGTCAATGATATACACTTCTTAATTTAGCAATTAAACATCACAGAATATGAAATCAATAAGATGTATATGAGATTAATAAGATGAAAACACACAGAAATATGATTTTTATAGAAGGAAAGATTCATAAAAGATTGTGTCCTTATTACAAAAAGTTCACATTCCTACAACCCTATACGGAAAATATAAAACATTACAAGTTTTTGTTTCCTTAATCACAATCCCCCCACTAGGTTTCTTAGCATCCTTCTCCTTCTCTTTTTTATCCTTTTCCCTCTATCTTTCAAAGTAATTGTGGGGCTTGGGGAAGTACTTGTTGGGCTCCACAGCATCTGGTGGCAGTTCCCCTGACTTTTTGTCCCTTCTAAATCTTCTTCTAAGTTCCTCATTCCTTTTAGGCTTGGGCCATTCTAGGGAGCTGTATAGCATTCCCCTATCAGTTTTGTGGTCTTTAACTTGATCCCAGGTAGACAAGATGATGGTCTTTGATTGAGGACTCCACATCTCAAAGTCAGGCCTAGTCTCTATCTATTCTCTATGTCTTTTCTTGCCAAGCCTTACTTCTTCCTCTTCTTCAGCAATAGACTTGCCTTTGGGCCTGACAATCTGATCAACAGTGGGGCTTAATGTAAGAATTACATCAGCAGGTGAAGGCTCAGCCTACTGAGCACCACTTTGTTCAGCATAAGGAACACCACTCTGATCACCATATTAGTCACAATACAGATCTTTAGGGATTGGTGAAGTTTTAATGTTTACAAAAGAGAGTTGCTCAAGTCCCATTGAGCCTCTGATTACATTTTTAGTCCAAACTGCATTTTCTATATTTGCCTTTATCATTGCTTTCTCGTCCTTTCTGATTTCTTCAGAGGTAGTAGAAGTCAAAGAGTTCTTTGCATTTGAGAGTCTTTCATCCAATAGGTTGATTCCTTTGGTAACATGATTTTTGACCTCAAGCATATGTTCATCCAGAATTTGAGTGCATGCATCCATTCTCCTTTCAATTATGATCCTATGTTCATTCATCAGTTTCTTCTAGGCATTGTGGACCATCTCCATATTACTAGATATGATGTTCTGGTTTTAGAGAATTTCATTTTTGGTTTGTCTGATTTCTTGAAGTTTACTTTTAGTGAATGTGACAACAGGTGCAGCCCTCATGAAGAATGCTACAGTGTTTTCTTTCAGCAGGTTGACCTCAAACCTGATGGACTTTATTTCGGTAGAAAGATCTTGTCTCACTACCATGATGGAGTCATCAATTTAGAGTTCTAGTTGTCGTCTCTGATCATCTAGTAAACCTTTTAGTTGGGCTAGGAAAGAGGATGATATTTGATCAGCTTTAGCATATGTGTCTTGGTCACCATATCCTCATCCCTATCCCTGACAGGAATCATGTCTTCTGAACTAGCCATCATATATTCTAAAGAATATACATCAGCTTGTACATCAGCATAAGCAATGTCCTTGTCAGATTCAGAGGAGATAATATCATACATTGAATCTTGAGCAGGGATTTTAGAGTGAATCTCCCCCTCAGCCTCAGTACTGTCCTTAGAGATAATCAGATTTCCTGCAGTAGTATCCTGAACCACTTCTATCACTGTAAGATGAGCCTATTCATCCTCAATAGGATTGTGGGGAATCTGCCATACAGACTCAGTAGGAATCTGGTATATTCTGCTTCATAGATTTTCTAGGAGGGAGTCAAGCTTGACCTGAATATCAAACTCAACTTGCTCCCCCTCAGCTAGAGCATCTTCCTTGACAATCTCCCCCTTAATATTGGCATAGATTTTTTCTATTAGCTGGCCAGACAGTATGTTCATGGCATCAGCCTAGAATTATTTGAACTATGTTCCAGTCAATTAGCTCCTTACAGCAGGTTCAGAGAAGATTAAAACCTGAGCACTCATATCCCTTTTGGTCTCTTCAGTAAACTCAGACAACTGGGGATCATGAGGCACTTCCTCACTTTTCTCAGAGGAACTGCTCTCTGTGCTTTCCTCAGTAATCAGAATAGCTTTCTTCTTTTTCTTATAAACAGTGTGTGCGTATAGTAATAGAACTATATCCCATCTATTAAGCATCTTTAATTACATCCTCCTCATATGATGAATTTTTGTTCCTAATCTTATGTTAAGGATCCCTGGAACTGTCTTGTGCAGAAATAGAGACAGAATCCTACACAGGTTTGGCTCAGGGATACAATCTAAAATTCTGTCAAGAGTACCCTTCCCCAATCTGTTTTCTTGGAAAGAATTATCCTTGTCTTCAACTCAAACATCTTCTTGGAAATTTTATCATGAGAGCCAGATTTGCACAGTAGTGCCTTCCCAACAACATCTGCTAGGAATTTTCCTCTCAGGTTCAGTTCTCTTCTGAAGATTGATCAAATGGAGTGCTTGGACAATCCACACCACTTCAGGGAAGTTCTGACATCAGTTTGGTCTAATTCTTCTTATTCATGTAACATCTTGAACTTGGACAGTTATAGTGCCTTGCAAAGTTTTTTGGGGGTGACCATGACCTTATTTCCACCGATGGAAGACCTGATTTTAGCGGATGATGAGTCGACCGTAGTCTTTGAGTAAACCTCAAGTACTTCCCTTTTCCAATGAAAACTTGGCTCTGAAATAACATATTCTAGGTCAGCGACCTGCAGGAGGTGGAGAACAAGCTGAACTTCCTCTAGTGCATCCTTGAACCGATTTCTCAAAAACTCTGATTCCTCGAATAGGAAATCTAATCATCTTAGTGTCATTGCTCTTGTGAATTTCTATAGATTTTTTGATCTTTCGTCGTTTAGTCGCATGGGGTAGAGAATGGTGAGGAATATGTTAGAACTCCTTATTACTTATTTGGGATAGGATTACTATTTGGATTTTTATTTTGACCCATATAGAATAGGGTCATATTTTCTTTCCAGAGTAAATTTCATAAGGCTTTCCAGAGATGCTCAATTCGATGAACTTAGAACTCAGTTCAACATTCACAAAACTCAGTTCGACTAACCCAGATCTCAAACTCTTAGCTTAGTTCAACGAACTCTAAGCTCATTTTGACGAATGCAGAGTTCAGCTCGACGAAAGTAAGAGCTTAGTTTATAAAAGCTCAGTTCGACGAAATCCAAGCTCAGTTCGACGAAATTCTTGCTGAGTTCGAAGATAAGAAAGTTTCGATATAAACAGAAGGCAAAATGATTTCAAATGTTTTGTAACTGAAACTGTGATATTTAATGCTAAATATTCTAACGAATATAGTCATTTAAGGCAGCATTAAATATGGATTCATCACAGAGTTTTAAATCTAATTAATTCCAAGGCAGTTACAAATTCTCAAGGGATTCTTCAGACGTTTCAATAATCATTTTATTTCAAATATTGAATTCCTTCCTGACAGCATATATATTATAGAAGATTTCTACTTGACATGATCATTGGGAGACACACAGAGATTTTGAGATATACAGATATTCTGCTTCAGACTCTTCTTAAGAGACACCCTAATTCATATTTGTCTAAAATAACTACTAGAGAGTATAAGCTTACAAGATGGCCTATGCCCTGAAGAAAAATCTCCTCCCTTGATCACAATCTCTATTCAAATCAGGGGGAGCTTTTTGTAACATCATCCACTAAGTCTCCTCAGAGACTCTTGATAGAGAAGACAATATCTAACTCTCGTTAGTTTATTCTTAAAAACTATGTACAAGGTTTTAACTCCCTTCAAAAGTTATCACTTGGTTCTTAAGTCACCGGATCAATAGACTTAGGTTTGGATTTTGGGTACCTGGTCAAAAGCCCAAAGGGTTGCTAGATCTCCCTTAGAAAATAGATCTTCTGGTGGCAGTACACCTGATCAAAATCTTATAGTGGATTCCTACCAGGGTGGTAGAAGAGTAGACGTACCCAGATTTATTGAGGAACTACTATAAAATCCTTGTGTCGTCTATGATTGATACTTTCCTTTTTTGTGTGCTGTAAATTTTATTTATCTATATATATATATATATATCACTTATTTTTAAAACTGCTGTAAAAATTAAATAAAGTTTTTAAAAATACTCTATTCACCCCCCCCCCCCTCTAGAGTAAAGTTAGATCTATCCCTTCCACTTTCAATTGGTATCAGAGGAGGGTTGGTTTTACAGGCTAACACCTGAACTAATAGATCTGATAGATCTTATCTTACCTAGAAGATTGTTGATAAATTTATCATGGCACAAAATAAGGAGTATCCAAGCACTTGACCTCCTGTTTGCAAGCTTAATAAGTTTGCACTATGGAAAGCAAGGATTAGGTTATATATGAATTCCATTGATGAGGATATCTACATTTCAATTTTGACAGATCCACCTCTATCACTTGCAGCACCAAGCACTAGTGTTACACCACCACCAGAATGGACAGAGGCTCAGAGAAAAGCAAAATACTATTGATGCAAAGGCTATGAATATACTAGCCCAAACAATGTCTGATGATATTTTTCAGAAGGTTGCTGAATGCACCTCTGCAAAAGATATTTGGGACTCCCTCACTGCAATGGTAGACGGATCAGCAAATGAAAAAAAGACAAAAGATCTCACCTTATTTCTAAATATAAGAATTTTAAACAGGGAAAAACTGAATCTGTTTCTGATATGTATACAAGACTGAGTCTCATAATCAATGAACTGAAAACTTTGGAGAAAGACATTACACTGATAGAAGTAAATGATAAAATTCTCATGTGTTTTCCTAGCACGTGGGATTCAAGAATTTGGACAATTAGAGAAGCCAGAAGTGTGAATGAAATTTCAACAGAAACTTTGTTGGGAAAGCTCAAATCATATTAGCAGCTCATCAAAACAAGAGAAGTTGAACAAATAACTTTATCCTCAGTGAAGAAGGAAAAGAGTATTGCTTTCCAAGCAACTGAAGAGGAAGAACAACATCCAGAAAATGAAGAACTCATGAGTCTAATGGCTAAAAGATTTTACAAAATGGCCAGGCAAGACTTCAGGAGAAGATTTTCCAGAAACAAGGACAAACCAAGGTATGAAAAAACACCTACTAAGGAAATTGTTTTCTATGGTTACAGGAAACAAGGACATATTCTTCCAGAATGTCCTGAAAATCAGAAGAAGGATAAGAAGGAGAAAGAATTTAAGAAGCATTCAAATAAACCCTCTTCTAGTAAACGCAGATACAATGTGAGAGGCTTTGTAGCTGAATCATGGAGTGATACAGACACTGAATCTTCATCCAGTTCAAGTGAAGATGATGAAGAATCAAATGCTAAAGAAGTCTGTATGATGGCAATAAATGCATCAAACAACAATTTTGATTTTGAATCGGAGTCTGAAGAAGACCAAGTAATTTCAACTTTTGATTTTATATCAAAACAATTAAAAATAGATTTTAAATTTCTTTGTAAAGATTTGATAAAATCTGAGAAGGAAATAAAACTTCTCAGAGAAAAATTAAATGAATTAAACAATCTATCTTCAGAAAACATTAAACTTAAAGAAGATTTCGAAATCTCTAAGGAACAAATAGTTTCCCTGGAGAACAAATTATCTGAGGCTAAAAAGTTTTAAGAAACTCTTAATGGGAGATGTATCAAACTGATGAATATTACAAGTACAGTCAATGCCCGATTAAATGGCAGACTAGGCTTGGGAGCTTCATCAAGTCAACCTCAAATTCTTTAGAATGATATTTTAACTACCCCTATAAAATTTATATCTGCTAAAGGAAAAGAAATATTAGCAATTACAGATAAAGACACTGAAGATTTGTCATATAATGTACTAGAGAATAAATCAAAATCTATTCTAAGACAGAATAAAAATGACCATCAAAATTCGTCGAACCGAGCTCGACGAAATCACTATTATTCGTCAAATAGAGATAGACAAATGCTAAACACAAGAAATGAGTATAGTTATTCACTGAATGGTGTTCGACGAAATCACTATCATTCGTCGAACGGAGCTTGACGAAATCAGAATAATTCGTCGACTTCAAATTTTTCAAACAGAAACTTTACTTCTTTTCAAAAGAATAATCAAACTCAAAAGTTGTTAAACCCTTTTACTGAGTGGATCATTCCTCCCAGGAGATATCATCCACTTGGATACAAAAATCAACCTGAATATTCTTATATTTCTACTTATTATGACAAAATATTAGGACCCAAGGTAATCTGGGTCAAGAACACCTAACTTGTTTTTAATACAGGAAAAAACTATCCTACCATAGAAGAATAGTGTAATTTGGATAGTGGGTGCTCTAAACACATGACAGGAAAAAAAGCTAATTTAAAAGACTTCAAAGCAAAGCTTGTGTAACACCCCTATCCGTCGTATAACATATAGCAGTAGGTCCGGCCGGGGCCCGACGCCATATACTATGGACAGACCGGTTGGTTACGCGTTGAAACCATACAACCAACGTCCTACACAGAGTCATTCTAGCGGAAGCAATTTATTAAGTTGCACAAATACAAGAACCCTGCCAAGCAAGAATGTCCACTACAGAAATAACAATAGGAATGAAAAATACAAAAGTACCGGCCTTATGGCCTTATAATGTTTGCTTAACAAAACATGTCTTACATACTTCGGCTCGCAGGCCGGCCATACATGAAATAAACGGAAAGCATAAAAGGGGTTAGGACTTCGAGGGCCAGCACCGCAACATGGGCTTTAGCCCGCTATTTTCCGCTCGGCTCCGCAGCACCTGCAAGCACAAACCACCGCCCGGTGGCAAACAAAAGCAACGGTCAGCTATGCTGACCAAATTATAACGATCCCGCCCCCAAAATCGGGGCGGCGATGCTCTTTCCCTGCACTTTATTAGTATAGGCAATATATTAGTGTGATCACACATCATCACAGGCGTAGGCTCGCACGGCCACACACCCCGTGCACACAGGGAACATTCACGGCGAACCGGCCAACGTCACGTCAATTCAAGCCATAGACGTTCCCGTTCCACCACCGCCTCTTGGACGGCCAACAATATGAGCATTTTGCCTTCCTGGCCTTGGTCACGACAATTTAAGCCATAGACCGCCGAAGACCCTCATCCATGCCAACGGTACTACCGAACGACATAGACCGGATACGGTTCCGCCTGACCCGTGCTCATATCGCAACAGCAATTTAAGCCATATGTGCAGGTCAAGACTCACTGAGTCCCGTTTCCGCCACAACAATCACATAACCCGGTTATGTTCACGTTGGCTCTCCGGCCACCGTGTTGGCAAAACTCGCTTTTGCCCAGTTTTCCGGGTGCACCGTGGAGTTAATCTCCAAGGCTCCCTGATGCAATCTACCATGTAGAAACCCGAAAAACGCCCAAACACCCGGAGTCTTCCCCAGTTCATATGCAATGCAACATCACCGATCCGGCTCTACTTGTCCGGATAGGCTTCACACACAATGCCTATGTCCATTTTCGCATACGAACTCTACACAAGGGGGACTTCACATATCTACCCCAAGGAACGCTCCAACTCTTCGCTCACTCGCGAGAGAGGGCTTCCTATGCAAAGGGAAAAAGGGGCTTCACATGCCCAAAGATGAGAAATCGTTACCCTTGCGTTCTTCCGCGGCGCCATCGAAAACTATGCGGTTGGAAAGCACCGTAACGGCGTCATCTCCGCGGATCTGGACTCGGATCGCGATTCGGAGCTCCGAAGCTCCTCCGGCGACCGGATCTTGGACTCCTCCTTCTTCCTTGCTCTCCCTTCTCTCTAAACTCTTAGAGAGAGAATGGCTAAAGGAAATGAGGATTCCCAACCCTAAATCCTGGCTAAAACCACCCAGGAGCAGCCCCCCACCGTCGGATCCAAAGTCAAGGAAACGAACAGCCAAGATTAGATCTGAAATCATAAAATATGGGCCGAACACGGGTTGCAACACGGCCGTGTGCCTGGCCGTGTCACTCATTCTCCATCTCGACCGATTCGAAAAACCAGCACACGGCCTTTGACACGGCCTCTGACACGCCCGTGTCACCTGTGACACGCCCGTGTCGGGACCCGTGTCACGCCCCCCGTGTGCAATCGGCCAGCTTTCCCAACCCGAGAAGGACACGGCCTGCAACACGGCACCCGACACGCCCGTGTCGAATTTGACACGCTCGTGTCAGGGCCCGTGTCATGGCCCGTGTGCCTTCCTCAGAAAACAGCCCAAAGTGACACGCCCTGGGACACGCCCGTGTCCCAGGCCATGTGCCTGACACGCCCTGGGACACGCCCGTGTCCCAGGCCGTGTTCCAGCCTTCTACGATCGTCGACCGCCAAAGCGTCGACCGCACAACCCGAGCTCGACACGCCCGACACGGCCTCTGACACGCCCGTGTCGGGGCCCGTGTCACCTGCACCAAAACTTTGTCTTGGCCAAAAGTGATCCCCGTCGCTCCTACAACATTTTGGGGTGTTACAATTCTACCCTCCTTAAAGAATTTCGCCCACAAAATTAATAAAGGAAAAACAGGACTTAACGTAAATCAGTACCTGAGCGGAACAATTCTGGGTACTCCTCCAGCATAGTCTGCTCCCGTTCCCAAGAGAGCTCCACATGCCCGCAATTATCCCACTGGACCTTAACCATCAGGATCTCCTTGTTACGGAGTCTCTTGACCTCAACATCTTCAATACAAACGAGCTTGACCTTAGTCGTCAACCCTTCGTCCACCGGTACTTGATCAACTACGATCACTAGCGAAGGCTCTTGCACCGCCTTCCGCAACACAGAGATGTGGAACACATCGTGTAGCCCACTCAACTCTACCGATAACTTCAAACGATAAGCCGCTTCGCCGACCCGCTCCAGAATCTCAAAGGGTCCAAGGTATCTTGGGCTCAGCTTCTTCAACCGTCTCACCCGCGAAACACCCTTGAACGGCTTTACTTTCAAGTACACCCAATCGCCCACCGCGAACTCCACATTCCGATGCTTGGCGTTGTAGTACTTAGCATGTCTGTCCTGAGCGATCAACAAGCGCTCCCGAATGATCCGCACCAACGAAGTAGCATTCTCCACCTCCTGCTTCTTATACAACCTTGCCTCACCCGTTTCAAGCCACGATAACGGCGTGCGACACCTCCTACCATATAGGGCCTCAAAGGGCGCCATCTGGATACTCGCCTGGTAGCTGTTGTTATACGCGAACTCCACCAAATACAGGTGGTCCTCCCAATGCTTACCGAAGTCCAGAACACACATGCGTAGCATGTCCTCCATCGTTCTATTGACTCTCTCGGTCTTCCCATCCGTCTGCGGATGGAAGGCTGTGCTGAACTTTAACTTTGTCCCCAGCATCTGCTGCACCAACCTCCAATCATTGGACGTGAAATGCCCATCGCGATCACTCACAATGCTGCGAGGTACACCATGCAGTCTAACTATATTGTCAACATATAACTTTGCAAATTTCTCCACTGGATCATCCTTCCTATGCGGAATGAAATGCGACACTTTAGTTAACCGGTCTACGATCACCCAGATGGCGTCGTTCCCTTTCTGCGACCTTGGCAACCCATGCACAAAGTTCATAGATATGTCGTCGAACTTCCACTCCGGTATAGGCAAGGACTTCAGAAATCCTCCCGGCTTTTGGCACTCCGCCTTCACCAAGGCGCACGTTTGGCATTTAGCCACAAACAATGCCACATCTTTCTTAAGCCCCGGCCACCAAAACAACTTTTTGAGATCACGATACATCTTCGTGCTCCCTGGGTGGATTGAGTACTTGGTATGATGAGCCTCGTACATCAACTCTGCCCGTAGGTTACTCCCACTTGGGACGCACAACCGATGATCCTTCCTTAGCAACCCACCTTCCACTGAAAACTAGGAATTTGACCCATCCAACGCTGCCTCCATAAGCTCCTTCATCGAGTCATCTAACTCCAATGACTGCCGAACTCGGTCAGCCAGGTCATACTGAACTTCTGTCTAGTTCAACATTGCTTTGGCGCTCGTCTGCTTGTCAACGCAACAGATCTCAAGCTCCTCCAACTCCCGTATCAGCCGCTCATCATGCACCAACAACTAGTTGGCTTGGGCGGGAGCCCTGCGACTCAGCGCATCCGCAACTGCGTTGGCCTTCCCGGGTACATAATGTATTTTGAAGGTGTAGTCCCCTAGGAACTCCATCCACCTGCTCTGCCTTATATTAAGGTCCTTTTGATCCAACAAGTACTTTAGGTTCTTGTGATCGGTGTATATATCGACTCTTACGCCATATAGGTAGTGCCTCCACAACTTGAGTGCAAAAATCACGGCCGCCAACTCCATGTCGTGCACCGGATAATTTCTTTCATGCACCTTCAACTGACGCGATCCATACGCTATCACGCTCCCATGCTGCAACAACACGCAGCCCAAGCCACTACCCGAAGCATCGCAATACACCTCGAAGCCCTCGGTCCCACTCGGCGAACTAAGCACTGGCGCCGTGGTCAACCGTCTCTTCAGCTCCTCAAATGCTTGCACGCACTCCTGCGTCCACAAGAATCTCTGATCCTTCCTTGTCAACTTCGTGAGAGGTAGCGCTATCCGCGAAAAGTTCTCTACGAAGCGCCTGTAATATCCGGCAAGCCCGAGAAAACTATGGACTTCCGCGACAGAAGACAACGCAGGCCACTCCCGTATCGCAATGATCTTCGCCGGATCCACCGCTATACCTTCCCCACTAACAATGTGACCAAGGAACGCTACTGAGGGTAGCCAGAACTCGCACTTGGAGAATTTCGCATAAAGCTCATTCCTCCTCAAAGTCTCCAACACCAGATGCAAGTGCTTGAAGTGATCTTCTTCGCACTGCGAGTACACCAATATATCGTCAATAGAGACGATTACAAAGCGATCCAGGAAATCTCGGAACGGCCTGTTCATCAAGTCCATAAACACCGATGGCGCATTCGTCAGTCCAAACGGCATGACCGTGAACTCGAAATGCCCATACCTTGTGCTGAACGCCGTCTTCGGGATATCACATTCCCTTATCCTCAACTGGTAGTACCCCGAATTCAAGTCCAACTTAGAATATACCGACGATCCGACTAACTGATCAAAGAGATCATCAATCCTCGGGATCGGGTACTTGTTCTTCTCCGTCAGCTTGTTCAACTCTCTGTAGTCGATACACAACTGCATACTACCATCCTTCTTCTTAACGAAAAGGACCGGTGCGCTCCAAGGCGACGAGCTTAGACGCACATAACCTTGTTCCATCAGCTCCTCTAGCTGAACTTTCAACTCTGCCATCTCCTTAGGCGCCAACCTATACGGAGCACGTGACACCGGTTTGGCCCCCGGTACGAGCTCAATGTTGAAATCAATCTCCCGCTACGGTGGGGCTCCGAGAAGACTATCCGGGAACACATCGGGGTATTCACAAACAACCGAGATGTTATCCAACATGGACTTTGGCTCCACAGCCCCAACTATTGCGAAGAACAGCTCTGCACTAGCACGAACTGCCTTTACCACCTGAAGAGCAGACATCAGCGTCTTGCTCAACCCCTTGAGTCCCTCGAATGTTGTCCCCCGCCCAACACCCAGCTTGACCTCCTTCCGGTCGCAGTCAATCCAAGCTTTCTGCTCCGAAAGCCAATCCATCCCAAAGATCATGTCAAACTCTACTAGCGGCAGCAATGACGCTAGCAAGTCGAACTTTTGGCTTCCAATGTGAACCTTTACGGCACACACTCTGTCCGCACGCATCGAGCACCCATTCGGTAGCAGCACAGCCAACTTGTCCTTCGCCATCGAAGAAGGGACTCCGATGCGCGATATAAAATTTTTGGACAAGAAGGAGTGTGAAGCTCCCGTATCGAACAGTGCCCGTGCCAGACTATCGCTAATCAAAACAAAGCCTATGCAAACCATATTAGGCTAACAAGCAATAAACAACAGTATCTAAGTTAACTTGCTATAAATTAACTCGTACCTGTCACCACATCCGCTTGTTTAATGGCCTCTTGCTGCCCCAAGTTGTAGACTCTAGGCTGTGTCGGAGCATAGTGAGACGCGGTTGACTCCACCGCCTTGCCCTTCTCTTCGTAAGTAACTCCTTGCTTTCTCTCGGACTTTGGGCGTCCGCTCCAGCAATCGCGGGCAAAGTGCCCCGTCTTTCCACACTTGAAACAAGCGCCCGGGGTTCGATTAGTAGTTGCCCCCGAGGCACCCGTAGAAGAAGCTGGACCTGACGTCCTAGCCTTCTTGAAGAATTTTCGATAGCCCGACTTCGACGTAGTCGGCGCTTTGAACTCCGATTTCTTCCCGCCAGAATCCTTCTTAGCTTGCACATTTCTCATGTCCTTCTCCAAGGACTGGGCCGAGTTGACCAAGGTTAGGAAACCCTGCGCCATGGGCCCTGACAGTAGCAACCTCAGCTCATCTCTTAACCCTTCGTAGAAGCGGTTAGTCTTTCGCTCCTCGTCAGCAAAGGTAGTGATAGCATATCTCCCCAACCGAGTAAACTCGTGGAGGTACTCGTCTACAGTGCTATCTCCTTGCACCAACTTTTGGAACTCGTTCTCCAACGCGATCCTCTGCGCTGAGGGGAGGTATCGAGCCATGAACAATCTCGAAAACTCCGCCATAGGAACTTCGGCCAACGGCCTTCCCCTCAACTTGTGTAGCTCTAGGCCTTCCCACCATAACCATGCGTCCCCATCCAACAGGAACGTCGCTATCGTGGTCTTCTGCCACTCTTCCATTTCAGTAGCTGTCATCACCCTATTGACTCTTGAGAGACAATCTTCAGCCTGGGTTGGGGTTCCCGTTCCCGAGAACACCGGTGGGTGGAAGCCCATCACATGCTTCAACTGTCTTTCAGTTGCTCTCCGAGGCAACTCCGGCTCCATAGCCACCTGCTCAACCCTTCTAGGCTCCGCCGCTTGGAGCGGCACTTGCTCCCCCGCAGGAGCAGGCTGCTGCACCTGTCTTGCAGGTTGCGCATTAATCATAGCAAAAACAGCTTCTGCCACCAATCTAATGGTCTCGGCAGACGGAGGTGTTGCATGCGCTTCACTTGGCGCACTGCTTGCCTCAGAACCTGGCCATTCTGACGGCCCAGCACCACTCCTGGTCACCTATAATCGTGCAAAACACCGATAAGCGACCAAAAATTACTGCAAACAGTAATTATAGGAACACGCAGGTTCCTCAAACATGTGTATTTTCATTCCTAAGTGGACATTCATGGGTTCTTTTCATGTTATAACGATGACGCACACATGTGCTCACCACTCCTTAAAGTGAATTCGTCCACGAATTCATTTAAGTTTGACCAAAACCAGTAGTCTGATACCAATTTGTAACACCCCTATCCGTCGTATATCATATAGCAGTAGGTTCGGCCGGGGCCTGACGCCATATACTACGGACAGACCGGTTGGTTACGCGTTGAAACCATACAACCAACGTCCTACACAGAGTCATTCTAGCGGAAGCAATTTATTAAGTTGCACAAATATAAGAACCCTGCAAGCAAGAATGTCCACTACAGAAATAACAATATGAATGAAAAATACAAAAGTACCGGCCTTATGGCCTTACAATGTTTGCTTAACAAAACATGTCTTACATACTTCGGCTCGCAGGCCGGCCATACATGAAATAAACGGAAAGCATAAAAGGGGTTAGGCCTTCGAGGGCCAGCACCGCAACATGGGCTTTAGCCCGCTATTTTCCGCTCGGCTCCGCAGCACCTGCAAGCACAAACCACCGCCCGGTGGCAAACAAAAGCAACGGTCAGCTATGCTGACCAAATTATAACGATCCCGCCCCCAAAATCGGGGTGGCGATGCTCTTTCCCTGCACTTTATTAGTATAGGCAATATATTAGTGTGATCACACATCATCACAGGCATAGGCTCGCACGGCCACACACCTCGTGCACACAGGGCACATTCACGGCGAACCGGCCAACGTCACGTCAATTCAAGCCATAGACGTTCCCGTTCCACCACCGCCTCTTGGACGGCCAACAATATGAGCATTTTGCCTTCCTGGCCTTGGTCACGACAATTTAAGCCATAGACCGCCGAAGACCCTCATCCATGCCAACGGTACTACCGAACGACATAGACCGGGTACGGTTCCGCCTGACCCGTGCTCATATCGCAACGGCAATTTAAGCCATATGCGCAGGTCAAGACTCACCGAGTCCCGTTTCCGCCACAACAATCACATAACCCGGTTATGTTCACGTTGACTCCCCGGCCACCGTGTTGGCAAAACTCGCATTTGCCCAGTTTTTCGGGTGCACCTTGGAGTTAATCTCCAAGGCTCCCTGATGCAATCTACCACGTAGAAAACCTGAAAAACGCCCAAACACCCGGAGTCTTCCCCGGTTCATATGCAATGCAACATCACCGATCCGGCTCTACTTGTCCGGATAGGCTTCACACACAATGCCTATGTCCGTTTTCGCATACGGACTCTACACAAGGGGAACTTCACATATCTACCATAAGGAATGCTCCAACTCTTCGCTCACTCGCGAGAGAGGGCTTCCTATGCAAAGGGAAAAAGGGGCTTCACATGCCCAAAGATGAGAAATCGTTACCCATGCGTTCTTCCGCGGCGCCATCGAAAACTATGCGGTTGGAAAGCACCGCAACAGCGTCACCTCCGCGGATCTGGACTCGGATCGCGATTCGGAGCTCCGAAGCTCCTCCGGCGACCGGATCTTGGACTCTTCCTTCCTCCTTGCTATCCCTTCTCTCTAAACTCTTAGAGAGAGAATGGCTAAAGGAAATGAGGATTCCCAACCCTAAATCCCGGCTAAAACCACCCAAGAGCATCCCCCCACCGTCGGATCCAAAGTCAAGGAAACGAACGGCCAAGATTAGATCTGAAATCATAAAATTTGGGCCGAACACGGGTTGCAACACGGCCGTTTGCCTGGCCGTGTCACCCATTTGCCATCTCGACCGATTCGAAAAACCAGCACACGGCCTTTGACACGGCCTCCGACACGCCCGTGTCACCTGTGACACGCCCGTGTCGGGACCCGTGTCACGCCCCCCGTGTGCAATCGGCTAGCTTTCCCAACCCGAGAAGGACACGGCCTGCAACACGGCACCCGACACGCCCGTGTCGAATTTGACACGCCCGTGTCAGGGCCCGTGTCATGGCCCGTTTGCCTTCCTCAGAAAACAGCCTAAAGTGACACGCCCTGGGACACACCCGTGTCCCAGGCCGTGTGCCTGACACGCCCTGGGACACGCCCGTATCCCAGGCCGTGTACCAGCCTTCTACGATCGTCGACCGCCAAAGCGTCGACCACACAACCCGAGCTCGACACGCCTGACATGGCCTCCGACACGCCTGTGTCGGGGCCCGTGTCACCTGCACCAAAACTTTGTCTTGGCCAAAAGTGATCCCCGTCGCTCCTACAACATTTTGGGGTGTTAAAGCTTGGACCAAGAGTCATATTTGGAGACTCCAACTGTGGCTAGATAGAGGGCTATGGCAATGTAAAATTTTGAGTAGTTACCTTCAGAAAGGTAGCTTATGTGAGAGGTCTTAAGCATAACCTCATCAACATCAGTCAACTATGTGATCAAGGTTATCGGGTATTATTTAAAAAGTCTTTATGCTCTATTATATCTAATGAAAAAAAATTATTTTATCTGGGGTTAGACAGGCTAACATATATTTAGTCAATTTTAATTCTGCTAAAACTAAAATATGTTTATTTAATCAGATACGTAAATCAAGTGAACTTTGGCATAAAAAATTAGGGCATGTAAACCATAGAACTATTGCTAAATTGTCTAAGGACAACCTTGTCAGAGCACTACCTTCTGGATCTTACAAGAAGGAAGGACTTTGAAGGGCTTGTCAGTTAGGTAAGCAAACTAAAAAAGTTTTAAATCCATATCAAAGAGTGATTCATAAAAAAATTTGTATTTGCTATATATGGACCTTTTTGGACTCATTGCAATACAAAGTTTGGGAGGAAAGTCATACACTTTAGTAATTTTTGATGATTTCTCCAGATTCACTTGGGTGTTCTTTCTTAGGAACAAATCCTATAACATCAAGATTCTTACAGACTTTCTTAGGAACATCAAGATTAAGTATTCTACTCAGATTGCATTGATCAGAAGTGATCAGGGCACTAAGTTTGAATCTCTTCTGATGAAAGAATTCTGTGAGAAAGAAGGAATCAGGCAGTCTTTCTCTGCTGCTAGAACTCCTCAACAAAATGGGATATTAAAAAGGAAAAATAGAACCCTAATTGAATCTGCTAGAACATTACTTGCAGGTTCTCACTTCCCCTATCTTTTTGGGCAGAGGCAGTAAGTACAACAAATTATGTTCTTAACAAAAGTCTCATTCATAAACTTAAGGGTAAGACTCCCTTTAAATTGCTTAAAAATTAGAAACCTAAAGTAAATTATTTTAAAAAATTTGAGTATAAATATTATATTCATAATATTGATAAGAAACATTTAGGAAAATTTGAAGCCAAAGCTGCAGATGGAATATTTCTTGGATATTCTCTTGTCAGTAAGGCTTAAGGGGTTTATAATAAATCTACCTTTAAAATAGAGGAATCAGAATATGTAACATTTGATGAATCTAACATGTTTTATAAGGTGAGAAATACCTCTACCATAGATTCCTTCAGGTACCAATTTTGTGTGAAAACTAGATGACTTAATCCTAAAGCAAAAGGAAACATTGCATCCTTCTCAATAGTTTGTTGAAGATAGTGATGAAGATAGTACTGAAATTTATGTTGAAAAATTTATAACAAATGAAATTCCATAAGAGGAATTTACAACACAAATCATTGAAGAACCAACTCCACCTGTCGATTATGTCACTATTAGAGATCATCCTAGATCTCAAGTGATTGGAGACATATCAGTTGGTGTGCAAACAAGGCATTAACTCAATCAAGATCAGATGTATAAATGTTTTCTATCTCAAATTGAACCTCAATCCATAAAAGATGCAGAAAAAGATCCTTATTGGATCATTACAATGTAAGAGGAACTCAACCAGTTTGAGAGAAATAGAGTTTGGGACTTAGTTCCAAGACCCAAAGACAATCCAGTCATTTGAACCAAATGGATCTTCAGGAATAAATTGGATGATCAATGAGTTATAGTGAGAAATAAAGCTAGATTGGTAGCTCAAGGATATTCACAGGAGGAAAGAATAGATTATGATCAAAATTTTGCTCCTGTTGCAAGATTAGATACTATCAAAATATTTCTTGCTTTTGATGCATTCAAGAAATTCAAGGTATATCAGATGGATGTAAAGAGTGCATTTCTGAATGGAGATATTAAAGAGAAAGTCTATGTAAAACAAACTCCAGGTTTTATCTCTTTAACTCACTCATGTCATGTATTTAAGCTTAATAAAGCTCTTTATGGTCTTAAACAAGCTCCAAGAGCTTGGTATGAGACCCTTGCAAATTTTCTTTTAGATAATAAATTTTGTAGAGGCAAAATAGACAATACTTTATTTTTTAGACATCATAAAGCCAAAATTATACTAGTTCAAGTATATGTTGATGATATAATTTTTGGTTCTACTGATTCCAAACTTTGCAAAAGGTTCTCTGATCTAATGTATTCAAAGTATGAAATGAGTAGCATGGGTGAATTATCTTATTTTCTTGGCATACAAGTGAAGCAAACACCTGATGGCATCTTCATATCTCAATCTAAAGATGTTAAAGAGCTAATTAAAAGATTTGGGATGTCAAATGCCTCTTCAATGAAAACACCCATGCACACTAATGTTATAGTTGATAATGATAAATAGGAAAAACATGTTGATCAGAAAACATATAGAGCAATCATTGGGTCTTTATTGTAGTTAACAACAAGCAGATTAGATATTATGTTTGCAAGCTGTATTTGTGCTAGGTTTCAAGTTAACCCTAAAGAATCTCACCTTATTTTAGTAAAAAGAATTTTGAGATATATAATGGGTTGTCCTAATCTAGGACTCTTGTATCCTACTGAGTCAGGATTTGAATTAACTAGATTCACAAATGCTGACTATGCTGGATGCAGATTTGATAGAAAAAGCACATTAAGAACTTATCAATTTCTTGGTGATAGGCTTGTGTCATGGTTTTGCAATAAGCAAACCTTTGTGTCTACTTCAATTACCAAGTCTGAATATATTGCAGTAGGTAATTATTGTTCACATATTTTGTGGATTCAAAATCAACTACTAGATTATCGATACAACTTAAATAAATCAATTATATACTGTGATAATACTAGTGCAATTTCAATCTCACAAAATCAAGTTCTCCATAGTAGGACTAAACATATAGAAATAAGGCACCACTTTATCAGAGATAATGTAGATAAAAAAAAAATTAGCCTAATATTTATTTCTACTGATTTACAAAGAGCTGATATTTTCACAAAACCATTGGATGAAAAGAAACATATTTTCTTTTTAAATCAATTAGGAATGATTGATGGAGAGTCATTAAGTTGATTTTGGACGGGGATCGACGAATTATAAACCTTTCGTCGAATAGAGATTGATGAATTGTAAACCTTTCATAGAATAGAGATCGACGAATTGTGAACCTTTCATCGAACGGAGTTTGACGAATTGTGAATAGTTCACCGAACGAAGCTTGACGACTTGTTTTTCGTCTTTTCAACTTCTAAAAACTTATATTTATGTTTCCATCCAGCTCCATCCTGCCCTTTCTCCATTTCTCTTCTCTTGCACTTGATCTTTTTGTTTTGCAGGATAATGGCGGTATCGCAAGCGATTCTCACTATGATGAATTTCGACGCTGGACTCGATATTGACATGGACTCCTTTCAACATTCGGATCAAATCTTTCTGGATATCTTATAACTATTTGAGGCACAGCATCTGCGGAATTTTATGTCCACCAATATCAAGCTCCCCTTCACAGAAATAAAGAAATGGGTTTACACAGCAAAAGTTCATGATCTTACAATAGTTAGTGGATCCATCTCCGGTCATCAGGTTTCACTTACCCGTGCAATTTTATCTGAAATTTTTGGTTTAGTCAATGGAGAAGATGAATTATAATTATCAAGTACAAAATTTGGTATTATGCTAGATAAAATGGGTCACTCACAAGGAAACCCTAACCATTTGTTGAAAAAGAATTTATCTATAGAATATAAATTTCTATCCGATATGGTTGGGAAAGTTCTTCTGGGCAAACATTCAGCCCATGACTATGTCACCAGGCACCAATTTCTAGTGATGAGTGCTCTGGTTGACCAGAAAAACATTAATTATGGGATAGTTTTGTTTGATTCAATCTAGAGGAAAATTAACAAGAAGGATGTGTGTTATGGAAGAATTCTTGGAATTTTCCTCCAAGCCAAATGTCAAAAGGTCTTGGTCTCTCAGACTGTATTTATAAATGCATCCAAGAGGATTACCTCTGCTCTGTTTGGAAAATAGGAGAGGGTGATTCCTAAGCCTCCCAGGGTTTAATCTTCTAGGGAATCTTCTGAAAGCACACGAGCTATCTCAACAACTCTCCCTACTCCAGCAAAAGTTTCTCACCTTGTTTCTACATCTCCACAACCATCTTCATATCATTACCTTAGTCCTTCCACACAATCTTCTCAACAACCTACTTTGTCTACAGAAGTTCCATCCTCAGGCTTCAATGAAGATCCCCCAGCTCATCATTCACCACATTCATCTCCACCTCATTCATCCCCACCTCATTCATCTCCACCTCATTCATCTCCACCTCACATATCTTCACCACACTTATCTCCACCTCACTGACCCATCCAGGAACCAATTCCTGCTGACATTTCCCCTGTCATCAATCAACGATCTCTGCCATTGTCTTCCTTTCTATGTACAAACTGTGCTAATAGATCAACTCCCTCTTCTTCCAATCCATCCTCTTCATCTACTCAGAATCAACCTGAGTTTATGTATCTGGATTTCTCTTCTATAACCACTCACTTCTTGATTTCATCACTCCTACACTCAAGAAGCTCTTGGATGAATATTTGGCTCCTATTATAGCTTCTATTTCAAAACTCTCTTCTAAAGTTGCCTCTTCCCATTTTGTCCCTTCTTTTGGGGGCCTAGATTAAGTTGTCCCTGGATCTAGGCAGGGGGAGATGCTTTATGAAGAAGCTCCAAATGAAGAAACTCCAGTTACAGCAGCTAGTGAAGAAGCTCTAGTTCCTGATACAGAAATGACTAAAGTCATCACAGTATTAGCTGTTCTAGCTCACTTTACAGATTTTATGACATGTTTGTTCCCTAGTTTTGATTTGGGCTATGTCATCTCAATTAGGATTAATTGACCCAAGAATTATCTATGGACAATGGTTATGTAACATCCCATTTTCGGCTAGACCCCTAGGAGTCGGTTGGTCGTGACAGAACCCTAGGAAGCCCAAAAACGGAAATAAATCGACCGAGATTTCGGGTCACAGGTTGGTCACGCCCGTGACCGACCCGTCACGTCCGTGACCTAGGGCGTGACTCCTTCGACGATCGTCGATCTCAGGGAGACGATCGTCGGGCGCAGAATTTTCAACCCGGGCCTGTCACGCCCGTGACCTATGTGTCACGCCCGTGACCTAGGGCGTGACACCTTCGATGATCGTCGATCTCAGCGGGACGATCGTCGAAGCGCAGAATTTGCGTCATGCCCCTTTCACGCCCGTGACCCAGGTGTCACGCCCGTGACCAAGGGCGTGACCCCCTTCGGCGATCGGCGATCTCAGCGAGACGATCGCCGAGCGCGGAATTTGCCTCATGACCCTGTCACGCCCGTGACCTATGTGTCACACCCGTGACCTAGGGCGTGACAACCCTTCGACGATCGTCGATCTCAGTTCAACGATCGTCGAAACCTAGAATTGGCCACCCGGGCCTGTCATGCCCATGACCTATGTGTCACGCCCGTGACTATGGCCGAAACGTCAGCCGGACTAGAAATTTCGGTAACCGACGTTGTAATCAATTCTGATTATGGAAAGTTACACCAGGAGTATTTATGGGCCGTTTACTACTCTAATTATTTAATCAAATAAGGAAATGTTGGTCCAATAGGAAATCGCCACCTGGCAAACACCTCTTCGTTTCCAGCGTTTCAACTGCCTCTACCATAACCGAAACGTCATTAAGAGAAATATTAATGGCCATGAACGTTTCATCCTTTCCCCTTCCCACTTGCTGATCTATAAAAGACTCCTAAGAGCAAGAGGAGAAGGTTACACGCTCGATCAAACGGATTTAGATTCCTCCCCTTACTGTTGAAGAATTTTCGGCAACGCCACCACCGCGCAAATGGCTTCCCGACGGTCTGCATGCCTCCAGCCCGCGAACAAGGTCCTCCCCTCCCTCTTCTTCTGCGGATAGATCTTAGAAATCATTAGGAGAGATATCGGGCTCAAAAGAGCCGGATCGGGTGAGCGTTTCCATGGTTTTCCGAAAATTTCATGGTGGCGGGTTCGCCGGAAACCGCCTCTCCGGCAGCCGTGCCGCCGCCCGACGGTAGCCCTCATCTCAACAGAGGAAGTGGTGGTGGTGGCCGGCCAGGGAGATGGTCGGGTGGCCAGGAGATGGCTTTAGAAAAGCTACAGGTTTCAAGCTTTTTTTTTAGGTTGCTGGTTCGGGCTAAAGAAGGAGATGAACAGTAACATTTTATTATGTTATATATGGTATAATTAGGAATTAACTCCATTTAATGTGCACTAGGTTTAAACTGAAAATTATTGCCCGTATAGCCTGAAACATAAAAAGTGGTCAACATAGAAAATGTAGCCCTTGAAGTCTAGTTTAATTCAAAATTGATTTCACTCGATTTGGAGTCCTGGTTAGACCACAACACACTTTTTGGTGAGATCTATCCATAGGGATGTCTTGACCTTAGGAAAATTCCCCACTCCAATCCAGTCATCAAAATGACTTGAAATTTGGGGTGTGGCCTAATCTTATCTATATCTAGATGCTTTCCAAAAATTAGGATTTTTGGGAAATATTTTTCTATAGTTTTTAGAAAAATTCAATAATCCTAGCATAATTTAATTAGATGGCTAAAAGACTTCCAAACCCTCCCAAACATTGGTGAGTGGTCCCTGGGTTTATCATAAGGTTCTGGTAAAAATTTCATCTCATTTGGAGATGTTTTGCTTAGGTTTGTGTCCAACCCTAGGTTGATCCTTATAGGATAATTTAGGATCAAACACCCCCTTGGTAATTGAGTGGCCATATCGCCTCAACAGGGGCTGATATTTTGGTCACTGACTTTTTAGGGCATGACACACCCTCCAACGGAGTTTGGGGTGGTTTGGTGCAGGGTAGCCGTAGAACCCTAGGGAAAATCCCTTAATGGTGGTTTTTGGGGTTGTGAAGGTCATGGGGTCAAATGTCCTTGGACTGACTTAAAATTTGGTGGAAAGGACCATGGGGCCAGTATAGTTCTCTGGACAAAATTTTAGGGTATTTGGAGACAGCTAGGCTACCTAAAATCATAACCCTAGTTTAGGTCACCAACTTTAATTTGAATTGTTAAACCATCAAATGAACTTCAAATCAAGAAAAATTGGAGTAGTGTGATTTCCTAATCTAAATGGCCATGTTATAATTTTGTTGAGATTTTTGGGTTAATTTATACAGTACTTCATTTACAACTCTAATTGTACCCTAGATATTTATTTTGATGATTATGGAATTTCTGTTCACTGGAATATTATGAAATCTTGGATTATGGCATCTTATAGCCTGTTATACCTTCTATATTTTTCTTGGAAATTTTAACAGATTATTTCTGGTACATATTTCTTTAACGTACTAGTTGTGACATGGAGTCAAAAATACAAATAATGTCCAATTACTGTTCGGAAAATTATGAAATTGGGTCAGTGGGTGTTTCAAATTATGATAGTCACCCTGTAATTTTCTCTGGAATTTTAGATGGATAAAAATAGTACCTCCTTCATTAAGTTAGGAAAATTAGTATCTTGAATTAAAATAAATTCAGAGTTCAAATGTTAGAGAAAAATTATGGTACTTGGTTTATGATGGTTTTAGGTCACTATATAGCTTCTATAATTTTCTTGGGATTTTTGGAAATATATTTACAGTACTTCCTTCATAATATAGTAAAAGAGGCCTAAAATGGTAAATTAGGAAATGTAGGCCTAAACACCTCTGAAGTTTCTCAAAACTTGGAATTGCTGTTTAAGTGTCTCATAGGATTTTTACTGATTTCATGACGATTTATTGTTGACTCATTAGTGCACTTCATGTTCATACTAGGGCATTTAGAATCTTAGAATAAATAAATTAAATGCCTGATAAATAGGGAAAATTTGGAAATCTTAGAATAAATAAATTAAATGCCCGATAAATTAAATGCCCGATAAATAAATTAGCTAGTATCGATCTGACTACGTTACGGTTGAAATCGATGTATTCACGCTGCTCCGAGAGCCAATCCATAACGAAGATTATATCGAATTCTACAAACAGCAGTAGCGACGCTTGCAAGTCAAACGCCTGACTCCCTACCCGTAACTCCATACAACAGACTCAATTCGCGAGTATAGAGCACCTGTTAGGCAGCAGTACTTTCGATTTGTCTCTCGCCATCAAAGAAGGAACTCCGATGCGTGAACACATCCTTCGGACAAAAAGGAATGGGAAGTTCCCATGATGATCGGTGCTTTCACCAGACACTCAGAAGATCAATACAAATCCTATGACAACCAATCATATGCTAACATGCATAAGGCAACAAGTATCTAAAGCTGACCTACAAAAAATTAAACCATACCTATCACCATGTCAGCATGTTTCATGGCCTCTTGATGGCCAAAGCTATACACTATAGGTTGGAATGGAGCATATTGAGATGTAGTTGCCTCCAACCCCTTTCCCTTCTCCACATAGGTTGCTCTAGGCTTCTTCTCGGACTCTATATGTCCGCTCCGACACTCTCGGTCAAAGTGTCCAAGCTTCCCATAGTAAAATAATGCATCCGAGTAACATACAATAGTTGTTTCAGACGCACCAAAAGAAGGAAGTAGACCCGAAATCCAAGCCTTTTATACCGTCTACGGAAATGGGACTTTGAGGAGGTCAGCCCCTTGAACTCTGCCTTTTTTGCACTAGAGTCTTTCTTCTCTTGGACTTTCTTCATAATTTTCTCTGTCCTCAGATCGTCTCTACGATAATCTCGGGCAAAGTGACACAACATTACACATTTATAACAGTAATATGTAACTTGACCAGTAGATACTTCAGGCCTCACTTTACTCCTCTTGTGATATACAGACTTTGAGGAACCTGGGGAGTTTGGTAACCTGAACACTGACGTCTGGTTTATGCTGCCCAGATCTGCTTTCAAAGCTCTAGTCGACTCCACTAAAGCTCAGAATCCAAGTAGCTTTGGTCCTACGAGTAGCAGTCGTAATTCATCGTGCAGACTGTTATAGAATCTATTAACTATAGTCTACTCGTTCTCCAACTAAAACCCTCGGTAGCGCCTTATGATAAGAAACGCCTGCAAATACTCCTCAATTGAGTGCGTACCATGCACTAAAAGCATGTTCAACTGCCGATCTAAAGGTATTATGCATGCAAGTTGTTCCATCACCCCACTCGGTGTTGAAGCCACCCCAGGGATAGGGGGTTGCACTTGCCCTTCAAGTTGTGCTTTAGTCACAGCGAACACCACTTCAACTATCCTTCTTATGGTTTCAACAGAAAGAAGGGTCTCAGGCACGTTGTTAAGTGCGCTACTCTCCGTGGAGTGCTGACCTTGCGAATGCCCCACCTCACTCCTAGTCACCTATATAGCATAACCATCGATTAGGCGACATACAGATTGCTAAAAGCAATCACTGGAAAACTCAGGTTCCTCCAAACAAGTGTATTTTCATTCCTAAGTGGACATTCATGGGTTCTTTTATGTTATAACGATGACGCACATACATGTGATCACCTCCCCATAAAAGAATTCACCCATGAATTCAAATAAAGAAGACTGATACCGTAGTCTGATACCAAATTGTAACAGCCCCATTCGTCGTATGACATATAGCAGAAGGTCCAGCTGGAACCCAACGGCATATACCACGGACAGTCAGAAGGTTTACATAAGAATATCAAAAATCAACTACAACTACTTGCCCTAACTCAGAGCATTCTAGCGGAAACTTTTAAATAGTTTGTAAGAACCCATAATTGAATAACAATAATCATGAATGTCCACTTACCACCAAAAGAATGAAATAACAAATACACTGAAAGTACTTGGCCTTATGGCCTTACGGGATTTCACTTAACAAAGTAATGTTTTACATACATCGGCTCGCATGCCGGCCACACATGACAAAAGTAAACAGTAATTTTCTTTGGCCTTCGAGGGCCAGCTCAGAAGCATGGGCTTCAGCCCGCTATTTGGTACCTGGCTCCGTAGCACTTGCAAGCAACATTCCACCGTGCGGTTGCAAACAAAGCAACGGTCAGCTAAAGCTGACCAAATTATAACGACCCCGCCCCTTACTTGGGACGGCGGTGCTCCTTCCCTGCATTTCATTAGCCCAGCTAAACAATAAAGTGCAAACATACTTTGCCACAGGTGTAGGCTCGCATGGCCAAACACCCCGTGCACTCAGGGAATATTATCGGTGAATCCGGTCAATTCCGTGGCTTCACCACCATCCTCGGGATGGCAACATCGTGAGCATTTTAGTCTTTCTGACCACCTTCTAAGACTCCTGACTATGCCAATGGCCAGTTACACTTTTGGGCCTCTAGCACCGAACTACATAGTCCAGGTCCGCTTCCACTTGCCCGTTGCTCACTCCGCCTAGTCACTTTAAGACGTACGCGCAGGCCAAGCTTCTCCCGGATCCTAATACATTCCCAATCATCACATAACCTAGTTATGTACAAGGCTGGCTCCCCGGCTGCCAAGTTAGCAGAACAACATTTCCGCTCAGTTTTCCGGGTGCGCCTTGGGGTTAATCCCCAAGGATCCCTGCTGCAATCTACCGTGTAAAAATCCAAAAAACACATAGCACTGAGTCTTCTCCGGCAATCCATACAATATGCAACATCACCGATCCAGACCAACACGTCCGGATAGGCTTCAAACAATGCCTATGTCTGTACTTTGATTCGGGACTCTATATGCAACACAAGGGGGACTATTCACATCTACCCAAAGGAACACCGCACACTCACTGCTCACTAACGGGAGCGGGTTTCTCATGCAGAAAGAAAGAGAGCTTCACATGCTCAAGTAGAGAATCGTTACCCTTGAAGTTCGCTTTTGCGCCATGGAGATCTATCCAAATGGAAAGCTTCGCAAAGGAATTTCCTTCACGGATCCGGTCTCGGTTCTCGACTCGGTGCTCCGATGCTCTGCCGGCAGCCAGATTCCTCCTCTTCCTTCCTCAACTGATCTCTCCTCTCTCTAACTCCTTAGAAAGAGAAGGATTAAAAGATAATGAGGAATTAATCCTCTATTCCCGGCCTTATTAAAGCAGGAACACATCTGGGTCGTCAGATCTTCTTTAAAGAAAACAAACGGCTCGGATTCGCCTGAAATCTCTCAATCCTGGGCCGAACACGGCCTTGCACACGGCCGTGTTCCAGGCCATGTGCCCCGATCTAGGTACGATCGTCGAGCATAGAAAAATACACGGGTTGAGACATGCCCGTGTCTCAACCTGACATGCCCGTGTCGGGTCCCGACACGCCCGTGACCTTGGGGCGTGTCACAGATAACCGCCACGCCAACCGTCACGTCGCTTGGTGGACACGGGTAAGGCCATGTCCATGTCAAATGGGACACGCTCGTGTCGATCATTACACGCCCGTGTAACCCGGCCGTGCACTCCTGGCAACACATCCCAGGTTTTCAACCTGAGAAGGACACGGGTGGTTAGACGGGTAAGGATATGCCTGTATCACCCCTGACACGCCCGTGTTGATACTGTTGCAAAACCGTGTTTCCTCCTGTGTTCTTTACTAGACACAGCCCGGCCAACACAAAAGAACACGCCCGTGTCCCAGGCCGTGTGCCCCTATTTAGGCACCAAAAATTCCTTAAGGCGCGACCGGTTCATTTATGATTTTTGGGGCGTTATCGGATGTTCCTCGGATTTGCTGCTCTGATGGGTTTCATTGTCTATCAAATGGACGTGAAGTCAGCCTTTATCAATAATAAAATAAAGGAAAGAGTTTATGTGGAACAACCCCTAAGTTTTATTGATCTTAACCATCTTGATTATGTTTATTTATTATTTAAAGCATTATATGGTTTAAAACAAGCTCCACGAGCTTGGTATGAAACATTGTCTAACTTTCATCTTGAGAACAAGTTCATAAGGGGAAAGATAGATAAGACGTTATTTCTTAGGGAAGCAAGATGCAAGATTTTGCTAGTGCAAATCTATGTCGACGATATTATCTTTATCTTTACTGATGACAACCTTTGCAAGAAGTTTTCCAAACTTATGCAAGAGATGTTTGAAATGAGCAGTATGGGCGAGCTGAAGTATTTCTTAGGATTTCGGGTGAAGCAATATTAAGATGGTATTTTCATCTCTTAGACGAAGTTCACCAAGAAGTTGCTAAAGAAATTCGGAATGGAGAATGCAACCTCAATGAGGACTTCAATGGGTTCAGCTATGCCAATGGACAAGGATGAGAAAGGGAAACCTTTTGATGAAACCAATTACGGAAGTATAATTGGATCCATGCTCTATCTTGCTGCTAGCTGGCCTAACATAATGTTTTCAACATGTGTGTGTGCTAGATATCACGTGAACTCTAAGCAATCTCACTATACAGCTGTAAAGCAGATTTTGAGATGCCTTAAGGGAACACCAAATCTGGGCTTATGGTACCCAAGAAGTAATGATAGCGAACTAATTGAATTTTAAGATATAGACTTTGTAGGTAGCAAAGACGACAGAAAAGCACTTTCGGGACTTTACAATTCCTAGGAAGAAGGCTCATATCTTGGAGCACCAAGAAACAAAATTGTGTTGCAATCTCAACCGCCGCAGAATATATTTCTACAGGTAGTTGTTGTGCACAACTTCTCTAGATAAAGAATCAATTTGAAGACTACAACCTGAAGTTCATAGACATCCCCATGTTTTGTGACTCCTCCAGTGTTATAGCAATTGCCAACAATCCAGTTTCTCACAGCTGAACAAAGCACATTGAATTGAGATATCATTTCATCCGAGAGCATGTGGAGAATGAGGACATCAACCTCTTGTATGTTCCAACAGATAGGCAAGTTGTAAATATCTTCACAAAGCCAGTGGACAAGGAAAATTTCTCCTTCTTCAAAACAAAACTTTGTATGCTTTACAAGGAGTCCTAAAAAGTTCATATTTGAAGTCAAGAGAAGATTTTGCAATCAGCCACTTAGAAAATTCCAAGAGAATTCTTACTCAGCAAACCTTCAGATTTCATCACAGAACTGGATTTCTCGAAAACTTAATGGATTTCTCGGAAAATTAACTTATATTTCTCAGAAGAACACCTCAAAAGTTTTGAGAAGCATTTGGACTTCTCTACTTCTCGAGAAATCGGCTAACATAACTTTTTGAGAAGAATTCCAACCGACATTCCTCAGGTACGCTCTTCTTCATTCTTCAAGACTTTCAATTTTATATAAATAGAAAACTCCTTAGAATGTCCAAATCCACACTTTCGAAAAAGCTCTTCCTGAGAAAAACCCTTGAGTTCCGTCGAAGGCCTCCATCGCTCTTCTCGCAAACTCCATCGTTTCTTCTCGGAAAAATCTTAAATCTCTCATCTTCTTCAATCGATGGCTCTCACTACATAGATTGGCGTCGATAGTGAGTTTGTTCGCACAGGTATTGAAGAAATCTTCAATGATTTCCACAATATCATTCTACTTATTGAAACCGTCGGCCTCTCTTTCATTCTCGAGCATCTCTACAAAGTCTTGGTTCCATAAATTGAAGAGTTCTTTAGAAATGCAAAGCTTAAAAGGTGTGGGAAATTGTTGAAAAGCTCTGTCAAAGATGTGAAGATCAAAATGAAGCCGTCCTCCTTAACAAAATTTCTGAGGTTACCCTCCACTGATGAGGAAGATTATTCTGAAGAACCAGACTACTCCAGGGATCTTTCATTTTGTGGCCTCTGCCAATCCACTACGTCTATTCGCAGCCAACACATGAATGATGAAAGAAAGCTTTTGGCCGACATTCTTGGAAAATTTCTCCTCTACAAGACAAGGTCAATTGGATATATCTCCTCAGACTTCTTTTGCATGATTACTAATGTGGTGTGTCGCAAGAAGTTCCAATGGGGACACATATTATTTGAAAAGATTAAGGAATGCATAAAAGCACCTAATTTTGTAAGGATCACCACTCTATATCTGAATCAAGTGCACCCTAAAGCTTTTCACTTGCCCAAAGGTGTGTCCATTCATCACCTGAAGAAAGTATTACTCCCATCCATCAACAGATGGGAAATCAAAATTCAAAAGCAAGACCAAGCTCCAGTAGTTCCAAGGACTATAGTTGATGAGTACAAGACCCCATCTCCCCGTCATATTGATACAGTTGGCACATCTGTTACAACTGTTGAGGGGGAGCCTGTTCTTTTAGTTCATGAGAAAGATCAACAAGCAAAGATACCAGACACAGAGTTTCATTCAGATGTTCTTACAGATCAGGTTACAGAGAAAGTTCTTGTTGATGATGTGGTAGTGGAAAAGGAAAACAAACCTCATCTTGATGATGAGAGAGCACCTCTATGTATGATGGTGGCTCAGGTATGGATATTGACTATTCCTCTGATCAGGAAAATCTTCGTGAAGCTCAAGTGGATGCCCAAGTCACCTCTACTGCAGTTGATATTGACAAAATGATAGAAGCTCTAACTTCAAGTGATCCCCTTTTGATCTCTCTTGAAGAGATTCCATAAGATTATCAGCCCATAGCACAAATTGAGGTGGAGAATGTGGTTTTTCTCTCTGTTGAGGATGAAGTTACCCCAGAACCTGTAGAACCTCCTCGCAAGACTTTAGAATTCTCTCTACATATCATTCTTGGTGAGGAAGGGGATGTGATGACATCTGCCCAAAGAGGAAAAAGCTCAGTTGTTATTGAAGAACTACCAGTCTGGACAGCTCCAGCACAACCTCCTCCACTTCCTCTATATACAGTCATTCCTAATGATACCCTTTTGGGTAAGATTGATTCTATGTTGACAAAGCAGAGAGAGTACTTTGACAATTCTCCCAAATATGTAACTGAGAGAGTAACTGCTCTTGATAAAGAAATGAGCAGAAGATTTGCTGAGATTCAGAATAATACAAGTGAATTCAAAAAACTGCTCAATATTGGTGGCAAGGCTTTGGACCACACTATCACTAGTGTTGGTGAAGTCATGAATTAGGCAATTACTGTGTCTAACAATCAGATACTCTTGCTGAAGAAAACTGAAGAACATAACTTCAAAACCTGTGTAGATGTCGGGAAATTCAAGGAAGATGTGATATAAGATCTAACCATAGAAGTCGGAAAGGGGGAGGATAAGGTGAAAGAAAATCTAGAACGTAAAGTTCAAGAGTTAAGACTCGGTGGGGTAATCAATTGAAAGAGATCAGTACAAATGTAGAAACACGGATTAAGGGTGTAAACATTTATACTTATGATACTGTTGTATGGATGCACAATCAAATTTTTCTAGAGTTTCAAATTTATCCAAATGAGGCTCCACCTCCTCATCTTGATCTAAATGTCTGTAAGCCAACATTTTCTCCTAGACCTGAACAGCATGTAGTTCCTCCTGTGAATTATTCTCAAGTCTAGACTTCTGATTAGCTAGAGATACCTCAGGACCTACCTCCTAAGGTGCCAGTGCCTAAGAAATGAAAATATGGTGATGTAACTTGCGCCAGCCAATCTATCCCAAGTCAAGAAGCTGTCAAAATGATAAAAAAGAAATTTGCTGAAATTTGGTGTCCAACCTCCAAGTCTTTAAGTCTAGAAACTCTGAAGTTAGTTGTGGAACTTCATGATAATAAGGATGATCATTACAGTCATAAGGAGTGGGAGCTATATGATAAATCTATGACAAAAAGAAGGATTCATGATCGTGAATATGGCTGCAAAAATCCTAATGCTCCTCTTCGTCCTTCAAAATACTATATCCCAAGCCCTTCAGCTACTAGAAAAGGCAACAAGAGAAGAAGGAACGGCAACACCAGCAACAGTACAAATGATTTATGATTGTCATTGTTATGGAATTATGTGGACCTAGACATTTCTTTGGACAAATTCTCTATATATATAAAATTTTGAATTTTGATGATCTATTTATCTCTTAACTGTCATTGCATATATTGTTTTATTTGTTAGTTAATTCTTTGTTTATCTAGATATAATTCACCTTAGTGTAGAGGGTTCTGACTTCTACAAATATGGAGAGATTGTTGGATATTGTATCCACAATAACCTAGATTTGTGTGAAGCTACTCTTGAACTAAGTTGAATTAATTATATATTTGATGCTATTCTTTAGTTGAGTGCTTGCAGGTCATTATTGCTAAGTGTAGACCAATGTCAGTTTACAATGAGTCACTAAACACAGGACCATGCAATATAATCCCTTATTGTGTGACCCATGGTGTTGACTCATGTGTAACCTCTCTATTGGGATGCACTTCATTTTCAAGTACTAAAGCAATGGAAGAAAGGAAGGGTTGTTGGTTTTCAACAAAGAAGAATTAGTTTTTCTGAGAAAAAAATTCTATGTACTTTTCTCGAGAAGATGAAGTGTATTTCTCGAGAAGTCTAAGTATAGTTCTCGAGAAAGCAAAAATGTTCTCGAGAAACCTTAAGACTTCTCGGAAAATTCTCAGAAACAATATTTAAGTCTTTTTCTTGAGAAATCCCTGAAGAATTCTCGAGAAGCCAAGTAAAGTTCTCGAGAAAGCAAAGCAGTTCTCGAGAAGTCAAATTGTTTCTCGAGAAGCTAAGTATTTTTTCTCGAGAGTTCAGGTTCCTTCTTGAGAAATCAGTTCTTGAGTTCAAAGAATTTGCATTAAGTATTTTCTCGAAAAGGCTATGCCACTTCTCGAGAAAGCAAATCCTTCTCGGGAAATCATATGTCTTCTCGAGAAATAGGGTTGCAGAAAACTTCTTTTTAAAACATCTGATGGGATTTTGATATTGTTGGGTTTTACTAAACGACATAACAGTTATGCGGAGTGGAATAAGGATACATGGAAAACCCAAAAGTAAATTGTGGATCTTGCGATGACAATTAATCAAGAAGTAATGTTGCAATAAATAAACTTATAACTTTCCGGGATTGAGACAATACTCAACCTAGGTGCTCCAATTGATTCCAAAGAACGACAACGACAGGAGTTCCGAGCGTAGAATAGTGTCCACGCCTCAACGAGTATCCATACGAGTACAGAGAACCCTAGACTCTTGTCGTACAAGATCTAGGTTGGAAAAGAGGATTTCCCTCAATGTCTCCACGGAGTACTAGATCCGATCAAGGAGAGGTGGCAACGATGAAGAAGATGCCTAGGAAACTCTTTCCTGCGGCGGCTAGGGACGGCAGACAGTCAACGGCGACTAGCGGCAGTCGGCGGCAACAACGCCGACGGTCGCGGATGCGGAACAGTTCCGTCGCGAGGAAGAAGCTGTCGGTTTTGCGATTTAGGATTAGAACAAACAGTCGCCTATTTGGTTCAACAGTAAAATCATATTTATACCTTCAACCGAATCGGCCAATGCCAGCATAGATCGCCAAACCGGACTTAGGAAAAATCAAATAGGTCGAGACAGAAATTCGGCGAGTATCGAATTGATATTCGACGAATCGGCGAGAGGCATATGACGATACATGACGAATCGCTGAGAGATAATAGCAATACCCGACGAATTTGCTATAGGTCACGACGATACTCGACAAATCGAGACCATTCATCGAAACACCTTGCCTATACTCAATGAATTTTCCTTAGCTATTTCCATCTACATACCGGTCGACCCATATTCACAATACATGTCCCTGAATGACATTCCACCACATCAAGATCGTCATAGGCATGGTCCTTCACTTATATTACATATGAGCAAGGCCAACACAAAATTTTCCAACTTCTCCAAAGCTCTTATGTGCGACCCCATAGGCTCATACTGTGTTTGTAGTGAGGCTACATGCTTGATCACTTTCAGATCACCATGGTAGAACCAACAGTCTCCCACTTGATCTTGAAAGTATCAAACAAAAGCTTCACAAATAATGAGCGGCATCTAGCAATATATCATTGCTCCCCAAGCAATAAGAGTTAAAACTCGAAAGCCATTATGACCAATGTATCAGTGTTGTCATGTCCCTTCGTCCCTTACATCCGGAAAGAACTAGAGGTAGAGATCGTGTCACCCTCATAATTGTTCAATCCTAGTTTTCTTGATCTAGAATGGACTTCCAAAAATTGGTGAGTCCAATATCATATATTAACTCAACCAAGCATGGCCATGCATTTTTCAGTCCCATTCCATCAAGGGGCCCATAGATGCAACTCCTATCATATAGGAGGACAAATCCTATCTCTACTCACACGCAAACACCCAAATGATTTGTAGCATACCAATAACCATCTTTATCATCCAACTTTCTCCAGACTGGACTTTTGATAGCATCAAAGAATGTTCTTCCTCACTCAGTAAGTGTTTATACTTCAGGTCAAAGTACCACAAACACTATTGCAACTTGAGCCATTCTTATGACACGTTCATATAATAATCCACAAAGTATTCTCACGGTGGGTCTGTCCAGTACAACTTGTTCATTACAAGTACCCATGTGATTACTTGATATCACAATATCATGACATGTGAGTACGGGTCATCAATCAACGCACATGCTAGTCTTAAAGGTATCATCATCGCCGTTTGCTTCTAAAATGATACAACGACTAGGGACCTTTAAGAATGAAGCCACAAATATCATAGGTTCTCACTTCAAGTCATTACTTGACATATGGAAGAAAACACTTTAAGGACATTTATACAGTTAACTCACTACTAGAAAACTAACTTTTAGCCACGGCAGATTGCCGTGGCTAAAAGTCCAAAACCGTGGCTAAAGACTTTTAGCCACGGTCTGCCCACGGAAAATGGGCATGGGCAATACGAGCGTGGCTAAAAGTCCAAACCGTGGCTAAAAGTCCAAAACCGTGGCTAATACTGGACTTTTAGCCACGGTTCATTGTCGTGGCTAATAGTGGACTTTTAGCCACGGTTTAATTGCCATTGTTAAAAGGCCACTCATAACATAAAAAATTCAGGCCGCCGCCGCCGCCGCTGCCCCCCGGCCACCGCCGCCGCCGCCCCCCCCCCCCCCCCCCGGCCGCCGCAGCCGCCGCCGCCCCCCCGGCCGCCGCCGCCGCCGCCCCCCCGGCCGCCGCCGCCGCCGCCGCCGCCCGGCCGCCACCGCCGCCGCCGCCGCCCCCCGGCCGCCGCCGCCGCCATATTTATTTCAAAGGCTAATTGAAATAAATTCCTTATAAACCCAAAAATCTCATTTCGTTTTGGCGGTGTGGGACTAAACGATGCCACGACCTTTTGCCACGGTTCAGGCAAACCGTGGCTAATACTAGACTTTTAGCCACGGTTCAGGAAAACCGTGGCTAAAAGTCTAGTATTAGCCACGGAATAAAACCGTGCCTAATACTCACTATTAGCCACGATTTTTCCCCGTGGCAAAAGAAACCGTGGCTAAAAGCCATTTTTCTAGTAGTGACTACTCTATCACAATAGAAATAATAACATAATAAAAGAACTTGCCAAAATATATAAATGAAATGTATATAGTACTTTTATTCATCAAATGAAATATTACAACCAACAAACATACAATCCACAAGACTTAAACTTGATGTAGGGTGCGTCCCGAGTCGGAGATCTCCACGAAACTAACGCTTTCCTACGCACTACATGTCGTAGATCTACCGCACCTACACAGCACCTATCTCCCACAATAGTTCTCGTCGCAAGAACGCAGCGCAAATAACAAAGGAGGAATGGTCGACTCGAAAACAACGATCGGAAATTTTATTCGGAATATTCCCCAATAAAACACAAAGGTTGCCACACCTTTTAGAGAGCAAAACCATGGCTATAGGCCAAGATCCGCTCAAGCAAATAGGATCCACCCGATCCGGAATTAAAAAGCCTAGCAACGTCGAATTCGATTCAAAACTTGCAGCGATTAAATTAACTTTGCGGAGAAAATGATTGTGAAACCACCACAACTACTTAGAGAATCACACAAGGAAGAGGAAAGAGTTTACCCAACCGAGATGAAGTTTTCACACAAGATAATGGTGGGAGAATCACTCTCTCCACGGATCCACCTGCATCACACCGAAGGGATTGCAACCTTCTTCCCGGAGTCGCACCGAAGGAAGCCGCGCCGGAGTCGCACCGAACGAATGGAGGGAGCAAGAGGGGTCGGCGGCTTCACACCACAAGCAAGGGGAAGAGGGGGGCGGTGGCTAGGTGTAGCCTCCTCTCTTTGGCCGAAATTTGCAAGGCAAAATTTAGCGTTCTTCTTTTCTAATTATCTCATAACAAAGCCTCCTTATATAGGAGTTACAACAAGCCTTAACCATTCATGATGGAGATGTAATCTCATCCATCCGAATGGCTAAATGCACACCAACATTAAAATTGTTCAAAATTAAAAATAACAAAACATGCAATGAATATAAAATTATCACTAAACATGGGATAATTTTATATTCTAAATATGAAATACAGTTTTCCCAAATGAAATAAATAAGGCTAATTCTTTGCAGTGGATGTAGCACGCCGCGGGCGGAAGTTATAGTGTAGCCTTCCGTTAGCGTCCTCGTGTCGCCTCACGTCCTTGAGTTGTATTGCCTTATCAACCGGATCATCATCAGCATCATTTTCAAATGGTGGAGGAGGGGCCACGCCATCAATCCTCCCCCGCTCAAATCCACGCATCTCCATTGCGTGGTCCAAGCGATAGCGGTGAAGGAGAGCGGCATCCAAACTTTGTAGCTCCATCTCGAGTACCCAAGAGTCATCCGAAGGGGGTCGATCTCGCCAACGGATGAGAAAGCGGTGGGTGCCGCCATCAGTAGTGGTAACAGGCTCAGCATCAAGTATCATCTCTAGAGTGGAAAATGTCCGTGGAAACCTGGGGAACATATTAGTAGTAGGCAGGAAAGAAGGCAACTTACCATCCGATGATATACCTATGGGGACCGAAGGAGAGAGATCATCCGTACTACCACTCCCAAACCCATGAGAATTTAGAGTGGGAGAAGAAGACGACAAAGAAGTCAACTCTTGTGGTGGTGACACAAACATCGTTAAATCCGAAACGTTAAAAATGGGGGAGATACCCTATCAGCAGGCAAGTCCAAAACGAAAGCGTTGTCACCTAACTTTTTAACAATCCGAAAAGGGTCGGCGCACTTTGGTGCTAACTTTTTAACGGTGCCAGTTGGCAAGCGTTCGGGAACCAAACGGAATAAAACTAGATCGCCAATTTTAAAGTTTGATACTCTCCTATGTTAATTAGCGTGCGCTTGATAAGAGTCGTATTGTGTAGTCAAAGTGGCCCGTATACGTGCATGTAAATCATGGATGTGCTGGGCAAAGGATTGTGCAAACTGACTTGCCTTGTATGTTGGGGGCAACGACACCAAGTCAAGCGGCACAGGAGCCTTATATCCGTGGACAATCTCATTCGGCGACAGACCCGTAGACCTATTCTTGGAATTATTGTAGGCTAATTGGGCATGGGGAAGGAGAAGATCCCAAGTGCTCTTGTGATCACTCACAAGGCATCGTAACAAATTTCCTAAGCTCCGATTAACCACTTCTGTCTGCCCATCAGTTTGGGGATGATAGGCGGAGGAAAACAATAATTTTGTTCCCATTAATATCCAAAGAGTTTTCCAAAAATAACTAGTGAATTTTACGTCCTTATCCGAGACTATGGTCTTTGCCACTCCACTGTGACTAACGACTTCTTTAAAATATAATTTAGCGATGTGAGACGCATCGTTTGTCCTACTGCACGGGATGAAATAAGCCATCTTTGAAAATCTATCCATAACTACAAAAATTGAGTCATGACGGCGTAGGGTAATGGGGAGGCCTAATATGAAATCAATGCTAACGTCTACCCAAGGCATGGAGGGAATAGGCAAGGGTGTATATAATCCTACGTTGGTTTTACTACCCTTTGACACCTGACACGTGTGATAACTACTTACTACCTGACCCACCATAACATTAAGTTTTGGCCAATAAAATTTGTCCTCGACTAACGTAATGGTTTTATCTCTACCGAAGTGGCCACTCAACCCTCCGCTATGCAACTCCCATAGGAAATGTAGTCGTAATGATGACCGCGGAATACATAGCTTCCTGTTCCTAAACAGGTAACCGTCCTTGATGACATACGCAGATATCGTCGTGGGGGGAGCTATCCAGTGCAGATAAATAGGCGTCCTGGAAGTCAGGACACGTGGCGTACTCATCCTTAACCCGCTCAAATCCTACAACATGTACTTCCATAGAGGTGAGTAAAATAGTAAGAGGACTAAGGGCATCCGCGACTCGGTTATCAGCTCCCTTAAGGTGTTTTAGATTAAACGTGTAGCCTTGTAAGAAAGCTACCCACTTAGCGTATCGTGGGCTGATCTTATGCTGGTCGTTGATGAAACATAAAGCCTCATGATCGGAGAGGATCACAAACTCCTTGGAGAGGAGATAGTGCCTCCAATGGTTTAGACATCGGACTACATCATAAAATTCCCTATCGTAATTTGAATAGTTCAGCTTGGGACCGGACAACTTCTCGCTAAAATAACTAACGGGATGGCCCTCCTGGCTCAAGACTCCTCCAATCCCTACCCCAGACGCATCATATGTGAGCTCAAAGACTTTAGTAAAGTCAGGTAGACGTAAGACAGGTGCCTCAGTCATAAGCTCTTTTATTCGCTCAAAAGCATGGGTGGCGGACTTCGACCACGTAAACTCTCCCTTCTTCATACAGTCTGTGATAGGAGCCATAATACTACTAAAGTCTCGTATGAAACGACGATAAAACGTTGATAACCCATGGAAGCTACGCACCTCACGTAAGGTGGTTGGCACGGGCCAGTCTTTAATGACCTGAACCTTGCCCGGGTCAACTTGAATACCCTTAGAGCCGACTATATAGCCTAAAAACTCAACCTCCGAGGCATAGAAAGTGCATTTCTTAATATTGAGAAATAAAGTCTCCTTCCGCAGGGTGGAAAGGATCATGAAAGAAAAGAGAGATACCGATTGCGGAATTCAGATTATAGATATTTTAGATGAAACCCTAAAGCCTAACACAAAGTGTTGTGCACAAAAGGCAGCCAACTGTAATTACAGTTAAGGCTAGAGTCCTATTCCAGCAACTAGCAATCCTAGTTATTTCTACTCACAGCCATTGTACAAGTAATAAATAAACAACCAAACGACACAAGAGATTATAGTGGTTCCCCAACAACTTGGGTACGTCCACTCTTCTACCTCCACGGTAGGAATCCACTCAGGTTTTTGATCAGGTGCCCTGCCACTAACAAGATCTGCTTCAGGTAGATCCAGAAACCCTTTAGACTTTTGATCAGGTGTCTAAAAACCAACACAGGTTTTTGATCAGGTGCCCTGCCACCATGGGATACTTTTGAAGGGAGTAATAACCCTTTACAGGAGGGGGAAAGGAGGTTAAAATGTCTTCTCTATTTTACAATAGATTAGAGAAGCACAAGGCCTCTTCAGAACTTCTGACAGAATACTGTCTTGAAGTTCTGAAGGAAAAGCTTTGAAGAAGATAATATAAAATAAAAGGATCTTCTTCAGCAGCTTCCTTCTTCTTCTTCTTCTTCAATATCTCTGAGTGTAGTCTTCCTGGAACAGGAGCACTCAGGTTGAAGAAGAGTGAAGAGATATCTTCTCAGTTGGATGTATGAATGCTGAGAGCAGCTGTGTTGTATTGTATTTCTTCCTTCTGCTGCTGTATATTGCTGGTAGCAAGCTTAGTTCTTTCTTCAAAAGAACTCTTTATATATACGCAGCAGTAACGGATCTATTATTTGAGTTGAGCTTTTGTCTTCTTCTCAGATCTTGAATCTGGGTTGCAATTAACATAAAGACAAAACATATCTTGCAGATATATATATTCTATATAAAGAATAAAGCTTCATAAGAAGCTGCAGTATTAAATCTGATAAAGAATGCTATAAAAGGTCACATCAGATAACTCTTTACAGCCAATGGCTATAAAGGACAGCTGCAGATAAAGTAATCAATAAGTCAACTAATAAGACAAGCTACTTTATCTGAAAGGAAAGACTTATGCATAATAATAGCAAGGATTGCTTTGAAGTAATAATAGGAAATCAATCAGATATTATATAATAAATATATGCTAGAAATACAGGAAATAAAACACAGAAAAGAACGCATATAATACTATAGTTGAACGCCGTTCTACTATAGTCGAACGCCGTTCTACTATAATCGAACGCCGTTCTACTATAGTCGAACGCCATTCTACTATAGTCGAACTCCGTTCTACTATAGTCGAACGCCGTTCTACTATAATCGAACTCCGTTCTATTATAGTCGAACGGCGTTCTACTATAGTTGAACGTCGTTCTACTATAGTTGAACGCCGTTCTACTATAGTGGAACTCCGTTCTACTATAGTCGAATGCCGTTCTACTATAGTTGAACGCCGTTCTACTATAGTTGAATGCCATTCTACTATTTTTGGACTGGAATTCTGAACTTCAAAACTGAACTTCTCTGGAATTTTCTGCACTTTCTTCTTGGATTCTTTTGATGTATACCTGGAGAATCCTATGACCCTTAGACTATATAATTTGGGTCAAACTAATAATCCTAATAGTGATCCTAACCCAAATTAGAACCTAAGGTTCCAACAATCTCCCCCTATTTGGGTGAGGATCCTATTAGCAAAATAATATTATAATAAATATATATTTGCAAAGCATAAGATATATAAAAAAGAAAAGCTTTGCATAGCTGGCTTCGGTTTTTGATAAAAGCTGGCTGCTTGCAGGCCTTTACAATCTCCCCCTATGTTGATGCGGTACCTGTGATTGAAGGAGACTGAGATGACTTTGAATTTTGATTGAGTCATCCAGCAAACTCTTATAAATAGTACCTGCAGAAGACTATGGTAGAGATTGCTCTCTCCTTGAAAAAGGGTATGTTAGCAGCAAAAAAATGATATTTATCCAGCAAATTTAATTAGGATTCTGGATCTGAAAACCAAAATCAGATATCTTCCTTCCTATAGAATTTTTTTTCATTAGACGAGATTCAAACTCAGCTGACCAATGCAACTAGAGTAGAGGACTCAATCTAGATGAAATTAGAAAATGGTCTATAAGAAATTGAGTTATCTGATAGAGAATTTCTTTATACAGAAATCTGAATAAAATATTTGAACAAAATATCAAACAGATATATAAATAGCCTTAAGAAAAAGGAAATGCTTCCTAATAAATTTGTTCCAGATGGTAGAAGGATTTGAAAATATTTTAAGTAATTTATCCTTTTGATAATAAAACAAATTTATGAAAAAGCTGACTGAGTTCTCAAATCTGAACTCATTTTGTTGATTAGAATAATCTGAAAACATTTCTCTGAGAAGTGTTGTTTCCTTCTCAGGTTTTGTTAAACTTTGGCAGCAATATTTAATTTCTAAATTAACTAAAATGGTAACAGAATTAGATATTACCTGAACCTTTTCAGGTTTTGATTTGTCTTCTGTTTGTTCAGCATCTAAGTTGCTGCATGAAGCATTTATGGCCATTATGCAAAATTATTTGGCCCTTGCTTCCTCCTCTTCATCTTCAAATGATGAGTCATCATCTGAGACATCCCAGATAACATCTAGGGATGTTGGTTTTCCTTCTTCAGATGAGATGTTGTGGCTTCCTTCTGATATATTATCCACGGGTTCAGAAGCCATTTGGTGAAGGGAATCCCACATCTCCTTAGTTGTTGAGCATTCAGCAATCTCTTGAAAAATGTCATCAGACAATGACTGAGCTAGGATAATCATTGCTCGGGCATCAGCTAGCCTGGCACTTTTTGTTGTTGTTGCCGATGTTGGAAGACCTGTCAAAATAGAAGAAAATATTTCTTCATCAATATTGTTCATAAATAATTTGACTCTTGCCTTCCAGATGCTAAACTCAGCTAAGTTGCAAGCTGGAGGTCTGGTGCTAAAATAATTATTGTACTGGGCCATGAAAGTGAATGTGAATATCTATAATCCTTGGTATCTATCAGGATCTTGTGACTCAGGTGTTAGCCTGTATAGTCAGTCAACCTGGCTCTGATACCAATTGAAAGAAAAGATAGATACCGATTGCGGAAATCAGATTATAGATATTTTAGATGAAACCCTAAAGCCTAACACAAAGTGTTGTGCACAAAAGGCAGCCAACTGTAATTACAGTTAAGGCTAGAGTCCTATTCCAGCAAATAGTAATCCTAGTTATTTCTACTCACAGCCATTGTACAAGTAATAAATAAACAACCAAACGACACAAGAGATTATAGTGGTTCCCCAACAACTTGGGTACGTCCACTCTTCTACCTCCACGGTAGGAATCCACTCAGGTTTTTGATCAGGTGCCCTGCCACCAACAAGATCTGCTTCAGGTAGATCCAGAAACCCTTTAGACTTTTGATCAAGTGTCTAAAAACCAACACAGGTTTTTGATCAGGTGCCCTGCCACCAAGGGATACTTTTGAAGGGAGTAATAACCCTTTACAGGAGGGGGAAAGGAGGTTAAAATGTCTTCTCTATTTTACAATAGATTAGAGAAGCACAAGGCCTCTTCAGAACTTCTGACAGAATACTGTCTTGAAGTTCTGAAGGAAAAGCTTAGAAGATGATAATATAAAATAAAAGGATCTTCTTCAGCAGCTTCCTTCTTCTTCTTCTTCTTCAATATCTCTGAGTGTAGTCTTCCTGGAATAGGAGCACTCAGGTTGAAGAAGAGTGAAGAGATATCTTCTCAGTTGGATGTATGAATGCTGAGAGCAACTGTTTTGTATTGTATTTCTTCCTTCTACTGCTGTATATTGCTGGTAGCAAGCTTAGTTCTTTCTTCAAAAGAACTCTTTATATATAAGCAGCAGTAACGGATCTATTATTTGAGTTGAGCTTTTGTCTTCTTCTCAGATCTTGAATCTGGGCTGCAATTAACATAAAGACAAAACATATCTTGCAGATATATATATTCTATATAAAGAATAAAGCTTCATAAGAAGCTGCAGTATTAAATCTGATAAAGAATGCTATAAAAGGTCACATCAGATAACTCTTTACAGCCAACGGCTATAAAGTACAGCTGCAGATAAAGTAATCAATAAGTCAACTAATAAGACAAGCTACTTTATCTGAAAGGAAAGACTTATGCATAATAGTAGCAAGGATTGCTTTGAAGTAATAACAGTAAATCAATCAGATATTATATAATAAATATATGCTAGAAATACAGGAAATAAAACACAGAAAAGAACGCATATAATACTATAGTTGAACGTCGTTCTACTATAGTTGAACGCCGTTCTACTATAGTTGAACGTCGTTCTACTATAGTCGAACGTCGTTCTACTATAGTCGAACGCCGTTCTACTATAGTCGAACTCCGTTCTATTATAGTCGAACGGCGTTCTACTATAGTTGAACGTCGTTCTACTATAGTTGAACGCCGTTCTACTATAGTGGAACTCCGTTCTACTATAGTCGAACGCCGTTCTACTATAGTTGAACGCCGTTCTACTATAGTCGAATGCCGTTCTACTATAGTTGAACGTCGTTCTACTATTTTTGGACTGGAATTCTGAACTTCAAAACTGAACTTCTCTGGAATTTTCTGCACTTTCTTCTTGGATTCTTTTGATGTATACCTGGAGAATCCTATGACCCTTAGACTATATAATTTGGGTCAAACTAATAATCCTAATAGTGATCCTAACCCAAATCAGAACCTAAGGTTCCAACAGATCACTCTCATGTGGGAAATGTGCTCGGTAGTAGAGGTGCTATAAATCAGAATATCGTCAAAGTAGACGACAACGAACTTCCCCATGAATGGCTGAAATACATGTGTCATCATCCGGGAGAAGGTACTAGGGGCATTGGATAACCCAAAGGGCATCACAAGCCATTCATACACACCATCCTTCGACTTAAATGCCGTCTTCCACTCGTCGCCCTCTCGTATCCTAATCTTGTGATAGCCACTCCGAAGATCTAATTTGGAGAATACGGTGGCTCCAGACAAGACATCCAACAAATCATCTAGGTGGGGAATGGGGAACCTATACTTGATGGTGATTTTGTTGATAGCCTGGCTATCAACGCACATCCTCCACGTGCCATCCTTCTTGGGGGCAAGAAGGGCTAGTACCGCACATAGGCTCATACTAGTCCTAATAAAACCTTTCTCCAGCAAACCCACTATCAGGGACTACAACTCCAGGTGAGCTGCGGGGTGGAGTTGATAATGGGGCTGATTTGGCAAGGAAGACCCCGGGATGAGATCTATCGCATGCTGGTTACTCCTAAGCAGGGGTAACGTGGGCGGCAACTCATCCGGGTACACGTCCCTGTACTCCTCCAGCAGTACCCGTAACTCACTAGGTAGCTCATCCAAAATACTAGAATCGGGCTTCGCACTTAATAGGACTAGCGCATACATAATTCCATCAAAGAACGGATCTCTCTCAAACTCTTTCCTACCAACTAGATTCAACGTTTTCCATTCTACCGGAATAGTGGTGTCCTTATCCAAGACTACGGGCTCCTTTGGGATGGTCAGCCTTAAAGTGATGGTTTTGCCATTGAATTTGAATTCATAAGTGTTGGCCCTACCAAAATGTGTAACATCACGGTCGTATAGCCAAGGGCGGCCTAACAACACATGACAAGCGTCCATCGGAAGGACATCACAACACACCTCATCAATGTAGGATTTGAATGAGAGTGGGACCAGGCATCGCTTGGTAACGGGTACGGAGATCTTGTTGATCCAAGCTACCTTATATGGGGTCGGGTGTGGTTCCATGGTCAAGGACATACGTGCAACGGCATTCTCAGATACGACATTCACACTGCTACCACTATCAATAATCAGCTTGCAAAGCTTCTCGCCACTCTTAAAAATCAGAGAAAATATGCTCGTCCTCTTCCAATCATCTAATGGACGAGGAGTGGCCAAGATACAACGCATCACCATAAGGGGGTGATCGTCCTCTAAGTCACTTGGGACCCCTTCCGGGTTGCTCTCCTCAGCAGCCTCATAAATGTAATCCGCAAGATCGGTCGTCGACTCTAACAAGGCTATGGCTTTAGTTTTCGTTGGGCATTTGAAGGCGTAGTGACCTTGAATGCCGCAAGAGTAACATGTCGCGTTAGTCTTGCTAACCTTTCCGATAGGAATACGTTCGCTCGCAGGGTTCTTAGTGTTCCTAGCAGTGATCACGACAGACTTTGACTCGACAGACCGGAACTTCCCTTTGTCCTGATACGTGGAGGAAGAAGCTCCGGTAGTGGATTTTCCCTTCGTGTGGGAATAACGAGAGTGAGCCTTAGATGCTAAGTGTTTCTCAAAGTCGAGGGCTGCATTGAATGTCGTGTTTAGATCCATGTGGCTATATCGTAAGAGCTTCCGCTGAATATCGGGTTGAAGCCCCTTACGGAACCTAGAAATGGTGACCTCGGGGATTTCCTTCAGATCACAACGTACCATTCGGTCCTTCAGTTCTCCCATATACTCCGCTACTGAACTTGAACCCTGCCGCAGGGTGGCAAGCTCGTCAAACATCTGGGTCCGATGGTACGCGGGGACGTACTGATCAGTCAACAAATTCTTCATTACTGTCCACCCAATAATTGGATCTCCATCCCCAACTCCTAGCCTACGCTCTTCGTTCAGCCAATAAGTCTTGGCACGGCCTGTCAGCTTCATCCTGGCAACTTGGACCTTTTGGGGGTCCGTGAGATGGTGCCAGTCATAATAACATTCCATGTCCACTATCCACGTAAGGAAGTTCTGTGGATCTCCCATGCCGTCGAAAGTGGGGGCATCAATCTTGATGGCCCTAGTAATGTCAAACTCTCGCTCGTGGCGACGGCCTCGAGGGGGCACTCGTGGGGAGTCCCCATCAGAATCCGAATCGGAGATGTGTTGGCGCCGGCGGGGCGACTCAACATTAGCGGGTGGTGGGGGTGGCCTAGCTTGATTTTGTAAAATCTGTGCTAATGTAGCCCTAAGCTCCGTCATATCATTACGTAGACCTGCGATCACTTCAGCATTATGAAGCTCATGCCCGTTCTCAGCCATCCTAGATGTAGACGGCGTTGTATACTCTGTGCCTAGCCTAGTCCGCATACAAGACCCAGAAAATTATGAAAGACGATTTTCCCTAGGGCTGTAGCTAGACTGAAAATAAAATATTTTTATAAAAGCTTGATGTGAATAACACGTAGATCGTTAAAAGAAAATTTGAAATTTTTCTGAAAAATAAAGATTTCCGCCCGCTATTTGCAGACCAACTAGACAGAATTATGATGTTCCAATTTGCAGGCTGACCTAACGAGGCCGAATCGAAAAATTTTCTGTTTTAATGTTGCTGGAAATAAGCGCAGGAAGCTATAGAATTTTTTTCAGATTTTTTTGACAAATTTTAAAATTCCGAGGGATTTACTAAACACAGACCAATCCGAAAATTTCAGATCTTTGAAAGTTCAGATCAACCAACAAGAATGCAGAGAGGATGTTTGCAACGTGGAAGTTGAAACGACCGCCTTTGATACCAAATTGATGTAGGGTGCGTCCCGAGTCGGAGATCTCCACGAAACTAACGCTTTCCTACGCACTACATGTTGTAGATCTACCGCACCTACACAGCACCTATCGCCCACAATAGTTCACGTCGCAAGAACGCAGCGCAAATAACAAAGGAGGAATGGTCGACTCGAATACAACGATCAGAAATTTGAGTCGGAATATTCCCAAAGAAAACACAAAGGTTGCCACTCCTTTTAGAGAGCAAGACCAAGGCTATAGGCCAAGATCCGCTCAAGCAAATAGGATCCACCCGATCCGGAATTAAAAAGCCTAGCAACGACGAATTCGATTCAAAACTTGCAGCGATTAAATTAACTTTGTGGAGAAAACGATTGCGAAACCACCATAACTACTTAGAGAATCACGTAAGGAAGAGGAAAGAGTTTACCCAACCGGGATGAAGTTTTCACATAAGATAATGGTGGGAGAATCACTCTCTCCACAAATCCATCGGCGTCACACCGAAGGGATTGCAACCTTCTTCCCAGAGTCGGACCGAAGGAAGCCGCGCCGGAGTCGCTCCGAACGGATGGAGGGAGCAAGAGGGGCCGGCGGCTTCACACCACAAGCAAGGGGAAGAGGGGGCGGCGGCTAGGTGTAGCCTCCTCTCTTTGGCCAAAATTTGCAAGGCAAAATTTAGGGTTCTTGTTTTCTAATTATCTCATAACAAAGCCTCCTTATATAGAAGTTACAGACAAGCCTTAACAATTCATGATGGAGATGTAATCTCATCCATCTGAATGGCTAAATGCACACCAACATTAAAATTGTTCAAAATTAAAAATAACAAAACATGCAATGAATATAAAATTATCACTAAATATGGGATAATTTAATATTCTAAATATGAAATAGAGTTTTCCCAAATGAAATAAATAAGGCTAATTCTTTGCAGTGGATGTAGCATGTCAAGGGCGGAAGTTATAGCGTAGCCTTCCGTTAGCGTCCTCGTGCCGCCTCACGTCCTTGAGTTGTATTGCCTTATCAACCGGATCATCATCAGCATCGTCTTTAAATGGTGGAGGAGGGGCCACGCCATCAAAACTAGAGTTGATCATTCAGGTATTGTATACCCATTAATCTAACATGACCATCATGTTTTCTCTGTGTGAGAGACTTTGTTAGTGGATCTGCAATGTTTTCCTCAGTCGGTACTTTGTATATGCTCTCATCTCCTCGATTGACTATCTCTCGAATTAGATAGAACCGCAGAAGTATGTTCTTGGAGCACTGATGAGATAAGGTTCCGAAGCAAGTATAATTGCACTGTTGTTGTTAAAGTAGATAACTATGGGACAAACAATGCGAGGAACTACATCTAACTCGCCGATTAATTTCCTAATCCATACAGCCTCCTTCGCTGCATTTGCAGTGGCGATATACTCAGCCTTAGATGTAGAATTGGCGACTGTCTCCTGCTTGGAATGCTTCCAGCTAACAGCACCACCATTTTGGCAAAACACAAATCCTAACTGAGACTTTGAATCATCCCTATCAGTTTGGAAGCTAGCATCCATGTAACCCTTTACAATGAGCTCTTCCTCCCCGCAAAATACCAAGAATGTATCCTTCGTCCTTCTCAAGTTATTCAGGATTTTCTTGACGGCTATCCAGTGACTTTCACCTGGATCAGACTGATACCTGCTAGTCATGCTCAAAGCAAAAGAGACATCGGGTCTAGTACATATCATTGCATACATGATTGACCCAATTGCCGAAGCATATGGAATCAATTTCTTGTGATCCTTATCTTCACAAGACTTAGGACACTGGTTTTTAGAGAGACTCACACCATGAGACATGGGTAAGAATCCTTTCTTGGACTCAAGCAGTATGTCATCTATCTCTATAGATTTTAATGCCAAGTATATAAGTCGTTTCACCCAGCAACTTGTCAATATAAGTACTTTGGATTAAACCCAGCAACTTCTTCGATCTATCTCTATGGATTTTAATGCCAAGTATATAAGTCATTTCACCCAAGTCTTTCATTGAAAAGCAGTTCCCTAGGTTGTTCTTAACAACTTGTAGGGTCGGTTTGTCATTCCCGATCAGCAGTATATCATCTACATATAATATCAGGAAGACAACTAAGCTTCCACTAATCCGTTTGTAAACACACGGTTCTTCCTCGTTCTTGATAAAACCAAACTCTTTGATCTTTTCATCAAAACAAAGATCCCAACTTCAAGAAGCCTGTTTTAATCCATAAATGGATATCTACAGCTTGCCTATTTTAGTGGCTTCACTTGGAGATATAAAACCCTCAGGTTGTGTCATATACACTTCCTCAAGGAGGTTTCCGTTTAGGAAAGACATTTTGACATCCATTTTTCATATCTCGTAGTCATAATACGCAGCAATAGCAAGCAGAATTCTGATGGACTTAACCATAGCAACAGGCAAAAAAAGTTTCACCATAGTCAATACCATGAATTTTCTTGAAACCCCTAGCCACCAACCGCCCTTTGAATGTCTGTACATTCCCATCCAAGTCGGTCTTCTTCTTGAAAACCCATTTACACCTTATGGGTCTTGCCCCTTCAAGTGGTTCCACCAAGGTCCAAACTTGGTTTTCATACATGGAGTCAATCTCAGATTCCATGGCCTCAAGCCACTTTTGGAGTCCGGTCCACTCATAGCCTCTTGGTATATTGCTAGCTCATCATCATGATCTATAAGCAACACATTACTTATTTAAGACATGAGAAATCCATATCTCTCTGGCTCAAACCTTGGTCTACTAGATCTACGTGGAACTAGGGTTTTTTGAGCAGGATCTCCAGCTACAACAACTTGTAGTCCTTGCTCAGGTTCCAATTCCGGTTCATTCACTGTTTATGGTTCTTGAACTTCTTCAAGTTCTACCTTAGTAGTCTTTCTACTTAAGAACTATTTCTCAAGAAAGACACCAGTTCTCGCGACAAACACTTTGCCCTCAAACGGTAGGTAGAAATAGTACCCTTTCTTTCCTTAGGATACCCCATAAGATAACACTTATCTGATTTAGGTTCCAGCTTATCAGGCATTTGATGGCACATGTATGTCTCACAGCCCCAAACCTTAATGAACGACATACCAAGACGCTTCCCAGTCTATATCTCATATGGTGTCTTTAGAATCGCTTTTATTGGAGCACGATTTAGTGTTCAAGCATCAATTTCTAGAGCAAAACCCCAAAAGGAAACAGACAGATCTACATGACTCATCATTGATCGCACCATATCTAACAAAGTACGATTCCTCTACTCACGCACACCATTATGCTATGGTGTTCTAGGTGGAGTGATCTGTGAAATAATACAACACTCTTTCAGATGGTAACAAAACTCTTTACTTAGGTATTCGCCATGTCGATCAAATCGAAGCACTTTAACCTTCTTTCCTAATTGGTTTTCCACTTTGTTCTTAAACTCTTTGAAATTTTCAAAGGTTTCGAATTTGCATTTCATAAGATACACATATTCGTATCTACTGAAATAAAGTAGAAGAACCCACCTCTAGGCAAAGAACTCATGGGTCCACATACATCACTGTGTGCTATACCCAAGAGATCATCAGCCCTCTCATTGAATCCAGTGAAAGGGACCTTAGTCATCTTGCCTAACAAACAAGATTCGAATCTCTCAAATGATTCATAATCAAATGAGTCCTGTAGCCCATCTTTATGGTGCTTGGATATATGTTTCTCATTTATATGGACCAAACGACAATGCCAAAGGTACGTAGGGTTCGATTCATTTGTTCTTAATATTTTAGTATTCTTTGTATTATAGATCTGATGGTCTAAGTTCAAAACATATATACCATTAAACATTTGGGCTATAGCATAACAAACATCATTCTTAAATATAGAACAACAATTGTTCTTAATAAGAAAAGAAAATCCAATCATGTCAAAACATGAAATAGAAATAATGTTTCTAATTATTGCAGGAACATAATAACAGTTATCAAGTTCCAAAACAAGCCCACTGGATAAAGAAAGATGGTAAACCCCCATGACAACAGCAGCAACTCTTGCTTCATTTCCAACGCACAGGTCCACCTCTCCTTTACTCAACATTCTTCTACTTCCCAGTTCCTGCACATTTATATAAATATGAGAACCACATTCGGTATCTAATACCCAAGATGAAGGAGCGAAAAGGTTTATCTTTATAACATAAATAACTGTAGCGGAATTCATACCTCCCCTCATCTTTTGCAAACCCTCAATGTACGAAGGGAAATTCCTCCTCCAATGACCAGCCATGCCACAGTGATGGCACTTTCCCTTTTTCCCTGAGCCTTTCTTTTTCAATGCAGAAGACTTGGGTTCTAAAGCAGACTTAGGTCCTACTTTCATCTTCTTGAATCCCTTGGCCTTGCCCATGTATTTATGCACCATCAGTATGGGGCTAGCAGGCTTGGCCTTCTTCATATTTATCTCAGCAGTTTGTAACATGCCTAGGAGCTCGGGCAGTGTCTTGTCTATTTTATTCATGTTATTGTTCAAGACGAACTGCTCATAACTGTCCGGCAATGATTATAGGATCAGGTATGTAGCCAACTCTTAGCCTAGAGGGAACCCTAATCTTTTAAGTTTCTCAATATACCTAATCATCTTGAGTATGTAAGTACCTACTAGGTCCCGAGCTCCCATCTTGCACTGGAACAATGCCTTAGTGACATTAAATCTCTCTTGACGAGCTTGCCCTTGAAACATTTTCTTGAGATGCTCATCAATTTCCTTACAACCCATGCTCTTGTGTTGCTTCTGAAGCTCAGAGTTCATGGTTGCAAGCATGAGACATTCGACGTCTAAGGAGTCATCGAGATACTTCTTGTAAGCATCTTTATTAGTACGGGACACATTCCCGACAGGCTCTTCAGGGGATACCTCTTCCAAAACATAGAGCTTGTACTCTTTCCTGAGAAATATTCTCAGGCTCCTGTACCAGTCTAAATAATTTGTTCCACTCAGATTTTCCTTCTCAAGGATTGCTCTGAGGGACAGGGTGGAGTGTGAGCCACTTGCCATGGATATTCTATAAGGATACAAGCAAAGCAAATTAGTACTACATTTCAAAATATAATATTCTCTTTCGATTAGGAGTTTAATCAAAATAACTCCCACTATTTTTATCAAACCGATAGCCCTTGATATCAATTTGAAGAGTTCATGCTGATAGTTTAACTTTCAAGACAGCCTAAACACCTAGAGGGGGGGGTGAATAGGTTCTGCTTCTCTTTCTAAAACTTCTAGACAGAATTCAATTTATTAATTAATATGAAAACACAGCAATCACAGAAAACAAAACATCACAGATTGCACTATGATTTATAGTGGTTCCCCAAGGTCTGGGTACATCCACTTTCCCCTTCACCTATCTAGCTGTATGCTAGATTCGGCCAAACTTCCACTTATCTCAGATCAATAGATCTTACAACTCAGAACCCAACAGGTTCCTACAACTCAGGCACAACTGCCCTACCTCAGCCTTGCCCCAAGGCCTACAACTCAGAGAATATCCTTCTCCTACACTCAGGCAATCAGCCCTACCACTCAGAGTTCAACACTCCTACACTCAGCCTTTATAACATAGGCTTACAACTCAGATCTGTATAAACAGATCCTACAGAAATATAGAAAAGATTGTTTAACTTGTCTTGCCAAGTTGAGAGAGAAAAGGCAATGACAATTCTTAATCAGCTGATGCAATCAACTATTTCTTAGCCTTCTTCAAAGCTTCTTGAAAATGTACTTAGCTGAGTTGATTCCAAACAGCTTCTTGAGAATCCACTGGTGGATTCTTTCTTCTTCTTCAAATTCTGACTTGATCTCTCTCTATCCAGAACTTTGAATGATTCTTCTGAATTCTGATTAGAACTCTTCTTAGATCTACCCTTAGATATTCTTCTTAGATCTCCCGGAGAAGATCTTCTTAAGTGCCTAGCACTTTCTTGAAATGAGTAGAATGTAATCCTTCTCCACTTTTTGATCCAATGTATTTCAAAGGGTCAGTTCTATATGTTGTTGATTGATTTTCTTCTTCTGAATCTGTCTATTTATAGACATTCTTCATGGTAACCGGCTGATCCGGTTTCTAACCGTTTTCTGACAAGTCTGACAACTTCAGTTAACTGGTGATAACCCACAGCTGTCAAGTCTTCAAACAAGTCATGTGCCTTAGTGTTGAAACAGTCTGTCTGAAAGTGTCGAGACCATCTGTCTATTTGTGTCGACACAATTGACTTTGGTGTCGACACTGCCTTCAGTGATGTCGACTAAATTGCCTTTGTGTCGACATATCTTCTTCTGAAAACAACTTGATCTTTGACTCTGCAGTGTGTCGACACAAGTCCTGTGTGTCGACACAGTTGTTGTAGAATCATAACTTTAGTAAGTGTTGACTTAGCCTTCTGGTGTCGACACATTCATTTTTTAGCTTTGCTATAATGTGTCGACTTACTCACTATGTGTCGACACATTCTGCTGGTGACGACAAACTTGTGGTCGACTATTTTCTTCTGTGTCGACACAATTTCCCAGTGTTGTGTCGACTTACTTCTTCTGTGTCGACACAATTTCCCAGTGTTGTGTCGACTTACTTCTTCTGTGTCGACACTTTTTCCCAGTGTTGTTGTAGACTATGTTATGTGTCGACACTTTTTCCCAGAGTAGTGTCGACTTACACCTTCTGTGTCGACACACTTTCTTCTATGTGACGACACATGTTCCTTTGTGTCGACACTTGGACTTAGAATTTTTTTTGTAAACTTTAACAATTCTTTACCTGCACATGTCAACTCAAAACAACATCAAATACAACATGATGTATATCATTGAGCTAGGTTGGGCTTCTTCAAATCAGGTACACATTTTCCAATGTACCCAACAATCTCCCCCTATTTGGAGAAGTCATAACCCTTATAGCCAATGATATACACCATTTATAAATAGTATAAAATGATGATATATGACAATACACAGGGATAATTATAAACAAAATAATAATAACATCATGGATAAAACAATCTATCACAGATTTAACAATATTTTGTTTATTACTGGGTAATGTTTGATTACATGGTTTTTCTTTGACTGATCACATTACATCATTACAAAACATTATGAAAGACTAAAACATTATCAGGATTGATCAGGCTCTCTAATAACAATCCCTTGGCCAGATTTAATTTTAGCTGTCACAGGAGCTTCTGATTCTTCAGCCATCTTTTTTCCTTTAAGATCAGCTTTCTTCTTAGCTTCTTCCTTGAGCCTTTGCCTTTCAAAATAATGAAAAGGCTTTGGGAAGTATTTGCTTGGCTCCATAGCATCAGTTGGAAGTCTTCCCAGCTTAGCTTTCCTTCTGAATTGTACAATGGCTTCTTGTCTTGCCTCATACTTCTGCCATTCCTGCTCATTGTACCACTTGCCCCTTTCATGAACTTGATCTTTGACAGCTTTCCATGCAGTGAGTATTATATTTCTGGAAGTAGGACTCCACTGCTCAAAATCTGGCTTCAGCTCAGCCTGCTCTCTAAATCTTTTCTTTGACAGTAGAGCATCTTGCTGTTCTTGCAAATTTACCTCAGGCTTATCAACCTTTCCAAAGATAACATTTACAACCTCCTTTGAAGGACTATACATATATTGCACTTGCTGATCCAATATATCAAAATCTGGAGGGGGGTATATGACTTGGGCAACCTCAGGTTGGTCACCTTCAAGTAGTCCTGTTTGTAGACCTGACTCAGCCACCATGTTATCATCACACAATGGTGGATATCCCAATGTGGCTCTTATACTATTGGTCACCCACTTGGCTCTATCTGCCGGCATCCCTGGAACAATCTTCTTCACCTCTTGAATGATCTCATTATGAGATTCAGTTAAATTGTCATTCATTCTTATTTGATTTTCCAGAACATAACCTTGCTTCAAAGCAATATCATCCACCTTTGTAGAGATAGCCTGCTGTTGTTTGGCCAGATAAACTACAGCATTGCCACCCTTGTGGAAGCAATCTGTCATTTCAGTTTTATTCAAGTTGACCTGAAATTGGATAGATTTGATATCTTGGGCTAAGTCAAACTGCAGAGTTTTGTTGCTTTCATCAACATATTTCTCAATGGCCACCCTGTGGTCATCCAATTTCACCTGTAAATCCACCAAGAACTTGTTATAATCAACTTCAGGAGGTGGTGGTGGAGGTGTTGTTTGTAAAGCCTGCTTATAAGTCTTGCTTCTTCTTTTAAATACAACCAGTTTTCTTTTCTTAGCCAACCTGGCTTCTTCAGTTTCAGATTCAGAAGTACTCTCAATGTGAACTCTATCTGCTTCAGTGCCATGTTGCTCAGTTTCAACATGTACTGGCTCCCCCTCAAATCTTTGCTCCTCCTCTACTTCTTGTACTTTTTCAATCTCTTGAACTTTCTCCACTCCTTGTTCTAGCTCTATGTCAAGAGGCTGCTCAACATCTTGGTCCTCTTCTATTCTATCAGTAGCTATGTCATCATTAGGAAATAACTCATCCAGAGTGTATTCTTTTTGAACTGGAGCACCTGAAGATAAGTCATTAGGTGCATCCTTGTGCACATTCTCAGGCAGCTGCATATCTGGAGTAGGAGAAGACACATGCTCCCCCTGAACCTGTGCAGAGAAAAAAAAACTTTTAGAAAGTCTTTTATAGTAAAATACAGTTGCTCCCCCTACACCTGTACCACTTGTACCTGAGCAGGGGTAGATACATTTTGAGCAGGAGATTGAACTGGCTCCCCCTGCATCTGTGCAGATGTATCTACTTGATGAACTATAGTGGAGGCAGGTTGTTCTTCACTCTGTATCCTAAGTGGGTCCTCTTGTTGTTGCTCAGTCTCGTGAGCTGGAGAAGGGGATTGCACAGGGGTGTCTGGCCTGCTCTCGTCAGGCACATCCTTAGACAGCACCCTTTCCCACCTGGAGAATAGTCTCATGTCCATCCTTCTCATATGATTGATTTTAGATCCTGGCAGTTGCTGCATCACTTCAGGAATTGCTCCATTGAGATATAGACTTATGATCCTAGCCATGTTAGGCTTCTTGATCCCTTCTTTAATCTTGTCAAATAGGATTACTGACCAATCAGTAGGAATTGTAAAGGCAATCCTGGTCATAAGGTTGAACATATAGGCAGAAATCCTATCATGTCCACCTGTTTTGCAGAGAATTACTTTCCCAACTATTTCAGACAAGAACTTTCCTTGCTGATTCATACCCTTCCTATTGAATGCAGCTCCAATCTTCATGTTTGAATCCAAACCACACCATTGAAGGGCTTCCCTTGTCTTAGAACTAGGAACTTCTTCTTCATTTTCAACTACTTGTAATTGCAAAAACTTTCTCAAACCTCTTTGGGTAATCTTAATCTTAGTCCCGTGAACAATGGACTTGATCTTGAGTTCAGTAGAATGGACTGATGCTGAGATAAAGAACTCGTGCACCTCCTTCTTCCAGATCTTGGATGGTTCTGAGACAAGAAATTCTAACCCTGAGTCGGAGAGGAGGGTTATAACCCCTTGAACATCGGGCTGCGCATCTGCAAACGCCTGGCGCACCAACTCATACCCTTCATTAACATTGTCTTCAATCCTTGGCGCCATCGAGTCGTCGAGAAGGCTTGAGAGAGGAGAGAAAGAAAGACTGTCGACACAGGGTTTGAGTCTCGAAAACCTTGAAAGCGTGTCGACAATAAGAGCTTTTGACCTATTTATAGCTTCTGTTGAAAGAAGTTCAAAAGGCGCCAAAAACAGTCTAAATGTGTCGACACAGACGGAATGTGTCGACACAAGCTTCTATTAACTCGACATTTCTTCAGCCTACTATGTGTCGACACCAATTTGTGGTTATGTCGACACCTTGGATACATAGTAGAAAGACAGAAATTCTGTGTTGACACTAAGGACAAGTGTCGACACATATTTTGTAAGTGTCGACACCATAATTCTGGTTGAGTCGACATTACATTTCTGGTTAAGTCGACAATAAAACTCTTAAGTGTCGACACCTATTCTCTGTGTCGACACAATATTTCTGACTTGTCGACATAATTTCTCTGAGTCGACACATTATTACTGAATGTGTCGACACATTCTTACTTAGCCAATTTCTGTAACTTCAAAGTGTCCTTTTTAACACTTGATATGTTGTTACTACTTTTACTTACTTATAAACCATTTCAATAGCATTGTTAATGATTTTGTTTAATACATTAATCAATGGTTAACATACCTAATTCAATTTTGAATTTATTGAATTTGGTTTCATCTAAAGGCTTAGTAAATACATCTGCTATTTGATAATCTGTTTTTACAAATTCCAATGAGATGTCACCTTTTTCTACATGTTCTCTAAGAAAATGATATTTGATTTCTATATGCTTAGTTCTACTATGAGAAACTGGATTATTAGCAATAGAAATAGCACTCTTAGAATCACATAAAAGGGGTGTTCTACTTACCTGAATACCATAATCTTTAAGCTGATGCTGCATCCATAATAGCTGTGCACAGCAGCTTCCTGCAGCAATATACTCTGACTCAGCTGTGGAAATTGCCACACTAGTCTGTTTTTTACTACTCCAAGATATTAGTCTTCCTCCCAGGAATTGACAAGTACCTGTTGTACTCTTTCTATCCTCTCTACATCCTGCAAAATCTGCATCTGAATAGCCTGTTAGTTGAAAATCTCTATTCCTAGGGTACCAAAGACCTAGAGTAGGAGTGCCCTTTAGATATCTCAGAATCCTTTTTACTGCAGTATAATGAGATTCTTTAGGGCAGGCTTGGTACCTAGCACAGACACATGTTGCATACATAATGTCTGGTCTACTAGCAGTGAGATATAGTAGTGACCCAACTATTCCTCTATACAATGATTCATCAACAGGTTTGCCTGCCTCATCTTTGCATATTGGCATACTTGTGCCCATAGGAGTTCTCATGGAGGAGGATGACTCCATACCATATTTTTTAATTAATTCCTTGGTGAACTTAGACTGGGATATGGACAATCCATCATCAGTCTGTCTTACTTGGAGTCCCAAGAAGAACTTAAGTTCTCCCATACTGCTCATCTCAAACTTCCCTTGCATAAGTTTGGCAAACTTTTTACAAAGGTTGTTTTCAGTAGATCCAAAGATTATGTCATCAACATAGATCTGGACTAAGATGATCTTTCCTTTGGATTCCCTAAGGAATAGAGTTTTGTCTATCTTTCCTCTTGAGAATTTATTCTCAATGAGGAAGGTAGACAGGGTTTCATACCAAGCCCTTGGAGCTTGTTTTAACCCATACAAAGCTTTCCTAAGCTTATACACAGAATCAGGTTTAAGAGGATCTACAAAACCTGATGGCTGCTCTACATATACTTCTTCCTTAAGATCACCATTCAGAAATGCTGACTTTACATCCATCTGGTATACTTTGAAGTCTTGGTAGGCTGCATAGGCAAGGAACATTCTGATTGCCTCCAGCCTTGCTACTGGAGCAAAGGTTTGATCAAAGTCAATCCCTTCTTCCTGCCTGTATCCTTTTGCAACCAATCTTGCTTTATTCTTTATTATTATTCCACTTTCATCTAGCTTGTTCCTATAGATCCACTTAGTCCCAATTATGTTGTGGCCTCTTGGTTTAGGAACAAGCTCCCAGACCTTGCACCTTCTGAACTGATTCAGCTCCTCTTGCATAGCATCAATCCAGTGCTGGTCTTGGATAGCTTCTTCAAACTTTTTAGGTTCCATTTGAGACAAGAAACTAGAATGCAAAACTGTGCTTTGATTTCTGCTTCTAGTTTGCACTCCTTGTCTTGGATCACCAATTATTTGATCAGTAGGATGATCTCTTAGATATCTTATAGCTGAAGGTAGATTCCCTTCAGGTTGAGCATCTCCAGCTTCTTCATTCTGCTGTTCCTCTTGGTTTTCATCAGCTTCCATTATCTCTTGTACTCCCCCTGGACAGCAGCCTTCATTTTCCAATGCTCCCTCTTCCTTTGAAGCTTCAGCAATGGAGAGCTTGTCCATCTTCTTGCTTATACCTGTTGAGTCATTTGATCTACAAGACAATTCACAATTGATTAATCTTGTTTCATCAAATACAACATGCACAGATTCTTCAACAACTTGAGTAGTTAGGTTGAAGACTCTATAGGCCTTACTATTTGTGCTGTACCCAACAAATATCCCATCCTGGGATTTGGCAGCAAACTTAGTCAAATAAGACTTACCATTGTTAAGTATATAGCACTTGCAGCCAAAGATCCTAAAATAGGATAGATTTGGTTTTCTGCCTTTCACAATCTCATAGGGAGTCTTCCTGTGGCTTTTGGTGATAGAAGCCCTATTGATGACATGACAAGCAGTGTTAACTGCCTCAGCCCAAAAATATTCTGGGAGAGAGGTGTCACTCAATAGAGTTCTACCAGCTTCAATTAATGATCTATTCTTTCTTTCAGCAATTCCATTTTGCTGAGGTGTTCTAGGTGAGGAGAACTCTTGGAAAATCCCAAAGTCTATACACAAGTTTGTTATGCTTTCAGATTGAAACTCAGTACCATGGTCACTTCTGATTTTGACCACTGTACTGTTCAGTTCATTCTGAATTTGCTTTACAAACTTAAATAATACACTTGGGGTTTCAGATTTTTGTCTCAGAAAGAACACCCATGTAAATCTAGAATAGTCATCTACAACCACTAGTGTGTAGACCTTCCTACCTAGACTGTGAACTGGCATAGGACCAAAAAGATCCATATGCAAGAGGTATAAGCACCTCACAGAATCCTTGTTTTCAAGGCTTTGAAATGAGGTTTTTGTCTGCTTGCCCTTTTGACAAGCTGAGCATACCCCTTCCTTTATACACTTAACTTGAGGCCCATTCCTCACTAGTTCTTTACTAAAGAGTTGGCCAATTGTCTTGTAGTTTAGATGAGCCAATCTCTTGTGCCACTTAACACAATGAGAAGCATTGTCATCAGCTACAAGACAAATGGGGGATGCCTTATTCTCACATTCAAAATTAAGGCAATACACATTTCTCTTCCTATACCCAGTCAATATGATCTCTTGATCACTTGACCTTTTGATATGACATCCATCCTTACCAAATGAAATGTCATATCCTAGATCACTCAGCTGGCTTATGCTTATTAGATTATGTTTCAAACCTTTTACATAGGCCACTTGGGTGATAGTAATTAGGTTTGAAGAGATGTTACCAAATCCTTTGATGACTCCTTTTTCAGATCCACCAAAGATCACTTTATGTCCATCTTTGACAGATGAATACTCCTTCAGCAGCCCCTTTGTTCCAGTCATGTGCCTGGAACAACCACTATCCAAGTACCATATAGGGGCATGGTAACTTGGATTCACCTGCAATACAGAATTACTTACCCTTAGAACCCAAGTAAGTCTTGGGTCCTTGGTTCAGGTTAGCCTTAATAAAGTTATCATAACCTCTTCTAACAGGTAGACTCTTATTCTTTATAACACTTGTGTTATACCAGCAGTCCAATGCAAAATGACCCCTCTTGCCACAGCACCAACATTCAAACTTATTGTATCTAGATCTAGATACATCCTTGTCAGAAGCATTTCTGTTCATTGCTGGTGCTGTTGCAACTTCTCCTACTGGTTTCTTAAAACCATAGGGCTTATGACCATAGGTAGGCCTGCTTGCCTTAACACCCTTGTTCTTCAGAACATTTGTCTTGATATGATCCTGAATGTCTTCATGATCATATATGTTAGAAGGCACTTTCTTCTTACCAAACTTTATGGGGACTGAAAGGTTTAGTGGCTGAATAGGGGCTTTGCCTTTCCTCTTGAATCTGCCAGCCCTGGAGTTACCCTTAAATCCTAATCCAGCCTTACCCTTCTGAGTGACAAATTCATCTATCAAGGGTAAGACAGATTTTGGCTTAGAGTAACTAGCCACTAAATCCCTTTCAATTCTAAGTCTGTCCTCCAGACTCTTTACTTGATCATTAGTATAATTAATTGTGCCCATCTGAATAATAGTTATATTCTTCAGCTTGGCAATTTCAGCTAACTTTTGATCAAGGACTTTTTCTAACTCAGTTGTTGCAACCCTTAGATCAGCAATTTCCTGAGCCTGAGATTTAACCAGGTTCTTGCTTTTCTTAAGGGCCTGCAACAAGTCCCCATACTTGTCTATCAATTGATAGACATCTCCTTCAGATCCAGATGCATCTTCATCACTTGATGCAGATGTAGCTGATTCTTCACTTGTACTACAAACATATGTACTGGAAGGACAGTTTACCTCATTAGGACCAGACTGATTCTGGCATAGGTCCTCTTCTGATCTAGTCATCAAACCCAAGCATTGATGTTCATTGATGGAGTCTAGCAACTGCATAAACTCCTCTTCCTCAGATGCAGCATATAATCCAATATATGCTTCAGCTTCAGATCCTGATTCTGAAGTTGACTGGTCTGACAGACTTTTATCTTTCTTTGCTACAAAGGATTTCTCCTTCTTGCCTTTCTGATAAGTCTTCTTCTTTTCTGAAGATTCCTTCCTTTTGTCAGGACAATCAGCCACTACATGTCCAGGCCTATTGCAACAATAGCAGACAATCTTTGAAGTAGTGGCTTTGCTGGGCTTTGACCTGCTTTTCTCTTTCCTAGATGACCTTCTTTTCTGATAATAGTCATCTACTTGCTGTGATGAGGAAGGCCTAGACTTCCATTGCTTCTTTTTCAAGAACCTTTGAAATTGTCTAGTGAATGCAGCAAAGTCTGCATCTGAATCACTGCTGACTGAACCCTTATCTGAATTTTCAGAACTACCTTCTTCAACTTCCTTAGGAGGAGATGGTGATTTCCTCCTATTCTTTCTGGTGGCTTCAGCATTAAATGCCACAGTCTTTTCTCTATGCTCTCCTCTTGAGTTTCTTTCCTCCTCCTTCCTTACCATAAGTTGCATTTCATAGGATAGCAACTTTCCAAACAGAGTTGGAGGAGATATCTCTGCCAATTTTGCCACTTCTCTTATGGCACAGATCTTTGTATCCCAATCCTTTGATAAGGATCTTAAGAATTTGTCATTCAGTTCATAGGTACTGAAGACTCTTCCATAGGAAATTAGCTCATTCACAATTCTATAGAATTTCTTATAGCACTCAGTTATGCTATCAGATTTTCCTTGTCTAAAACTTTCATACTCCTGATTTAGCATAGATTTTCTGTCCAGCCTTACTTCTTCTGATCCCTCCATGTAGACAATTAATGTGTCCCACATCTCCTTGGAGGTCTTGCAGTGAATCAGATTCTGAAATGTTGAATCATCTATGGCACTGACAATGATGTTCTGTGCCCTTTTGTCCATGGTTGCCAAGATGATTTCATCCTTGGTCATTTCAGAATAAGTCTTTGGTGTTTGGATATTTGCATCAAGAACGGATATCTTCATTGGTATGAAGGGGCCTTCCTGTACTGTGATGTAAATCCTTGGGTCAGATGCTTCCATAAACAATCTGACTCTTTCTTTCCAGATCCCAAAGATTTCCTTCTTGCATATGGGTAATTTCATTGACCCTAGCTCCTTATGATTCTCTCCAGAACCCATCTTCTTGATTCTTGAATCTGCCTATCAGATCTACCTCAGACTGTTAAGTCCTTTTTGAGGAACCTCCCTCTGATACCACTTGATAGTTTAACTTTCAAGGCAGCCTAAACACCTAGAGGGGGGGGGGTGAATAGGTTCTGCTTCTCTTTCTAAAACTTCTAGACAGAATTCAATTTATTAATTAATATGAAAACACAGCAATCACAGAAAACAAAACATCACAGATTGCACTATGATTTATAGTGGTTCCCCAAGGTCTGGGTACATCCACTTTCCCCCTTCACCTATCTAGCTGTATGCTAGATTCGGCCAAACTTCCACTTATCTCAGATCAATAGATCTTACAACTCAGAACCCAACAGGTTCCTACAACTCAGGCACAACTGCCCTACCTCAGCCTTGCCCCAAGGCCTACAACTCAGAGAATATCCTTCTCCTACACTCAGGCAATCAGCCCTACCACTCAGAGTTCAACACTCCTACACTCAGCCTTTATAACATAGGCTTACAACTCAGATCTGTATAAACAGATCCTACAGAAATATAGAAAAGATTGTTTAACTTGTCTTGCCAAGTTGAGAGAGAAAAGGCAATGACAATTCTTAATCAGCTGATGCAATCAACTATTTCTTAGCCTTCTTCAAAGCTTCTTGAAAATGTACTTAGCTGAGTTGATTCCAAACAGCTTCTTGAGAATCCACTGGTGGATTCTTTCTTCTTCTTCAAATTCTGACTTGATCTCTCTCTATCCAGAACTTTGAATGATTCTTCTGAATTCTGATTAGAACTCTTCTTAGATCTACCCTTAGATATTCTTCTTAGATCTCCCGGAGAAGATCTTCTTAAGTGCCTAGCACTTTCTTGAAATGAGTAGAATGTAATCCTTCTCCACTTTTTGATCCAATGTATTTCAAAGGGTCAGTTCTATATGTTGTTGATTGATTTTCTTCTTCTGAATCTGTCTATTTATAGACATTCTTCATGGTAACCGGCTGATCCGGTTTCTAACCGTTTTCTGACAAGTCTGACAACTTCAGTTAACTGGTGATAACCCACAGCTGTCAAGTCTTCAAACAAGTCCTGTGCCTTAGTGTTGAAACAGTCTGTCTGAAAGTGTCGAGACCATCTGTCTATTTGTGTCGACACAATTGACTTTGGTGTCGACACTGCCTTCAGTGATGTCGACTAAATTGCCTTTGTGTCGACATATCTTCTTCTGAAAACAACTTGATCTTTGACTCTGCAGTGTGTCGACACAAGTCCTGTGTGTCGACACAGTTGTTGTAGAATCATAACTTTAGTAAGTGTTGACTTAGCCTTCTGGTGTCGACACATTCATTTTTTAGCTTTGCTATAATGTGTCGACTTACTCACTATGTGTCGACACATTCTGCTGGTGACGACAAACTTGTGGTCGACTATTTTCTTCTGTGTCGACACAATTTCCCAGTGTTGTGTCGACTTACTTCTTCTGTGTCGACACAATTTCCCAGTGTTGTGTCGACTTACTTCTTCTGTGTCGACACTTTTTCCCAGTGTTGTTGTAGACTATGTTATGTGTCGACACTTTTTCCCAGAGTAGTGTCGACTTACACCTTCTGTGTCGACACACTTTCTTCTATGTGACGACACATGTTCCTTTGTGTCGACACTTGGACTTAGAATTTTTTTTGTAAACTTTAACAATTCTTTACCTGCACATGTCAACTCAAAACAACATCAAATACAACATGATGTATATCATTGAGCTAGGTTGGGCTTCTTCAAATCAGGTACACATTTTCCAATGTACCCAACACATGCGAGTAACTATCTTAGTGGACAAGATCCATATTTCAATAACACTATGAGTCAGCTTTGTCTTTTCTCTCAGAATGCGGTTATTTAGGTATGCAACGCTTGTCATTTGCATCACTATGCAATTCTTGTATGGCTGGTGAATAACTATTTATTCGCATCCATCATATGGTGCATTCCAACCCCATGCCTCTAAGCACGCAACCTTTGAGGTCACCCAGTTAAGCTTGACCTGATGTCGACAGTAGGATATCACAATTATCCACTCAAACCCTTACCAAGATAGATTAATGCACCGTGCATTGGCAAGCCCACACTTTATCAATCGAGGCAGGAAGAGTGTCATCCATCGGAAGACATCCGAATACTTAATATTACTTAAGGGATTTTGATGTTTGATTAACTCTTTAATCATGGTTAACATTTAACCAATGTGCACATCCGCAAACATTCAATAGCATACAAAATCCAAATGCATCCCAGATGTGCACGAGAAGATCATCAACACTTGATGAATTGGGCTAAATCTGAACATCTAAAACACTTCTAAATCTTCAGATTTACATGCATTGTACATGAGCAACACCAACTCCACTTACACAGTAGACAATCTCGTCTCTCTATGTGAGATTCAAAATCTAACACACTTGGTTTCACAAACTAACTAGAGGGACGGTTACTGTTAAGGAGTAACAAAGATATCACAATGAAATCACATGTGCTCCTTGCGGGGTTCCAAGGGGCAGTGCCCAGACCAACTTTTGAAAAACTACCACTGATACCACACAAATTCCATCAACACTTGATGTAAACAGGAATAGACCTGGGCATTTAGAATGCTTCTAAAATTTCCAGATCTACACGCAATGGATTTAGCAACTTCTGAAACAATGATCATCGCACAACCTCCCTCTGATACCACTATTGGGTTTTATTAAATGACATAACAGTTATGCATAGCGGAATAAGGATATAAGGAAAACCCAAAAGTAAGTTGTGGATCTTGCGATCACCATTAATCAAGAAGTAATGTTGCAATAAATAAACTTATACCTTTCCGGGATTGAGTCAATACTTAACCTAGGTACTCCAATTGATTCCAACGAACGACAATGGCCGGAGTTCCGAGCGTTGAATAATGTTCACACCTCTACGGGTATCCACACGAGCACGGAGAACCCAAGACTCTTGTCGCACAAGATCTAGGTCTGAAAGATGCTTGCCCTCAACATCTCCATGGAGTACTATATCCGATCAATGAGAGGCAGAAACGACGAAGACGATGCCTAGGAAACTCTTTCCTGCAGTAGCCAGGTATGACGGACAGTCAGCGGAAACTAGCAGAAGTCGGCGGCAACAACAGTGATGGTCGTGGATGTGGAACAGTTCCGTCGCGAGGAAGAAGCCATCGGTTTCACGATTTAGGTTAAGAATGAACTGTCGCCTATTCTTTTCAACAGTAAAATCATATTTATACCTTGAACCAAACCGGCCAATGCCAGCAAAGACTGCCGAACAAGACTTAGGAAAAATCAATAGGTCGAAACAGAAATTCAACAAGTATCGAATTGATATTCGACGAATCGGCGAGAAACATATGATGATACACAATGAATCGTGAAGTGTTCATGATGACACTCGACGAATCGGCAAGAGATTACAGCGACGAATTGGATATAGGTCACAACGTTACTCGACGAATCGAGACCATTCATCGAAATCCCTTACCTATAATCGACGAATTTTCATTATCTATTTCAGTCTACATACCGGTCGACCCATATTCACAATACAGGTCCCGAAATGAAATTCCACCACGCCCAGATTGTCATAGGCTTGGTCCTTCACTCATATCACATATGAGCAAGGCCAACACAAACCTTTCCAACTTCTCCAAAGCTCTTATGTGTGACCTCATAGGCTGATACTGCGCTGGTAGTGAGGCTACATGCTTGATCACTTCCAGATCACCATGGTAGCACCAACAGATATAATCTAAGTTCCGCATGATTGGTCCACGTGGATCCTTCCTTAATGATTTCAGACTGTTAGACGAGGTTCTATAAGAAGTCCTTTTAGAGAAATCGTTAACTCTAATAACCATATTCAGAATCACAATCGCAATTTTAAGTTCGGGAGAAGTCGTGCCATCATCATCGTTAAACATTGTCACTCCTCTCTCGATCCAGCCATTCCAAGAAGAAAAGATTCGACAGATCATAGATTTAAGTTCTTCATACATTTACTTGATCATGTCGGATCCTAAGCATTTCAGATCAAGTTTTCTCGGGATTTCTTCCTTAACTTCTTCACAGAGATTTTCAATTTTCAAGAAGGAAGAACTTTGAAGATTTCAGATCTGAAAGTATAAAGTTTTTATTATTGTTGTAACAATTATTTTAACTCTTATAGGAGCTTTGTTCTCCGATTTTGTAGGAGCTTTGTTCTCTGAGTTTGTGGGAGTGTGTTATCTCCGAGTTGTAGGAGCGTTGCTCCGAATTATAGGATTGTTTCAATCTGAGATTTAGTGAAGTAGCTGAGGCTAGTCGTGGTGCTATATAGGCAAGTTGTAAAGTGGACGTATCCAAGATTGGGGAACCACTATAAATTCCTTGTGTCGTCTCGGTTATGCTTGGTTATTTTCTGTGTCGATTACTCTCAAGTTTTTATTCTGCAAAAGACGCAGAACTCACCTATTCACCCCCATCTAGGTGATTTAGGTAGGAAACTAGATACTTCAATCATACCCAATTCAAATTTAAAGGAGTTAAACTTGGCTTCATCTCGTAGTTTTGTGAAGATATCAGCCACTTGCATGTTAGTGCGGACAAACTCAAGGGTGATCTCCTGACATTCAACATGTTCTCTATTAAAATGATACATAATCTCTATATGCTTAGTCCTGTTATGAGAGACAGTATTCCTAGCAATAGATACGGCACTAGTAGAATCACAAAACATAGGAGTTCTACTTAGCTTGAGGTTGTAGTCCTGTAGCTGATGTCGAATCCATAATAGCTGAGCAAAACTGTACGACCCTATATCCGGTGAGTAGCACTCGACGGGAGCTAGATTGGCCAAAGTTCGGCAGTCCGGCCCGCCCAAGTGGGGGTGGATCGTTCAAGGGGCGAGTGGAGCAGGCCAGCTCACACTCGCCCCAACAGCTCGGCGAGCAGCAGGCGAGTGGAGCAGACCGGCTCGAACACACCCCAGGAGGCTCAGCAGGCAGCAGGCGAGTGGGACAGGCCAGATCCGCACTCGCCTAGGGCTGGGAGGAGGTGTCGAGTGCCATCTCCATCAAGCACTGGCCGCCCCAGCGAGTGGAGATTCCATAGGGCCGCTCGCCCATTCCCTTGTGATGAGTTTTTACTATTCTACCCCCGCTCGCCTATCTATAGCCTGTTAGAACAGCGGAGTTATGCTGTTGGCAGACCCAGTTGGGTTGCACATAGCTATTCGGAGTAGCGGAGGTTGGCTACTTGAAGTTCGTTTTCAGAAATCTATAAATAGACCCAAGGGGGTACCTCAGAAGACATGCTTACTTGTGCCCCGGTTTTCTTGCGCTTTCTAAGATACCCTTAGCTCGACATTTGGATAGGGAGGGGAAGCGCTCTAAGATCTTCTGGGTGCGTGGTGGGACCTCCACACTAAGCCCTTGGGTCTGTTCCCTATTCTTTTTCCCTTCGTTATTTGGCTCACGAGAGAGAAGTAAGTGTGAAATCACCCCTTCCCCAAGGGTGAACTCCACAGAGACCGAGTTTTCAGTTTAAAAATTTTGATGTGATGAGCATGGAATGTGGTCGGCACAAAAAATCTTCAGTAGGCTTGATGACTAAAGGAGAAGGGCAAGGTTCGGATAGGGCTGACTCGCCACCCCCTCCCCCTCTCTCCATGGTGGGGATGTTCAAGGAATTCAGGAAGAAGGTGATTGGCCTCATCAAGTTCACAATCGGTTTGCATACCGAGTACTCGACACCAGCTATCACGGTCGCCACCACCCCAGCTCTAGGCGAGGATGCCCCGGCTCGGTGAACTAGGAAGGAGGTTGCCGAGAAGGGGAGCCTGCGCGATCTCCCCAGGGGAGTGCTCTTCTCCGGATTGACGAGTGGAGGCCGGTTCGGAGAGATGGGGGTGCGAGATCCTCTGACTCCCACAGTAGGGGGAGGCAGCCCATTCAGCGAGTTTGTTTCTTCTTCCCCAGTCCCAGAGAGGTTCAGGGAGCCAGAGATGTCCTACTACACCGGGAAGTACGACCTAGTCCAGCACATCCAATAGTTCAAGGATGTGGTTTCGATAAGGCAGATGTCGGATGCCTTTAAATGCAAACTCTTCGCCATCACCCTCAAGGAGAAGGCGAGGGAGTGGTTCCACCAACTACCGACCAACTCAATCTACTACTTCGAGGACCTGTGTCAGGGGTTCATGTTGAGGTTCACCGCCTCCAAGAAGAGGAAGAAGAAATCAGAATCCATGTTCCACATCAAGTAGGGGGTGAATGAGACCTTGGGGAGCTATGTGGACTGGTTTTCGAAGGAGGTTACCCAGTTCTAGGAGATGTCAGGGCACACCCTGATGATAGCCTTCACCTTGGGGTTGCAGTAAGGTTTCTTCAGGATGGAACTGAAGAGGGTGCCGCCTATTGGGTCCATTATTCCCATTGTCCCTGATTTGTGAGAAGTCAAACAGGTCAATGCCACACACATCCACTGTATTTGATGTGCATTTGAGGTATTGAGTGTAGGTTGTCCATATCAAATTGATTGGACATGTGGACACAATAAGTGGTTGCTGGACATAGCAAAAATCGACTAAGTCCACAGGCGTTGAGTGGAGCAAGCTAGCTCAACGCTAGATGTATGGATTTAATTTTACTTGTAGAAATTTGCCTATGTCCACAGGCGTTGAGTGAGGATAGCTCACTCAATGTCATATAACATATAACGTTAAGTCTATCTCAGCACAACTAGCAAATAGCCAAAAATTTGGCTAAGTACAAAAGCGTTGAGTATAGTCTACTCACTCAATGCTATATAACATATAGCATTGAGCCTGTCTCAGCCTAACTGGAAGATAGCCAGAAATGTGGCTAAGTCCAAAGGCGTTGAGTCTAGTCTACTCACTCAACATCATACAGCAAAAAGGCTGCGAGTCAGGTTGCGTCAGTATTAGCCTAAAGAAATTGGCCGAAATTTTGGCTAAGTCCACAGGCATTGAGTATAGCATACTCACTTAACGCTAGATAACAAAAAAATTATGTTAAGTAGTTTGTCGTTGACTGGAGCTTACTCTCTCAACGCCAAGACGCAGAAATATTTGCTAAGGCCAATAGCGTTGAGTGAGGCAAGCTCACTCAATGCTCTCAATACTCTCAACGCCTTGTAGTAGAAATTTGGCTAAGTACAAAAGCGTGGGCTGCTTGACTTTCGTCGAGCTCAGCTTCGTCGAACTTAGCTCAGCGTTCGTCAAACTGAGCTAAATTTCTCAGTTTAGCCTGGAGTTCGTCGAACTAAGTTTAAGCCTTTCATCGATCTAAGTTTGCAGTTCGTTGAACTAAACTTATACTTTCGTCGAGCTGAGCTCGACGTTCGTCGAACAGAGCTCAGCTTTAGTCGTGCTCAATACTTAGAATTTTGTCTAAGTGTCATGGCGTTGAGTGATACCTACATAGAATTTCATCGTACTGAGATCGACATTCGTCGAACGGAGCTCAGCTTTCATCGAGCTCAATACTTAAAATTTTGTCTAAGTGTTGTGGCATTGAGTGATACCTACTCACTCAAAGCCTTTGGTTCTGATGATTGAATTTTGTCTAAGTCCAGAGATGCTGAGTCATGCTAACGTAAGTCAAATTATCAACCAAAATTCAAATGGTACGGAATTGCTGCCAAAGACATTGGCGGTCAGCTGTCATCATCTTCTGCACTTTCCAAGGAATGTTTCCATCATAAAGTGTTGGGGCCCACACACAGCAAGGAGCCGTTAAATTAAGATTAAATGAAAGGGATGCGTTGGATGGCTTAATCTCAGCCATCAATCCTGGTGGTGGGACCCACTGCTCAATTTGCCTTCAGAGTATAAAAGGAAGCAAATCAGACAGAACAAAAAAACAACCAACAATACAACAATCGATTCCTTGTCTAGGTTTTCTAAAAACAAGAAGAAGGGCAGGCGAACATCATCTTCTTCATCGCCATTTTTGTCGAGCCTGAAGAAGGGGTTCTGCACAATGAAAATTGCTGGGAAGGAGACAGGTGGAGTAATTACCATCTGCAACAGTAGGATCGGAATTCATTTTGAGGTCGCAGATCTACAAGATTCTATAGAGGGAAGGTTAGCTGTTTGAAGAAAGAATCTACTACCTACCTATTATCTTCAACAGTAATTGGTTCGATTGATATCTACTCAGTCCAGGAATAAGGAGACACAGAGTTCTTGATCTGATGTCTAATCATACAATCTGTCTTGTTCTTTTGTTTAGATTCTTTGTGAATCTGTAGTTGTAAGCCTAAATTATAAAGGCTAATTTCTTTATGACCTGTGTTTGGCTTTGTGCCTAGTGAAAGGCCTTTGTGACCTGTGGGTTTGCTTAGTGCCTAATTGTTAGGTTTGTGTGACCTATGTGGTCCTGCAGGATCTGTGTTGTAAGCTATTAAGTAGCTGAGTTTTGGAGGGAGAGCCGAATCTAACCCACAGTTAGATAGGCGCAGAGGGACAGTGGATGTACCCAAGATTGGGGAATCACAATAAAATTGTTGTGTCGTCTGTGAATGTTCTTGAAAGCTTATAATTAACCTAATCACAGGCACAGAAATCAAAAAACAAGTTAAAAAACTTAACTAGAGACAAAAACCTATTCACCCCCTCCCCCCCCCCCTCTCTAGATGTTTAGCTAACCTTGAAAACAAGACTTTCAAGTGGTATCAGAGGTAGGTTACTCTTTAAAGGCCTAACAGTCGGAGTAGACCTCCAAGGTTAACAAGAAGTTTATCTCCATGGGTTCAGGAATGACCAATAGGGAGCTAAGTGCTGTGAGACTTCCAATCTGTAGGAAGGAAGATTTTGGCAACTAGAAAGCAAGGGTGAGGCAGTTCATGGAAGCTACTGACCCTATAATGTACATTACAATTGAAGAAGGACCATTCATCCCAATGAAGGTCTCTGCACTAGATGCTAATGTCAAGGCCCCCAAAACTTATGATGAGATGACCAAGGATAAGTTGTCCCTAGCAATAGACAAGAGGGCAAAAACATCATCATAGGTGCTTTTGATGACTCTACACTTCAGAATCTGATCCATTGTAAATTAGCAAAGGAAATATGGGAAACACTTGTGATTTACAAGGAGGGGACAGATAAAGTTAGAGATGATAGGAAGTCCATGCTCAACCAAGAGTATGAGGCTTTCAAGAAATCCAAGGGGGACAACATAACCTCCTGTTATAAAAAGTTCTTTAGGATTGTGAATGAGCTAAAAACTTATGGAAGAGTATTCAGTCACTATGAACTGAATGATAAGTTCCTTAGATCTCTCTCTAGAGAGTGAGACATAAAAATCTGTGCCATCAGAGAGGTGGCAAAGCTGGGTGACACTGTTCCTCACACCTTCTTTCGGAAGCTGCTGTCATATGAGATGCAGTTGGCTGCAAGGAAAGAAGAGGAGAACAACAACAAGTCCCAAGCAAGAGACAAGACTATACCTTTCAAAGCTGAAGGATCCAGCAAAAGCAGAAGAAAGTCTCCCTCTCCACCAAGGAGAGATACTGAATCTAATTCTGGAAAATCAGAGAACAGCACATCAGACTGCCAATGGTCTGATGAATATTTTGCTACCTTCACCGGGCAATTCTAGAAGTTCTTAAAGAAGAATCACTGGAGAGGCAGGCCTTCCACCTCCTCTCATCCCAAGGATGACAACTACAAGGGCAGAAGAAAATCCTCTAAGCATGACAGGTATGGTTCTAAAACTAGTAAACATGTTTCATCTAACAAGGCTTATTATCACTGCAGAAAACATGGGCATGTGATAGCTGACTGCCCATTCAAAAGAAAGGAACACTGTGAGAAAAAGGACCACCAGCAAAAAGGAAAGAAGGAGAAATCACTCATTGCCAAGAAGCAAAGAAGCTAAACTGACTCCTCCACATCAGAGTTAGAAGAAGAAGAAGCCTACATTAGGCTATACCATACTAAAGAAGGAGTTGTAGAAGCAGGCTGCATCAAAAGGCTGGCTGCTTTAGAAGAAGAAGCTAAGAAGGTTCATCCTGCTACCAGGATTGAAGACAGGACCCCCCCTATCATAATATGATAGTGATTCAGAGGTGGATTTTATAGATGACAGCTGCTGCCTTGGGATGATGGCTAAGTCAGATGAAGAAACCAGCCAGGATCAGCTTGGTCCAAGCAAGGTAAATTCTATTACCAGCTCTGAATGTTTAGATTATGAATCAGTTCCAGATTTTTGTGCCTCTACATCAAGTGATGATGATGGCACAGAATCTGAGGGTGACATCAATCAATTGATTGATAAATATGGTGAACTTCTGCAGGCTCTAAAGAAGAGCAAGCTCCTGGACAAACAACAGGCTCAGGAAATTGTCTCTTTAAAGCTTACTACTTCAGAATCAGCAAAATTGTTTGATCTGAAGATGCAGGAAGTTAGCAAAATGAAAAGTGTGATAATCATTTAGATGAGCATCATAACCTTCAAGAATAACCATATCAGGAATCTTGAAGGAAAGCTCCAAAAGGAGAGGGAACAAGTGTCTAGCTACTCCAAGCCTAGCACAGAATTGCCCTTGATAGACTCATTCTCCTCCCAAAAGGGAAAGAAAGGGTTGGGATTCAAGGGAAAGATAAGAGCTGCTAATCCCAAGTGAAAGGGCAAAGCTCAAGTGGAGCCACTAGCCTATAAGCCTCCTATAAAATTTGTTATAGTACAATTTCCTTCCAATAGCCATTACCATGAGAGTATTTATGGTGACTGGGTTTATGCTAGACCAAGTTGTGTGAACAAAGATGTTCCAAAATTTGGTGGTAGTCACAGCAAAGGTGCAAGTACCTATGAGAAAATATAAATGGTCCATCCTAGACCATTTGTGTTTGGTGCAACAGCCCCTTCAATCAAGGGTAAAGCTGCTGACTGTTCTCAAATTCCTCCAGCTCACTCTAAGACAAAGGGCAAGGATGTCAATAGACCTGACCTGGGAATCTCCGAGGCCATCAAGGGTATGTTTCCTGAAAAGAAAGAAGTTGTTAGAAGGGCTCAAGATATCCCAAGCACTTCTACTGCCAGACCCACCATTAGTCAGATTGTGGCTGGAAAATCATGGAACGGGACTGTTGCTACTCCTTCTAGACCCAGAGTTACTGTTAATATAGCCACTAGACCTGCTCCAAAACGAAGTTACAACATCCACGAGTGTTGGTGCTGTTGCAAAGTAGGCCACTTTACTGTTGATTGCTGGCACAATCATAGTGTGCAAAGAGCAAATGTCAGCTTGTCTATCAGAAAAGCTGCAGGCAGGCAGAATTATTTTCAGTCTAACATACACCAAGGACCCAATAAAAATTGGGGTTGAAGGATCAAGCGCATACCCAACTGCACCAAAAGCCCAAACTGTTGGAGAGTGTGCTAATTAATTTTTTATATAAGTAGCAGAGAGTCACGGGTCAAGTGAAGGAACGCCGGACCCAACAATCCCCCCCGGCATCCAGCACAACCCGTCGGCTCAGAGGTATGGTTACCACATGGCCCACACTGCTCAAAGGTGGGGTTACCACATGTCCACGGCTCAAGTGAAGGAACGCCGGACCCAATAATCCCCCCCCCCCCGGCATCCAGCACAACCCGTCGGCTCAGAGGTGGGGTTACCACATGGCCCACACGGCTCAGAGGTGGGGTTACCACATGTCCACGGTTGCCTGACCCACGGGACCCACACAGGTAGAAGGGAAAAATCAGGATTAAATAGCACCCCCCCCCCCCCCGTCTTGAACCTGTGACCTCCCTCTGATACCAATTGAAGGATCAAGCGCATACCCAACTTCACCAAAAGCCCAGACTGTTGGAGAGGGTGCTACTTAATTTTTTATATAAGTAGCAGAGCGCCACGGGTCAAGTGAAGGAATGCCGGACCCAACAGGGGTCCTAAGGTTAACTGATGTGTATTTTGCAGGATTGTCCAAGTGCTCATACCCCTATATGGTACTTGGACAGTGGATTTTCCAGGCACATGACTATAATAAGCAGCATGCTAAAGGATTATGCTCCAGTAAGGAATGGACCAAAGGTTATCTTTGGTGGATCTGAAAAAGGAGTGACAAGAGGTTATGGTAAGATCTCTAATGGCATAGTCACCATCACTAGAGTAGCCTATGTGGTAGGGTTGCAACACAACTTGATAAGCATTTGCCAACTCTATGATCTTGTCTATGACAAAGTATTCCACAAGAATGAGTGCCAAATTAGGAGGTTAAGTGACCAAGAGGTCATCTTAACAGGCACTAGGAGTGGAAATGTGTATTGTTTAGATTTCTTATATTCTAGCAAAGACTCACCTGTATGCCTTGTTACAGATGAGAAAGACTCTTCCTATATCCAATCGCACAAGAGGCTAGCCCATCTAAATTATAGGACCATAAGCAAGCTATTCAGCAACGAGCTGGTTAGGAATGGGCCTAAGTCTATATGCACTAAGGAGGGTATCTACTATGCATGACAAAAGGGCAAATAGACTAAGACCTCCTTCAAGAGAATTGGCACCAAAGACTCAGTGAGGTGCTTATACCTCTTGCATATGGATCTGTTTGGTCCTATGCCAATTCAAAGTCTAGGTAGGAAAGTTGATGAGTCCTCTTTATATACCTATTTTCGGACTCATCTGGGCTTATTTCCTTGTCTTTGCACACCGTTTAGCGTCATTTGCACTCCTTTTGTTTCGCTACGGTTTTCCACGCCCTGTGCACCTTTGTTGCCCATTTTCTGTGCTTGTGTGCATTTACTTTCTGGCTATGTTTATCACTGTTTGCTGTGGCTGCCGCGATCGATGCCCCGTGCAGTTTTCCTGCAGGTTTGGGGATCGTGAGGGCATTCGGGATAGGCGTTTCACTATTTTTGGCAAAGGAGTCAGTGGTCGTGCATTTTTACCCACGCACGACCATCGACCTCCTGGCGCACGATCAGTGATCGTGCGCAGCCCGGTCTCATTTGTGAAACTCTGTCTTGAACCTTCCGCACGATCACTTGCCATACCGCGCACGACCACTGCTCGTGCGCCGCCGATCGTGCGCAGTCATACCCATTTTGCAAAGTCTGTCTGGCTATTTCCACACGATCATCAGCCTTGCCTCGCACGATCACTGATCGTGCGCTGCTGATCGTGCGCGACTACTGATTTTCTGATGCAGTTTTGCAGGTTGCTCACGCACGGGCGCTGACCTTGGTCGCGCACGATCACTGGTCGTGCGCCAGTGGTCGTGCGCGCTATTTATTCTGCAAGCTATAAATACGCTGTTCCGCGAATTAGGGCGAGACGATCATTACGGAACCTTCGCCAGTCCGCCGTTTCACCCTCCAGCAAGTCCCATTCACCTCCACCTTCATCCATACCAACGGGAGGACCTTCTACGGTGATTCCGAAGCATTTCGCCTCCTCCGGCGATCCTCCCGGCCATTGAAGCATTCTTCTCCGAGCTTTCCACCAAGGAAGAAGACGAAGCACCCCTAGAGAACGGAGTTACAGGCCCTCGAGGTGACAGCTCGGTGGTACCGGAAGCCCTCCTCGGACTGCGCTTGGAAGCGGATTGACAACCCGCACCTCCGGCCAACAACCGCGGTGGATCTTCAATCTCATGGTTGTGCATTTTCTCTCTTTTTCTTGTTGTATGAAATGTTTGTGCTTGTAATGGACATCAACTTCTAGCATTATTGTTATCAGTTGTATTTCATCTTGCTCTTGAGATTTATTCTTTGATGCGCCTCGCTTCATCTCGCTCCACTCCACATGTTCGTTTCACTCAAGCTTGCTCCGCACTAATCACCTCACTCGCTAGATTTCCGTCCACTCGCCAATCGAAGTACGGCATCGCGGCCGCTACATCCATCTCGCCTTGAGAAGCGGTGATTGCGACCCGCATAGTTTACATTAGTGTAATCGGTCGTAAGACCACCAACAAAAGCACCTTTCTTTTCTGTTTATTTAAATTAACTCTCATAACGATAGTTTTAGAGTCTAGATCGTTCGACGCCAATTGCATTCCTCAAGAGACCGACATCCGGGGATTCATTCCCAACTTTATTACTTGAGCGACCGGTACGCTTGCCGTATTTTACGCGCATCAAGTTTTTGGCGCCGTTGCCGGGGAATGCAACTGTTGAACGATCATGATTTCTGGAAGTATTGGTATAAGAGTTAGTGCTTTTTGATTTTTGTCCCTTTGTTTTGTTGTTTCAGTGAATACAGGGTCAATATTCTATCAATGCCTTCTATTCAGCAGCTAATTTATCAAGCCCGTCTCACCAATCGAGTGGAAACTGGAAATGACAGTTTTGAGATTTCCTCTGATTTGATCGAATATATTATCGAAAATTGTCAGTTCAGCGGAGATGGAAGTGCTGATGCCTTGTGCCACGTGCGCAGGTTTTTAGAAATTTATGACACATGCTCTTCGAACACTGCCAACGGCGAGCAGCTGAAGATTCGACTCTTCTCCTTTTCCTTGAAAGGCAGCGCAAAACGATGGTATAATGATACCAGGTTGGAGATGTTTCATTCGTGGAAGCAACTTGAAGGAAATTTCTTGGCCAAATTCCGGCGGCAAATGCTCACCACGGACGATTACAAGGAGCTCATCACCTTCTCCCAAGGAGATGAAGAATCCTTGTTCGCAGCTTGGGAGCGTTTTCAGTATTTGCGGAGGGAATGCTGCAGAGAGGGAATGTCAGATGTTTTGCTGCTCCAAACCTTCTATTTTGGGATCCTAGACAGATTCCGGCCAGCACTTGACATTGCAGCTGGAGGAACTCTGCTTAACAAACCCTGTCGGGATGCATGGGAAATAATCGACAACATTGCCCAAACCAGCAGGCATTGGAATTCCCCACCTTTCTCCAACCTTTCCGTGGAGGCAAAGTTGGTGGTCACTAATGAAGCCGCCGAGCTTCCCGTGTCTGTGATGGAGCGTTTTTTCGCGTACTTCTGCAAAATTATGGATGTGTTCAACGATCAAGCTGCCACCATTCAGCGCCTACAAACGGCCATTGGGATTCTTACGGAAACGTTGCTCAGCTCCACCAGTCAGAAATGGGAAACAGTGCAATCAATGAGGTTGAGAAGTGGAAAAAGTCTCGAGAGAGTCTTGCCGCCCGACCCTCCTACACAATCTTCGTGTGTACCCATCTCTGACTCGACAATTGAACCTCCGTCTGCACCGATCGCACAAGAACCCGTGTCAGTACCGCCACTCATGAGGATCACCTCGAGGCCGCCATTTCCCCATCGGTTGAATAATGAAAAGACTGAAAGGCATTTTCAGAAGTTCCTGGAAATCATGAAAGGAGTTCAAGTTAGCATACCTTTAACAGAAGCTATCACGCAGATTCCAGGATATTCCAAGTTCCTCAAGACCCTCATCTCGAGGCGTCAATCCTTGGAAGGTCTGAATATGATTAACCTCACCAAAGAGTGTTCCTCTCTCTTCACCAACTTTTCCCCTACCAAACGCAGAGATCCTGGCAGCTTCACCATACCTTGCAGAATTGGTCCCCACAGGTTTGGCCACGCACTTTGTGATTTGGGAGCGTCGATTAACCTGATGCCCCTCTCCATCTTCCAGGAGCTGGGAGTTGGGATTCTCCGGCCCACCCATCTGAGGTTGCAGCTAGCCGATCGATCGATAAAAACGCCGGCTGGGATGGTTGAAGACCTCATCGTCATGGTTAACGACCTTGCTTTCCCGGCCGATTTTGTCATCCTTGACATGGAGGCTGATCCCAAGGTCCCTATAATTCTGGGAAGGCCCTTCCTAGCCACTGCCCGGGCTATTATCAACGTCGACCGGGGAGAATTGACCCTAAGCCTGGGAGAAGACTCAATTTCCTTCAATGTCCATGAACCTCCACAACAACTCAGAATCACTAATTGTGACAGCGCTGACTTGTTTGACGAACCGGGAACGAGCAGCGAATTGATTCTTGACCCTGATGAGCCAGAATGGGAAATTGAGGACACACCAACCGCTACCTCGTTTGGGACTCCACATCTGACCAAAGAACCCACCATCACTTCTTCTATCACTGCCACTACCGTCCCCTTGAAGCCGCTGCCCGAATCCCTGAAATATGCTTTCTTGGAGGAAGGCACAGCATGTCCGGTGATCATCTCCGCCACTCTCTCTGCCGACAACGAACGTGCTTTGGTCGATGTGTTAAAAAAATATAAGAATGTTTTTGGACGATCTTTGGCTGACATTAAAGGCATTAGCCCGGCGTTCTGCATGCACAAGATCCTCCTTGAAGATCAATACAAACCTTCGGCACAACCGCAAAGAAGACTGAATCCCAAGATGCATGCGGTAGTTCAGGCGGAAGTCATAAAATTGCTTGACGCCGGTATAATTTACCCCATCAGTGACAGCAAATGGGTAAGCCCGGTCCAAGTTGTGCCCAAAAAGGGCGGAATTACTGTGGTGGCCAATGACGAGAATGAATTACTGCCTACCCGTGTGGTCACTGGGTGGAGAGTTTGCATTGATTACAGGAAGCTGAATGAAGCTACACGCAAAGATCATTACCCGCTCCCTTTCATCGATCAAATGCTGGAAAAATTGGCTGGTCAGGAGTACTACTGCTTTCTGGATGGATATTCGGGATACAACCAAATCGCAGTCGATCCTGAAGATCAGGACAAGACGACATTCACCTGCCCATCTGGCACCTTCGCGTTTAGGAGAATGCCGTTTGGATTGTGCAACGCCCCGGCAACCTTCCAACGTTGCGTCATCGCCATTTTTGGCGACATGATCGGTGATTTTCTCGAAGTCTTCATGGACGATTTCTCTCTTTTCGGGAACACTTTTGACTCCTGCCTCGCTAATTTAGCCAAGGCCCTGCAGCGTTGTGATGATACCAATCTTGTCCTGAATTGGGAGAAATGCCACTTCATGGTTCGTGAGGGCGTCGTTTTAGGCCATAAGGTCTCTCGTCGGGGGCTCGAAGTCGATCAAGCAAAAATCGGTGTCATCAAGAACCTTCCTCCTCCATCTTCTGTCAAGGGAATCCGCAGCTTTTTGGGACACGCCGGCTTTTACCGAAGATTCATTAGCAATTTTTCATCAATATCCAAACCTCTCACAAATCTGTTGACTAAGGACGCCTTGTTCGTCTTCGATGAAAATTGCATGCAAGCCTTCACAACTCTCAAGGACCGGCTAATCTCTGCTCCCATTTTGGTGGCGCCGGATTGGACTTTGCCCTTCGAAGTCATGTGTGATGCCAGCGATTTTGCAGTTGGTGCGGTGCTCGGTCAAAGGAGAGACAAAGTATTTCACACCATCTCTTACGCGAGCCGAACCCTCAACGATGCCCAGCTCAATTACACTACCACAGAAAAGGAGCTTCTGGCCGTGATTTTTGCTTTCGAAAAATTCCATTCGTACTTGGTGTTATCCAAAGTCATTGTCTACACTGATCACGCAGCTCTGAGGTATTTATTCAAAAAAAAAGATGCCAAGCCTCGGCTAATCCGATGGATTCTCCTGCTGCAAGAATACTCCATTGAGATCCGAGATAAGAAAGGAGTGGAAAATGTCATCGCCGATCACTTATCCAGATTGGAGAATGATAGCGGTGGATCTGTTTTAGAGGATGAGCGCAATGTGATTGCTGAATGCTTCCCGGATGAGCGATTATTCTCCATCGCTTCCCTCCCCTCGATGACCCCGTGGTACGCAGACATGGCCAACTATCTTGCATGCAAATCTGTCTCCCCAAGCCTATCATCGCAGCAAAAGCGGAAACTTCTATCTGATGCTAAACATTATTTCTGGGAAGACCCGCTACTTTTTCGCACGTGCAATGATGGAGTTATCAGGCGCTGCGTACCCGAGAGTGAATTCCAATCCGTTTTAAACCACTGTCATGATCGGGAGGCCGGCGGACATTTCGGCGCCACAAGAACGGCACGCAAGATTCTGCAATGTGGCCTATTTTGGCCAACCCTTTTCAGAGACGCCCACAGTTATGTTACTAAATGCAATGAATGCCAAAGGACCGGTAATATTTCTAAGAGGGACGAAATGCCCCTCAATAACATGCTCGTTTGTGAGCCATTTGATGTTTGGGGGATAGACTTCATGGGACCCTTTCCCATGTCGTACGGCAAACTCTATATCATTGTTGCGGTTGACTATGTTTCCAAGTGGGTCGAAGCCGAAGCTGTTGCTGCAAATGATGCTCGCACTGTTCTAACTTTCTTACATAGAAATATTTTTTCTAGATTTGGCGCTCCGCGCACAATCATCAGTGACGGCGGGAGTCACTTTTGCAACAAGTCATTCTTACAACTCATGAAGAAGTTTGGAGTTCATCACAAAGTCTCTCTCGCCTACCATCCTCAGACTTGTGGGCAAGTTGAAATCTCCAACAGGGAGTTAAAAAGAATAATTGAAAAATCCATAAATTCCAACCGAAAAGAGTGGGCTAAGAAGGTCGACGACGCTTTATGGGCATACCGAACCGCCTTCAAAACTCCTATCGGTATGACCCCCTTCCAACTCGTCTATGGAAAGGCCTGCCATTTGCCGGTCGAATTAGAACACAAGGCGCTATGGGCAACCAGATTTCTGAATATGGACATTGAGACTGCAGCAGGCGAACGCCGCTCCAAACTGAATGAACTGGAAGAACTATGACATTTCGCTTATGAAAACGCGCGGATCTACAAAGAAAAAACAAAAAAATGGCACGACCGTCACATCCTTCCAAAAGAATTCCAACCGGGAGATCAAGTCCTAATGTACAACTCCCGCCTCCGTTTATTCCCCGGAAAGTTAAAATCGCGGTGGAGCGGCCCCTTTACAGTGCTCGGAGTCTCCCCTTTTGGAGCTATTGAAATATCCGGGAAGAGCGGCGACAAATTCAAGGTCAATGGGCATCGACTAAAGTTGTACGATGGAGGTGCTATCATCGGCGAACCTCAAAGCTTACTGCTCGAAGACCCACTACTTGGTGATGGGGCGGTGCCTTGATCCCAATTTCCGCTGCGGATCTCTTATTTTGTGTTGGAACATTTTGAGATTTATTTTATTTTATTTTGTTGCATAAACATTATATACAACTGCTAATACAGGTATTTGGTCCACCTTAAGGACGGTAAACAAAAGGGCTATTCGGGAGACAACCCAAGCTTGGACCTTTTGGTCCCCTTGTTTTTGTTTGATTTTATTTTATGCTTTCTATCTTTTTGTATTTTCTATTGTTCGGCCTAATTCGCAGGTTCAGCTTATCTTTTGTGCGATGCAGCACTGCCCGCGAATCATCATGCTATCTTCTGGCATGCTCCCCTCTTTGGAGCATTGGTACTCTCTCTCGCTTCAGATTTCATTTTCTGGTTGAATGTTTATTTTTCTTGCTTATGTTTTCATTCAAGTCTGGGGGGAAGAGCCGCTTGTGCACTCCACGAGCACATTTAATTTTGCATGCCAGTAGTTTTCCTTTTTCGCTTTATTATGTTAGATTCCTGTTGCACACCACTGCACCCACTTGAGCGCGAGCTTAGCTGTTAGCGTGCCACGAGTTGAGCTTGTATCTTTGTTAGATTTGGAAAATTTCTGTGCTAGTTCAGGATTGCGCGACGGAGTAAAATGTTGGCCTTGCTGTGTTTCTAGTCAACTGCTCTCGTTTTGTATAGAAATTTGTGTAGATTTAATTTTTCTGTATGCTTATAGTTTTATATTTTTCTATTTGCGTACATATTTCTTATTCTACTCAAAAGTTTGTGAATCCGGTGTGAATCAAACGGTAGCGTAGGAATGTGTGTAGCCGCCACTAGACTCGTATTGCTTGAGTCGGGAGGAAGGATTATCCTTCTCGGTTGCTAAGAACTTGCCCCAAGCTATTCTTGAAGCATTGGTACACGGTTAGTCTAGCGTGAGAGTGATGTAGGCCACCTTTTGGCCCGGTTGAGCTTTGTACCCATTCCTAACATCGCCCTTGCCTGCCCCTTTGTGCCTACCCTTCTTTTTGCTTCAGCTCCACTATATTCGCCAAAGCCTCATAGCCGATCCTAGTCGCACACCCAAGTCGAGCTTAAAGTTTGTATTTTCAAGTTGGGTTGTGATGTGGTGATTCGTATTCGTGATATGTGGTTGTGCCCAAAAGAAAAATGTGCTGATTTTGTAAAAAGAAAAAGAAAATATTGAAAAGAAAAATATTTGAAAAAGAGAAAAAGTGAAAATGAAAAGTGAAAAGAAAAAGTTTGATTGAAAAACTTTATTTGAGATGATTTGGATTTCGAGTAGGCGGTGCACCCGTGTTTATTTTGTGGGCAGCGGGTACTAGTTCTGTACGTTTGCTCATTTGGGTTAGGTGCATACCCATCATGTTTATCGTTGTTTTCCTCACCGTAACCCAAGCCCCATTATTACCCGAAGTCCTACGGACTTGCGCTTGAGTTGACTAGTGCCGTGGAGAGAGTGCGATCGGGCAAGCTTATGGTTTCCGACATTGGTGGATTCCTTTGGGGGTAATCTTGAGCCCCGGTCTTCGGCAATGCTCACCTTAGTGGCCTGTCTACTTTCTCCCTGCGTAGGACCTGCTGATTCACCGTGATTCCACTTTTGAGTAATAATAAATTTTTGTTACGCATTGTGAAAAATATAAAATATTTTGTATACTTAAGAATTCCCTCTACTTTATTTTTATGCACGTGAGCATGCGACTTCGCATGGTACTCCGTTTGGCAATTTCTCTTTTTAGCTAGTTCATTTTTCTCCGTCTGCTTAGGTTTTGTTTGCTCGGGACGCGCAAACGGTTAAGTCTGGGGGTGTGATGAGTCCTCTTTATATACCTATTTTCGGACTCATCTGGGCTTATTTCCTTGTCTTTGCACACCGTTTAGCGTCATTTGCACTCCTTTTGTTTCGCTACGGTTTTCCACGCCCTGTGCACCTTTGTTGCCCATTTTCTGTGCTTGTGTGCATTTACTTTCTGGCTATGTTTATCACTGTTTGCTGTGGCTGCCGCGATCGATGCCCCGTGCAGTTTTCCTGCAGGTTTGGGGATCGTGAGGGCATTCGGGATAGGCGTTTCACTATTTTTGGCAAAGGAGTCAGTGGTCGTGCGTTTTTACCCACGCACGACCATCAACCTCCTGGCGCACGATCAGTGATCGTGCGCAGCCCGGTCTCATTTGTGAAACTCTGTCTTGAACCTTCCGCACGATCACTTGCCATACCGCGCACGACCACTGCTCGTGCGCCGCCGATCGTGCGCAGTCATACCCATTTTGCAAAGTCTGTCTGGCTATTTCCACACGATCATCAGCCTTGCCTCGCACGATCACTGATCGTGCGCTGCTGATCGTGCGCGACTACTGATTTTCTGATGCAGTTTTGCAGGTTGCTCACGCACGGGCGCTGACCTTGGTCGCGCACGATCACTGGTCGTGCGCCAGTGGTCGTGCGCGCTATTTATTCTGCAAGCTATAAATACGCTGTTCCGCGAATTAGGGCAAGACGATCATTACGGAACCTTCGCCAGTCCGCCGTTTCACCCTCCAGCAAGTCCCATTCACCTCCACCTTCATCCATACCAACGGGAGGACCTTCTCCGGTGATTCCGAAGCATTTCGCCTCCTCCGGCGATCCTCCCGGCCATTGAAGCATTCTTCTCCGAGCTTTCCACCAAGGAAGAAGACGAAGCACCCCTAGAGAACGGAGTTACAGGCCCTCGAGGTGACAGCTCGGTGGTACCGGAAGCCCTCCTCGGACTGCGCTTGGAAGCGGATTGACAACCCGCACCTCCGGCCAACAACCGCGGTGGATCTTCAATCTCATGGTTGTGCATTTTCTCTCTTTTTCTTGTTGTATGAAATGTTTGTGCTTGTAATGGACATCAACTTCTAGCATTATTGTTATCAGTTGTATTTCATCTTGCTCTTGAGATTTATTCTTTGATGCGCCTCGCTTCATCTCGCTCCACTCCACATGTTCGTTTCACTCAAGCTTGCTCCGCACTAATCACCTCACTCGCTAGATTTCCGTCCACTCGCCAATCGAAGTACGGCATCGCGGCCGCTACATCCATCTCGCCTTGAGAAGCGGTGATTGCGACCCGCATAGTTTACATTAGTGTAATCGGTCGTAAGACCACCAACAAAAGCACCTTTCTTTTCTGTTTATTTAAATTAACTCTCATAACGATAGTTTTAGAGTCTAGATCGTTCGACGCCAATTGCATTCCTCAAGAGACCGACATCCGGGGATTCATTCCCAACTTTATTACTTGAGCGACCGGTACGCTTGCCGTATTTTACGCGCATCAAAAGTCTACACCCTTGTGGTTGTTGATGACTTCCAGATTTGCCTGGGTGTTCTTTCTAAGAAAGAAATCTGAAACCCTTGATGTCTTTTAGATATTTGTCAAGCTAATTCAGAATGAGTTCAACAACACTGTGGTCAAAATAAGAAGTGACCATGGAACTGAGTTTCAGTCTGAGTGCACAATAAGGTTCTGTGAAGAGCTACGGATTCATCAAGAGTTTTCCTCTCCTAGAACACCCCAGTAAAATGGAATTGCTGAGAAGAAAAATGGGACTCTCATAGAGGCTGGTAGAACCTACTAAGTGACTCATCCCTCCCAGAATACTTCTGGGTTGAGGCAGTTAACACTGCATGTTATGTCCTTAATAGGTCTTCTATCACCAAGAGCCATAAGAAGACTCCTTATGAGATCTTGAAGGGCAGAAAACCAAACCTGAGCTATTTCAGGATTTTTGGTTACAAGTGTTATGTGCTCAACAATGGAAAAATCCATTAAACTAAGTTTGTTGCCAAGTCCCATGAAGGTATCTTTGTTGGGTACCGTTCTCATAGTAAGGCATATAGAATCTATAACTTAACTACCCAAGTTGTAGAAGAGTCAATGCATGTTGTTTTTGATGAATCCAACATGGTTAACTATGAGCTTCCAAGGTCCTCCTCTTATAGTATTGTAGGTACAGAGCAGATGATGGACAAGTTGACCATCAAGGAAGCTACCCCCACAGTCTAAGAAAATTATGATGGACTTCCTACTCCAAGAGAAGCGGATAACATGCCTAAAGAAAATGAAGACCAACTAGCCGAAAACCCTGAAGATCAACAAGCTGCACCTAGATTTCCTCAAGATATCAGGCATCTAAGGGACCATCTTGTGCACCAAATCATTGGTGATGCAAATCATGGAGTCCAGACAAGAAGCAGGAGCATGAATACAGCTCTTTACTCAAGCTTCATGTATCAAGAAGAGCCAAAGAAGTTTGAAGAAGCAATCAAGGACCAGTTCTATATTGAAGCAATGCAAGAAGAACTGGACCAATTTAAGAGATGTAAGGTCTGGAAGTTGGTCCCCAGACCACAAGGACATAATGTCATATGGACTAAGTGGATCTATAGGAACAAGTTGGATCAAGATGGAATTATTGTCAAGAATAAGGCTAGACTGGTGGCTAAAGGCTACAGGCAAGAAGAGGGCATAGACTTTGACCAGACCTTTGCCCCAGTAGCCAGATTGGAAGTCATAAGGATCTTCCTTGCATTTGCAGTCCATCAGGGATTCAGAGTCTACCAGATGGATGTCAAGTCAGCATTCCTAAATGGGGACCTAAAAGAGGAAGTATATGTGGATCAGCCACCAGGTTTTGTAGATCCTAACTCACCCAATTTTATTTATAAGCTTAGGAAAGCTCTATATGGGCTAAAGCAAGCCCCTAGGGCTTGGTATGAAACCTTGTCCAGCTTCCTCATTGAGAACAAATTCTCAAGCGGGAAGTTGGACAAGACCTTATTTCTAAGGGAATCAAAAGGCAAGCTTATCCTAGTCCAGATATATGTCGATGAAATTATCTTTGGATCTACTGATGACAAACTTTGCAGGAAGTTTGCTAAACTTATGCAAGGGAAGTTTGAAATGAGCAGCATGGGTGAGCTCAAGTTCTTCTTGGGACTCCAAGTAAGACAGACTGATGATGGCTTGTCCATATCCCAATCCAAGTTCACCAGGGAGCTAATCAAAAAGTATGGTATGGAGAATGCCTCTACCATGAGAACTCCCATGGGATCAAGTATGCCTATAGGCAAAGATGAGGCATGGAAACCTGTTGATGACTCTTTGTATAGAGGGATAATTGGCTCCCTTCTATACCTGACTGCTAGTAGGCCTGACATCATGTATGTCACATGTGTCTGTGCTAAGTATCAAGCATGCCCTAAAGACTCACATTACTCTGCTGCAAAGAAAATCTTGAGGTATCTTAAGGTCACACCAGATCTTGGCCTATGGTACCGTAAAAATAGGGATTTTGATCTAATTGGATTTTCAGATGCAGATTTTGCAGGTTGCAAAGAAGATAGGAAAAGCACTATTAGAACCTGTCATTTCTTAGGAAGAAGGCTAGTTTCTTGGAGAAGCAAGAAGCAAACTAGTGTGACTATATCCACTACTGAGTCAGAATATATATCAGCAGGCAATTACTGTGCTTAGCTGCTGTGGATCTAACATTAGCTCCAGGATTACAACCTTCAGGTAAGTAGAACTCCTCTCTACTATGATTCTACATGTGTTATTTATATTGCCAGGAATCCTATCTCACATAGCAGGACTAAGCATATAGAAATAAGATATCATTTTATTAGGGAGCATGTGGAGAAGGAAGACATCATTCTTGAGTTTGTACCCACAGACAAGCAAGTGGTTGATATCTTAGCTAAGCCATTAAATGAAGCAAAGTTAAACACCCTCAAATTTGAGTTGGGTATGCTGAACTTGGCATAGCTTCTGGCACTCCCTTTTGCATTTTTTTGGGTGCAGGTATTGCTCCTCTTGCTGGACATACAGACTCCCAAGTAGTATCAGTTCACTGATGCTTCAACTGAGGGGGAGTAAGTTACTCTAGAGAGAACAGAGAAGGTCAGCCAATGGAAGGGTCAGCCCCCATCTTCCTATTCTGTAGAAGTCAAAAAGGGGGAGAGAAGAGAGAAGGTCCTAGCAAGGGGGAGTCATAGCAAGTGGGAGAGATGGCAAAGGGGAAAGAAAGACATCTTGCACTTAAGTAAACCTTGCAGTAAAATAGGGGGAGTAAGTGGTGCTCACCATACAGGAAATGAGGTACATTTACTTAGAGCTTATCAGAATTTCAATAGTTATTTTATTGTATAGGTTGTGTGTATCATTGACCAAGGAAAGAAAACATTTTTTTTATAAAGGTCGATAAGGGTTTTGACTTCTTCAAATAGGGGGAGATTGTTGGGTCCATTATTCCCAATGTCCCTGAATTACTAGAAATCAAACAAGTCAATGTCACACACATCCACTATATTTGATGTGCATTTGAGGTCTTGAGTGCAGGTTTTTCATATCACATTGATTGGACATGTGGACACAATAAGTGGATGTTGGACATAGCAAAAATCGACTAAGTCCACAGGCAATGAGTGGAGCAAGCTCACTCAACGCCAGAGGTATGGATTCTATTTTGCTTTGTAGAAATTTGCCTAAGTCCACAGGCGTTGAGTGAGGACAGCTCACTCAATGCCATATAATATATAGCATTGAGTCTATCTCAGCCTAACTGGCAAATAGCCAAAAAATTTGGCTAAGTATAAAAGCATTGAGTATAGTCTACTCACTCAATGCCATATAACATATAGCGTTTACTCAGTCTCAACCTAACTGGAAGATAGCAAAAAATGTGGCTAAGTCCACAGTCATTGAGTGTAATCTACTCACTCAATGTCATATAGTAAAAAGGCTGTGAGTTAGGCTAATTCAGTCTAAGCCTAGAGAAATTGGCTTAAATTTTGGCTAAGTCCACAGGCGTTCAATGTAGCTTACTCACTCAACGCCAGATAACAGAAAAATTTTGTTAAGTAGTTTGGCATTGAGTGGAGCTTACTCTCTCAACGCCAAGATACAGAAATATTAGCTAAGGCAAATTGCGTTGAGTGAGACAAGCTCACTCAATGCTCTCAACGCTCTCAATGCCTCATAGCAGAAATTTGGTTAAGTCCAAAAGCGTGGACTGCTTGACTTTCATCGAGCTCAGCTTCGTCGAATTGAGCTCAGCGTTCATCGAACTGAGCCAAATTTCTCAGTTTAGCCTGGAGTTCGTCGAACTCAGTTTTAGCCTTTCCTCGATCTAAGTTTGCAGTTCATCGAACTGAACTTATACTTTCGTCGAGCTGAGCTCGACATTCGTCGAACGGAGCTCAGCTTTCGTCGAGCTCAATACTGAGAATTTTGTCTAAGTGTTGTGGCGTTGAGTGATACCTACTTAGAATTTTGTCGAGCTGAGCTCAAAGTTCGTCGAACGGAGCTCAGGTTTTGTCGAGCTCAATACTTCGAATTTTGTCTAAGTGTTGTGGCATTGAGTGATACCTACTCACTCAACACCTTTGGTTCTGATGATTGAATTTTGTCCAAGTCTAAAGATGATGAGTCATGCTAAGGTCAGCAAAGTCAAATTTTCAACAAAAATTCAAATGGTGTGAAATTGTTGCCAGAGACATTGGCGGCCAGCTGTCATCATCTTCTGCACTTTCTAAGGAATGTTTCCATCATAAAGTGCTGGGCCCACACACAGCAAAGAGCTGTTAAATCAAGATTAAATGGAAGGGATGTGCTGGATGGCTTAATCTCAGCCATCAATCCTAGTGGTGGGACCCACTGCTCAATTTGTCTTCAGAGTATAAAAGGAAGCAAATCAAAAAGAACAAAAAAACAACCAACAATACAACAATCGATCCTTTATCTAGGTTTTCTAAAAACGAGAAGAAGGGTGGGCGAACATCATCTTCTTCCTCGCCATTTTCGTCGAGCCTAAAGAAGGGGTTCAACATAGAGAACCTTACTGGGAAGGAGATAGCTAGAGCAATTACCATCTGCAATAGCAGGATCGGATTTCATTCTGAGGTCGCAGATCTACAAGATTCTGCAGGGGAAGGTTAGTTGTTTGAAGAAAGAATCTACTGCCTACCTATTGTCTTCAACATCAATTTGTTGGATTGATATCTGCTTAGTCCAGGAAGAAGGAGACACAAAGTTCTTGATCTTGTGTCTAATCATACAATCTTTCTTATTCTTTTGTTTAGATTATTTTTGCATCTGTATTTGTAAACCTAAATTATAAAGGCTAAGGTCTTTGTGACCTATGTTTGGCTTTGTGCCTGGTGAAAGGTCTTTGTGACCTATGGGTTGTCTTAGTGCCTAATTGTTAGGTCTTTGTGACCTGTGTTGTCCTGCGGGATCTGTGCTATAAGCTATTAAGTAGCTGAGTTTTGGAGGGAGATCCGAATCTAACACACAGTTAGATAGGCACAGAGGGACAGTGGATGTACACAAGATTGGGGAACCACTATAAAATTACTGTACCGTCTGTGAATGTTTTTGTAAGCTGATAATTAACCTAATCACAGGCACCAAAATCAGAAAATAAGTTAGAAAACTAAAACAGAGACAAAAACCTATTCAACCGCCCCCACCCCCACCCCCTCTAGGTGTTTAGATAACCTTGAAAACAAGACTTTCACCGCCTCTCTCCTACGAGGAGCTGATGGAGAGGGCGGAGAGGGAAGTCGACGGGGAGGCATCAAACCCCGAGTCCGTGAAGAACCTGGCCAGGTGGGCTCGGAGGAGGAGAAGGGGCCTGGAGGAGTCCGAGGTCAGGAGGTGAGGAGAGTTTAACCCCCACAGCGGGAACAGCAGTAGTAGGTTCAGCAGCAACAGACGAGGTAGGGGTGCCAGGACCTAAATAATCGGCTTGGCTGGAGGCAGCAAGAGTGGCAGGATTAGGGCCAGTGGAGGGGTTTCCACAGAGGAAATAACCTCTAGGGGCCAGGGTCACTAACACCCTCTAGGCTGGAGGCAGGAGCAGAGGCCACCTCTCCCCGATTAGCATTAGGCTATGACAATAGCCATGCAGAGGAGAAGGTGTAACCAGAGGTAGAGGAGGGAAGTCGTGGTGGAGTTACCCTATTGTGAATTCCACCAGGAGGAGGGACACGCTACAGCCACGTTCCTAGAGATACTCGAGGTGAGAGGAAACAAGGAGTAGCAGCAGTAAAAGCAGGACCACTGGGAGGTGCGGATTATGGAAGTCTTGCCTCGGGCAGAGGAGGATAGGTGTGAGGACCGGGCCGACGTAAGAGCCCTAGGAGGGATCGGAGTGATCCATGGGGGGGTCGAGGCTTCTCGGAAGGCAAGTCACCACACTATGTACTGCCAAAGCATTGGCTCCACAACCCAGATCCTACCCCCAGAGGAGAGGATCACCTTCTCAAGGAAAGACATGCCCAAACCATGAGGACCCCTTCTGTAACGCGCTAGTCATCCAGACCACAGTAGAGACTTTCACCGTCTCCCAGATCCTCATCTACAACGGGAGTTCGGTCAATGTCATCTTCAAGAAGGCGTTTGACGCAATGAAGATGGATTCCAAGAGGGTGCTGGCCTCAGATGGGCCTCTTTTCAGGTTCTCTGGGGAGAGTAGGGAGGTGGAAGGAGGAGTAGGGCTCCATATCACTCTGGGGGGGGGGGCAATCCTGAAACTGCAGGTTCGTCATTGTGGATGCCCCCAGTTGTTATAACGCCATATCTGATGACCTCTTATCAGCGCCTTCCATTGCATCCCCTCTTCTTTCCACCAATTCCTGATGTTCAACATTGAGGGGATCCAGGTCCGGGTCCAAGGAGACCCCAAGATGGCGAGCGAGTGCTACGTCACCACGGTGAACTCCATTTCTTGGCAGGAGTGGGCCGAGGAGATGGATCGAAGGATGGATGAGGCGGAGTAGGAAGTAGATGGAGTGGAGATGGAGGTGGAGGAGAGCCGCACCCAGGTGGAGGTAGTGGAGGGAGTCCAGGAGGAGCTGGCCGAGGCAATGGTTTTGGTGGAGGCTGAGGAGGAGGTCCTTCTCCCATGAGAGGGGGATGTTGGATAATGGGGAGATAAGTCTCGTCAGGAGGCCACAGAAGAGGTGGTGGAGAAGGAGGTTCTCACCCTGGGAGGAAAGGTGGAGAAGGTGCGAATCAGCGGGGGCTGACCCCGGTGGACAAGGAGAGGATGCTGGCATGCATCCAGAAGAACGTGGACATCTTCGCTTGGAGCATCGCAGAGATGTTGGGGATCGATACGGACGTTGCCTTCCACTACCTCAACCAAGATCCAGAAGCTCGCCCCATCCAGCAGAAGTAGAGGTCCATCACAGACAAGCGAGTCGAGCCCATCAGGGAGGAGGTGGCTAAGCACCTAAAGGATGGCTTTGTATCCGAAATCCAATACCCCAGCTCGGTCTCCAATGTAGTAATGGTAAAAAAGGAGATTGCCAGTGGATAATGTGTGTTGAATTTTCCTTACTTAATAAATCGTGTCCCAAGGATTTTTACCCCTTGCCTCGAATCAACGCGTTGGTTGACTCAGCCGTTGGTTTTCCTGTAATGAGTTTCTTAGATGCTTTTTTAGGCTATCATCAGATAAGGATGCACCCCCCTGATGTAAAAGATGTCTCATTCATCACTGGGGATGGGTGTTACTGCTACAAGATGATGTCCTTTGGGCTTTAAAATGTAGGGGAGATATACCAAAAGATGATGGATCGGGTCTTCCAGGAGAAAAAGGGGAGGAATCTGGAGGTGTATGTAGATGATCTGATGATCAAGAGCTAGGAGGTTGACTCCCACCTCCTGGATCTGAAGGAGACCTTCGGTACCCTCCGGAGGTACAAGATGAGGCTAAACCCCTTGAAGTGTGTTTTCGGGGCCAGCAGGGGAAAGTTCTTGGGCCATCTTCTCACCCCATCAGCGGGTGGAGCCAAATCCTGATAAATTCAAAGTGATCATGGAGTTGGGGTCGCCTCAGAATGCTAAGGAGGTACAACGGCTGACGGGGAAGTTGGTCGGGCTAAGCAGGTTCCTAGCCTGTGCTAGGGAGAAGTGCTCTCCCTTCTTCAAGGCATTGAGGGGAGGCAAGAAGTTTGAATGGACTAAGGAATGCGAGGAGGCGTTACAGGCCTTGAAGAGGCAATTAACTCAGGCCCCCCTGCTCCAAGGTCCGAAAGAGGAGGAGGATCTGTCTTTGTATCTTGGGGTCAGAGCAGAGGCCTTAAGCTCCGTCCTGGTTCGGGAAGAGGGGAAGAAGTAGCTGCCCGTATGCTACGTAAGCTGGGTCCTTAGGAATGCAGAGCTCCGTTATCCCATCTTTGAGAAGCTGGCCTTTGCTCTGGTCATCTTAGCTCAGAAGCTCCGATAATATTTCTAGGCACAGTCCATCTGAGTGGTAACTAACTATCCCCTCTCAACATCTTTGAGGGGGTTGAGCATTCATGAAGGTTGGCAAAATGGTTGGTAGAATTAAGCAAGTTCAATATCTCCTTTGTCCCCCGCCTCTCGATCAAGGCCCAAGAAGTGGCTGACTTTCTGGCTGACTATGTGGTCGAGGTGGCGGAGGCGAAACTCACTCGCCCGGTCCCATGGAAGGTGATGGTGGACGGTGTTTTGGGAAGGCATTCCTTGTGGGTTGGGGTGATCTTTGAGAGCCCTTAGGGAATGAGGATCTAGCAGACGGTGGTGGTACATTTTCCCATCATTAACAACCAGGCCGAGTATGAGACTGTGATAGCAGGATTGCATCTAGCCAAGGAGCTAGGGGTGCATGATGTGGAGGTCCTAACTAACTCCATAGTTGTGGCCTCCCAGATCAATGTGGAATTTGAGGTAAGGGAACCTACTCTCTAGTTGTACTTGGCAAAGGTAAAGGGTGTCATCGGTATGTTCCAGACCTTCTCCATCTGACTTGTTCCGCGAGAAGAGAATGAGCAGGTTGATCAGCTAGCCAAGCATGGTCCTCTGGTGGGGGGTACCATCACTGACATGTTTCGTCCGTCCATCCAAGACGGAGAACTGATGGAGGTGGACCAACACCCCTAATGGATGGATCCATTCATAACTTTCCTGTCCATGGGGGAGTTCCCAGAAGGGATGGATAAGAAGAAGTTCAAGCACAAGTCAGCATATTATCTCTTGCGCGATGGACAATTGTATAGGAAGACTCTCTCGGGGATGTTGGCACATTGCATGGCCGAGAGGGATGTCTATAGGATTCTAGAAGAGGTACATTCAGAGGAGTGTTGAAGTCATTCGAGAAGTAGAACCATGGAGGGAGGATAGTCCGACAGGGGTACTTTTGGCTGACCCTAATTCAGGATGCTGCGGAGTTCGCAAGGAAGTGCCACAAGTTCCAGCTGATTACCCCCCCCCCTCCAACTCCAACCAGCAAAGTGGCTCAGGAGTATCACGGCCCCCTTGCCCTTCTCCATTTGGGGAATCGATTTGGTAGGGACTTTCCCCCAGGCCAGTGGGTAGAGGAGGTTCCTGCTGGTGATGATGGATTATTTTTTTAAGTGGTTAGAAGTGAAGGCGCTAGCCAAGGTGATCTCCCAGGTAATCAAGAACTTCGTTTTGAGGGAGATCATCTGCCGGCACAGCCTGCCCTAGGCCATTGTCACGGAACATGGGCCTTAGTTCGCCAGCACCATGTTCATCAATTTTTGTGGAAAGCTCGGGATTGACCTCACGTTCGCGTCAGTCCACCATCCCAGGAGCATCGGGTAGGTGGAGGCGGCGAACAAAATCATCGTCAACCACCTCAAAAAAGAAGGTGGAGAATTTGAAGGGTAGTTGGGTGGAGCAGCTTCCTTCAACTCTTTGGGCCCTTAGGACTACTCCCAACACGACCACGAGAGAGACCCCCTTCAAGCTCTCCCATGGGTGCGAGGCCATGCTTCCAATAGAGTTCGAGGTCCGGTCACCTCGGGTGGTCGAGGCAAAGGCAGGAAGGGAAGAGCATCAAGCTGAAAACGAGGAGGAGCTACAGCTCTCCCTTGACATGGTAGAAGAGTTGCGTGATCTCTCCACCATCCGACAGGAAGAGGTAAAGCGAAGAATGGCTAAGTAATTTGACAAGCACGTTAGGGTAAAATAGTTCGCGGAAGGGGACTTGGTCCTGAAGAAGGTGGATGCAGCAGGGAGATAAGCGGTAGTGGGGAAGCTCAACCCTAACGGGTAGGACCCATATATTGTCCTGGAAGCTCTAAGGTTAGGGGGTACTGTTGGGATTTGTCTCCACAATACCTCAGATTTGTAGGAGGTCAGACCTTGAACTAAGATGAATTAAGGTGTATTTGATATTGTGTGTAAGTTGTATGTGTGCAGGTTTTTATTGCCAAGTGTAGACCAATGTCAGTCTATAATGGGTCACCAAACATAGGACCATACAATGTAATCCCTCATTGTGTGATCCAAAGTGTTGGCCCATGTATAGCCTCTCTATTGGGATACACTTCCTACATGCACTTGGATTGGTGGACTGAAGTATTGAAGTTTACTTTCTTAGAAGAAATTTTTTCTAATTCCACATACTCGAGTAGCCTTCTTCATATACTCGAGTAAGTGACTTAGTACTCGAGTAGATCCTCAGGCATACTCGTGTAGACTCTGTATACTCGTGTAGATAAGTTTATACTCGAGTAGATAGTTAGTCACTCGAGTAAGTCATATATTATACTCGAGTAGATCCTTCTGTTCTTAGATCCGAAATTTTCTCTAAGTCCACATACTCGAGTACCTCCTTTTACACTCGAGTAAGTGAGTCTACACTCGAGTAAGTTGGGTTACATACTCGAGTAGACTGTATTATACTCGAGTAGATGATAACTAGCACGCGAGTAGTTGGTTAGTTACTCGAGTAAATGTTCTGTTCATACTCGAGTAGATCTGTGCTTCTCATCTCAGAAAGTTTCTAAGTCTCCCTACTCGAGTAGTTCCCTATATACTCGAGTAAGTGACTCTGTGCTCGAGTAGTTGTTATTCATACTCGAGTAGGTTAGTGATTACCCGAGTAGTTTTCTCAACATACTCGAGTAGCTCTTTTTTCCCCTCACTCAAGTATCTCCAACCCTTTCACTCGAGTAGTTTTTCCTATCTTATCTGAGAAATTTTCTCTAAGTGTTTTTACCTGAGTATATACTCTCATACTCGAGTAGTTCTAAAGTCACTCGAGTGCTGATCTTTGAATCAATCGAGTAGCTTATCTTCATATACTCGAGTATGCTCTTTCTTATCCACTCGAGTATATACCATCTGATACTCGAGTATGTTTCTTCTATGACTCGAGTATATCTGTTTAAATTTTCCAGAAATTCTTTAAGTCAATTTCGCTGTGTATTTCAAAATAATCATTTCTGATTGGTCCACGTGTCATCCCTAATTAATTTTCTGACCGTTGGATTCCACCTATAAATAGGTCCTCTCAGATTTGACTAATAACAAGTTTACAGAGATTTTTTTTAAGAAAAATAAAAAGTTCTGTGAACCTAATTTCTCATGCCGCCGCCATTGACGTTCACGGAAGAAGCTCTAGATCGACGATCTTCGATCGCTATTTTCAACTGTGTTTCTCCAGCGATCCAGACGAAAGTTAATCACTCGATCTCGTCGAGCCTCAAAGATTTCAGATCTATTTTCTCGATCGAGGTGATTCCATTTTTCAGATTTGTGGATCTCTCTCAAGTCGTCTTCAACATATTCTGATCAAGCCAAAGTTCTCAAGGAAGAAGACTGTCAAGATCCAGATCTGAGATTATTACTGTTTGTATTTTATTTTCAAACCAAATTTCTTTGTAGGAGTTTTTCTCCGAGATTTGTAGGAAGGCTTTATCTTCCGAGTTTTGTAGATCCGGTTTGGATCGAGTTTTGTAGGAACGTGGTTCCGAGGTGTAGGATTGTGTTCAATCCGAGATAGTGGAGTAGCCGAGTTTAGTGATTTGCTAGATCGGTGAGTAAAGTGGACGTACCCAAGATTGGGGAACCACTATAAATCTCTTGTCGTCTGTGATTGCTTGATGTGTGATGTGTTCATTCATTTTTAATTCCGCATTTGACACGCATTTAACCTATTCACCCCCCCCCCCTCTAGGTGATTTAGGCTAACAACTTAGTACTCTCAATTGGTATCAGAGGGAGGTTGATCGTTAAAAGGTTAACACCTTGATCTTATCCTTCTAAGTTGTTTCTTGAATAAGTATCAAGCATGAGTAAGACTAAGGATTTTGCTAAACTCCCTATCTGCACCAAGAACAATTTTCCTATGTGGAAGGAAAGAGTAAAGTTCTTCATGGAAGCAGTAGATCCCCGGATCTTCATGATTGTTGAAGAAGGTCCCCACATTCCTATGACTACTTCCACCATAGATTCCACCAAGCAAGTTCCCAAGAAATTGATGGATCTAGATAAGGATGAGATTGCACTTGTCTCTCTCGACAAGAAAGCTAAAAATATTATAGCAAGTGCAGTCGATGACTCAATGCTGCAAAATCTGATTCATTGCCAATCTGCCAAGGAGATGTGGCAATCCCTAGTGACTCTAATGGAAGGTACTGAAGAAGTAAGGGATGATCGAAGGTCCCTACTGAACCAGAAGTATGAAGCCTTCAGGCAAGGGCCAAAGGAGGCTATAGCTGACACATTTGAAAACTTCTTCAAGATAGTCAATGGTCTAAGAGTGTATTGTCGAGTCTTCACAAATGGAGAGCTGAATGATAAGTTTCTGAGATCTCTCACCAAAGAATGGGATAACAAAGTTTGTGCCATCCGAGAGTTTGGCAGACTAGCAGAGACAGATCCACAGAACCTATTCGGCAAGCTGATGTCATATGAACTGCAAATCAACTCCAGAAGAGCTGAAGAAGAGAACAGTCGCTTCTCCTCAAAAGAAAAGTCAGTTGCTTTAAAGGCCGACAGTTCAAGGAAGGGCAAAGCTACCTCACCAGCCCCTCCTCAAGAAATAAGTGAAGAAGAAGGCTCCGATCCAAGCACCTCAGGCTCAGAACTATCTGAAGGAGAGTTCTCATTGCTCTCCCGGCAATTCAAGAAATTCTTAAATAAGAAGAAGCAATGGAGAGGCAAAGATGCCTCATTCAGAAGATCACGACGTGATGGTGATCAGAGAAATAAAGGCTCAAGTAGCCATGACAGGTACAACTCAAAATCGAACAAACAGATTTCGACTGACATCGTTTGTTATTGTTGCAATAAGCCAGGTCACGTCATTGCCGACTGCCCTCACAAAAAGAAAGAGGGTGGAAGAACAAAGGAAAAGAAATCCTCACACCATAAGAAGAGGACAGAGAAGAGTCTAGTAGCCAAGAAGAGCAAAACTCTCAGCGACTCCAACTCATCTGAGTCGAGTGAAGAAGAGGAAGCTTACTTTGGGCTCATGGCTCACTCAGATGATGAACAAGTCCCCCAGTTCACTAGGGAGGTAAAATCCCACACTCCTCTCTCTGAGTCTGATGATGATAATGAACAAGAGGGCTATTCTTCTGAAGATGAATCTGAACTCATGGCCCAGTACAATGAGTTGCTCATGACCTACGAGAAATGTCGTAGAGTAGTGAAAACTCAAGCCAAAGAGATAAAATCTCTACAGGCTAGTGAGAGCAGCTTGAGAGAAGAAGTCGCTAAGACTAACTTTCTTCAAGAGAACTTCAATAGTGCTATGGATGAATACAATCAAGCTCTCAAGCACCTCGACCTTAAAGAGGAAATCATCAAAGAATTGGAACAACGACTTGAGGCTGAGAAGAAACTTGTTGAGAGTTTCTCTAAGCCTAAGACAGTTCTTCCAATCGTTGCTGAGTTCTCTGCTAAGGCCAAGGGTGCTGGTTTAGGCCACATTTGCTCTTCTAGTTAATCCTCTAGGAGAAACAAGGCCAAGAGAAAGAATAAGGCTTCCTGGAAGGCTCTAGCTGAAGAAAAAGGGAAAGCTCCCTTGGAACCTATATTGTTCAAGAAAGTGATCTTTCCTACAAACGAACTCGACTATGAGTCCACCTATGGACACTTTTCTAGGCCGATCCCTGAGAAGCCTAAGTCAAGATACCAAGGTTGGACTCGTCCTCGTAACTTTGGCGAGAGTGTCTTCAAGGCACCTTATGAAGAGATTCAGCTTCAAAGCTATGGACCTTATGCTCATGGTCACAATATCAAAAAGACACCAAAAGTAAAACTCATTGTAGAAAAGCCTATGAAGGAGAAGACTTCATGTAATTGCCATCATCATGAAGCCTCTTCCTCCAAGAGTAAAGCTCCTGCTAGACCTTCATTCCAGAAAGTCAAGCAGGACTATATAAGGCAAAGATACAACAGGTTCGAATGTTGGTGTTGTGGCAGAATTGGTCATTTTGCCATTGATTGTTGGTTCAATCCTAAAAATGTTGCAACCCCTAAAGTTAGCAACGTGAGAGTGACCACTCATGAGGATAATAATCGTAGGGGGAGTATTCTAACTCGAGACCAAGGACCCAAACTTGTTTGGGTTCCTAAGGCTAAATGATTGTAATTGCAGATATGTCCAAAGGCCACCAAAATGCCAATCTGGTACTTGGACAGTGGATGCTCTTGGCATATGACTGGGACAAGGAGCCTACTCCAGAATTACACCTCAGTCTGCAACGGACCAAAGGTCATCTTTGGAGGTTCAGATCGAGGAATAACTAAAGGCTATGGTATGATCACTAACGGTAGCGTATCCTTTTCGGATGTAGCCTATGTTGAAGGATTGGAACACAATCTCATCAGCATAAGCCAATTATGCGACAAAGGATATGTAGTTGAATTTCATGCTGACAAGTGTTTGATAAAATCGGTTAAAAACATGGAAACTATTTTATCAGGCACTCGAAGCAGAAATATTTTCTGTTTAAATTTCTTTTGAATAGACTCTTCGACACCAGTGTGTCTTTTGGCAAAAAGTAGTGTATCCCTTGCTGACCAATGGCACAAGAGACTAGCACATATTAATTTCAAAACTATTAATAAATTATTCTCTCAAAACTTAGTACGTGATGCACCTAGTGTCAAGTGCGTTACAGACAGTCCTTGTCACGCTTGTATCAAAGGCAAGCAAACAAGAAGTTCGTTTAAAAGCATAATAGGCAAGGATTCCAATAGAAGCTTACAGCTTCTCCATATGGACTTGTTTGGTCCACTGCAGGTTAGAAGTTTGGGAGGTAAGGAGTATACGTTGGTTATTGTGGATGATTACTCGCTCTTTGCGTGGGTGTTCTTTCTGAAACACAAGTCAGATACCTTCGGTATTTTCACTAATTTTGTTAGGCAGATCCAGAATGAATACAACTGTTCCGTAGTCAAAATCAGAAGTGACAATGGAATGGAATTCAAGTCTAGAGCCATGACAGAATTCTGTGAAAGTCAAGGTATCTTTCATGAGTTTTCCTCTCCTCGTACCCCACAGCAAAATGGAGTAGCTGAGAGAAGGAACAGAACACTCATAGAGGCTTGCCGGACCATGTTGAGTGATGCCTCACTTCCAGAGTATTTCTGGGCTGAAGCCGTCAACACCGCTTGTCACGTGCAAAATCGAGGACTCATCAACAAGAATCATGATAAGACCCCCTACGAACTTCTAAAAGGCAGGCAACCAACCATTTCATACTTTAGAATCTTTGATGTAAGTGCTTTGTACTTAATAATGGCAAGTATCACACCACCAAGTTTAGCGAGAAAAGTTTTGAAGGTATTTTTGTAGGTTATAGTAGCCACAGTAAGGCCTATAGAGTATTAAATAGAAAAACTCTGGTGGTAGAAGAGTCGATACATCTTGTATTTGATGAGACGAGTCTGCTGCAAAGCAACTTGTCTAGTGTGCCTTTTGTAGATGCAGGTACAAAGTTGAAAGAACTTAGCTTGGATGAAACTACTAAAGATAAAGATGTGACGTTCATCAAGATCACCTCTACAACCCCCATTGAAGAGGTAGATGATCAAAATGAAGAACACATCCCAGCTGAAGATGCAACTCCAGTGGCTGAAGACATCTCAGATGCAAGGACTTTAGAGTTCAGACACTTGAAGGATCACCCCGTTGATCAAATCATAGGAGATCCTCGGGATGGCGTCAGAACTCGTGGAGGTACAACTAACGAGAATTTACACTTAAGTTTTCTTTCACAGGTTGAACCAAAGAAATTTGAGGAAGCCAACTCTGACGCATCCTGGATCCTAGCCATGGAAGAAGAACTAAATCAGTTCAAACGATGCAAAGTTTGGACACTTGTTCCTAGACCCAAGAGTAAGAACGTCATTGGTACAAAATGGGTCTACCGGAACAAGATGGACGAAGATGGAACAATTATAAAGAATAAAGCCAGACTTGTCGCCAAGGGCTATCGTCAAGAAGAAGGAATCGACTTCGACCAGACTTATGCTCCAGTAGCAAGACTGGAGGCGATCAGGTTATTTCTTGCCTACACTGCACTTAAGGGCTTTACTGTCTATCAGATGGACGTCAAGTCCGCCTTCCTAAATGGTGACATAAAGGAAGAAGTGTATGTAGAGCAACCGTCAGGTTTTGTTGACTCAACCTTTCCTAATTATGTTTATTTACTGCAAAAAGCACTATATGGTCTTAAACAAGCTCCTCGAGCTTGGTATGAGACGCTGTCCACCTTTCTTCTTGAGAACAAGTTCACAAGAGGAAAGATAGACAAGACATTATTTCTTAGGGAAATAAAAGGCAAGATTTTGCTAGTGCAAATCTATGTCGACGACATCATTTTTGGCTCTACAGATAACAACCTCTGCAAGAAGTTTTCTAAACTTATGCAAGGGAAGTTTGAAATGAGCAGTATGGGAGAGCTGAAGTATTTCTTAGGGCTTCAAGTGAAACAATCTGAGGATGGAATTTTCATCTCACAGACCAAGTTCACTAAAGAGCTACTTAAGAAATTCGGAATGGAGAATGCAACCTCTATGAGGACTCCAATGGCCTCAGCTATGTCTCTGGACAAGGATGAGAAAGGGAAACCTTTTGATGAAACCAAGTACAGAAGCATAATTGGGTCCTTGCTCTACCTTACTGCAAGTTGACCAGATATAATGTTCTCAACATGTGTATGTGCTAGATTTCAGGTGAACTCTAAGGAATCTCACTACATCGCTGCAAAGCGAATCCTGAGATACCTCAAAGGTACACCAAATCTTGGCTTATGGTACCCAAGAAGTAATGATAGTGAACTAATTGGATTTTCAGATGCAGATTTTACAGGTAGCAAAGACGACAGGAAAAGCACTTTCGGTACTTGCCAATTCCTCGGAAGGAGACTTATTTCCTGGAGCAGTAAGAAGTAGAACTGTGTAGCCATCTCAACGGCTGAATCAGAGTACATCTCTGCAGGCAGCTGTTGTGCACAGCTTTTATGGATCAAGAACCAGTTTGAAGACTACAACGTGAAGTTCCAGAACATTCCTTTGTTTTGTGACTCATCCAGCGCTATAGCAATAGCCAACAACCCAGTCTCCCACAGCCGGACCAAGCACATAGAGCTTCGTTATCATTTCATCCGGGAGCATGTGGAAAATGGAGACATAGATCTACAATATGTCTCCACAGACAGGCAAGTTGCAGATATATTCACTAAGCCGCTGGACGAGTCCAAGTTCTCGTTCTTCAAAACGGAACTCGGACTGCTCAACAAAGAAGACTAGTGATGGACTCACAAATCAAGAAGATATCAGTAGTGTTGGCTGATCAGAGATAAAGTTTTCAGTGGCAATAGACATCTCCCAAGGAAAATTGTCTTTCAAGTATTAGATACTCGAGTATATCAAGACTTACACGAGTAAACGAAAAATACTCGAGTAAAAAGTCTGACCTACTCGAGTATTTGACAAGATACTCATGTATGAACTCTACCTACTCGAGTATATTTTGTCTACTACTCGTGTATAGTGTTACCTACTCGAGTATGCTTCGCCTAATACTCGTGTATAATGCTATCTACTCGAGTATACGGACTTCTATTTTGGATTTCTAATTTTTCTATTCGCACCGAGCTATTTGCCGCTTCATTCAGGTATGAAATTATATTTACTTTTCCTAGAACCTAATTAGGATTATATATATATAGAAAAATCGGGAAACCCTTTCCACTTCTCATTCACTCGAGTAGCCACCGACTCCTCATCTTCCAGAAAATCGCAGAGCATCGTCTTCTTCGCTTCTTTCATCCTCCAAAATCGCAGATGGCCCCCTCCTCTAAAATCGGCATCGGCTCTGAGCTCGCCCCCGCGGGTATAGCCGATCTTTCAGATGATTTCCAAAATCTTCTGATTTTGTTCGAAACCGCCGGATTGTCATTCGTTCTCTTGTCGGCGTGCCGAGTCATTTTCCCAGCAGTTGAGGAGTTCTATCAGAATCTATAGGTAAAGCGTAATGGAAAGCTCCTGAAAACAAAAGTAAGAGGGATAAAAATTTGACTGGATAAAGTTTCTCTTGCAACTCTGTTAAAGCTTCCAGTGGTCGATGAAGATGCTGAAATGACTGCAGACGATTCAGTAAGAACTAGCTTATTCTGTGGAGCTAACCCTCAAGCCCATTCCTTTAGCAGGGCCGACTTAACCTCAGAAGGAAAGTTCCTAGTGGATGTTATAACAAAGGTACTGTTGTGCAAGACGTATTCCATTTGAGACATTTCTATGGAAATGTTTGACATAATGCAAGCTATTATCTGCCGCAAACAGTTCCAGTTTGGACTGTTGATCCTAGATAAAATCAGAGACAGCATTAAGCATCCCAGCTTTGGCAGAATTATCTCAATCCTGCTTCATGAGATTAACCCATCAGTCTTTAACCTATCCAAAGGAACTCCCCTCCATCAAATGAAGAAAGTTTCCATATCCTCCATCCAGAGATATGATATTAAAATTCTGAATTCTGCCCAGGCATCCAAAGCTGCTGTTCCTTCAGAAATGTCCCAAGAACCCAGTGTATCTGAAGATAGGATTCCATCTCCTCCTCTACATCTAACTGCTGCTACCTCTGGTGCAATAGTTGAGGGGGAGCCTGCCTCTTCTCATCCTAAGTACCCAGCTTCCTCAGAACCTTCAGAACTAGCAGAAGTCAGAGTTTCTCCTCCTCCAACAAATCCTGAATCAGAGATTCCAGATCCAGCAACCTTACTGTCTACAGCAGAAGATATAAATAAATTCATTGATGAGCTCAGCTCAGATGCTCCCTTGTTTCAGAATGAATCAGCTGTAAAGTCTCCTGCTCAGGATCCAGTTCAGACTCCAGTTCAATCTCCTGCGCAGGATCCAGCTCAGACTCCAGTTCAATCTCCTGCTCAGTCTCCAGCTAAAGAGTCCAGCCAGACTGAACAGATTCTGTTGTCTGATGATGAGGAAGTATCTCCAGAACCAATGGATGCTCCTCTGAGGACACTGGACTTCACCCTTCCTTCTTTCATCAACACTGAAGATTCAAATTTGGTAGAACCCTTCAAAAGAGCTGTCAGTTCAGTGGAAATTACTGAAATCCCTCCATGGAATGCTCCTGCTCCTTCAGTCCCTGCACCAACCTCAGCTCCTTCTTCTTCTTCAGATCTGGTGAGTAAGATTGCACAGTTGCTCATTGAACAGAGAAAGTACTTTGATGAATCTCTAGCCTCAGTAAATAACAAGGTCACTACTCTTGAAAAGGAGATGAGTAGAGGCTTTGCTGAAATTCAAGCCAATACTGATGAGCTCAAGAGATTGTTTCAGCTAGGTGGAAAAGCACTAGATCACACTATCACAAGCATAGGTGAACTAAGAAATCAACAAGAAACTGTTGCACATAATCAGATAATATTGGACAAGAATGCTGAAGCAAATGTGATGAAAGTATGTGAAGAAGTTGACACCTTCAAAGATGAAGCAATTGCCAAGCTAGCTGTAGATATCAGCATGGGGGAGAAAATTGTAAAAGAACAAGTTGAAAAAGTAGTTGAAAAGCTGTCTGAACAAGCCCAAACAACTGTGGATGGTCTTGTAAAAGATATGAAAGCAAACATCCTAGCCCAGCTCCAATCTGTCAAATTCTACATTTATGATACAGCTGTATGGGTAAATAATCAGAACTTCCCAAATTCTCAACTCCACCCTACCATCATTCCCAAGTTTTTAGACCCTCTTGAAGAACATCCGCCAGCAGATGCTCCAGCTCAGGCAAACATTCCAGGAGGAATGCCAGTCTTCTCACCCAGACCTGATGGTGATGTGACTGAGCCTCCTCACTCTTATACAGATATTTGGCAAGATGAACTTCCTCCTAGTTCTCAAGGTGCTCCAAGGAAGAAAAGGAAATATGGTGACAGCTCTTCTGCCAGCCGTTCTGCACCTAGAAAAGAGCCTGCCCCAGCTTCTGAAGGTAGATCAGAAAGTGTTCATTCTGAAGTTTGGAGTCCAACCTCCAAGTCTCTGATCCTTGATACCCTGAAGCTAGTAACAGATCTTGGTGAGCACAGAGATCAGTATTACAGTTATTCAGAATGGAAGGCTTATGAAGCATCTCAGATCAAGATCAGACTTCATGACGGGAATTGGGGATACAACAACCCAGCTGCTCCTCCTAGGCCCAGAACTTATTTTCCTAAACAATTCAGTTACCTAGAGAGGCAAGAGCTGAAGAGAGAAAGAATGCACAAAGAAGCCCCTTCTTGAGTCAATGAGAATGTGGAAATGAATATTTTAATCTGTTAAAAACATTTCTATATATATATTTAATTCTGGTTATGGCTATCTTTTTATTTACCCTGCTTTAGATAACTTTATTTTCTTTTGGTATATGTGTGTTGTTCTTTTTACTCTAAGTAATTCACCTTAGTGTAGAGGGTGCTTACATCTACAAATAGGGGGAGATTGTAGGGATTTGTCTCCACAATACCTTAGATTTGTAGGAGGTCAGACCTTGAACTAAGATGAATTAAGGTGTATTTGATATTGTGTGTAAGTTGTATGTGTGCAGGTTTTTATTGCCAAGTGTAGACCAATGTCAGTCTATAATGGGTCACCAAACACAGGACCATACAATGTAATCCCTCATTGTGTGATCCAAAGTGTTGGCCCATGTATAGCCTCTCTATTGGGATACACTTCCTACATGCACTTGGATTGGTGGACTGAAGTATTGAAGTTTACTTTCTCAGAAGAAATTTTTTATAAGTCCACATACTCGAGTAGCCTTCTTCATATACTCGAGTAAGTGACTTAGTACTCGAGTAGATCCTCAGGCATACTCGTGTAGACTCTGTATACTCATGTAGATAAGTTTATACTCGAGTAGATAGTTAGTCACTCGAGTAAGTCATATATTATACTCGAGTAGATCCTTCTGTTCTTAGATCCGAAATTTTCTCTAAGTCTACATACTCGAGTACCTCCTTTTACACTCGAGTAAGTGAGTATGCACTCGAGTATGTTGGGTTACATACTCGAGTAGACTGTATTATACTCGAGTAGATGATAATTAGCACTCGAGTAGTTGGTTAGTTACTCGAGTAAATGTTCTGTTCATACTCGAGTAGATCTGTGCTTCTCATCTCAGAAAGTTTATAAGTCTCCCTACTCGAGTAGTTCCCTATATACTCGAGTAAGTGACTCTGTGCTCGAGTAGTTGTTATTCATACTCGAGTAGGTTAGTGATTACCCGAGTAGTTTTCTCAACATACTCGAGTAGCTCTTTTTTCCCCTCACTCGAGTATCTCCAACCCTTTCACTCGAGTAGTTTTTCCTATCTTATCTGAGAAATTTTCTCTAAGTGTTTTTACCCGAGTATATACTCTCATACTCGTGTAGTTCTAAAGTCACTCGAGTGTTGATCTTTGAATCACTCGAGTAGCTTATCTTCATATACTCGAGTATGCTCTTTCTTATCCACTCGAGTATATACCATCTGATACTCGAGTATGTTTCTTCTATGACTCGAGTATATCTGTTTAAATTTTCCTGAAATTCTCTAAGTCAATTTCGCTGTGTATTTCAAAATAATCATTTCTGATTGGTCCACGTGTCATCCCTAATTAATTTTCTGACCGTTGGAGTCCACCTATAAATAGGTCCTCTCAGATTTGACTAATAACAAGTTTACAGAGATTTTTTTTTAAGAAAAAGAAAAAGTTCTGTGAACCCTAATTTCTCACGCCGCCGCCATTGACATTCACGGAAGAAGCTCTGGATCGACGATCTTCGATCGTTGTTTTCAACTGTGTTTCTCCAGCGATCCAAACGAAAGTTAATCACTCGATCTCGCCGAGCCTCAAAGATTTCAGATCTATTTTCTCGATCGAGGTGATTCCGTTTTTCAGATTTGTGGATCTCTCTCAAGTCGTCTTCAGCATATTCTGATCAAGCCAAAGTTCTCAAGGAAGAAGACTGTCAAGATCCAGATCTGAGATTATTACTGTTTGTATTTTATTTTCAAACCAAATTTCTTTGTAGGAGTTTTTCTCCGAGATTTGTAGGAAGGCTTTATCTTCCGAGTTTTGTAGATCCGGTTTGGATCGAGTTTTGTAGGAACGTGGTTCCGAGTTGTAGGATTGTGTTCAATCCGAGATAGTGGAGTAGCCGAGTCTAGTGATTTGCTAGATCGGTGAGTAAAGTGGACGTACCCAAGATTGGGGAACCACTATAAATCTCTTGTCGTCTGTGATTGCTTGATGTGTGCTGTGTTCATTCATTTTTAATTCCGCATTTGACACGCATTTCACCTATTCACCCCCCCCCCTCTAGGTGATTTAGGCTAACAACTTAGTACTCTTAGGTACATTCTCCGAGATGTGGAGGTCGAGACGCTAAGTCACACCTGGAGTGGTGATGATTTGAACCATTTATATCTGTGATAATATGTATGCCCATTCTTTCAATATATATAAAATCCTTTGATGATTCAACTTTTTTGCAGATTAAGTTGCTGGCAAGCTATATTTATCAAACTAAGCCTCGGAATGTTCCCGCTATCAGGCTTCCACCTAGTTGGAAGGACCAGGATCACCATTAGACGTCGTTATGACCCTGGGGCTGAGTCCGGTTGAAGCTCAATACCCACCGTCAGGCTCTCACCTAGCTGATTGGGTCAGTGGTAGCGCCCGAATCTTGGCCAAAGGAAATTATCTCGCTCTGGGTTTAGGTCACGGGATGCTCCCGCTGTAAGGCTTCCGCCTAGCTGGTAGGACCGGGATCCCCGTTGGACATCGTTATGACCCTATGGCTAAGTTTGTTGATGCAAAACACCCGCTGTCAGGCTCTCACCTAGCTGATTGGGCCGGTGGTAGCGACCCGAGGTTGGCCAAAGGAAATTATCTCGCTCTGGGGTTAGGTCCCGGGATGCTCCCGCTGTCATGCTTCCACCTAGTTGGCAGGGCTGGGATCCCCGTTGGACGTCGTTATGACCCTATGGCTGAGTCTAGTTAATGCTCAACACCCGCCATTAGGCTCTCACCTAGCTGATTGGGCCAGTGGTAGCGCCCGAAGGTTGGCCAAAGGAAATTATCTTGCTCTGGGGTTAGGTCCTGGGATGCTCCTGCTGTCAGGCTTCCACCTAGCTGGTAGGGCCGAGATCCCCATTGGACATCGTTATGACCTTAGGGCTGAGTCCGGTTGATCCTCAACACCCGCCGTCATGCTCTCACCTAGCTGATTGGGCATGTGGTAGCGCTCGGTGGTTGGCTAAAGGAAATTATCTCGCTTTAGGGTTAGGTCCCAGGATGCTCCCACTGTCAGGCTTCCACCTAGTTGGCAGGGACGAGATCCCCATTAGTTGTCGTTATGACCCTGGGGCTGAGTCCCGAGATGCTTCCGTTGTTAGGCATCCACCTAGCTGGCAGGGCTAGAATTCTCAGTGGTCGTGGTGATATCTAAATCTGGGACCAAGCATTCGAACTTCGAAGGCAAAGATCGCAGATATAACAAGGATCTGAGCCCAACAATCCCCGGGTGAGCTGAAAAAAGCAAGCCGAGACCATAGAAGGTCAGTGAGTTGTGACTATGGTCAGTATTTACACCCCAGCTTGCCAAGGTTTTACTTGGAAGATTCTCGACTTTTCGTCAAGTCTCAAAGAAGTAGAACTATCCCAGGTGAGCAGGGTGTTCGTAGGCCCAGCTCGGCAAATGATCTGGCCCAACTACCATGGGGTTAATGTCTAAAGGAAGGGTAAATGGGATGGCAAGCTGAGATCTCAGCATCTACTGGGGAAGGCGAGAGGAGGCGGTCCTCGGCGGTACATTTCCACCCTCTTAAAATTTTACCTTGAAATTTTTAACAACTTCATGTTGATATTAACGAGCTGGGTGGTTGCGAGCCCATCACGACAAGAAATCTGCCCCTACGACTGCCCGAGGTCGGTGAGCTCACAAGGTCCCACTGCGAGTATGAATCCTAACTCAAATACTTCATAGCGGCAAGTTCTATCCTAGTTAGGTCGCTCTATGAAGGAGGGCAGCTCGCAGGCGAGTACATCACAGTGGACTCAAAAAAAAGAGGACAAATTCCATCTAAGTACTTTTTCATTAATAAATACCATATGTTACAAAAGGGGGGAATTACAATGCAAGGAAAACAAAAATGGGATGGGGATGCGAGTCAGCTCTCGCCCTCCCCTCAGGACGGGTAATCCTCCCCACCTTCCACTCTGGATATGCAGCCATCCTTGTAGACCTTGACATCCTTGAACAGTGACTCAAAGATTTCCTCCTTCTCGCTGGGAAGAGTGGCCGGCGGGAACAAGTTTGGCACAAGGTCCCTCGCTGTGATCTCTTCACATCCCTCCACCAATACCTCGATGTCTTTAATCATCTGGAGGGTGTAGTCGGTGGTGCTGATGGAGTTGATCCACAGCCTCTGGGCGACCTCGACCTCACTGTAGACTCTTGGCCATTTGGGAGGGATGCTCGGCTTGCCTCCAGACTAAGGCAGGATGATGTCTGTCTGCTGAATCAGCTCACCTTTGAGCCCTTTGTTCTCCTCCCTCGGGCTATTGATATCCTTCTCCAGCTTGGTGGTGCGAGCCTCCTGCTTGGCAGCACGAGCCTCCAGCTCAGCAGCGCGAGCTCGCAGCTTGTTCGCGGCTTAAACATCCTGGGAAGGAGGGCAAGGTAAGATTAATATGCTAGAAAGATCCTAAGGGAAAAAGGAAGGGGGTAGCCTTCGCTTACCATCCCATTAGCAGTTTTTGTAAGGATGTTCTCGTCAACCTTTAGTCACCCCACCAGGTCGGTGGCTTTGTCCTTGGAGAGCTCACGATCCTGCTCTGCTTTCACCGACCGGTTGTTGAGATTGATGCCTCGGTTGGCCCCCATGCGGTTCATCTCCAGGGCCCGAATTTGGGCTTGCAAGCCCTCGTGGCCGAGCTAACGCAGGGTCATGCCATTATAGGCCTCGACATCCTTGCATCCATATAGGTAGAAGCCTAGCACATACGCATGCCTGGAGGCGGGCTAACCCCCCAACCAGGAGGGATGGAGTGATGAGATGGATACCCTGTGGGTCTACTCATCCCACCGCACCATCGACTCGCCGACTGGGTCTTTTGACTTTCCCCTAAATCCGAAGAGGGGGTGGCTCTTCGACAGGCTCGGCTCACGGCCTGCATTTATCACTATAGCAGGGAAGGCAGAGGGCTCGCCAACCTCCAGGTCCTTCTCTAGCGAGCCCTTTAGTGAGCTCCTTGGTGACCCTTCTGGTAGTCTCCGGAGAGCTTATGTAAACTTGTTGGTGTTGTCTCCCACGAACTTGTTGTTATTGTAGTCCACACCCCCCACCCCCCACCCCCCGGGAGACCACCTTTGCCTTCAACTTCTTTGGCGGAGGGGGAGGCGAGGTGAGCTGGACCCTTCGAGGCCAGGTCATTTTTGGCTAGAGGAGGGTTCGCCAGACCCCAGGTCACCTCGACAGGCCACCGCCGCTACCCGCTCACGCGCGAGCGGATCCGGGCTGACTCCCGAGTCCACATAAGGCGGATGCTCGGAAATTGATCGCACCCCTTGATGATTCCAAGCGAGCCAGTAGGAAGGAAAAAAAGAGTATACCTTCGCCAGGGAGGACGGGTTAAAGCAAGTCGAGGCCCCTTCGAAGGAAGGCGACCTCAAAGTCCTTCTCTAGGAAGAACCTGTGCAGCTCGGCATCATCGCCGGATAGCGTTGGAGGCATATATACCTCTGAAAGTGAGGGTAAGATCTACCTTTACCCTAGAGGGGGGGTGAATAGAGTATTTTAAAATAATTTTGCAAATTAAAAACTAATTGGCAGTGGAAGACTTAATTTATTTATAGTGTTTTGTGCTTGCAGTAAAGAAAACAAAGTAAAGCAAGATATAAAAAACACAGTACACAGCAACCAATACACAAGCAAACTAGATGACACAAGGAGCTATAGTGGTTCCCCAATCAACCTGGGTACATCCACTCTTCTACCACCCTAGGTCTGAATCCACTGCAGGATGAGTTGATCAGGTGTCCTGGGAAACAATGAGCTTTTGATAAGGTGCTCAAAAACCAAACCAGATTTTTTTTATCAGGTGTCTTGCCACAACTGAGTTTTGACAAAGTCTCAGGAACCAAACACAAAACTTTTGAAGGGAGTTCTGAATAACCCTTTTATAGCAAAAGAAAATAAAAAGAGTGAAGGTGTTCTTCTCTGTCAACAATCAAAGAGAAGACTAGTGGATTTGTTGATGTCAAAGCTCCCCCTGAGATAAGCAGTAGGTCAGGAGAATAAGCTTTGCATATGGTGATAGGCCTTCAGTAAGTTGAGATCTCCAGCAATTGATAATTTCAACAAAGGCTGAAATGTGTTGTGTCTGGAGTCTTTGATTGATGAAGCCTGAAAAACTTGAATAAGAGAAAAAATTTGAAAGAATAGAAGAGATTCTTCTCTGTGTGTTGATCTCCTTCTCTGTTCTATTCCTTATGTTCTGTAAAACTCTAACTGTATAATCCTATAGAATTCTTGAGAGATATTCTCCTTGGTTATCTGTCTCTATTGTCTGTAATGATATTATGAAATCCAATCTCCTAGATAGTCGTTAGCCAGTCATAAATGACTTTCTTTATTGGTAGTTGTCTCTGGAGGAAAGTCCTAAGAAACATTCCCTTTCAGTCTCCTTGAAACGTGCTCCAGATTGATGAAACGGCTAAAAAATCTTCTACATTAAATGCTGAATATTGAAGATATTTGAATTCCATAACAGTCTGATTTGAAATCCTGAAATCGTCGATCTCTCAAAAAATCATTGATATGTGCTCGACTATCGTCGATCTGAGCTCAGAGATCTGGAGTTTGACTTGAGACAGAAATCGTCGATCTGAGCTCGGAGATCGTCGAACCGAGTTCGATGCCTCGTCGACCTGAGCTCAGAGATAGTCGAACTGAGTTCGATGCCTCGTCGATCTGAGCTCGACGAAAATTGTCTTTGGTCTTCTGCACTTGTAATCTGAACAAGGAGGTCTTGGGGGCAGCTTTCAAACCGAAGTTCTAAGCCTTAAACCTATTCTAGTTGACCTTTAAATCTATACAATGAGGTCAAGACACAATCCTATGGACATAGTGATCCTTACCCAAATTAGTAATAGGGTGTTCCAACAATCTCCCCCTATTTGGGTTAGGATTAATATTTACATGATTTATAGGAATTTAAATACAAATAAGTTTAAATAAATACAATATTGCAGAATTATAGACAACAGCATTGCAGAAGCATATATATATAACACACAGCAAATTGTTCAGAGTGAGATATATAGTTCAGCTTACACTAGCAATCCTTTTCCTTGCCTTTCTTGAAAAGAATTTCCCTATTGGGGTTTTCTGCTTCTTTCTTTGATCTTCTATCTTTAGCAGCACCAAGAGTAGTTTGAGATTTAGCTCTAGGAACAACTGCCTCTGGGTGCAATTCCATATACCTTTCTGCGTCAAAGAATTTCTTGGATGAATACCTTTCAAGTTCTTACTTTCTTTGCTCAGAAAATGTTGAGATATTGGAGGTGTCTTTCCCTTGCTCTCTGGCTTTCCTCATCTGATCTAAAGCAGCTAGCTCCTTCATCCTGGTTGTCCAAGAGACTGGATTGTTCTCTGGATCATCAAATGGAACAGGAGGCTCATATTTGTTAATAGTATCTGAAGGAGCAGCTTTTCATGAAATCCTTCTCTGAGTTTATAAGGGAATAGCCCTGTAGTAGTATCGTTGGAAGCAGCTTGTCTTCTTCTTTCATATGGCATGTATCTTGACTGTCCTCTGGTGTATACTTACTGACCTCTCTGATTGCCTCTCTGCTGGCTTCCTCTAGATTGATTTCCCCTGGAGATGTAGCTTCTGGACTTAGAACCTCTTGCTTGAACATGAGACTGGGCAGATCTTTGAGTAGAAACATTGGAGGTTGAATCAGCACTAGATCCTGCACCAGGAGAAGGAGGATGAGGAGGAGAAATAAATGGAAGAGATCTTTCATTGTATCTCTTTTTCTTCTTCATAGCCTTCAGCTGATTCCTAGAATATTGCATCCAATGTTCTGTAATGGGACAATCATGCAATATATAATAAGGAATGTCATTTTCAGAAGTGGCTTTCTTTGCAGGAACTGTCCTCATTGCTTTACTTCTAGCTTTTCTCTTCCTTGCAATAGTTGCAGAGGAATCATCAGAATCTGACCTATATTCATCACTATCAGAGCTCTGGGGCTTATCATATATAGCATCTATTTCCTTGTAAGCTGCCTTGGTGGGGGAAACAGGAGCAGAAGCAGGAGGTGCAATAATAGGAATAACAACAGAAGAAGTTGGAATAACATGTACAGCAGCAGCTTCTGAAACAACAACAACAGCCTCTGAAACAACATCAGCAGCAGTAATTGGAAAAACAACAGGCTCAACAATAGCCTCTGTGATCATCACATCATCATCATCAACAAAAGCATCATCAGCAGTTGGAACATCCACAGACTTGATTGAATCAATATATGATTGGATCAAGATGGGATCATAGATTGAAACAGGCACAATGGCCTTAGAAAGATCTTCAGCATCTGGAGCTGGAAGATATTTGTTATAAAGAACATCAAAAACTAAAAGCAGGAACCTGAGATCAACTGCACTAAAAGATGGGACTGGGGCTGGACCTGGAACATCTGGCACTGCTTTTGAACTTAGAATGAAATCTGAAACTTCAGCAGGCAGTACTGGGGCTGGAGCTGGAACATATGGAACTGCTTCTGAACTTAGCATGAAATTTGAAACTTCAGCAGGCAGCATGGCTTCTTCATTGGGCATCTCCCCGTGCCTGGATTCAGTAGAAACTGGATCTAGGAACCCCAAAGAAGGGATTGCCTAAGGAGGATAGGAAGAAGATAGCCTTACAAAGAAATCATTGATAGATTTTAGAAGAGGAGCCAAGGAGGCTTCCAGCAGGAGTGTTATCCTGGGAGCTAATATCTCATATAATCTATCTGCAAGTGCAGGAACATCTACTTGATCAAGGGAGGCTTGAGTAGAGGTAGAGAATAATATTGCAGAAGTGGATGTTGTTGGTGGAGCTGCAGAAATGTGTGGAGGTGATGTTGATGGAAGTGGTATGAATGGTTCACATATAGGGATGGTGGTGATGGATGAAACTGTGATGGTGATGGATGGTAAGACTGTGGAGATGGATGGTGTGAATGAGGGCTGAGCTAAGATATCTTGAAGAAGCTGTTGGTAGGAGGTGGAAGAAGATTGAAGCTCTTGTGGAGAAGAAGGTGAATCATCCATATAGGAGTCATCTAGGAGGTTGAATTATGGAATATGGATGGATGAGTCAAGTTTTAGTGGGGGATAGTAATGAAGTGGATGAAATTGTTCTTGAAGAGTGGTTGGAGGAGGTGTAGAGATTGTTGGAGATGAAATTGTGATGAGGGATGTAGGGATGGTTGAGGAAACTGGAGGTGGAGATGGTGGAGATGAGATGGAGGATGAAGGAGAATCCTCTAATGGGGCAGTTGCTTGAGGGGAAGTGATTAAAGCAATCCTGGTGCCTGAAGTGGTACCTGCTAAGGGGGTCCTGCTGGGGTTGACAATTGTCCTCTCCTATCTACCAAATAAGGCAGAGGACAACCTCTTGGTGGCATTAATATGCATGTCATTTCAGACCAGCAGTTGGGGGTATCTGTTGTTCAAAAACAATCCCACTATTCTCCCAAAATTTACAAAATTCTTTTTGATTTTCTTCTTAATCAGATCAAAGAAAATCTCTCCCCAGTTCAACTGTTTCTTATCTATAATAGCAGCCATTAGACAGAACTGATACTTAGAAATAGTATCATGGGCAGAGTGTTTTGCTAATATGACTTTGCCCACTACATCAGCTAGAAATCTATATTCTACTGATAGATTTTTCTTAAGTAACTTATTGGGCTTTGCTGCATTATGACCCATTCTATCTAGCATATTAGAAAACTCTTCTCCGGACAAATCAACACTATCATTTCCAGTACTTAGTTGAAATACCTCTGTCAAAATTGCGGGAGTGAGGGATACCTGGGTTCCCGAGATAGTCCCGACCACTGTATTCTGATCTAGGTTATGGGCTGTGTATACCCATTCCTTGATTTCGTCGTCAGCAAGCTTAATCCTTGAAGTCATAATGGTGACCAGCTATTGTTCTTTGAATAACACTAGGATGTCCTTGAAAATCTGATCAGTGCCTTCAAATGAATCCATATCAATATCAAATCCTGTGTCGAATTTAATGGCGGCTAGGACAGCAACTGAAACGGCCATGACTTTCCTGCAAAAACAAACCAAACAAGACCAAGTGTAGAGGGGTTTGGAGGGAAAGAAAGCTCTAAAGAAAGTATGAATGTGCAAAAGAGAACGACGGCCAAAAATGATTTTATATCAGGGTTCGACGCTGAAATGGAAAGATCATTGAACTCAGTTTGATGATCTGGGCTTCTAAAGGAATCTGAAAGTTCTTCAACATCGTCGATCTTCGTTCGATGATATTGGAGAGCGTCGAGCTCCGTTCGATGATCTGTGACCGGAAAGAGATAGTCTAGCACTATCTGGGAAACGCTGAGCTCCATTCGATGCTTTCATGAGAACGTCAATCTCCGTTCGACGATCTTTAGGAAAAACGTCGAGCACAGTTCAGAGTTAAGAAAGAACCTATAGACACTAGAAAAATCAAGTTTTTAGCCTAGTCTTTGCCAATTTTAAGATTTTTAAAAATCTTGGATCTTAATTTAGACTTTCTCCATCTAACATTCCTAACTGATTCATGAAGAATGTGTGTTTCTTTTCATCCAAGGGTTTGGTGAAAATATCTCCCCTTTGCAAATCAGTTGAGATATATTGAAGTTCAATTTAATTCTTTTCAACATTATCTCTTAGGAAGTGATGCCTAATCTCTATATGTTTTGTCCTACTATGGAGGACTGGATTTTGGGCTATAGAAATAGCACTGGTGTTATCACAAATGATTTTTGACTTATCTAAGTTGTAACCATAGTCTAGGAGCTTTTTTGAATCCACAATATCTGTGAGCATCAACTACCTGCTGCCATGTATTCAGCTTCAGCAGTTAATATGGACAAAAATGTTTGTTTCTTACAAAACCAGGAGACAAGTCTATTGAGAGGACTGGCTGCGGTGCGGTGCTATGCGGTAATGGCTTAACTGGCTGCCCCGTGGATCCGCCTGAGGACCTTTGATATAATGATTAGTGGCGCCGTCCTCCATCAGTCCGGGCTTTTGGTGCGAGTGGTTGTGCTAAGTCCTCTCAAAGTCTGTCACCAATAAAATGACAAGTTCCACTGGTGCTTTTCCTGTCCACTCTACATCCAGCATAATCAGCATCTGAAAATCCAGTTAATTCAAATCCTGAATCTTTTGGATACCAGAGACCTAGATTTGGACAACTTTTCACATACCTAAGAATCCTTTTTACTAATGTTAGGTATGACTCTCTAGGGCTTACTTGGAATCTAGCACAGATGCATGTAGCAAACATTATGTCAGGTCTACTAGCTATAAGATACAATAAAGAGCCAATCATTGCTCTATATGTTGTCTGATCAACAGGTTTCCCATGTTAATCAGCATCTAATACACCATTAGTAGGCATAGGTGTTTTCATAGATGATGCTTCAGACATACCAAATTTCTTCACCAAATCTTTTGCATACTTTGTTTGAGAAATGAATATACCATTAGCATGCTGTTTGACTTGCAATCCTAGAAAGAAGGAAATCTCACCCATGTTACTCATTTCAAATTTTGAATGCATTAGGTTGGAAAACCTCCTGCATAAGTTTGAATCAGTAGATCCAAAGATAATGTTATCTACATAAATTTGTACTAGTAGGATATTAGACTTATGGGTTCTAATGAAAACAGTTTGGTCTACTCTACCCCTTTTAAAATTATTTTCTAAAATAAAGCATGCTAAGGTCTCATACCATGCTCTAGGAGCTTGCTTGAGACCATATAATGCTTTATGCAGTTTAAAAACATGATCAGGATGAGTAAGAGAGATAAAACCCGGGGGTTGTCTGACATAGACTTCTTCCTTGATATCTTCATTTAGAAATGCACTCTTCACATCCATTTGATAAACTTTGAATCTCTTGTGAGCTGCATAGGCAAGGAATATTCTTATGGCCTCTAACCTTGCAACTGGTGCAAAGGTCTAGTCATAATCTATTCCTTCTTCTTGAGAGTATCCTTGTGCAACTAGCCTTGCCTTGTTCCTTACAATAATGCCTTGATAATCTAGTTTGTTCCTGAATACCCATTTTATTCCAATAATGGGATGATCCTTTAGCCTTGGCACAAGCTCCCAAACCTTGTTTCTTTCAAATTGATTTAACTCCTCTTGCATTACAATGATCCAGTGTGGATCTTGTTCTACATCTTGTATGGATTGAGGCTCAATTTTGAGAAAGAAAGCAGGTGTGCATCAGGTTTTGGTTGACCTGATTTCTGGTTTGCACACTAGTTGAGATGTCTCCAATCACTTGGGAGTTTGGATGATCTCTTGATGTTACTAAATCAACAGGGGGTGTTGATTGTTCACCAAGCTGTGTTATTGTTTTCTCATATGGAATAACAACTGGCTCTTCAATGTGATTCTCACCAGGATGTTGAATGTCTTCTTCATCTTCACTGCTTTCACCTTTTTCTTTTATAGGTGAAGGTGTTGTATCCTCTTCAATGATGTTTATCCTGTCTAAATTCTCTGAAAGAGAATGTACCTGCAAAGGTTCTATGGTAGAAGTATTCTTCTCCTTGAAAGACATGTTAGTTTCATCAAAGGACACAAGCACAGATTCTTCAATTTTAAGAGATGATTTGTTATGTACCCTATAAGCCTTACTGATCATGGAGTATCCCAGAAACACTCCTTCATCAGCTTTGGCTTGAAATTTTGCTATATTTCTTGTCATTATTATGTATGTAACAAATACAACCAAAAATTCTAAAATAGTCTACTTTAGGTTTCTTCCCTTTGAGTAATTCATAGGGAGTCTTGCCCTTCAGCTTATGTATCAAACTTCTATTCAACACATAGTTTGAGGTGTTCACTACCTCTGCCCAAAAGGATAGAGGAAGGTGAGCATCTGTCAACAATGTAGTAGCAGATTCAATAAGGGTTCTATTTTTCCTTTCAGCTACCCCATTTTGTTGAGGAGTTCTAGGAGTTGAGAAAGTGTGTCTAATCCCTTCACTCTGACAGAAATCTTGCATAAGAAGAGAATCAAACTCTGTCCCATGATCACTTCTGATCAGGGCAATGTGAGTATTGAACTTAATCTGTATGCATTTGAGAAACTCTGTCAAACACTTAAAGTTATCAGACTTCTTCCTCAAAAAGAACACCCATGTGAATCTAGAGAAGTCATCTACAACTATTAAAGTATAAGATTTCCCTCCTAGACTTTATACTGTAATGGGTCCAAATAGATCCATGTGTAATAGATACAAAATCCTAGGTGAATCACTCTTATTAAGTGACTTAAAGCTATTTTAGTTTGTTTGCCTAATTGACAAGCCCTGCAAAGTCCTTCCTTCTTGTAGGGGCCAGAAGGTAGTACTCTAACAAGGTTGTCCTTGGATAGCCTATCAATGGTTCTAAGGTTTACATGTCCTAATCTCTTATGTTATAGCTCATTTGGTTTACTAACAGAATTGTAACAAACAGATATCTACCTTAGTTGATTGAAAATTGCCTTTGGTCTTCTGCACTTGTAATCTGAACTAGGAGGTCTTGGGGGCAGCTTTCAAACCTAAGTTCAAAGCCTTAGACCTATTCTAGTTGACCTTTAAATCTATATAATGAGGTCAAGACACAATCCTATGGACATTGTGATCCTTACCCAAGTTAGTAATAGGGTGTTCCAACAACCTCCTCGCTCTTTTGCTAGGGGAGAAAGGAATATTGCCCAGGTCTCCCTTGATGAAGACGATCTTGGATACCCAGTTGTGTTTTTTACTCGCGGCCTCACGAACCTTGATGTGCGAGCCCATCAGGTAGGAGACCCCATCGTTGTTCGCACGGTAAGTGAAGAGCTTGCGGAAGACGACGAGGTTGAATTCAATCTGCTCGCGGCGGAGGTGATAGGTGTAACACCCCTATCTGTCGCATAGCATATAGCAGTAGGTCCGGCCGGGGCCCGACGCCATATACTACGGACAGACCGGTTGGTTACGCGTTGAAACCATTCAACCAATCATGACGTCCTACACAACACCTAGCGGAAGCAAATTATTAAGTTGCACAAATTCAAGAACCCTGCCAAGCAGGAATGCCCACTACAGAAGTAATAATAGGAATGAAAATACAAGAGTACCGGCCTTAAGGCCTTACAAGGTTTGCTTAACAAAACATGTCTTACATACTTCGGCTCGCAGGCTGGCCATACATGAAATAAACGGAAAGCATAAAAAGGGTTAGGCCTTCGAGGGCTAGCACCGCAACATGGGCTTTATCCCGCTATTTTCCGCTCGGCTCCGCAGCACCTGCAAGCACAAACCACTGCCCGGTGGCAAACAAAAGCAACGGTCAGCTATGCTGACCAAATTATAACGATCCCGCCCCCAAAATCGGGGCGGCGATGCTCTTTCCCTGCACTTTATTAGTATAGGCAATATATATTAATGTGAACACACATCAACACAGGCGTAGGCTCGCACGGCCACACACCCCGTGCACTCAGGGCACATTCTCGGCGAACCGGCCAACGTCACATCAATTCAAGCCATAGACGTTCCCAATCAACCACTGCCTCTTGGACGGTCATCCATATGAGCATTTTGCCTTCCTGGCCTTGGTCACAGCAATTTAAGCCATAGACCGTCGAAGACCCTCATCCATGCCAACGGTCCTACCGAACGACATAGACCGGGTACGGTTCCGCCTGACCCGTGCTCATATCGCAACGGTAATTTAAGCCATATGCGCAGGTCAAGACTCACCGAGTCCCGTTTCCACCACAACAATCACATAACCCGGTTATGTTCACGTTGGCTCCCCGGCCACCGTGTTGGCAAAACCCGCTTTTGCCCAGTTTTCCGGGTGCACCTTGGAGTTAATCTCCAAGGCTCCCTGATGCAATCTACCACGTAGAAAACCCGAAAACACCCAAACATCCGGATTCTTGCCCGGTTCAAATGAAATGCAACATCACCGATCCGGACCAACATGTCCGAATAGGCTTCACACACAATGCCTATGTCCGTTTACGCATACGGACTCTACACATGGTGGACTTCACATATCTACCCCAAGGAACGCTCCAACTCTTCGCTCACTCGCGAGAGCGGGCTTCCTATGCAAAGGAAAAGAGGGCTTCACATGCCCAAGGATGAGAAATCGTTACCCTTGCATTCTTCCGCGATGCCATCAAAAACTATACGGTTGGAAAGCACCGCAACGGCGTCGCCTCCGCAGATCTGGACTCGGATCGCGATTCGGAGCTCCAAAGCTCTTCCGGCGGCCAGATCTTTCACTCCTCCTTCCTCCTTACTCTCCCTTCTCTCTAACTTTTAGAGAGAGATGAGCCAAAGAAAAATGGGTTTCTAAACCCTATTTCCCGTCCATAACCCCCCAAGAGCAGCCCCCCACCGTCGGATCCAAAGCCAAGGAAACGAACGGCCCGGATTAAATCCAAAATCATAAAATCTGGCCCGAACACGGGTTGGCACACGGCCGTGTGCCTGGCCGTGTAGCTCATTCGCCATCTCGACCCAAGTTGAAAACCAGCACACGGCATGTGACACGGCCTCCGACACGCCCGTGTCGCCTATGACACGCCCGTGTCGGGACCCGTGTCATGCCCCCCGTGTGCAATAAATCAACACTTTGCAGTCAGAGGGGTACACGGCTTGGTGACACGGCATCGGACACGCCCGTGTCAAACTAGACACGCCCGTGTTCGTGCCCGTGTCACTACCCGTGCACCCAACCACACAGCACAGGTGTGACACGGCCTGGGACACGCCCGTGTCCTAGGTCGTGTTCCACCACACGACCATCGTCGACCTGAACTGGTCGACGACACGGCCCGAGCTCGACACGCCCGACACGGCCTCCGACACGCCCGTGTCGGGGCCCGTGTCACCAGTACCAAAAATCTGACTTGGCCCAAAAACGATCCCCGTCGCTCCTACAACAATTTGGGGTGTTACAATTCTACCCCCCTTAAAGAATTTCGTCCACGAAATTAATAAAGGAATAACAGGACTTAACGTAAAACAGTACCTGAGCGGAATAATTCCGGGTACTCCTCGAGCATAGTCTGCTCCCGTTCCCAAGAGAGCTCCTCACGCCCGCAGTTATCCCACCGGACCTTAACCATCCGGATCTCCTTGTTACGAAGCCTCTTGACCTCAACATCTTCAATACGAATGGGCTTGACCCTAGTCGTCAACCCTTCGTCCACCGGCACTTGGTCAACCGCGATCACCTGCGAAGGCTCTTGCACCGCCTTTCGCAACACAAAAATGTGGAACACATCATGTAATCCACTCAATTCCTCCGATAGCCTCAAACGGTATGCCGCTTTGCCGACTCGCTCCAGAACCTCAAAAGGTCCAAGGTATCTTGGGCTCAGCTTCTTCAAGCGTCTCACCCGCGAAACCCCCTTGAACGGCTTCACTTTCAGGTATACCCAATCACCTACCGCGAACTCCACGTTCCAGTGCTTGGCATTGTAATACTTCGCCTGCCGGTCCTGAGCGATCAACAAGCGCTCCCGAATGATCCGCACTAACGAGGTAGCACTCTCCACCTCCTGTTTCTTGTACAACCTTGCCTCACCCGCTTCAAGACACGATAACGGCGTGCGACACTTCCTACCATACAGGGCCTCGAAGGGTGCCATTTGTATACTCGCTTGGTAGCTGTTGTTGTACGCGAACTCCACCAAATAAAGGTGGTCTTCCCAATGCTTACCGAAATCCAGAACACACATGCGTAGCATGTCCTCCATCGTTCTATTGACCCTCTCGGTCTGCCCATCCGTCTGCGGATGGAAAGCTGTGCTGAACTTCAACTTTGTTCCCAGCATCTGCTGCACCAGCCTCCAATCATTTGACGTGAACCGCCCATCGCGATCACTCACAATGCTACGGGGCACACCATGCAGCCTAACAATATTGTCCACGTATAGCTTCGCCAACTTCTCCACCGAGTCATCCTTCCGATGCGGAATGAAATGCGACACCTTGGTTAGCCGATCTACGATCACCCAGATGGCGTCGTTCCCCTTCTGCGACCTTGGCAACCCGTGCACAAAGTCCATAGATATATCGTCGAATTTCCACTCCGGTATAGGCAAGGATTTCAGAAAATCCTCCTGGCTTTTGGCACTCCGCCTTCACCAAGGCGCACGTTTGGCACTTAGCCACGTACAACGCCACATCTTTCTTGAGCCCCGGCCACCAAAACAACTTTTTGAGATCACGATACATCTTCGTTCTCCCTGGGTGGATTGAGTACTTGGTATGATGAGCCTCGTACATCAACTCCGCCCGGAGGTTACCCCCACTCGGGACACACAACCGATGATCCTTCCTTAACAAACCATCTTCCACCGAGAACTGGGAATTTGACCCATCCAGAGCGGCCTCCATAAGCTCCTTTATGGAGTCATCTAACTCCAATGCCTGCCGAACCCGGTCAGCCAGGTCATATTGCACCTCTGTCCAGTTTAACATTGCTTTGGTGCTCGTCTGCCTGTCAATGCAACAGATCTCAAGCTCCTCCAACTCCCGTACTAGCTGCTCATCATGCACCGACAACCAGTTGGCTTGGGCGGGAGCCCTGCGACTCAGCGCATCCGCAACTGTGTTGCCCTTCCCGGGTACATAATGTATTTTGAAGGTGTAGTCCCCAAGGAACTCCATCCACCTCCTCTGCCTCATATTAAGGTCCTTTTGATCCAACAAGTATTTTAGGCTCTTGTGATCGGTGTATATATCGACCCTTACGCCGTATAGGTAGTGCCTCCACAACTTGAGTGCAAATATCACGGCCGCCAACTCCAAGTCGTGCACCGGATAATTTCTTTCATGCACCTTCAGTTGACGCGATCCATACGCTATCACGCTCCCATGCTGTAACAACACGCAGCCCAAGCCACTACCCGAAGCGTCGCTATACACCTCAAAGCCCTCGGTCCCACTCGGCGAACTAAGCACCGGCGCCGTGGTCAACCGTCTCTTCAGCTCCTCAAAAGCTTGCACGCACTCTTGCGTCCACAAGAATTTCTGATCCTTCCTTGTCAACTTCGTGAGAGGTAATGCTAACCGCGAGAAGTTCTCTACGAAGCGCCTGTAATATCCGGCAAGCCCGAGAAAACTACGGACTTCCGCGACAGAAGATAACGCAGGCCACTCCCGTATCGCAACAATCTTCGCCGGATCCACTGCTATACCTTCCCCACTCACTATATGACCAAGGAACCCTACCGAGGGTAGCCAGAACTCGTACTTGGAGAACTTTGCGTAAAGCTCATTCCTCCTCAAAGTCTCCAACACCAAATGCAAGTGCTTGAAGTGGTCTTCTTCGCACTGCGAGTACACCAAAATATCATCAATAAAGACGATCACAAAGCGATCCAGGAAATCTCTGAACGTCCTGTTCATCAAGTCCATAAATACGGATGGCGCATTCGTCAGTCCAAACGGCATGACCGTGAACTCGAAATGCCCATACCTCGTACTGAACGCCGTCTTCGGGATATCACACTCCCTGATCCTCAGCTGATAGTACCCCGACTTCAAGTCAAACTTGGAGTATACCGACGATCCGACCAACTGATCAAAGAGATCATCAATCCTCGGGATCGGGTACTTATTCTTCTCCGTTAGCTTGTTCAACTCTCTGTAGTCGATACACAGCCGCATACTCCCGTCCTTCTTCTTAACGAAGAGGACCGGTGCGCTCCAAGGCGACGAGCTTGGATGCACATACCCTTGCTCCATCAGCTCCTCTAGCTGAACTTTCAACTCTGCCATCTCCTTAGGCGCCAACTTATACGGAGCACGTGACACCGGTTTCGCCCCCGGTACGAGCTCGATGGTGAAATCAATCTCCCGCTGTAGTGGGGCTCTGGGAAGACTATCCGGGAACACATCGGGTTATTCGCAAACCACGGGGATGCTATCCAACGGAGACTTTGGCTCCACAGCCCCCACTATTGCGAAGAACAGTTCTGCACCAGCACGAACTGCCTTCACCACCTGAAGAGCAGACATCAGTGTCCTGCTCGACCCCTTTAACCCCTCGAATGTAGTCTCCCGCCCTACACCCAGCTTGACCTCCTTCCGGTCACAGTCAATCCAAGCTTTCTGCTCTGACAGCCAATCCATTCCAAAGATCACGTCGAACTCTACTAGCGGCAGCAATGACGCTAGCAAGTCGAACTCTTGGCTCCCAATGTGAACCTTTACGGCGCACACTCTGTCCGCACGCAACGAGCACCCATTCGGTAGCAGCACATCCAACTTGTCCTTCGCCATCGAAGAAGGGACTCCGATGCGCGATATAAAGCTTTCGGACAAGAAGGAGTGTGAAGCTCCCGTATCGAACAGTGCCCGTGCCGGACTATCACTAATCACAACAAAGCCTATACAAACAATATTAGGCTAACAAGTAATAGATAACGGTATTAAAGCTAACTTGCTATAATTTAACTCATACCTGTCACCACATCCGCTTGCTTGATGGCCTCCTGCTGGCCCAAATTATAGACTTTAGGCTGAGTCGGAGCATAGTGGGACGCGGTCGACTCCACCGCTTTGCCCTTCTCCTCGTAGGTAGCTCCTTGCTTCCTTTCGGACTTTGAGCGTCCACTCTAGCAATCACGGGCAAAGTTCCCCGTCTTTCCACACGTGAAACAAGCGCCCGGGGTTCGATTGGTAGTTGCCCCCGAGGCACCTGAAGCAGCTGGACCCGACGTCTTAGCTTTCTCATAGAATCTGCGGTAGCCCGACTTCGACGTAGTCGGTGCCTTGAACTCCGCTTTCTTGCTACCGGATTCCTTCTTCGCTTGGACATTCTTCATGTCCTTCTCCAAGGACCGAGCCGAATTGACCAGGGTCATGAAACCCTGCGCCTTGGGCCCCGACAGTAGCAATCTTAAATCGTCTCTTAGCCCTTCGTAGAAGCGGCTCGTCTTGCACTCCTCGTCTGCGAAGGTAGCGCCGGCATATCTCCCCAATCGAGTAAAATCGTGGAGGTACTCATCGACGGTGCAATCCCCTTGCACCAACTTCTGAAATTCGCTTTCTAGCGCAATTCTATACGCCGAGGGGAGGTATCGAGCCATGAATAGTCTCACAAACTCCTCCATCGAAACTTCGGCCAACGGCCTTCCCCGCAACTGATGTAGCTCTAGGCCTTCCCACCATAACCTTGCGTCCCCATCCAACAGGAACGTCGCTATAGTGGTCTTCTGCCACTCTTCCGTTTCCGTCGCAGTCATCACCATGTTGACCCTTGAGAGCCAATCCTCTGCTTGGGTCGGGGTTTCTGCCCCCGTCAATACAGGTGGGTGAAAGCCCATCACGTGCTTCAGTTGTCTTTCCGTTGCTCTCCGAGGCAACTCTGGCTCCAACACTACTTGCTCAACTCTCCTTTGCTCTACCGTCTGAAGCGGTACTTGCTCCATAGCAGGAGCAAGCTACTGCACCTGCCTTGCAGGCTGCGCATTGATCATTGCCATGACCGCTTCTGCCACCAACCTAATGGTCTCGGCAGACGGAGGTGTTGCAGGCGCATCGCTTGGCGCACTGCTCGCCTCAGAACCTGGCCGTTCAGACGGCCCAGCACCACTTCTGGTCACCTATAATCGTGCAAACCACCGATAAGCGACCCAAAAATTACTGCAAACAGCAATTATAGGAACACGCAGGTTCCTCAAACATGTATATTTTCATTCCTAAGTGGACATTCATGGGTTCTTTTCATGTTATAACGATGACGCACATATGTGCTCACCACCCCTTAAAGTGAATTCGTCCACGAATTCATTTAAGCTTGACCGAAACCAGAAGTCTGATACCAATTTGTAACACCCCTATCCGTCACATAGCATATAGCAGTAGGTCCGGTCGGGGCCCGACGCCATATACTACGGACAGACCGGTTGGTTACGCGTTGAAACCATTCAACCAATCATGACGTCCTACACAACACCTAGCGGAAGCAAATTATTAAGTTGCACAAATTCAAGAACCCTGCCAAGCAGGAATGTCCACTACAGAAGTAACAATAGGAATGAAAATACAAGAGTACCGGCCTTAAGGCCTTACAAGGTTTGCTTAACAAAACATGTCTTACATACTTCGGCTCGCAGGCCGGCCATACATGAAATAAACGGAAAGCATAAAAAGGGTTAGGCCTTCGAGGGACAGCGCCGCAACATGGGCTTTAGCCCGCTATTTTCCGCTCGGCTCCGCAGCACCTGCAAGCACAAACCACCGCCCGGTGGCAAACAAAAGCAACGGTCAGCTATGCTGACCAAATCATAACGATCCCGCCCCCAAAATCGGGCGGCGATGCTCTTTCCCTGCACTTTATTAGTATAGGCAATATATATTAATGTGAGCACACATCAACACAGGCGTAGGCTCGCATGGCCACACACCCCGTGCACTCAGGGCACATTCTCAGCGAACCGGCCAACGTCACGTCAATTCAAGCCATAGACGTTCCCAATCCACCACCGCCTCTTGGACGGTCATCCATATGAGCATTTTGCCTTCCTGGCCTTGGTCACGGCAATTTAAGCCATAGACCGCCGAAGACCCTCATCCATGCCAACGGTCCTACCGAACGACATAGACCGGGTACGGTTCCGCCTGACCCGTGCTCATATCGCAACGGCAATTTAAGCCATATGCGCAGGCCAAGACTCACCGAGTCCTGTTTCCGCCACAACAATCACATAACCCGGTTATGTTCACGTTGGCTCCCCGAACACCGTGTTGGCAAAACCCGCTTTTGCCCAGTTATCCGGGTGCACCTTGGAGTTAATCTCCAAGGCTCCCTGATGCTATCTACCACGTAGAAAACCCGAAAACACCCAAACATCCGGATTCTTGCCCGGTTCAAATGCAATGCAACATCACCGATCCGGACCAGCATGTCCGAATAGGCTTCACACACAATGCCTATGTCCGTTTACGCATACGGACTCTACGCAAGGGGGACTTCACATATTTACCCCAAGGAACGCTCCAACTATTCGCTCACTCGCGAGAGCGGGCTTCCTATGCAAAGGAAAAGAGGGCTTCACATGCCCAAGGATGAGAAATCGTTACCCTTGCATTCTTCCGCGGCGCCATCGAAAACTATACGGTTGGAAAGCACCGCAACGGCGTTGCCTCCGCGGATCTGGACTTGGATCGCGATTCGGAGCTCCGAAGCTCTTCCGGCGGCCGGATCTTGGACTCCTCCTTCCTCCTTGCTCTCCCTTCTCTCTAACTTTTAGAGAGAGATGAGCCAAAGAAAAATGGGTTTCTAAACCCTATTTCCCGGCCATAACCCCCCAGGAGCAGCCCCCCACCGTCGGATCCAAAGCCAAGGAAACGAACGGCCTGGATTAAATCCAAAATCATAAAATCTGGGCCGAACACGGGTAGGCACATGGCCGTGTGCCTGGCCGTGTAGCTCATTCGCTGTCTCGACCCAAGTTGAAAACCAGCACACGGCATGTGACACGGCCTCTGACACGCCCGTGTCGCCTGCGACACGCCCGTGTCGGGACCCGTGTCACACCCCCTGTGTGCAATAAATCAACACTTTACAGTCAAAGGGGTACACGGCTTGGTGACACGGCATCAGACAGGCCCGTGTCAAACTATACACGCCCATGTTCGTGCCCGTGTCACTACCCGTGCACCCAACCTCACAGCACAGGTGTGACACGGCCTGGGACACGCCCGTGTCCTAGGCCGTGTTCCACCACACGACCATCGTCGACCTGAACTGGTCGACGACACGGCCCGAGCTCGACACGCCCGACACGGCCTCCGACACGCCCGTGTCGGGGCCCGTGTCACCAGTACTAAAAATCTGACTTGGCCCAAAAATGATCCCCGTCGCTCCTACAACAATTTGGGGTGTTACAATAGGTGAACGCGATCATCATAGCAATCGCATTCGGGTTCAGCTGCGCGGGCACTGCGCTGAAGTACTTGAGGATCTGGCAAATTTTCAGCCAGAGGGGGAGGTGCAACCCCACCTCAAAGTGCAAGATGGGGAAGGCGAGCTCGTCCCGGTAAAGGTGGTGATGGCCTCGCCCACTCTGGGCCGGCGCACCTGGTCAGGGAGTAAGTACTCGATCTTGAAGGCTGCGAGCTCGCTCTCGGTGGTATTTCCATCAAAGAATAGGTACTCGACAAATTATCGAGCACACTTGGAGCTCCCATTGGCATCAGGTAGTGTCTTTCCCATATCTGTTAAAGGTTGGTGTGCGAGAGTAGGTAAGGGTGGAGATCCGAGATTAGGTAGTGAGCAGAGCATCAAAGGGGGTTATGAATGCAATTAAGGCAATGGCCAGGGGGTTGCTGAGGGGGCCTATTTATAGAAACTCGGATTTATGGCTGAGCTGACCAGTCGGTCCAGCTCACCAGCTCCAGCTCTACGATTCCAGCTCGCCACCTGGCAATCTCGCCTATCCTAGTGCGAGCTAAATCTAAACAGCACATCCTGTTATTTCAAATAGCGTTGAGATCTAAAAAATTGTTTAAGTTATTACAAACAGGGACATTAGCAGCCCCGAAAAAGAAGTTCATTGCAAGCAAATGAAAGTTCGGCCAACCCGCGCAAGATGGGGAGCTGGTGGGCGTGGCTAGTAGGCTCAGCTAAGGAGCCATTTCCATCTACCCTGGCCTCGCGCCCCCATCCCCGGAGGTCAGCGCAGGTTGAGGAACTCACGGACCAGGTCCAGGTCCCTGCCAAAGGTCGACATTCTTTCATCAATTCTCTCCATAACTAGGGTGGGGGACATCATCTCGCTCGCCAAGCCGAGTTCCATCTTATCCGCGAGTAGCACATAGTCCCGCTCCAGTTCCTGTAGACTCTGCTCATTATATAAATTGTCCGCTCGAAGTTGGCGCAAGGCGGCTTCCTGCTTCTTCAGCACCTCCTCTACTTATCGCCTCAGCTCGGCAGGATCCAGCAAGTTGTCAAAGAAGCTTTCTACCTCAGGCTCACAGGGTGGCGAGTCGCGAGCCGGTTCTGAAGATTCTTCGACTTTTGACAGAGCAGGGAGCCCTGCAAAAAACAATCAACTCCGATTGATAGAGGGTGGGAGCAACAAAGACTCCTAGGAAAAACATGCCAGTAAAACTAGAGCTTATGGGATGAGCTCGGCAACCCTTGGAGGGTGTGCAAAGGAGGTAAGGCCAAGTTCTTGCCGTGACCCGGAGGATGGACTCCCGAGGAGATGAGATTAAAGCTGGGAACCAGGATGTCCCCGGCCCTTTCCCAGGCGAGTGCAGGAGTATTTATTGGCTGCTGAGAAGGAGTGCGAGCTGGCGACCTGATCTTCAGCGAATCTAGCTCCGTGGTCCCAAAGGGTGGTGATTTGCTCTATAGGCTAGTGTCATGGGGAGTCTAAGGCCGCGAGTCATTGTGGGGGTGTGTACTCACGGCGTGGAGGTCTCTGCATTGGACTGATGGTCCTCAGGGTCGGCGGGAATGTCGAAGACTACTTTTCCCTTGAGGTAGGCAGTTGGTTTGGAGGAGGCGAGCCCAGGATTCAAGGTGGACTCAAGGTCGCGGTAGATGGATTATGCATTCTTTGGGATGGACTTGGCCTTCTTGGCAGGATTGGATTTCATTGGCTCGTGCAGTGTAGTGATGGGAGGCAGGCCTACTAATGCGTCAAGACGAGTGGCGTTTAGCTCGCGGGCGTGGCTGAGCTTCTCTTGGAGTTCTTTGGAGAGAGGCATCTCGGCAAGGCTCAAGTAAGGGAATGGCAAAGGTCGCCCAGGTACACGGACCTATATATATAGCCGCTGGTGGATCCCAGGAGGTAGGCAGTTGGACAGATGGCCCTCAGGGTCGGCGGGAATGTCGACGACTACTTTTCCCTTGAGGTAGGGAGTTGGTTTGGAGGAGGAAAGCCCAAGAGTCATGGTAGACTCCAGGTCACGGTAGATGGATTCTGTATTCTTTGGGATGGACTTGGCCTTCTTGGCAGGATTGGATTTCATTGTCTTGCGCAGTGCAATGATGGGAGGCAGGCCGACTAACGCGTCAGCACGAGCGATGTTGAGCTCGCGGGCGCGGCTGAACTTCTCTTGGAGTTCTTTGGAGAGAGGCATCTTGGCAAGGCTAAAGTAAGAGGGAACCCAAGTACGCGGACCTATATATATCGTCGTTGGTGGAGCCCACCAAAAGATTCTCTGGCACATGTTGTACTCGCCGTATATTATGAGGTTGGATGTTTCTTTTCGAGCTTGGTCCAACCTCGCAAAGAGAGGGGATTTTGTACAACCCCATATCCGGTGAGTAGTGTTCAACAGGATCTAGATCGGCCAAAGTCCGGTAGTCCAGCCCACCCAAGTGGGGGTTGATCATTAGAGGGGCGAGTGGAGCAGGCTGGCTCGCACTCGCCCCAGCGGCTCGGCGAGCAGCAGGCAAGTGAAGTAGGATGGCTCGCACTCACCCCGGGAGGATCAGCAGGCAGTAGGCCAATGGGACAGGCTGGGTCCGCACTCTCCCAGGGTTGGGAGGAGGCAGCAAGTGCCAGCTCCATCAAGCACTCGCCGCCCTCGGCGAGTGGATGTTCCATAAGGCTGCTTGCCCATTCCCTTGTGATGAGTTTTTACTATTCTACACCTGCTAGCCTATCTATAGCATGTTGGAATAGCGGATTTACACTGTTGATAGACCCAGTTGGGCTGCACATAGCTCTTCAGAACAGCGGAGGTTGGCTATTTGTAGGCCGTTTTCAAAAATCTATAAATAGACCCAAGGGGGTACCTCAGAGGGCATACTTTTTCCCCGGTCTTCTTGCGCTTTCTGAGATACCCTTAGCTCGACATTTGGCTAGGGAGGGGAAGTGCTCTAAGATCTTCCGGGTGTGTGATGGGACCTCCCACCGAGCCCTTGGGTCTGTTCCCTATTCTTTTTCCCTTAGTTGTTTGGCTCGTGAGAGATAAGTAAGTGTGCGATCACCTCTTCCCCAAGGGTGAACTCCACAGAGACTGAGTTTTCAGTTTCAACAATAGCAATGTACAGCAGATATGTATTATGATTCAGTAGTTGATATTGCAACACTTGTTTGCTTCTTGCTACTCAAAGATACAAGCCTTCTTCCTAGAAATTGATAGGTGCTAGAGGTGTTTTTTTATGTCTTCTCTTCAGCCAGCAAAATCTGCATCTGAATACCCAGTTAGTTGAAAATCACTATTCCTAGGGTATTATAGGCTAAGATCAGGTGTGCCCTTGAGATATCTCAAAATTCTTTTAGCTGCATAATAATGAGACTCTTTAGGGAATGTTTGGTATCTAGCACAAACACATGTAACATACATGATGTGTGGCCTACTAGCAGTACGGTAGAGGAGGGAGCCAATTATGCCTCTGTACAAGGTTTCATCAAAAGGTTTCTCAATCTCATCCTTGTTTGTTAACTCATCTGACCCCATAGGAGTTTTCATTGTGGAGGCACTCTCCATTCCAATCTTTTTAACTAACTCCTTGGTTAATTTAGACTGTGAGATGGATAATCCATTCTCAGATTGTCTTAATTGGAGGCCCAAGAAGTACTTGAGTTCGCCTATACTACTCATCTCAAATTTCTCTTGCATAAGTTTAGCAAACTTTTTGCAGAGGTCCTCATCAATAGACCCAAAAATTATGTCATCTAAATAAATTTGAACTAGAAAGATCTTACCCTTGACTTCTGTGAGGAATAGTGTCTTGTCTATCTTTCCCCCTAAGAATTTGTTCTTAATGAGAAAGCAAGACAGGGTTTCATACCATGCCATAGGGGCTTGCTTCAACCCATACAAAGCTTTTCTAATCTTGAATACAAAATTAGGAGTGTTAGGATTAACAAAATCTGAGGGTTGCTCAACATAGAGCTCTTCTTTTAGGTCCACAATTAGGAAAGCTGACTTAACAACCATTTGGTAGACCTTGAATCCTTTATGTGCAGCATATGCAAGGAACGGTCTTATACATTCCAATTTGGCTACTAGTGTAAAGTTCTGATCAAAGTCAATACCTTCTTCTTGCTTGTATCCCTTGGCCACCAGTCTAGCTTTATTCTTTATTATAAAATTATTTTCATCAATCTTATTCCTGTAGATCCACTTGGTTCTAATGATGTTATGTTCTTGAGGTCTGGGAATCAACTTCTAGATATTGCACCTCTTGAATTGGTTCAGTTCCTCTTATATAGCAACAATCCAAAATGGATCTAAGTTGGTATCTTCAAATCTTTTTGGTTCAACCTGAGACAAAAAGGCGGAGTACATGACAATGTTTAGGCTTCTGCTCCCGATTATAACCCCTTTGCTAGCACCTCCTATGATCTAATTTCTGGGATGATCCCTTAAATGCCTAACTTTCAGAGGCTTTCTTACTTTATCATCATGATCTTCAGAGACTAGATCCTGCTGGACTTCATCCATTTCATGAATGCCTTGTCCTTCTTCTTGAATATACAAACCATCACCTTCTTCTAGGGTAGTTTGAGAAGTGTCCTTGATGGCTGGTTTATCCATCTTCATCTCTATACCTGCAGATCTAAAGGAGCTTGGAAGCTCACTATTATTCATTGATGACTCATCTAAGACTACATTAACAGACTCTTTCATAACTTGATTTTTCAAGTTATAGACTATATAGGCTTTGCTATGATTGTTGTGCCCAACAAATATCCCTTCATAGGATTTAATAGCAAACTTAGTCAAGTAGGACTTCCCATTATTAAGCACAAAGCACTTAATACCAAAGATCCTGAGATATGCTAGATTTGGTTTTTTGCCTTTCATAATCTCATAGGGAGTCGTCTTATGGTACTTCGTGAGAGAGGCTCTATTCAAGACATGACAAGCAGTGTTCACTACCTCAGCCCAGAAGTATTCTGGGAGAGAAGTGTCACTAAGCAGTGTCCTGCCAGCCTCTATGAGAGTCTTGCTTTTCCACTCAGCTATGCCATTTTGCTAGGGTGTTCTTGGAGAAGAAAACTGAAAGAGAGGGGATAGATCAAATCTACTCTAGAGGGGGTGAATAGAGTATTAAAAACTTTTAATTAATTTTTATATCGGAATTAAAATAGGTGTTACTTATAAGTATAAGAGAGTTAAAAACAAAAGCAAACACAGCACAACAGGAATAAAGAAATGAAAGTTTCTAGTGTCAGCCTTATCCACCTATAGGGGGTTAATAGGTGCAGTGATGTCTTTTGTGGAATAAAAAAATTACCTGCACAATTAAACAAACCAAGCACAGAAAACACATAGTAATTTACAGTGGTTCCCCAACCTTGGGTAGTTCCACTCTCCCCTTCACCTATCTCCCACACGGGGACAACTCGAAAACTCCTCCAAAATGAAATTGAAATCCAATCTCTAAACTCGGAGCAACGCTCCTACAACTCGGAAGGAACCCTTCCTACAACAAGGAGTCAACACTCCACAAAAATGGGTTGCACCCAACCCTTATAACTAGGAATAAAATTCCTTACAAAAATTGAATGTAAATAAGAAATACAAATAATGCAATTTGGAGAACCCAAGGTCCTTCTTAATTCGTTGAGAGCTTGCACTAAAATGATGAAGAATCCACACTTCGTTTTTCTCTCTTGGATAGGATCTTGACTTGATCGGTGGCGGCAAGCGAGTGCGGCAGCGATTTGGGGTAGATCTGAACTTCTTGACGAAGCAAGCTACTAGGTCACCGATTGATCTAAGTTGGATCAATCGTCTTCAACGATTCGGAATGGAGAACTAGTCTCAGTCAACGAATCGAAGAGACAGGAGATCTCAAGAGAGAAGAGAGGGACCGAGGCTTAGCCTCAGTTCTGCCTTCGAGCGATCGGCGGCAAGCTGTGATCTGCGTGCGACAGGCTACCTACCAGATTCAACCGACTATGTGAAATTAGGGTTTTCAATTTCTTCCCGTGTCTCTCTCTCTGATTTCGAAAATCACTTAGGTATTTATACCTAGTCAGCCCAAACATAGCCGTTGGCGGACCCACCAAGGAAAGAACGGAACTTCGGTTCATACTGTGCATGGCGACCCGACACGGATCAGAAAGCTACGGAAATTTGCCTAAGGCAAAGTCGGCGGGAATCATTGGTGATTCCCGTCGACATCGGCGGGAATCGGCAGTGATTCCCGTCGATTTTGCCTTGGCATAATTTTGACCAGCTGGAAGATGTCGACTGGAATCGCTGATCATTCCCGTTGATGTCGGCGGGAATTACCAACGATTCCCGTCGATGTCGACGGGTATGACTCACGATTCCCGTCGACTTATACTTAGAAGAATTTTCCTCCTTTTTCTTCCTTCTTCCTTTCCTTTGAGAGCTTGGTCTTTGAATCTTCCTTGCTCCTTCTTCTGCTCTTTGTCTTTCTTGAACCTGTACTTGAGAATAAGTACACCCAATAGAGAGAGCACACGTAGATCAACGCATTGACCTATATAACGAGGGATTACATTGCATAGGCCCGTGATTATTCACCCACTGTACTATGACATTGGTGTGTACTTGGCATGAAATAGCTGCAAGCACAACTTGAAACGGCATATCAAATACATCATGAATCCATCTAAGCTTGACTGGACTCTTCTTCAAATCAGGTTCATTGTGGATGCAATACCCAACAATCTCCCCCTATTTGAAGAAGCCAAAATCCCACTAGCTAAGATGCATTACACACAAACGTATATATAAATGAGATATCAAATCAACTGTGAGCATAACGCACATTCAAGACATAATAACATTGAATCCACGTACACAAACATATATAAATATATATATTAAAAGTGTTTTTTGAAACTAAGAACGGAAGGTTAACAGAATAGTGTTTAATTAAGACAAAACAAATAAAGTTCAGCTTCATGTTTCCTTGTTCTTTCTCTTCTCTCTTTCTTCTTGATCCTTCCACTTTTGAATATTCCTCTTGTAGTATTCTTTTGGCTTTGGGAAGTATTTGGGAGGCGGAGGATAATTTGGCTTGAAGTCGGGATCGCATTTCACTCTCCTGAAGTATGTTTTCGTTTGATATCGTACTCTTTATATGTGTCCCATTTAGATTCATTGTAGTGATCTTGGTGCTTAATCTTCCCTAGGTCATACAGCTGCAAAGTGTCCAGGATTATTCTCTTTGAGATTGGACTCCAGTTTTCATCGAGATCTTGTCTTCTTCCGGCCTGGAATTCTATAGGGACTGAAGAGGTGCTTTCGACGTATTTTCTCTTGTGAGATATGGCTCGATCATTAAAGGCAGCATTAACAGCATCAAAAGCCCTTTGAACATCTTTAGAAGGAACCCCAATCTCAGGAGAGGTCTCTAGATCCCTTTGAATATCTTCAGGAGCATAGGTTTCTGGCGCAGAGTCTGTCGGACAAGCATCCATCGGAGCAGGAGTTCCCAAAAACTGATTGCATAACCACAAACTGTTCTTATATACGTACTGACTGGACTGCTTGAAGTTGTCTATTATAATTTGTTCCAGTCCTGCCATTTTGGAAAAATAGGCTTCCTCCCCCCCTTTTTGGCTTCTTCAGTGAAGGCCCTCACGAACGCTGGCAGTGAGGTGTCCAGATGATCCTTGGTTTTAGTGAACTCATCCACCGCCGTTTGTGAATTTGTGGAGGTAGTGGTTATATCCTCATCGAAGCTCTTGATTATGTCAGCCATTATATGTGAGTTTTGATTAACAACTGCCAAACCCTCAATTGTTTTCTTTTGCCCAGCCATTTACAATAAAACAGCCTTCTCAGCTTTATCATATTTAGTATTGAATCTTTCTTCCATTTTATCAAATTTATGATTCAGCGCAGTGACACTATTGAGTACCAACTTCTCAGACTTCTTGATTCTCTTGACCACTTTGGTCAGGGAGGCTTCAAAGTATTTCTATTGATTGATTAGCATGTCTTTGAACAACTGTAGAGAGGGAACCACTGGGCTTGAGGTTGGCATATCAGGTGCAGCACCACTCGGGGTAGGAACCTGAGGGTCTGGTCCTTCTTCAGAATTCTCTGTAGAGCTGAATATGCTAATCACTTTTGATGGAAGGGGAGGAGGGCCATCATGCATCAATGCTAACCTCTATTGCAACTTTCGAAAATCTCGATTATATTGCGTATTGATTGAGATCTTTGGTCTAGATGTCTCCCCCTCAGATGTTGCAGGGACTGTCTCAGGGTGGAGATCATCAGTGAGAGCATCAGTATCCATGACATCATCATTATCTCTTCAATGTTCATTAGTAACTGCCTCACCGTCTCCATCACCCTTATTGGCCTCCTCATCATCATCTTTATCCTCGTTATCATCATTTTAAACAAGTTCAGCTGACTTTCCATCAAGAACCGCATTGTCCTTGTCTTTGATCTCCTCTTCTAGAATGTCCTGGTGGTCAGAGTGAGCACCAGTATCTTCATCAGCAGCATCTCCTTCCACGTCATCCACAGTACCATGCTTGGAGGGGGTCATTTCTTCAAGATCTTCAGCCCTTAGATTTTCCACTGCATCCTGAGCGATCTGAGACACCTCCAATCAGAGGTTTTCCTGGGTTGAGGTAGGGGCTAGCAGTGATAGGTCAGCATGGGGAATTCTGGATGCCTCCCCCTAAGTTCCTATAATCGATGGGTCAGGAATGTCATTGGGTCCAAAGTGAGGATCTCTGAACTCGTGACCTCTGTCTTCATCATCAACATGGGGTGCAGGAGCTCCCCCTGGGACAAGAATCCTTCTTTCCCACCTGTCGAAGATGGTGGAGTCAATCTTCTACTGATAGTGAACGGGGATTCCAACAGTCATGTCAAACCTATCTCCATCTAGCTGGTTCAGATAAAGGCTGATAATTCGTCCGAAGTTTGGGGTACGAAGATTATCTTTTATCTTTCTAAACAGCATGGCCCCCGAGTTCATCTTCTTACTGCAGACTATGGCTATCAGGCTTTTAAACATGTCACCTGAGATGTGATCATTGGAGCCTTGTTTGCAGATCAGTACTTTCCCTATAATCTCTGACAGAAGCTTTCCTTCGTCATTCATATCCTTGCGTTTGATGGCCTTTGTGCCTCATGGCAATCCACAAAAGAGCACGGTCTTGGTGTGATCTTCTTCGTCCAAATAGTCCTCTTCCTCAATGCTGGAGAGCTGGAGGTAGTGGGACAGACTTGCAGCAGTCACCTTGATCCTGTGGCTTGCAATTTTGCTCTTGATCATCGTATCCTCGTGACGCAATTTGGAGTTGGCAAAGAACTCCAGAACTTCCTTATCAAGGATCTTACATTGGTACTCGAGAACGAAGGAGAGCCCGGCATATTCTAGCATCAGAATGATGTTTCTGAACTCATCCGAGGAATGAGTAAAGCTTGTCCTCACAAGTTCACCTCCAGTGAGCAACACGATGGTGGTTCGAAGGGACATTTTTATCATATACAAGGATTAATCTAAACCATTAGTGAAGGAGTTGTGAATCAAGAGAATGTACTCACATATTGAGGGATCCTGAGAGGGAAATTACTGATTTGATGATGTGAAGTGAAGAGATAGCTCCTTCTTCTCGAGGGTAGACAGTGAGGAATTTATCTTCAGTAGGGGAGCGGAAGAGGGGAGTTGACGGCAAGAGTTGGTTGCGCACGGGAGCGGGGGAGAGGAAGTCCACGAATACCGTCTCTTTGGGTTTCACGGGGCTTCTCCTTCTTCTTCTTCGTCCGTCGGGTATGCGGTGTGTGACGAGGCGGTTGATGGAGAATCAATGGAACCAACTCGTCGACGGGTAGCGTAGAAAACCGAAGAGTTGACGGAGAAAAGCGAGGCGGTATTCGTCGACGGTGATAATCAGAGGGTAAACCGATGTCGACGGAATTCGCAGGGGAGCTGAAAGGTCGGGGAAGTACGAAGTGTCGACGGGTATAGGCTTGTTGAAACGAGGCGAAGTGTATAGACTTTTCGACGGGAATAGGCTTGTCGACTATTTATAGTCAAAACCGGATTTTCAACATTTTTGGGAGAAGTGACGATTCACCACCAAATCTGAGTTTTGATGTCTTGCCCCGATTTAAGCAGTTGACAGGTATTCTAGATGTCGTTTTTCCTATATCTCTCCAATGAAGCGAGTTAGTTTCCAATCGACATAGGTCATGATTCCCTATTTATACCAGGGCCAGGTGTTCATCTAACTTAGACAAATGTATATGTATTGAAATCGATGTCTGCAGTATTTATTGCTTGTCCTTTTTCCCACAATAATAAGGTCTATTTTGAGACAAAATTTCCAATATCGAACTCGAAGGGTATCGATGGATATTGACATCTGAGCTGAATATCGACTTACTTTGCCTCCTATATATATATATATATATATATATATATATATATATATATATATATATATATATATATATATATATATATATATATATATATATAGTTCATATTAATTTTATGAGTTTTCACTTGTTGCAATGAAGGACATAGACATAGATTAATTAAGTTATTTGTTGGCGTGCCCTTCCGTTCAAAGTATATATATATATATATATATATATATATATATATATATATATATATATATATATATATATGAAAGTCTCTAGTGTCTACTAAATCCACCTATGAGGGGGGGGGGGGAATATGTGTCGTGCAGTCTTTTGCGGAATTAAATTTACCTGCACCTATTAACAAACACATCACAAAAAACACACAAAGAATTATAGTGGTTCCCCGATTTGGGTACGTCCACTTTCTCCCATCGACCTATCTCTCACCAAGGGACGACTCGGTCACTTCTCCAAACGGATTGAAATCCAATCCTCACACTACGGAAGGAACCATTCCAACAAAGGAGTCACAACTCCACCACCACGGGTTGCACCCAACCCTTATAACAAGGAATGAAAATTCCTTTACAACAAAACCAAAATAGAATGTAAAAGAAAATACAAACAAAGCTTTTGGAGATTCCGATGTCCTTCTTCGTTCATTGAAGCTTTCTTGAAAGTTACGAAGAGTCCACAACCGGATTTTTCTCTTAAATAGGATCTTGTCAAGATTGGCGGCAGCAAGTGAATGCGGCGGCGATACTTTGTAGATCCAAACTTCTTTACGAAGCAAGCAAGGTCTACCAACGATCTCAGTCGGATCAATCGTCTCCATCGATTCGGAATGGAGAACTAGTCTCGTTCAATGAATCGAGAGACAAGAGATCTTAAGAGAGATGTATGAGACGCTCGGCTTGCCTCGGTACTGTCGCCGGAAGATCAGAGATGATCGGAGATTATCGGCGACGACTTCCTTGCGAGCGGCGACAGCAATCGGCAATTTTCCGCGATCAGCTAGGGCACGGCTTCAGCTGCTTTTGATTTCCGAGAATGGATTACTGTAGAAGTTCGAAATACTCATATATATATACCCTAATCCAACCCTAAAAGACCATTGTGGGACCCAAAAGGAGAAGCCCTAGCCTCGGCCAAAACAGCGCATGCGAGATGGTTCGGTCCAGCGAACGAGGAAATTTGCCTAAGGAAAAATTTGCGGGAATCGTTGGTGATTCCCGTCGATGTCGGCGGGAATCACTCACGATTCCCGTCGATTCTGCCTTGGTTGAATTCCTGTTGGAAAACTGTCAGCCGGAGGAAGTAGGCGGGAATGCAGACTGATTCTCTTCGAATCGGCGGGAATCACTAATGATTCCCGTCGAAGTCGGCGAGAATCACTTAGTGATTCCCGTCGATTTTGACTTAGAAGAATTTTCTCTTCCTTCCTTTGATGACTTGGTCTTTGACCCATCTTTGCTCCTTCTTTTGCTCTTGATCTGCCTTAACCCTGTACTTGAAAATAAGTACACTCCAATAGAGAGAGCACACGTGAGTCAACACACTGATCTACTCAACTAGGGATTACGTTGAGCAGACCCGTATATATTGACCCACTGCACCCTGACATTAGTGTGTACTAAGCATGGAATAGCTGCAAGCACAACTTGATAGAAGATCGTCAAATACATTGTCAATTCAACTTAGCTTGTTCAGGGGCTTCTTCAAATCGGGTTCATTGTGGATACAATACCCAACAATCTCCCCCTTTTTGAAGAAGCCTAAACCCTACAAGCTAAGGTTAATAGAAGAGATGGGAATGAAAATCATAAAATGAAAATTCAGTTGAGAGTGAAATTCATTACCATTTTCTTAAGAGCATACTTAACATTTGGTAGCCGCCTTAGCCTTAGCCGAGAGGGTAATCTCCCCCTTTTTGGCTTCTACAAATCTGGGACTTTACTTGGAGAATAATGCTCCCCCTCAGTTCTTGCATCCGTGCCCGATCTTGAGTTCCTCGCTGATGCTCCCCCTTGATCCAAGAGCCTTGAGCCCTTCAGTCTTCAATCTTCATAGTTCAGCATGCCGAGTTCAGTTTTGAAGAGACTGAACTTGGCCTCGTCTAGGGGCTTTGTGAAGATATCTACAATTTGGTTATCTGTGGGGACATAGCAGAGAGAGATGTCTTTGTTTTCCACATACTCCCGAATGAAGTGGTAGCGCACTTCAATATGCTTTGTTCTGCTGTGCGACACGGGATTGTTCGCAATTGCTATAGCGCTCGAGGAGTCGCAATACATAGGAACTTCTCTGAACTGCAAGTCATAATCTTCGAGTTGATTTTTGGTCCATAGAAGTTATGCGCAATAGATGCCTGCTGAGATGTACTCATATTAAGTCGTAGAGGTTGCGACACAGTTCTGCTTTTTACTGTTCCACGATATAAGCCTTCTTCATAGGAATTGGCACGTCCCAGAAGTGCTTTTCCTATCATCTTTGCTTCCTACAAAGTCAGCATCTGAAAAGCCTATCAGCTCGACATCATTGTTTCTTGGGTACCACAAGACAAGATTTGGTGTACCTTTAAGGTATCTAAGAATTCGCTTTGCAGCGACATAATGAGACTCCTTAGTGTTCACCTGATATCTGGCACAAACGCATGTGGAAAACATAATATCCGGTCTACTAGCAGTAAGGTAGAGCAGGGATCTAATTATACTTCTGTATTTGGTTTTATCAAAAGGTTTCCCTTTCTTATCCTTGTCCAGAGACACGGTGGATCCCATTGGAGTCCTCATGGAGGTTGCGTTCTCCATTCCGAATTTCTTGAGGAGTTCATTTGTGAACTTTGTCTGAGAAATGAAAATTCCATCCTCAGACTGTTTCACTTGAAGTCCCAAGAAGTACTTAGCCTCACCCATGCTCCTCATTTCAAACTTCCCTTGCATAAGTTTAGAAAACTTCTTGCACAGGTTGTTGTCCGTTGAGCCGAATATTATGTTATCGACATAGATTTGCACCAGCAAAATCTTGCCTTTGACTTCCCTAAGAAACAATGTATTATCTTTTTTTCCTCTCAAGAACTTGTTCTCAAGAAGAAAACTAGACAGAGTCTCATACCAAGCTAAGGAGCTTGTTTTAAGCCATATAATGCTTTATTAAGAAAGTACACATGATTAGGGAATGTTGGATTAACAAAACCTGGGGGATGCACGACATATACTTCCTCTTTTAAATTTCCATTTAGGAACGCAGATTTCACGTCCATCTAATAGACAGTGAATCCTTTGTGAGAGGCATACGCCAGGAATAATCTTATCGCCTCGAGCCTTTCAACTGATGCAAAGGTTTGGTCGAAGTCAATCCCCTCCTCTTGTCTGTAACCTTGAGCCACCAATCTGGCCTTGTTCTTGATGATGACACCATGTTCATCCAGTTTGTTTCTGAAGATCCACTTAGTGCCGATCACATTCTGTTTCTTTAGTCTGGGAACTAGCGTCTAGACGTTGCATCGTTCGAATTGATGCAGTTCATCTTGAATTTCCAATATCCATGACGAATCTTTGTTCGCTTCGTCGAACTTTTTAGGCTCAACCTGTGACAGAAAACTTAGGTGCAGAATCTCGTTAATTATACCTATTCGAGTTCTGAAACCGTCCCGAGGATCTCCTATGATCTGATCTCTTAGGTGATCCCTCACGTGTCTGAGCTCTAAGAGTTTGGCATCTGGAGCTCCAACAGCTTCTTGGGCTCCTCCCTCTTTTGGGAGAATTTCTCTATCCTTACCGTCATCTTCTCCAGGTGGTGTTCAGGTGTATACCTTGACGTACTTGGGAGTTTCAAATTTAACAGTCTCATTGAGACTTAACTGTTCAAGCCTTGCACCTGCATCTTCAAGAATAGCACTGGAAGAATTGCAGTGAAGCAAGCTTCCTTCATCAAATACAACATTAATGGACTCCTCTACCACTAGGGTTTTCTCATTGAAAACCCTATATGCCCGACTATGGATACTATAGCCCATGAAGATGCCTTCGAAGCATTTTTCTCCGAATTTAGTACGTGGGTACTTCCAATTATTGAGTACATAGCATCTGCAGCAAAAAATCCTTAAATAGGACATGGTCGGTTTCCTGCCTTTCAATAGCTCATAAGGCATCTTACGATGATTCTTGTTGATAAATGCTCGGTTCTGCACATGACAAGCCGTATTGACAGCCTTTGCCCAGAAGTACTCTGGAAGAGAAGTGTCATTCAATATTGTCGTACATGCTTCAATGAGCGTTCTATTTCTCCTTTCCGCAACTCTATTTTGCTGAGGAGTACGCGGGGAGGAAAACTCATGAAAGATACCATGTTCTTCACAGAATTCTGTCATAGCACCAGACTCGAATTCTGTTCCATGGTCATTTCTGATTTTGACCACGGAGCAGTTAAGTTCGTTCTGAATCTGCTTGATAAAATTAGTGAAGATGTCAAACGTATCTGACTTTTATTTCAAGAAGAACACCCACGTAAACCGAGAGTGATCATCAACAATCACTAGCGTATACGATTTGCCTCCTAAGCTATGAACTTACACTGGACCGAACAAGTCCATATACAGAAGATAAAGGCATCTGGAAGAGTCTTTGTCTGCAATGCCCTTAAAGGTAGCCCGAGTCTGTTTGCCCATCTGGCATGCAGGACAAGGGCTATCTTTGATGCACTTAATAGTAGGGGAATCCCTTACTAAATTCTTGGAAAACAACATATTAATAGTCTTGAAATTAATATGAGCTAATCTCTTGTGTCATTGTTCACAAAGAGATGCACTGCCTTTTGCTACTAGGCACATGGGGGTAGAAGAGTCTAAGCTAAGAAAATCTAAGCAAAAGATATTTCTGCTCCTAATGCCAGTTAATACCGTCTCCGAAGAGGCACACGATATTATCAAGTACTTCTCCTTGCAGAACTTAATGTTGTATCCTTTATCACACAACTAGCTTACAGTGATCAGGTTATGGTTTAACCCTTCAACATAGGCCACGTCTATGATAGAGAATACACCGTTGGAAATCATACTATAACCCCTGGTGACTCCTCGATCAGATCCTCCAAAGATGACTTTGGGTCCATTTTTGACTTGGGAGAAATCACACAGCCGGATTCTTTTCTCGGTCATATGCCGAGAACATCCACTGTCCAAGTACCAGATTGGCATTTTGGTGGCCTTTGGACATACCTGCAAAATAGAATTAGTTTCCCTTATGAACACAATCGAACTTGGGTCCTAGATTCCTTGTTAGCACACTCCCCCTCGGTTGGTTAACCCTACGAGTGGTCGGCCTCGCATTGCTAACATAAGGAGTCTCATTGTATCTTGGATTAAACCAGCAAGCCACGGCAATGTGACCAACTTTGCCACGACACCAACAGTCAAACCTATTGTACCGTTTCCTAGGCTCCTGTTTCACCCTTGGAACGGTGGGTCTAGCCGGGGCCTTGGATCTGGAGGTGGATGCATCATGATGACAGCAGTCACACGAATTCTTCACTTCCTATTCCTTCAGTATAACAGGCTTGGCCTTTGGTGCCTGCTTCCTATTATGGCCGCTAGAGAAGTGGCCATAATTCTCCACTTAGATTTCCTCATAAGGTACCTTGAAGACACTCTCACTGTAGGTGCGGGGGAAGGTCCAACCATCATACCGGCTCTTTGGCTTTTCAACCGAGGGCCGGAAGAAGTGGCCATAGGCTGACTCAAAGTCCTGCTCATTGCAAGGAAAGCCAGGCTTTCTGAATGAAACAGGATCGAGTGGGGCCTTTCCCTTTTCTGCAGTAGAGGCCTTCTTTGTCGCCTTATTTTTCCTCTTATTTCTGTTTCTCCTAGATGATTTACAAGGCACAACCACATGCCCTAAGCCAGACCCATTAGCCTGAGAAGAAAATTCATCAACCAGAGGAAGAACGGTCTTGGGCATAGAGAAGCTTTTGACAGTCTTCCTCTCTGCTGCAAGCTGTTCTTCCAGCTTGTTGATTTCTTCCTGTTTTTGGTCAAGGAGCCTTAGAGAATCTGAGTGCTCAGAAGTCAGGTCCAGGTGTTCCTGTTAGAGAGAAATCAAGCTAGTGATCTCTTCTCTTAGGGACACACCCTCAGCCTTAAGGAATTTGACTTCCTTCTTCTGAGCGCTCAACCTCTTTCGGCACTCTTCGAAGGTATTGAGAAGAAGCTCATACTTTTCGAGAAGTTCATCTTCACGGGCAGATGGACTGTCCTCATGGTCATCCTCAGGAGACTCAGAGTTAGAGTCAGAGTCAGAGAGGGGGTGCGATCTATTACCTTCCCAGTAAATGGGGGACAATCTCTATCTAATTCGGAGCGACCCATTAGCCCGAAGTAGGCTTCCTCATCATCACTGGAGTCTGAAGAGTCAGATTCACTCAGTGTCTTTGGCTTTTTAGCAATGTAGATCCTCTCCTTCTTCTTATCTCTAGAGGACTTGTGCTCCTCTCCTTTCCCCTTCTCACTCTTTCTTTGGTGGCAGTCAGCAATCACCTGACCTGGCTTATTGCATCCAAAGCAGATAATGTCAGTAGAACGATGTTTGTTCTGTTTAGATTCATAGCTGTCATAAGAGTAATTCTTCTTCTGATGTCTGGAGGAGGAGCCGTCTCTCTTCTTTGATTCCTCATCTTGAGGAACTTCTTGAACTCTCGAGTGATGAAGGAGAATTCTTCTTCAGATAGCTCTGAGCCGGAAGAGCATGGCTCGGAGTCTTCTTCCTCATCCTTTTTCCAAGAGCGGGATGAGGCTGCACCCTTGCCTTTCCTTGAGTGATTAGCTTTCAGGGCTATAGTCTTTTCTTTGGCAGCAGCTTTATCGGCTTCTTCTTCAGCTTTTCTGGTGTTTGGCTGAAGCTCATAGGACATAAGCTTCCCAAACAGAATCTGGGGATCAGTTTCAGCTAGCTTGCCAAATTCTCTGATGGCACAGATCTTGGTGTCCCATTCCTTAGTAAGGGATCTAAGGAATTTGTCATTTAGTTCACCATTGGTGAACACTCTGCCATATCCCTTCAGGGCATTGACGATCTTAAGGAAGTTCTCGAAAGTCACTCCAATTTTTTCCTTGGGACCTTGCCTGAAGGTCTCATACTTTTGTTTCAGAAGGGATCTTCGGTCATCCCTTACTTCATCCAAGCCTTCCATCAGGATGATCAGGCAGTGCAAAATGTCTATGGCAGTCCTGTAGTTGCTGAAATTCTGCATCATGGAATCATCGACGGCGCTTACTAGAATGTTTTGAGCTTTCTTGTCTAGACCGACAAGCACCATCTCATCCTTATCCATTTCGGAGAGCTTCTTGGGCTCCATCTTGGTCAGATCAATGGTGGAGGACTTAGTGGGGATATAAGGTCCCTCCTCCACTATCAAGAAGAGTCGGGGGTCGACTGCTTCCATGTAGAACCTGATCCTTTCCTTCCAGATGGGAAAGTTCATCTTGGTGCATACTGGAATCTTTCCTGAATACATGAGCCCATCCATTTCAGAGATCTTCTTTCTTCTTGACACTAGATGCAGGATCTTACTAAAGGTGTTAACCTTATTAATGAGTAACCTGTCACAACCCGCATTTTCTCAAATTATAAGAATTATCAGAGTATGAGAAAACACGCGTCATGATGCCATGTCAAGCAGGGGATAACCGATGACGCTCAGGCAAAACCAACTACAAACTTTATGCAAGAAAATCCTGTGCTTTATGAATAGAAAATTAGTTATATTTTAGAGACCGTATCCCTCGGCTCAGTGGATCACCTAGTCCACAAAAGAAAAACTATATTTATACGCTGCGGAAAGAAAAAAAAATACTTTAATTAGGTTTTACACCCTAAAGAGCGCATAAGGGTCCCAAGAGAACCACTCATGCTATGCAAGACACTACATTTAATTTATATAATATATAAGAAAACGGTTTTCATACATGATTTGGAAAATAGTGATTAAGCTTATAAAACATGCTGATCAGGAGCTACATTTATAACAATATTTATAGTTAAAAGTAACTAGCAACCTAGCATAAAACCTTCTCAGAGCAAGTAGACTATCTCCAGAAAATGGTAGCAGCATAAGTAAATATATCCAGTACAAAGGTAAGAAAAACTACCAGTGGGCGCCAACAACCTGACACGAACCCACTGGCACATATGTATGTCTGCAAGAAGGTACAGAAAACTATCTCACTAACAAGGTAAACGGAACTCCAAAGTCCGGGAGTCCACCAGCAGCACCACTGCCTCAACTAGCCACCAGACCGGCTACAACTCAGAACCTGAGGCATTCCAAAAGAAAACAGAATACCTCAGCAAGCAACAAGGTAAAAACATCTGCATGCAGGAGTCAACCAAAAGGAAGAAGTAACTGAAAAACATGCAGTAGAAAGAGTCACAACTGTCCAAAACAGGACAACAAGAAAAGTACAACGAGCAAAGGAAACAGCAACAACCCCACTCAGGAACAACATCCTGCCGGGCCTACTAGGCTACCAAGAGCCAAAAGTGCTGCAAACTACCAAGGAAGAAACTTCTAACACCTAAACTGTGGGAGGTGGTAGTAGCAAAAACAAACAACGAGGAACCGGATCGAAGGCAAACGCAGTCCCCCAATCCACCATGCCCAAGTCAGCAAGCTCGAGGGTCTACACGTGAAAGCACAAGGGACCTTCCACCCACACATGCCCAGCCCGTACCTGAAGCAAGAAAAACAAGAGTGGCCTTGGCTATATCACACAACTCCACCATCCTGAAGAGCTACAAACCACCACTACTAACCACGATCCACGATTCGGCCTTTAAGAAGGTAAAGAAAACGGCCGACAAGGAAATACCAGAAATAAAACAAGAAAACCACTCGGGAACGAAAAACAAGGTAAAGGAAGAGTGTTGAAAAGAATCAACACGACAAGGCGCTGAGTGAGACCCACTCAGTGCCTACCTAAACCTTGGCGTTGAGTGAGCTAGCCTCACTTAAAGCCTAAACCAAACTCTAACCACAATCCCACTAGGGTAAAACGGAGCTCGATGATTGTCGACCGGAGGTCGACGATAGTCGAACGGCCTAAAGCAGAAACCGAGATCGACGATCTCCATTCAGAGATCGACGATAGTCGAACGATTCTAAGACAAAAAGAAGGCAGGGAATTTCCAGTACTCGAGTAGTTACCAACTACTCGTGTACCTCATCCCTTTACTCGAGTAGTCGCCTACTACTCGAGTACCTCAACCCTCTACTCGGGTATACGAACGTAACCAGCACTCGAGTAGTTACCAACTACTCGAGTACCCCAACCCGCTACTCGAGTAGTTGCCTACTACTCGAGTATGCTAAAACCACTACTCGCGTATCTACAAACCTGCACTCGAGTAGATGCCTACTACTCGAGTAAACCAAACCACTTACTCGAGTATCTCGAGTCCACTACTCGAGTAACCCAAAACCCCTACTCGAGTAGTTACCTACTACTCGAGTAACTCAAATCCCCTACTCGAGTAGTTACCTACTACTCGGGTAAACCGAAACCCCTACTCGAGTAGTTACCTTCTACTCGAGTAAGCCAAAGCACCTACTCGAGTATCTCGAAACCACTACTCGAGTAACTCAGATCCCCTACTCGAGTAGTTACCTACTACTCGAGTATACCAATACCCCTACTCGAGTAGTTACCTACTACTCGGGTACTCCAAGGCTAATACTCGAGTATCTTAACCCACTACTCGAGTATCTCAAAGCCACCACTCGAGTATCTACCACCTACTCGAGTACTCCAGAACTAATACCCGAGTAATCCACTTCTACCTCACGAGTAACATACTCCAATACTCGAGTAAAACACTCACTAACTTCTGGAAAATCACCCCCTCCCCTCGTAACACTCCCTCTCGGCTACACCCAAACAAGAGCAAATCTGAACAAAGATAAACGGCATTACGCCGGCAAAGTTGGGTTCCATCAGCACAAGAAGGGGGGGTCAATAGGAAGAACTAACTCCTATAGATAGCAATAAATATGAGAACAACAAGGCCTCTAACCTGGGCTAACAGGGATTTCAATTTCAGCAAAAATAATCAAAAAGAAACTTGGCAAGGGCAAGAATACCACTTGCCTCAACTGTTGGTACCCTAGTTTGATTTGAGTTCAGTCCTCTCCTTTGTGCCCCTTGACCCAAGAAATATCTATGGTCAATGGTTAGGAGTCTAGCTGTAGAGTCCTCGCTTTTCCAAACTGAGATTTTGGTTAAGTAGGTTTTTCGTTCGACTATAGTCGAACGCCGTTCGACTATCGTCTATCGGCTGATCGACGATCGTCTATCAGTTGGTCGACGCTTTGTCTGCGCTGATAGTTCGACTATCGGTTGATAGGTCGACTATCTGTTCTGCGCTGATAGTTCGACTATCTGTTGATAGTTCGACTATCTGTTCTGCGCTGATAGTTCGACTATCTGTTGATAGGTCGACTATCTGTTCTGCGCTGATAGTTCGACTATCTGTTGATAGGTCGACTATCTGTTCTACGCTGATAGTTCGACTATCGGTTGATAGGTCGACTATCTATTCTGCGCTGATAGTTCGACTATCTGTTGATAGTTCGACTATCTGTTCTGCGCTGATAGTTCGACTATCTATTGATAGTTCGACTATCTGTTCTGCGCTGATAGTTCGACTATCTGTTGATAGGTCGACTATCTGTTCTGCGCTGGTAGTTCGACTATCTGTTGATAGTTCGACTATCTAGTTTGTTTTGATAGTTCGACTATCTTTTGATAGATCGACTATCTGTTTTCTGAGGTAGGTCGACTATCTGCTTGATAGTTCGACTATCTCTGTGCGCTTGATAGCTCGACTATCTGTCCTAGATAGATTGACTATCTGATAGTTCGACTATCTATCCTGATAGTTCGACTATCTTCTGCGGTAGCTCGACTATCTATTTGATAGCTCGACTATCTGGATCGTTCGACTATCTGCCCGATAGTTCGACGATCTCCTGGCGTCGTTCGACGATCTTCGAAGGTCGTTCGACGTTTTCTGTCTGCCTTTATATTTTGTATTTATTTATTATATTTAATTATTTAATACATTTTCTGGCACTCTATTTTAAGCTGTATGATAAAGTTTCCAGGCATTATTTGCTCTATTCTTATTGCCTGAGTTTAAATCTTTTAAGATAAAGTTGTTTGTCTTATTAGCTGTCATTTTAATTTACTTTATCTGCTGACAGCCCTTTATAGCCATTGGACTGAAAAGTCTTCTTTTGCTATAAAGAGATTGTTTCTGATGTGACTTTATTTAGTCTATCTGTTTATTTGATTTAAGCCTGCAGCTTCTTAGAAAGAGGTTTATTCCTTTTTATAGAATGTTTTGCTGCAGAGATATTTCTGTCTTCTTGATATTTACAGCCCAGGTCTCAAGGCTCAGAAGAAGACAAATTAATTCAAATGGAAGAGAGCCGTTGCTTGCTGATGATTATATAAAGAACCCTTTGCTTAAGGATTCAAGCTAGTCAACAGGAGTTAATAGAAGAGAGTGTTTCACACATATTCAAAAGCACTCAAGCCTTCATCAAGCTCAAGCTTCCTGCTCTCAGCAAACTCCATCTAACTGAGAAGTGTTAAGATCTTCATCTCTTCTTCACCTGAGTTCTCCTGCTTTCAGGAAGTTCAACTCAGAGTTTCTTTGAAGAAGAAGAAGAAGAAGAAGATTGCTGCTTGAAGACTGTTTCTTTTTATTTTTTACTTTCTTCCTGTAGCTCTTTCCTTCAGAACTTTCTGAAGAGTTTTCTCTGCACTGAAGCAAGACTTCACCTGGACATTCTTGAGCCAGGGGGAGCCTTGATTCTTTAGAGCATTCTAGCTCAGTGCAAGCTTTTGTGCTTCTCTAATCTATTGCAAAATAGAGAAGACATCTTAACCTTCTTCCCCCTCCTGTACAGGGTTATTACTCCCTTCAAAAGTATCCCTTGGTGGCAGGGCACCTGATCAAAAACCTGTGCTTGGTTTTTAGACACCTGATCAAAAGTCTAAAGGGTTTCTGAATCTACCTGAATCAGATTCTGTTGGTGGCAGGGCACCTGATCAAAAACCTGAGTGGATTCCTACCGTGTGGGTAGAAGAGTGGACGTACCCAAGTTGTTTGGGGAACCACTATAAATCTCCTTGTGTCGTCTGGATTCAATTGTTTATTATTTTTCCTGTACTGTGGCTGTGAATAGATATAACTAGGCTGCTAGTTGCTGTTTAGGTTTTTCCAAGCTTAACTGTAATTACAGTTAGCTTGTGTTTGTACACATCACTTGTGTTAGGCTTTAAGGTTAAATCAATATCTATAATCTCTTCATTCCGCACTTCACTCCAAGGGAGTTGGGTAGAATATTAAGTTTTGTTTGTGCAAAATTTGATAACTCTATTCACCCCCCCTCTAGAGTAGTATCTATCCCTTCACTTTCAATTGGTATCAGAGGGAGGTTGACTGACTGTATAGGCTAACACCTAAGTCACAAGATCCTGATAGATACCAAGAGCTTATAGATATTCACTATCATGGCCCAGTCTAAGGATTATTCTAGCACCAGACCTCCAGCATGCAACTTAGCAAAGTTTGGCATCTGGAAGGCAAGGATCAAACTTTATATGAACTCTATTGATGAGAGTATTTTTGCTTCTATTTTGTCAGGTCCCCCAAGAGCACCTGCTGCTGCCACTGCCTCATCATCTGATATGAGTGCAGTGCCTCCTCCAGACTATAATGATGAGTACAAGAAGGCCAAAATTGCTGATGCCAAAGCAATGAATATACTGGCTCAGACTATGTCTGATGAGGTGTTCCAGAAGGTGGCCGACTGCTCCTCAGCTAAGGCCATGTGGGACACACTGAACCAGATTGTAGCTGGTTCAGCTGATGAAAGGAAGGACAGGAGGTCCAACCTTATCTCACAGTATGAGAACTTCAAGAAGACTGATGCTGAATCAGTTGAAGCGATGTACACCAGGCTCAGCTCAATCATCAATGAGCTGAGGACCCTTGACAAGGATATCTCATTGACAGAGGTCAATGATAAGATCCTTATGTGCTTTCCTAGCACATGGGATTTGAGGATCTGGCCAATCAAGGAAGCCAGAAGTACCAATGAGATATCAACTGAAGCCCTTCTCGGCAAGCTCAAATCTTTTGAGCAAGTGCTGAAGACAAGGGAAGCTGAAGCAGAAGCCAAGACCCCCACTCCAACAAGAAAAGAGCAATCTCTAGCTCTTAAAGCTGCTGAAGCCTCAGAAGGCAGCCAATCAAATGAGGAGCTCATGGCATTGTTTGCCAAGAGATTTCTCAAAATGGGGAGAAAAGAGTTCAGAAGAAAATCTTCAAAATATGAAGAAAAGCTAAGGTATGATCATACTCCAACTAAAGAAATTATTTGTTATGGGTGCAGGAAGCCTGGACACATCTTGCCAGAGTGTCCAGAGGAGAAAAACAAAGAAAAGAGAAAAGATAAAGAACAACACAGGAAGCACTCCAAGCCATCCTCCTACAAAAACAATAAGAAGGAGAGAGGTTTCATTGCTGAAACCTGGAGTGATTCTGATGAAGAATCCTCATCCTCAAGCTCTAGTGAGGATGAAGAAGAAAAGAAGGCAAAAGAAGTTTGCCTCATGGCAATAGATGCCTGCAGCAACCACTCTGCTGCAGAGAGTTCTGACTCAGATGAAGAAATGCCTACTGAAGATGAGGTACTTTCATCTTATGATTTTACTTCAGAAGAGTTTAAGTTAGATTTTAAATCTCTATGTTTAGATTTAATTAGTTCAGAAAAAGAGATAAAAGAACTTAGAAATAGGCTAGCTGACTCTGAATCAATAGCCTCTGAAAATGTTAGGTTAAAGGAAGAACTCACTACTTGTAGTGAAGAAATCAAATTTCTTAAAATGGAATTAGCTAAGTCTAAGAGACTAGAAGAGTCACTTAATGGTAGAAGCCTTAAGCTGTTGGAAATTACCAGCATGACTAACACTAGGTCAGGTAATGATAAATTAGGCTTAGGAGCTTCTCCCAGTGAACCCCCAGTCTTGCTTAAAAATAATCTTTCAACTCCAGTGAACTTCATTTCAGCTAGTGGAAAGAAGAACACTGAGCAAGTAAACCTTGTAAATAAAACATTAAATAAGGCTAAGAGAGAAAAGAGAAAGAAGTTTTTCAAAGAAATGCAAAGAGCGTCGAACGCCGCTCGACGATCGGATGCTCCATGGTCGAACGAAGCTCGACGATCTGAGCGCCCATCGTCGAACGTCGATCGACGATTTCAACATGATTTTCAAAATCATAATCCATTCTATAGAAACCTAAATGAAAATAGAAACCCTAGGTTTGTTGACCCATCATCTGTATGGAGAATCCCACCTAGGAGATCTCACCCACTAGGTTATCACCCTCAGCCTGCATTTTCTTATATCTCCAGTTTTTCTTATGTGAAAAACAAGGGACCCAAGGTTACCTGGGTCCACTCTGTCTAAATAGTTGTTTTGCAGGTGAAGGCCTATCCAATCACTCAAAATAAGTGGTATTTGGATAGTGGATGCTCTAAGCATATGACAGGAAACAAAGAGCTTCTGTCAAAGTACAAAGCAAAGCTCGGCCCAAAGGTTATCTTTGGAGACTCCAGCTGTGGTCAGACAGAAGGATATGGCAAGATCACAATTGGAGCTGTTACATTCAAGAGAGTTGCTTATGTCAGTGGACTGAAGCACAACCTGATTTCAGTTAGCCAGCTATGTGATGCTGGCTACCAGGTTTCTTTTTCTAACTCCTCTTGCAATATTACTTTAAATAATAATGTTGTTTTAATAGGTAATAGAATAGGCAATATATATTTAGTAGATTTTAATTCATCTCATTCTGAAATCTGCCTGTTTAATGAATTAACCCTTAATAATAATTCTTTATGGCATAAAAGGCTTAGTCATGTAAACCTCAAGAACATATCTAGGTTATCTAAGCACAACCTTGTTAGAGGTTTACCTTCTTGCCCCTACAAGAAGGAGAGCCTATGCAAGGCTTGTCAGCTAGGCAAGCAAACCAAGAATTCATTTAAATCTGTTAATAAAAGTGATTCTCCTAGAATCCTGTATTTATTACACTTGGACCTTTTTGGCCCAATAAATGTACAGAGTCTAGGAGGGAAGTATTACACATTAGTAATTGTAGATGACTTCTCTAGGTTCAGTTGGGTTTTCTTTTTGAGAACTAAGTCTGATAACTTCAAAGCCCTTACAGACTTTCTACTTTGTGTGCAGACTGAGTACTCTACTCATGTGGCCTTGATCAGAAGTGATCATGGTACTGAGTTTGACTCTCTTCTCATGCAAGAATTCTGTGAGAGAGAAGGTATCAAACATAGCTTCTCAGCTCCTAGAACTCCCCAACAAAATGGGGTAGTTGAAAGGAAGAATAGAACACTAATTGAAGCTGCTAGCACATTGTTGGCAGATGCTAACATGCCTCTATCCTATTGGGCAGAAGCTGTTAGTACAGCTAACTATGTCTTGAATAGAAGTTTGATACACAAACTTAAGTGTAAAACTCCTTATGAGTTGCTTAAAGGAAAGAAACCAAAAATTAATTACTTTAGAATTTTTGGCTGTACTGTTTATATTCATAACAATAATAAAGAATACATTAGAAAGTTTGAAGCAAAAGCTTCAATGGGAATCATGCTTGGATATTCCCAAGTAAGCAAAGCTTATAGGGTTTATAACAAATCAACCTGTAAGATAGAGGAATCTGTGCATGTGACTTTTGATGAGTCTCAGATGTTTTACAAGGAGAAAGAAAATTCTCCTTCCTCCAGTTCTTTGCAGGTACATGATGCCCCTAAAGAAATCCTTCAACTTTCAACTCTTCAGATCACTGAATCAGACAGTGATGAAGACATTGCTGAAGCTGTTGAAGCTGTTGTTGTTCCACCAACAGTAGATCAAATTCCTCCTGAGGAATTAATCCCAACTGTTGCTGAAGATCACATCCCACCTGCTGATATTGTCACACTTAGAGATCATCCCACATCTCAAGTGATTGGAGACATATCAGCTGGTGTGCAAACAAGACATCAATTAAGACAGGATGTGATGCATGCTTGTTTCCTCTCACAGGTTGAGCACCTCACCTTTAAAGATGCAGAGCTAGATCCCCACTGGATCATTGCAATGCAAGAGGAACTCAATCAGTTTGAGAGATGTAAAGTTTGGACTTTGGTTCCAAGACCTAAAGGCCAACTGATCATAGGCACCAAGTGGGTGTATAGAAACAAGTTAGATGCAAATGGAATCATAGTAAGGAATAAAGCTAGGCTTGTAGCTCAGGGCTACAGACAGGAGGAAGGTATAGACTATGACCAAACCTTTGCTCCTGTTGCAAGGCTAGAAGCAATAAGGATCTTCTTGGCATATGCAGCCTACATGAAGTTTAAGGTGTTCCAAATGGATGTCAAAAGTGCATTCCTGAACGGTGAGCTTAAGGAAGAGGTGTTTGTTGAACAACCACCAGGGTTTGTTTCTTCAACTCAACCTTCTCATGTTTTTAAGTTGCAGAAAGCTCTTTATGGACTAAAGCAAGCTCCTAGGGCCTGGTATGAGACTCTAGCTAGTTTCCTGTTAGAGCACAACTTCACTAGGGGAGTAGTTGATAGAACCCTTTTCGTCAAGCATCACAAGGACACAATCCTGTTAGTTCAGGTGTATGTAGATGATATTATCTTTGGCTCCACTGATCCCAAACTTTGCAAAAAGTTTTCCAACTTGATGCACTCTAAGTTTGAGATGAGTAGCATGGGTGTGCTGTCTTACTTTCTTGGTCTCCAAGTTAAGCAAGATGCTGATGGTATCTTCATCTCCCAATCCAAATATGCCAAGGAATTGGTAAAGAAATTTGGGATGGCTTGATGCTTCAGCAATGCCTACACCCATGGCTACTAATGTAGTTATTGATTCTGATGATCACGGCAAGCCAGTTGATCAAAAGAATTATAGGGCCATTGTTGGTTCCCTATTATATCTAACTGCAAGTAGGCCAGATATAATGTTTGCTACATGCCTTTGTGCTAGATTCCAGGTCAACCCCAAGGAATCTCATCTGATTCTTCTAAAGAGAATCCTGAGATACCTGAAAGGATGTCCAAATCTAGGACTTTGGTACCCAGCTGAGTCAGAGTTTGAATTAATTGGATATTCTGATTCTGACTATGCTGGTTGCAGAGTTGACAGGAAGAGCACCTCAGGAACTTGTCAGTTCCTGGGAGAGAGATTGGTCTCTTGGTTCTGTAAGAAGCAGGCTTCTGTCTCAACTTCAACTGCAGAGGCTGAATATATAGCAGCTGCCAGTTGTTGTTCACAGATCCTGTGGATTCAAAACCAGCTTGTGGATTATGGTTACTCACACAAGAACACCAAGATCATGTGTGATAGTACCAGTGCTATTTCAATTGCACAAAATCCAGTGCACCACTCTAGAACCAAGCACATTGAGATTAGGCACCATTTCCTGAGAGATTGTGTGGAAAAGAACAAGATCTGTCTTGAGTTCATATCCACTGAGTTTCAGAGAGGTGATATATTCACCAAGCCTTTAGATGAACAGAAGCATCTGTTCTTTTTAGTCCAACTAGGCATGATCAATGGACGAGACTAAGTGTGACGATATCTGCCTATGTTGAGGTCTGCTTGAAGATCGTCGAACGATGATCGAAGATCGTCGAACGGATTGAGCCTATCGTCGACCTCTGGTTAATGATAGCTTATCTGTTTGAAGATCGTCGATCGACGTTCGACCATCGTCGAACAGGCTGAGCTTATCGTCGATCTCTACTCGACGACAGCTTGTTGCTTGTGAAGCCAGAATTAGCCGAACGTTGGTTCAACTATTCTGCTTCTGAGCCGATCGTCGAACGGCCGTTCGACTATCGGTTCAAGATCTTTTTAATAGATCGACTATTTCCGGTCCAATATAAAGCCGATAGTCGACCTAGGTTAAAAGATCGTGTGCTTTATCGTCGACGGAGCGTGCCCTTTCGCATTCTGCTTTCCCGCTTGCGATTTTCTGGCGCTTCGTCTTTCTCGTTCCCTCTCCAGCTTTCTCGTGTTTTCTCCAGCGAATCCATGGCGATTTCTCCAGCTGTTCTAGCCGTAGTAAAGTTTGACGCCGGATTCAGTGTGGATTTCGAAGCTTTCAGCAGTTGCGATGCCGGAATCGTGGAAGTTCTCCAGCTCTGCAGGGATCAAGGTCTAGAGAAGCTGATGTCTGAAAGGATCAAGATCAATATTCCAGAGATTAAAGAATGGGCGTTCACGTCGTCTTCCACAGACGATTCAATGATCGGTACCATCGGCGGAGTAGAAGTTATCCTGACTCCGGCCGTTCTTTCTGATGTCTTTGGTTTAGTTATTGGTGATGAAGATTATGAGCAAGATGCTCAGGAGTTCGGAAGGATGCTCGTCGAGCTGGGACATGCTGAAGGCATTCCCTCCAAGTTGCTCAAGGTAAATTTCCCTTTCAAGATCAAGTTCCTCGCTGAGGTAGTCGGAAAAGTGATTCTGGGCAAGCATTCTGCCCATGATAACATAACAAGACAGCAATTCGCACTTATGTGTGCAATTGTTAATCGAAAGAGGATCGATTGGGCTGCTGTTCTGTTTGATTTGATCAGGAAGAAGACAGGAAAGAAGGAAGTCACCCTGGGAAGGGTTATTGGAATTTTTCTTAAGGAGAAATTCCCCCAGTTGCTGAGTTCTGCCGCAACTACCATCAATGCCAGCAAGAAGATGGATCCCCATCTGTTCTCAAAGTGGAAGAGGACGTTCGTGAAATCTGCTCCAGCACAATCTGAGGACACTAGGACTGCATCAGTCGCTCCTCAACCTATTGAAGCTGGCTCAGCTATCCCTTCCTCCTCCTCTGTTTTGCCGTCTACCTCAGTTGAAGTACCATCAACTTCTGCTGAGGTACTACCCTCTTCTTCTGCTGCACCTGAAACAACCGTGGTTGTTCCTCTGTCTCCTCCAGCCTCTCCTCTACCTGCATATCTGGCTAGGATATCTGCTCCTAGCTTCGATTTGTTAGGTTCAGAGAGAATTCTTACTCCTCATGCATCTCCCGTTCATTCTCCAATTCATTCCCCAATAAATTCTCCTGCTCCATCACCTGCTCCATCTCCAGTTCGATCCCCTGTCCCCATTATTTCTCATCCCAGCTCCCATACCATATCTGCTGCTGATCCATCCACCTCTCATCCATCTTCTTTTGATATCTCTCCAGAGATTATCATCCGCATCGTGGAGCTGATTACCCCGTCAATCAAAACCATGATTGACGAGGCAATCGCTCCCCTTGCTGCCTCCATTGACCGTCTTACTGCCTCCATCCAATCCATTTCTAAATCAGCTGAGCCATCTTCCTCTAGGGGCCTGGTTTCAGTAGCTACTGAAATCAGGCAGGGGGAGATGTTCAATGAAGATGTCTCAGACCTTCCTGCCTCTACTCCAGCTGAAATAGAAATAGCTCCAGATGTTGTCTTGTCTGCCCAGCCAGAATCTGCTCAAGTTGAGCCAGAAGAAGTTCCAGATGTTGTTATGACTGATCAGGAAGAGACAGCTCCTGCTGAGGAAGAGATTGCTCCAGCTGAGGAAGTGGTTGCTCCAGCTGAGGAAGAGATTGCTCCTGCTAAGAAAGTTTTAGCTCCAGTTTTGACTGAGAAGGAAATATCAGATGGAATCCTGCTATCAGAAATTGCAGTGAAAGTATGCTTAGAAGATCTAACCTCTCCTATGATTGCCAGATTCCTGGAAGGAATCATAACTAAATATCTGAATGACTGCTGGGAGATGGTTAAATATGAAGGTAATTCCCTAATCCGGTTTATTGATGAGTCAATTTATTTGCTTGCTGGTGAATACCTTGAAGGGATGATTCAAGCTTATTTAGCAGATCTGTGTTCTTGATTCTACAGATACTATTAAAGAAGATTTAACTGCCCAGAAAATAGCAGTTGTTTCTGAGGCTGCTCCAAGTGATTTTGATACTCAATTAGATCCAGAATTGGATGTGTTTTTAGATGATAAAGAGGATGAAAATCAAGAGGAAATCAAAGTTGATTCTCCTGTTTTAAGTTTGGAAGAAATTCAAGCAAGGGCTGCTTGGGAATTAAGAGTTCAATCTCTAAAAGAGAAAGAGAAAGAGTTGCAATTTGAGAAGTCATCCATCTGGGATGACTCTCCTGGTTTAGATTTAGACTCCCTTCTGGCTATGGATGCCCTGGAAGAAGAAAGGGAGAAATCTGTTTCAAAGCTTAAAGAAAAGGCTGTCTCAGAAGCCTATGATCCCTATGAGAACCCTCCATCATCCCATTCTGATGATGATGATGATTCTGATATGTCTGAAAAATCAAAGAAAAAGAAATCTGCTGCTAAGAAAAGAAAATCTGCTCCTCCTCCTCCTCCAAACAAGGATAATGACATTCCCTACTATATTCTGAAGGGCATTGACCCCAAATCAAAAGATTTTAAGCATTGGATGTGGTTTTCGAAAAATCAGCAAAAAGAAAGGAAGAGAACTAAGAGGTATGACAGTCCAGTCTCCAGATGGACTCCCAAAGGTCCTCCTCCACCTCCAGGTGCAGGAGCCTCTGGGAATCTACCTGCTAATCAATCTGCCGCCTATGGAAAATCTGCGTCTGCTCAGCCCCAACCTAGACAAGGTCATCAAAGTTCTCAAGGCAGATCATCTTATGGTTCTCAAAGACCAATGAAGGAGGTTGCGGCCCAAAGACCAACTTTTTCCCCACCTCCTTCTCCAGTTCAATCTGAGAAAAGTGTTTCGAAAGGTAAATAGTTTACAGTGTTTTAAAACCCTCTAGCAAGTCCCTTGTGCTAAGTTTATTCTTATGTATTATCTAGATAAATTAGCTGATGCTGCTTCTCCAGAGCCCATATATGAAAATCCTGAGCTCGATCCTAATTTTAGGATGGCTCGCTTTCAAGAGCTTGTAGGAGCAGCCCAAATAAGAAAAGCAAGAGCCGAAGGCAAAGATACAACTGGCTTTACTACGATGTCAGCATATAGAAAGAAAGAATTTGAAAAATTCCAAGTCAATCCTGAGATATTTGATCCAGCAAAGTACATGGAAAAACATCCTGAAGCTGTTGTCCCCAGAGCTACAGAACTAAAAATCATTGGGGCTTAGGATCTGAAGATGTCAAAGAAGGAATCAGATGACCCGCTTAGAAAAATTTCTTTTGTCTCTAGTTCTTCTGATCCATTACCTGACCCTAAAGATTCTAAATAGTTTGATTAACTGCTGTGATATTTTTGATTATTTATTTATCTGATTGATAATCTGTCAGTTTATTGTTAACTATTTGCTGAATTTAATTTTAGTATTCTTTTGATAGCTGCTTTAGTTTTTGAGAGACTTAACTCAAATAGGGGGAGATTGTTGGTACCCTAGTTTGATTTGAGTTCAGTCCTCTCCTTTGTGCCCCTTGACCCAAGAAATATCTATGGTCAATGGTTAGGAGTCTAGCTGTAGAGTCCTCGCTTTTCCAAACTGAGATTTTGGTTAAGTAGGTTTTTCGTTCGACTATAGTCGAACGCCGTTCGACTATCGTCTATCGGCTGATCGACGATCGTCTATCAGTTGGTCGACGCTTTGTCTGCGCTGATAGTTCGACTATCGGTTGATAGGTCGACTATCTGTTCTGCGCTGATAGTTCGACTATCTGTTGATAGTTCGACTATCTGTTCTGCGCTGATAGTTCGACTATCTGTTGATAGGTCGACTATCTATTCTGCGCTGATAGTTCGACTATCTGTTGATAGGTCGACTATCTGTTCTGCGCTGATAGTTCGACTATCGGTTGATAGGTCGACTATCTGTTCTGCGCTGATAGTTCGACTATCTGTTGATAGTTCGACTATCTGTTCTGCGCTGATAGTTCGACTATCTGTTGATAGTTCGACTATCTGTTCTGCGCTGATAGTTCGACTATCTGTTGATAGGTCGACTATCTGTTCTGCGCTGGTAGTTCGACTATCTGTTGATAGTTCGACTATCTAGTTTGTTTTGATAGTTCGACTATCTTTTGATAGATCGACTATCTGTTTTCTGAGGTAGGTCGACTATCTGCTTGATAGTTCGACTATCTCTGTGCGCTTGATAGCTCGACTATCTGTCCTAGATAGATCGACTATCTGATAGTTCGACTATCTATCCTGATAGTTCGACTATCTTCTGCGGTAGCTCGACTATCTATTTGATAGCTCGACTATCTGGATCGTTCGACTATCTGCCCGATAGTTCGACGATCTCCTGGCGTCGTTCGACGATCTTCGAAGGTCGTTCGACGTTTTCTGTCTGCCTTTATATTTTGTATTTATTTATTATATTTAATTATTTAATACATTTTCTGGCACTCTATTTTAAGCTGTATGATAAAGTTTCCAGGCATTATTTGCTCTATTCTTATTGCCTGAGTTTAAATCTTTTAAGATAAAGTTGTTTGTCTTATTAGCTGTCATTTTAATTTACTTTATCTGCTGACAGCCCTTTATAGCCGTTGGACTGAAAAGTCTTCTTTTGCTATAAAGAGATTGTTTCTGATGTGACTTTATTTAGTCTATCTGTTTATTTGATTTAAGCCTGCAGCTTCTTAGAAAGAGGTTTATTCCTTTTTATAGAATGTTTTGCTGCAGAGATATTTCTGTCTTCTTGATATTTACAGCCCAGGTCTCAAGGCTCAGAAGAAGACAAATTAATTCAAATGGAAGAGAGCCGTTGCTTGCTGATGATTATATAAAGAACCCTTTGCTGAAGGATTCAAGCTAGTCAACAGGAGTTAATAGAAGAGAGTGTTTCACACATATTCAAAAGCACTCAAGCCTTCATCAAGCTCAAGCTTCCTGCTCTCAGCAAACTCCATCTAACTGAGAAGTGTTAAGATCTTCATCTCTTCTTCACCTGAGTTCTCCTGCTTTCAGGAAGTTCAACTCAGAGTTTCTTTGAAGAAGAAGAAGAAGAAGATTGCTGCTTGAAGACTGTTTCTTTTTATTTTTTACTTTCTTCCTGTAGCTCTTTCCTTCAGAACTTTCTGAAGAGTTTTCTCTGCACTGAAGCAAGACTTCACCTGGACATTCTTGAGCCAGGGGGAGCCTTGATTCTTTAGAGCATTCTAGCTCAGTGCAAGCTTTTGTGCTTCTCTAATCTATTGCAAAATAGAGAAGACATCTTAACCTTCTTCCCCCTCCTGTACAGGGTTATTACTCCCTTCAAAAGTATCCCTTGGTGGCAGGGCACCTGATCAAAAACCTGTGCTTGGTTTTTAGACACCTGATCAAAAGTCTAAAGGGTTTCTGAATCTACCTGAATCAGATTCTGTTGGTGGCAGGGCACCTGATCAAAAACCTGAGTGGATTCCTACCCTGTGGGTAGAAGAGTGGACGTACCCAAGTTGTTTGGGGAACCACTATAAATCTCCTTGTGTCGTCTGGATTCAATTGTTTATTATTTTTCCTGTACTGTGGCTGTGAATAGATATAACTAGGCTGCTAGTTGCTGTTTAGGTTTTTCCAAGCTTAACTGTAATTACAGTTAGCTTGTGTTTGTACACATCACTTGTGTTAGGCTTTAAGGTTAAATCAATATCTATAATCTCTTCATTCCGCACTTCACTCCAAGGGAGTTGGGTAGAATATTAAGTTTTGTTTGTGCAAAATTTGATAACTCTATTCACCCCCCCTCTAGAGTAGTATCTATCCCTTCACTTTCATCAACTTTCAGCGAAGCTTGGATGGCTCTCCTCCTCTTCACACGGAACAAACAGTCGCAGCACCTAGAATTAATCTCACGGCCATTAATGGCAGAAAACTCCAAAACCGAAAACCCAAATCTCATCAAAACTCCACAAAAAATCAAATATCTTACCGTCGAAATGAAGATCTCGGAGAGAGCAAGCCAACGCCGTTTTCGGAACCGAATTTCGTTCACGAACAAGCCCAGAATCGCTGACCGAAGGAGGTACAGGACGGGCGGTTTTCTCCTCTGATTTCCGCGAAAAAGGCAGCAACGGCTTCTCTCTCAGGAAAAGAAGAAGAAGAAGTGGGCCGTCACTTCTTAAACAGAGCTTTTATACGAAAAGCTAAGCACCGGTTCATCCATAACCGAACCCTAAAACGCCTAATTACTTAATTTCATTAAGTAAATACCAAAATAGGTATAAGCCAAAAATATGGCTGCCACCAAGGCAAGGCAATAACTGCCCAAATAAATTCTCCCGCAGAATTTATTAATCGGTCAAAACCGAAGGGCTACAGAACAAGCCAAATCAATTTAATTAATTGATCACGAATACTAAAAACACACCAAACGACACGAAAACCGAATCACCTCGGAATTTGACGAAATTCGCACCGTACGAACAGAACTCGAGTTATACCCAAACAAAGCCAAACACAAACATCCCCCCGAGAGGCCACACCGAGTCACCCAAAATGACTCGGCTTGCTAGGGAGATCTTGCCAACAGGCTACCAAACAAGGCACTCAGTTCAAAGGAGCTAAACTATACTCCACACATGGCACAAGCCACGGAAATGCGTCATCGTAACGCCAACGAGAATACAAATGAACGCAGGAAAATCGGGGGCGTTACAGTCACTCCCCCTAAAAGAAAGTTTCGTCCCGAAACTTTACGCACAACACTCCTACTAAAGAAGGAGAAACAACTAATAAGAGTTATAAGAAGGAAAACATACCGATTAAATCAACGAAACAGGTGAGGGTAAGCCCTCCTCATAGCCGACTCTAACTCCCAAGTCGCTCTCTCCCAATCCTGATTCTTCCATAGAACCTTAACCATCGGTATGGACTTCTTTCGCAGCACACGCTCCTGAGTATCCAAAATACAAACCGGCACCCAGCACACGCTCCTGAGTATCCAAAATACAAACCGGCACCTCAACAAAAGAGAGGTTGGGCTCCAACTGGGCACAACATCCAAGAGCTGCCCACCGCTGCGCAGACACTTCCGCAGTTGGCTAACATGAAAAACATTATGCACACCTGGGAAGTTCGCTGGTAAATCCAATCTATATGCTGACATGCCAACCCGTTCCAAAATCTCAAACGGGCCCACATACCTTGGGTCTAACTTCCGATTCTTACCAAATCTCTTAACACCTACCATCGGGGAAACTTTGAGGAATACAAGGTCCCCGACGGAAAACTCCAAAGCAGACCTACGCCGATTGGCGTTCTTTTCATATCTTTCCTGGGCTATACGAAGCTTCTCTTGAATAAGCTTCACTGCGACTTCCATTTCCTCAAGCGCATCGGGACCCAACAAAGGCCTCTCACCAGCCTCAGCCCAAAACAACGGAGTCCTACAGCGCCTCCCATACAAGGCTTCGAACGGAGCCATCTGCAAACTTTCCTGATAACTATTGTTGTAGGCAAATTCCATGAGTCGCAACCGCTCATCCCACGCTCCACCGTGATCTAAAATATAGCACCGGATCATATCCTCAACAATTTGGTTCACCCTCTCCGTCTGCCCATTGGTCTGCGGGTGGTAGGCAGTAGAATACCTCAGATCCGTACCCAAACCCTCCTGCAGACTCTGCCAAAAATGAGAAGTGAACCGGGAGTCTCGATCAGAAATGATGCTAACCGGCACACCGTGGAGTCGGATGACTTCATTCATGTACAACTCCGCTATCTTCTTCATCGGGTAATCAATCTTATAAGGTACGAAGTGAGCGCACTTCGTCAATCTATCCACTATAACCCAAACAGAATCAAATCCCCTCGGGGATTTCGGTAATCCCGTAATGAAATCCATAGATATACTTTCCCACTTCCAAGTCGGGATCTCTAGCGGAGTCAACTTACCACCAGGCCTTCCATGATCGGCCTTCACACGTTTGTAAGTGTGACACTCAGCAACAAATCGGGCTATATCTCCCTTCATGCCATACCACCAGGCAATTTGCCTTAAGTCACGGTACATCTTCGTAGATCCTGGATGGTAGGAAACGCTGGAACCATGAGCCTCACTGCAAATCATCCTCCTAATATCCCCAACAGCGGGAACGCAAAACCTATCGCGGTACTTCAAAGTACCCGCATCATCGATAGCAAAGTCGGGCAACTCACCCTTCTCAGTCCTGGTGAAAAGGTGCATAAGATCGGGATCGTCCTTCTGGTTCAGCCTAGTCAAAGAAATCCAGGACGGCTCCGCCACTGACAAGGCACTCTGCAAACTATAGCATCCCACTAAAATATCCATAAGGAGGAACTCCTCCACTAAACGATCGGCGGTGAGGTTAAAGATCTTTCCCGTCTTTCGGCTCAGGGCGTCGGCCACCACGTTTGCCTTGCCCGGATGATACTGGATTTCTACATCATAATCAGCCACATACTCCAGCCACCGCCGCTGACGCAGATTCAACTCCTTCTGCGTGAACACGTACTTTTGGCTCTTATGGTCAGTGAAGATCTTGCATTGAGTTCCATAAAGTAGGTGCCTCCACAACTTCAAAGCATAAATAACCACTGCAAACTCGAGGTCATGCGTAGGATAATTCTTCTCATGAGTCTTCAGTTGCCTTGACCCATAGGCAATTACCTTTCCATCTTGCATTAATACGCACCCCAAACCTACATGCGAAGCGTCCACGTAGACATCATAATCTACTCCCTCAATAGGCAGGGTCAGAATGGGAGTAGTGCATAATCTCTCCATTAGCTCAAGAAAAGCTTCCTCGCACTTTTCGCTCCAAACAAACGCCACATTCTTCTGAGTCAACTTGGTCAAAGGTGCGGCTAGGGAAGAGAAACCCTCCACAAATCTCCTGTAATAACCAGCCAACCCTAAGAAACTCCTGATCTCTTTAGGCAAACTCGGTCTACTCCAATCCATCACTGCTGCAATCTTTTCTGGATCGACAGAGATCCCCTCCTTGGTCACCACGTGGCCTAGAAAAGAAACTTGAGGCAACCAAAATTCGCACTTGCTCAACTTGGCGAATAACTTGTGATTCCTCAACTCCGATAGGACCAAACGCAAATGCTGCTCATGCTCCTCAGCACTGCGTGAATAAACTAACACGTCATCAATGAAGACCACAACGAACTTATCGAGAAAATCCTTGAACACCTGGTTCATCATATCCATGAAGGCTGAAGGTGCGTTGGTCAGACCAAACGACATTACCAGAAACTCAAAGTGTCCATGTCTCGACCTAAACGTAGTCCGCGGAATATCTGCCTCACGGATCCTAAGCTGATGATAACCAGAACGAAGATCGATCTTGGAGAACACCGCGCTACCACGCAACTGGTCAAATAAATCATCGATCCTCGGCAGAGGGTACCTGTTCTTGATAGTGACCTTGTTCAACTCTCTATAGTCGATGCATAGCCGCATCGACCCATCTTTCTTCTTCACAAACAAAACAGGAGCACCCCAAGGCGACGAACTCTGCCTAATAAACCCCTTAGCTAACAGCTCATCCAACTAAACTCACAACTCCTCTAACTCACGAGGGGCCATCCGGTACGGCGCCTTAGCAATAGGACGTGTACCCAGCTCTAAATCGATCACAAACTCAACATCCCGATCAGGAGGAAGACCAGGAAGATCATCAGGAAAAACATCGGCGAAACCGTGAACAATAGGAATCTCTTCCAAGCGTGGCACGCTAACAGCGGCTCCAACCGCCGAGACTAAACAAACACAACAATTAGAATGGAACAATCTCTGAGCACATACCGCAGAGATGACAGGAAAATCCTGACACAGAGCAGCATACATGCTGTCGGGCTGACCGTCGTCCCTGATGAAGTCCAAGCGCTTTCCTTTGCACTGAATGACCGCATCATACCGAGAGAGCCAGTCCATGCCCAAAATGACATCCAAGTCCTCCAGATCAATCATTTTCAGGTCCGCCTTCGCAAGAAAGTCCCCCAACAAAACCGGGCAATCCAAAATGCCCAAATCTGACAACACAGATTCACTAGAAGGAAACTTGACACAGAAGGAATCCCGAACACGATCTAGGGTCAATCGATGACGCTCTACAAAGGCTCTAGCCACGAACGAGTGGGTAGCGCCAGAGTCAAACAGAACACGCGCCCAGCGGTTCTTCACCTTAAACTTCCCTATAGGAACACACAAACTAAGGAACTACCATAGCAATACCGCAACACTTTAGCAAATAAAACTACCAGGCTAGAAAAAACAACAATCAACTAACCTGAAATAACCTGGGTCGAAGTCTGAGCCTCCTCAGAAGAAATCACGTTCAGCTTCCCTTTTCCCTTGTCCACACGTGGAGGTGGAGGTAAAGCCTGCAACAGGAACTGCAGGAAGAGCTGTCTGAACCTGAGGACACCTCGACTTGATATGACCCTTCTGCCCACACTGAAAGCAGACTCTATCCTTGCTCCAACACTGGGCCGCATCATGTCCGGACCGCTTGCAAACTGAACAGGAGACATCTCTCCTAGGAGCACCCTGGATCGCATGAACCTGCTCATTATTTTGAGCTGCTGACCTCTTAAAACATTTCTCGACAGGATGGCCTGACCGGCCACAGAAACTGCACACCACTCGACTCCTCTTTCCCGGAACAGCATCGGGTACCAGGGGCTTCTTCCCCTCCACAGACTTTCTCTTGTCCTTTCTCAACTGCTGGCCTCTGCTCTTTGCCGTTTCAATAGCCTCAACCTTAAGAGCAGCCTCTACAACTCCAGCATAAGTCACTGATCCATAAGCACTGGTCAACTGCTGCACTTCGCTCCTCAAACCACCAAGAAATCTCTTAACTCGATCAGCCTCAACGCTGACCAAGGCAGGGGAAAAACGGCTCAACTTGCTAAATTCTATTTCATACTCACCCACCGTGAGTTGCCTTTGCTTCAGATAGAGAAAGTCATTCATGAGGCGGTCACGCTCGACCGAAGGCAAGAACTTCCTTAACAACATCTCCTTAAACATTTCCCAAGAGCATCCAGCTACTAAGCTCTCCTTCTCTCTCAGCCACCAACTCTTAGCCAAACCTTTAAGCTGATAGGTGGCTAGCATCACCCTCTGGTCACCAGCAATCCCTGAATACGAAAACATCTCCTCCATGGAGATCAGCCAATCATCTATAACCATGAAATCTGCCTTCCCGTCATAAGTGGGAGGGCTCAGTCTCTGAAATTGCGAGATGAAGGCCATCTCCGCTGGCACCACCACTGGAGGTCTCACGAGCGCAGGGGTAGGAGGAACAGCTAACCCTCCAGCAGGAACTTGCGCACCCTGAGCCTGTCCTGCCACAATTGCCACCAGAGACTGAATCTGGGCTTGCACCTCTTCCAACTGTCTGCCCATAGCTTCGCTACTCTGACGCAGACTCTCGATTACCGCATCACGCTGAGCCCCAGAAGACTCACCTTCAGACAGGGGAGTCGAACGCGTCGCAGGTCGCCTAGCCATCCTAAAATCATAACCACCCCAAATCAGATCCCCAATCAACGACTAGAACCCAAACACAAGTACATACCGTACATATATAGATATAGGCCTAAAGCTGCTAAACTTGCTCTGAGAGTTTATCTTTTTAACAAAAATTTGATGACATGCCCTAACCTAGGATAGTTAACCATCACCTTGCTAACTCTCGTGCCTAGATCGGGAATGCATGACTTTATTTTGTTTTGAAAACTTATGTGTGTACATATGTCATCCTGCAAATCTTTAGCTTGGCATGTTGTGCTTATGTAATGATATGCTATGCATGTTTGTGTTATGCATTCTAAAAAGGCCCTAATGAATGTTATGAGCGGCGTACACATGAAAATGTTATGCATCCCATACTACATAACATTCCCATGCAACGAAAAAGAAACGTGCTAGACGCAGTCATGTGGTGAGGTTATGCATCCCATACTACATAACCCTCACATGTAGCCTCTATGGTGGATCCATATACGAACACATATTATGCATCCCATACTACATAATATGCCTCGTATACTTCATGTTATGCCATGAGTGTAGTGTTCGTGCTTTTGCCAAGACGTGATGATGACATATCGATGTGTGAATGACATGATGTTGAACTACTAAAGCAAACAAAGGAAGGTTGCTCAACTAACTTGTCAAGCAACCTCCCTCTGATACCAACTGTCACAACCCGCATTTTCTCAAATTATAAGAATTATCAGAGTATGAGAAAACACGTGTCATGATGCCACGTCAAGCAGGGGATAACCGCTGACGCTCAGGAAAAACCAACTACAAACTTTATGCAAGAAAATCCTGTGCTTTATGAATAGAAAATCAGTTATATTTTAGAGACCGTATCCCTCGGCTCAGTGGATCACCTAGTCCACAAAAGAAAAACTATATTTATACGCTGCGGAAAGAAAAAAAAAATACTTTAATTAGGTTTTACACCCTAAAGAGCGCATAAGGGTCCCAAGAGAACCACTCATGCTATGCAAGACACTACATTTAATTTATATAATATATAAGAAAACAGTTTTCATACGTGATTTGGAAAATAGTGATTAAGCTTATAAAACATGCTGATCAGGAGCTACATTTATAACAATATTTATAGTTAAAAGTAACTAGCAACCTAGCATAAAACCTTCTCAGAGCAAGTAGACTATCTCCAGAAAATGGTAGCAGCATAAGTAAATATATCCAGTACAAAGGTAAGAAAAACTACCAGTGGGCGCCAACAACCTGACACGAACCCACTGGCACATATGTATGTCTGCAAGAAGGTACAGAAAACTATCTCACTAACAAGGTAAACCGAACTCAAAAGTCCGGGAGTCCACCAGCAGTACTACTGCCTCAACTAGCCACCAGACCGGCTACAACTCAGAACCTGAGGCATTCCAAAAGAAAACAGAATACCTCAGCAAGCAACAAGGTAAAAACATCTGCATGCAGGAGTCAACCAAAAGGAAGAAGTAACTTAAAAACATGTAGTAGAAAGAGTCACAACTGTTCAAAACAGGACAATAAGAAAAGTACAACGAGCAAAGGAAACAGCAATAACCCCACTCAGGAACAACATCCTGTCGGGCCTACTAGGCTACCAAGAGCCAAATGTGCTGCAAACTACCAAGGAAGAAACTTCTAACACCCTAAACTGTGGGAGGTGGTAGTAGCAAAAACAAACAACGAGGAACCGGATCGAAGGCAAACGCAGTCCCCCAATCCACCATGCCCAAGTCAGCAAGCTCGAGGGTCTACACGTGAAAGCACAAGGGACCTTCCACCCACACATGCCCAACCCGTACCTGAAGCAAGAAAAACAAGAGTGGCCTTGGCTATATCACACAACTCCACCCTCCTGAAGAGCTACAAACCACCACTACTAACCACGATCCACGATTCGGCCTTTAAGAAGGTAAAGAAAACGGCCGACAAGGAAATACCAGAAATAATACAAGAAAACCACTCGGGAATGAAAAATAAGGTAAAGGAAGAGTGTTGAAAAGAATCAACACGACAAGGCGCTGAGTGAGACCCACTCAGTGCATACCTAAACCTTGGCGTTGAGTGAGCTAGCCTCACTTAAAGCCTAAACCAAACTCTAACCACAATCCCACTAGGGTAAAACAGAGCTCGACGATTGTCGACCGGAGGTCGACGATAGTCGAACAGCCTAAAGCAGAAACCGAGATCGACGATCTCCATTCAGAGATCGACGATAGTCGAACGATTCTAAGACAAAAAGAAGGCAGGGAATTTCCAGTACTCGAGTAGTTACCAACTACTCGTGTACCTCATCCCTTTACTCGAGTAGTCGCCTACTACTCGAGTACCTCAACCCTCTACTCGGGTATACGAACGTAACCAGCACTCGAGTAGTTACCAACTACTTGAGTACCCCAACCCGCTACTCGAGTAGTTGCCTACTACTCGAGTATGCTAAAACCATTACTCGTGTATCTACAAACCTGCACTCGAGTAGATGCCTACTACTCGAGTAAACCAAACCACTTACTCGAGTATCTCGAGTCCACTACTCGAGTAACCCAAAACCCCTACTCGAGTAGTTACCGACTACTCGAGTAACTCAAATCCCCTACTCGAGTAGTTACCTACTACTCGGGTAAACCGAAACCCCTACTCGAGTAGTTACCTTCTACTCGAGTAAGCCAAAGCACCTACTCGAGTATCTCGAAACCACTACTCGAGTAACTCAGATCCCCTACTCGAGTAGTTACCTACTACTCGAGTATACCAATACCCCTACTCGAGTAGTTACCTACTATTCGGGTACTCCAAGGCTAATACTCGAGTATCTTAACCCACTACTCGAGTATCTCAAAGCCACCACTCGAGTATCTACCACCTACTCGAGTACTCCAGAACTAATACCCGAGTAATCCACTTCTACCTCACGAGTAACATACTCCAATACTCGAGTAAAACACTTACTAACTTCTGGAAAATCACCCCCTCCCCTCCTAACACTCTCTCTCGGCTACACCCAAACCAGAGCAAATCTGAACAAAGATAAACAGCATTACGCCGGCAAAGTTGGGTTCCATCAGCACAAGAAGGGGGGGGGTCAATAGGAAGAACTAACTCCTATAGATAGCAATAAATATGAGAACAACAAGGCCTCTAACCTGGGCTAACAGGGATTTCAATTTCAGTAAAAATAATCAAAAAGAAACTTGGCAAGGGCAAGAATACCACTTGCCTCAACTTTCAGCGAAGCTTGGATGGCTCTCCTCCTCTTCACACGGAACAAACAGCCGCAGCACCTAGAATTAATCTCACGGCCATTAATGGTGGAAAACTCCAAAACCGAAAACCTAAATCTCATCAAAACTCCACGAAAAATCAAATATCTTATCGTCAAAACGAAGATCTCGGAGAGAGCAAGCCAACGCCGTTTTCGGAACCGAATTTCGTTCACGAACAAGCCCGGAATCGCTGACCGAAGGAGGTACAGTACGGGCGGTTTTCTCCTCTGATTTCCGCGAAAAAGGCAGCGACGGCTTCTCTCTCAGGAAAAGAAGAAGAAGAAGTGGGCCGTCACTTCTTAAACAGAGCTTTTATACGAAAAGCTAAGCACCGGTTCATCCATAACCGAACCCTAAAACGCCTAATTACTTAATTTCATTAAGTAAATACCAAAATAGGTATAAGCCAAAAATATGGCTGCCACCAAGGCGAGGCAATAACTGCCCAAATAAATTCTCCTGCAGAATTTATTAATCGGTCAAAACCGAAGGGCTACAGAACAAGCCAAATCAATTTAATTAATTGATCACGAATACTAAAAACACACCAAACGACACGAAAACCGAATCACCTCGGAATTCGACGAAATTCGCACCGTAGCTAAATACCCACGCTACGAACACAACGGCGAAGTCGAAATTAACTTTCGATGAACAGAACTTGAGTTATACCCAAACAAAGCCAAACACAAACATCCCCCCGAGAGGCCACACCGGGTCACCCAAAACGACTCTGCTTGCTAGGGAGATCTTGCCAACAGGCTACCAAACAGGGCACTCAGTTCAAAGGAGCTAAACCATACTCCACACATGGCACAAGCCACGGAAACGCGTCATCATAACGCCAACGAGAATACAAATGAACGCAGGAAAATCGGGGGCGTTACATAACCTCCCTCTGATACCACTTGAAAGTCTCTAGTGTCGACTAAATCCACCTATGGGGGGGGGGAATAGGTGTCGTGCAGTCTTTTGCGGAATTAAGTTTACCTACACAAATTAACAAACACAACACATAAAACATACAAAGAATTATAGTGGTTCCCCGATTTGGGTACATCCACTTTCCCCCTTCGACCTATCTCCAACCAAGGGACGAATCGGTCACTTCTCCAAACGGATTGAAATCCAATCCTCACACTACGGAAGGAACACTTCCAACAAAGGAGTCACAACTCCACCACCACGGGTTGCACCAAACCCTTACAACAAGAAATGAAAATTCCTTTACAACAAAACCAAAATAGAATGTAAAAGAAAATACAAACAAAGATTTTGGAGATTCCGATGTCCTTCTTCGTTCGTTGAAGCTTTCTTGAAAGTTACGAAGAGTCCACAACAAGATTTCTCTCTTGGAGAGGATCTTGTTAAGATCTATAGCGGCAAGTGAATGTGGCGGCGATACTTTGTAGATCCAAACTTCTTGACGAAGCAAGCAAGGTTTACCAACGATCTCAGTCAGATCAATCGTCTCCATGGATTCGGAATGGAGAACTAGTCTCGTTCAATGAATCGAAAGACAAGAGATCTCAAGAGAGATGCATGAGACGCTCGGCTTGCCTCAGTACTGTCGTCGGAAGATCAGAGATGATTGGAAATTATCGGCGACGACTTCCTTGCGAGCGGCGACAGCGATCGGCGATTTTTTGCGATCAGCTAGGGCACGGCGTCGGCTGCTTTTGATTTCTGAGAATGGATTACTTTAGAAGTTCGAAATATGCAAATATATATACCATGATCCAACCCTAAAAGACCATTGTGGGACCCACAAGGAGAAGCCCTAGCCTCGGCCGAAACAGCGCATGGCGAGATGGTTCGGTCAAGCGAACGAGGAAATTTGCCTAAGGCAAAATAGGAGGGAATCGTTGGTGATTCCCGTCGATGTCGGCGGGAATCACTCATGATTCCCGTCGATTCTTCCTTGGCTGAATTCCTGTTGGAAAACTGTCAGTCGAAGGAAGTCGGCAGGAATGCAGACTGATTCTCGTCAAATCGACGGGAATCACTAACGATTCCCGTCGAAGTCGGCGAGAATCACTTAGTGATTCCTGTCGATTTTTACTTAGAAGAATTTTCTCTTCCTTCCTTTGATGACTTGGTGTTTGACCCATCTTTGCTTCTTCTTCTGCTCTTATCTGCCTTAACCCTGTACTTGAAAATAAGTACACTCCAATAGAGAGAGCACACGTGATCAACACACATATCTACTCAACGAGGGATTACATTGCACAGACCCGTGTATATTGACCCACTGTACCCTTACATTGGTGTGTACTTAGCATGGAATAGCTGCAAGCACAACTTGATAGAAGATCGTCAAATAAATTGTCAATTCAACTTAGCTTGTTCAGGGGCTTCTTCAAATCAGGTACATTATGAATACAATACCCAACATATATGTATATCTCTGCGCAATAGAATTCAATTATCTAATTTGAATGAGCGTACCTGAAATATCTGAGTCGACACTTAGGATCCAATATTTTTGAGCTCGAAGTATGTCATATTAAGGATTCAGCTTTTAGGAGATTATTGCACACTCTTACTTTTTCCCTTGCAAATGTTCCTTGTTCCAGTTTAAGTCTGGGACATCTTCTGTCCAAGTCCCACCATATTCATTGGTGCTTGGACTAACCTGCAAAAGAAATTACCTAACCTTAGGAACCCAATAGGCAATGGGTCTTAGGTTCTTGTCAGCGTAATACACAGCCTGTCTTCCAACAGAGTTTATGACCGGAAGACTATCTCTAGCCTGATTATTAGAGCATACCCTTGCCCTAGTCTGTGGCACATTGGGATTGTGCCAACAATCTATGGCAAAGTGACCCACTCTGCCACAACACCAGCACTCATGGATGTTATAATTTCTCTTTTTACCAAGTCTGCTGATGGAGATTGCATTGACTCGGGGTAGGTGTGGAACCAGAGTGGTCCTACCCTCATATCTTCCCTTTCCACTTAGATAAGTGGGTGGTCTGACAGTGGCCGAGCAAGGAATTCCTAAGGGCCAGATAATAGCCGCTTTCTTTTCAGGTAACCTACTCTTGGTGGCCTTAGGAATTCCCAAGACATGTCCACTGACGGACTTCCCATTTGTCTTAGAGTGGGATGGGATGTTCAGAGAGTGATCAATCACTTTATCCTTGAGTGAAGAGGCTGAAGCATTAAATACAAACAGTTCAGGTTGAACTAGAGGGATTTTATTGTGAGCAGCCTTATCAGCACTAGCACTAGCACTATATGTATTTTTCTTAGTAGATCTACCATTCTTGTAGTGACCATAAACGTTTTTACGGTCAAACCTGAAGGAATGAAGAGTACTTTGAGAGCTTGAGACCGGAGGCATGAAGACGGTCTCCCCCTTCTACAAAGAGTTAACAATTTGGGATATCCACCCAGTTTAAGTTTTTCTCTTGAGGGCATCAACTTTTGAGAAGTTGTCAACTATTCTCATCTCAGTCTCCAAAGAATTCTAGATCGGAGATCTTAGAATCCTTAACCTTGATGGACTCAGCCTGGATCCCCATTAAGTTTTTTAGCGAGGCAATTTCTTTCGCTTGTAAATTTACAAGCGACTGGCTTTCCTTGAGAGCTTGCCTGAGGGATACAAGCTCTTCAATCTCTTGATTTAGGATGACTTGATCCTTTCCATCAATTGATGGAGGTCCCTCGTCTACTTTAGAGGTTAAGCAAGAAGGAGAATGTACCTGGTCCTGATTGTGATGATCAGGGAATATTTCATCCTCTGAAGAGCCTACTGTATCAGTGTTGACATTGATACATTCTTCTTTATTCTCCTCATACTCATTATCGGCCCCATCCTCCTAATTGCTAAATGACTCAGATTCACTGAGTGTGTACAACCCCATATTCGCTGGGTGGGACCCGGAGGCACCACTGAGGGATTGGGCTAGGCTTGGGTTAGCCCTGGGTCAGCCCTAAGACATACTTATAGAGTTCTCGCCCTGAAGGGGCTCTCGCCCAAGGCAGATAGTCGAGCTCTCGGCAGGAGAGATCGTCGACCGACCAAGGCAGATAGTCGAGCTCTCGGCAGGAGAGATCGTCGACCGACCAAGGCCGATAGTCGAGCTCTCGGTGGGAGAGATCGTCGACCACGGAAGCTTCCGCCTTAGGGCAAGCTCCCGCCCAGGGGAGGCGAGAAGGCCCCAAGTAGGCCTTCCGCCCGCGGTAGTTTCAAGACCGTGGAGGGCGCGAACCTCCCTGGCAAGGGGGTCTCGCCAAGGTTGGCCCGGGTGTGGGTCCAGCGGGAACCTCCTCAACCAGGGTTCTCGCCAAGTGGGCCCACGTGGTGGGGGCCCGGCGCTCATAAAGAGGATTATTTTATAATATATTATCCCGAGGTGAAATTACCCAAATGCCCCTTTAAGTGACAGCGGGATTTGGCTATTGGCAGACCCCTCAGGGGTATTTCAGTATTTTCAGGCCAAAGGAAGGCTATAAAAAGACCCATAAGGGCTCTTTAGAAGGGAAGCGGATCATTTTTCCTCTAGCCCTAGTGCCTTCTGAAGAGCTCCCAGCCCAGCATTTGGCTTTGGAGGGGAAGCTCTCAGATCTTCCGGGTGTGTGGTGGGACCTCCCAGCTGAGGCTTTGGGTCTGTGTTAGGACCTTAGCAACCTGTCAGGGGTCGAGGTTCGAGAGAAGTAGGCATTGACTGCACTTTGGTTCGTGAACTTTTGTTGAGGTCAATTTTGGCTTCAACAGTTCTGGTGCGGTGAGCGTGGAAGCAGCCAGTGCAAGAAAATCTCGAGTTGAGTCCCATGGCAGGAGGCGAAGGTGAAGGATCAGGCGCAGGAGGATCCCCCACCCGGGTAGACGAGGCGACGAGAAAAATGTTTGAGGACTTCAGGCGAGAAGTCATGCAGACGATCAACTTGGCCTTCTCGGCAAGGAACGAGTGGGAGACGCCACAGGTTCCGGTGGAGGTGGTTCCGCTGCTAGGCGAGAACGCTCCAGGGCAGCGCCCCGGGAAGGAGGTCCCGGTGGAGGCAGGCGAGAGGGACGTGGCCGCGCGGGAGCTTTTCCCAGGCCAGCGCCTCGAGAAGGAGCTTCCGGCGAATCTGGGCGAGAAGGAGGTGACGGTGCGGGAACTCTTCCCTGGGCAGGGTCTCGCGGATCGGTCCAGCCAACCGAGGTCGCGAGACGTGCCTTCTCGCCAGGCAGGGGGCGAGACCCCCTTTAGTGAGCTCATTGTCTCGGCTCCAGTGCCGGAGGGGTTCCGGGAGCCAGACATGACCTACTACACCGGGAAGGATGACCCGGTCCAGCACGTGCAATGGTTCGAGGACGTGGTGTCCATCAGGCAAATGTCGGATGCCTTCAAGTGTAGGCTCTTTGCCATCACTCTAAAAGAAAAGGCCAGGGACTGGTTCCACCAGTTGCCGGCGAGTTCCATCTACAGCTTTGAGGATCTGCGGAGGGGTTTTCTGTTGAGATTCTCAACTTCGAAGAAAAGGAAGAAGGAGGCTGAGTGCCTGTTTGCAGTAAGGCAGGGGCCGGAGGAGACATTGGGTCGCTATGTCGACCGGTTCCAGGAGGAGGTTCTCCTGGTCCAGGAGGTCCCGGGGTATGCGCTGATGCTAGCCTTCACCCTGGGGCTGAGGCCAGGGTTCTTTAGCATGGAGTTGAAGAGAGTGCCCCCTCTCTCTTTTGAGGAGCTCATGGAGAGGGCGGCGAAGGAGATAGACTTTGAGAGGGCAAACCCTGCGTTTGCAAGAAAGCTGGCCAGGTTGGCCGAGGATGACGTGAAGGAGCCGGTGGCGGGAAGGCAGAGAGAGCAGAGAGAGCAGAGGGAGCAGAGGGAGCCGAGGGAAGATCGGAGAAGAGAAGAGCCCCGAGGGCAGGGGCAACAGCATGGGGGGGCCAGGGAGCCAAACAACCGACTGGGTTGGAGGCCTCAGGAGGGTCGCCCCCAGGGCCAGGGAGGACTTCAGGGAAGAGATAACCTCCGGGAGCCCAGAAGGCTGGAGCAGGGAGGATGGCGACAAGGACCAAGGGGTCATTTCCCACCACCGCAGGAGGCTATGGAGGTGGGAAGGGGAAGAGGAAGAAGATTTCGGGGAGCCGGAAGAAGGGGAGGAGGAGAAGGAAGAGGGGGCAGGGTGGCGTTGCCTTATTGTGACTTCCATCAGGAGGAAGGTCACGCAACGGCCACCTGCCCAGAGTTTCTGGAGATTAGAGGGGCCAGAGTGGCCGGAAGACAAGATCCGCCTGCAAGGATCGTCGAAGTACAGCGGGAAGAGGTGGAGGACAGATGTGAAGACAGGATTGACGTGGGGACCCGAGGAGGGATTGGAGTGATCCACGGGGGAGTGGGGATCGAGGCAACCCGCAAGGGGAGCCTTCAAACCATGTTCCGCCGAGGGGTCGCCTCGACCTCCCAGGCTCCACCCCCAGAGGAGAAGATCACTTTCTCATCCGCGGATATGCCAGACTACGAGGACCCGTTCTGCGACGCGCTTGTGATCCAGACAGCGGTAGAAAACTACACCGTCTCCCGGATACTGGTGGATAATGGGAGCTCGGTGAATGTGATCTTCAAGAAGGCCTTCGATGAGATGAGAGTGGAAGGAAAAAGGGTCCTGGCTTCCGATGGACCGCTTTTTGGCTTCTCCGGAGAAAGGAAAGAAGTGGAAGGGGGAGTGGGCCTGCATGTGAGGCTTGGGGGCGTCTCACGGAACTGTCGGTTCGTGATCGTGGACGCCCCGAGTAGTTACAATGCCATCTTCGGGCGTCCCCTCATCAGCGCCTTTCGCTGTGTACCCTCCTCGTACCACCAATGCCTCAAGTTCAACAATGGAGGGGTACAGGTTAGGATCAGGGGGGATCCGAAGATGGCAAGGCAGTGCTATGTGACGGCGGTTAACACCGTGTCATGGATGGAGGAGGCAGAGGAGTTGGAAAGGGAGATGGCCGAGCAGGAAGGAGTTGGGGAAGGGAGGATGAGCCTGGGAGAGGCGATGGAGGTTGCTGAGGAGATAGCGGAGGCGGAGGAGTCGGGGAAGATCAGCCCAGAAGAGGCGAGAGGAGTGGGGGATGAAGAAGAGCAGAGGCAGGAGGAGAGCCTGGAGGAGGCGATGGAAGTTGATGAGGTTGGGGGAGAAGAGCTCGAGCTTGAGCGGGAAGAGGCAAGGGTAAGTTGGGAGCGGTCGGGGCTGGAGCCGGCCGAAGAGGTGGTGGAGATGGAGGTGCTTACAAGAGCGGGGGAGGTGCAAAGGATTCGGATCAACGGAGGCTTGAGCCTTGAGGATCAGGAGCGGATGCGAGCCTGCATCCAGGGCAACGTTGACATCTTCGCTTGGAGCGCGGCAGACATGCCGGGCATCGACGCGGATGTGGCCTGTCACCGCTTGAACCTGGATTCCAGAGCCCGCCCCATACGCCAAAAGATGAGGGCCATCGCCACCAAGCTAGAAGCCCCCATCCGAGAGGAGGTCCAAAAGCTCCTGGACGCAGGCTTCATCTCAGAGATCCAGTATCCAGGCTGGATCTCCAACGTGGTAATGGTAAAGAAGGGAGGAGGAAAATGGCGCATGTGTATCGATTTTTCCTTATTAAATAAATCATGCCCCAAGGATTGTTACCCCTTGCCTCGAATCGACGCGCTGGTTGACTCAGCCGTCGGTTTTTCTCTTATGAGTTTTTTAGATGCATTTTCAGGTTATCACCAGATCCGGATGCACCCTCCTGATGTCAAGGATGTTTCCTTCATCACAAGAGAGGGATGCTTCAGCTATAAGATGATGCCCTTCGGATTAAAGAATGCAGGGGCAACATACCAACGCATGATGGATCGAGTCTTTCGAGATCAAAGGGGAAGGAACCTGGAGGTCTATGTGGATGACCTCATGGTCAAGAGCAAGTGTGTTGATTCCCACTTGCGAGACTTGGAGGAGACGTTCGCTACCCTGCGGAAGTTCAAGATGAGGTTGAACCCCTTGAAGTGTGTCTTCGGGGCTAGTCGCGGCAAATTCCTCGGGCACCTCTTGACTCCCGCGGGGGTAGAACCCAACCCTGATAAGGTTAAGGCTATTCTAGACCTAGAATCGCCTCGCAACGCCAAGGAGATCCAGCGCTTGACCGGGAAGTTGGCCGGGTTAAGCAGGTTCCTCTCGCGGTCAGGGGATAGATGTTCCTCCTTCTTCAAAGTACTTCGTGGCAACCAAGCATTCGAATGGACGGCCGAGTGCGAAGAGGCTTTTCAGGGGCTGAAGAGGCAACTCTCCCAAGCTCCGTTACTTCAAAGCCCAAAGGAGGGGGAGGACCTAGCCTTGTATCTAGGAGTGGGAGGAGAGGCGGTGAGCTCCGTCTTGGTTAGGGAAGAGGGGAAGAAGCAATTACCCGTCTATTATGTCAGCCGAATCTTAAAAAAGGCAGAGCTCCGATACCCCATCCTGGAGAAGCTAGCATATGCATTGGTCATCTCAGCTAGGAAGCTTCGCCCTTACTTTCAAGCACACTCGATTAGGGTGGTAACAGACCATCCCCTCCGCAAGGTCTTGGAGGGGGTGGAACATTCAGGAAGGTTGGCAAAGTGGTCCATCGAGCTAAGCGAGTTTGACATCTCTTTCGTCCCGAGGCTCTCTATCAAAGCCCAGGCCGTAGCGGATTTCCTGGCGGACTATGTTACCGAGGCCGAGGCTGAAGAGCCAAAGCAGCAAGAAGCGTGGAAGATGGTGGTCGACGGGGCCTCAGGAAGGCACTCCCTGGGAGGAGGTGTGGTGTTGGTAAGTCCTCAGGGAGTTACCATAGAGCAAGCAGTGACCTTCCACTTCCCTGTAACCAATAACCAAGCGGAGTATGAGGCTGTGATAGCTGGCCTTCGCTTGGCAAAGGAGCTGGAAATCCAGGATGTGGAGGCCTTCACCGACTCAATGGTGGTAGCATCGCAGATCCGAGGCGAGTTCGAGGCCCGGGAGCCTACCCTCGCAAGATATCTATCAAAGGTAAGAACTATTATTGGAGGTTTCCGTTCTTTTTCTATTCAACATGTTCCCAGGGAGGAAAGCATGGCAGCTGATCGACTGGCGAAGTTCGGGCCTCGGGGAGGAGGTACCCTAACCGAACTATTCCGACCAGCCATTGAAGAGGGGGAGTTGATGGAGGTGAATCGGCGGTCCTCATGGATGGACCCATTGGTGACTTTCTTAACCACAGGAGAACTGTCGGAAGAAGTCAAGGATGCAAAGAGCTTCAGGCACAAGGCGGCTCATTACCTGATGCTGGAAGGGAGCTTGCATCGGAAGATGTTGTCAGGGCTCCTCGCGAGATGCGTAACCGAAGAGGAAGTCCCGAGGATCCTGGAAGAGGTGCATTCTGGAGAGTGCGGCAGCCATTCAGGGGGAGGACATTGGAAGCAAGGGTGATAAGGCAGGGATATTTCTGGCGGACCATAAGGAGGGATACCGCTGAATTCGCAAGGAGGTGTCGGAAGTGCCAAGTACATGCTCCTCTCCAGCTCTTGCCCGCCCAAAGACTTCGAAGCATCACGGCGCCATGGCCCTTCGCCATTTGGGGGATGGACCTGGTTGGACCCTTCCCTCCAGCTAGCGGGCAAAGGAGGTTCCTCCTAGTGATGATTGACTACTTCTCCAAATGGCTGGAGATCAAGCCGTTAGCCAAGATAACCTCCCAGGTCATCAGAAACTTCGTTTGGGGGGAAATCATTTGCAGGCACGGATTGCCCCAAGCGATAGTGACAGACAATGGACCTCAGTTTGCCAGTGAAGAATTCATCGGTTTCTGCACCCAATTGGGGATTGACCTCAGGTTCGCCTCTGTCCATCATCCTCGGAGCAATGGTCAGGTGGAGGCGGCAAACAAAGTCATTGTCAACTTGCTCAAAAAGAAGGTGGAAAACCTGAAGGGTAGTTGGGTGGAACAGCTCCCTTCCGTCCTGTGGGCCTTGCGAACAACTCCGAACACGGCCACAGGAGAGACCCCCTTCAAGCTCTCTCATGGGTGTGAGGCTGTCCTCCCTGTCGAGTTCGAGGTTCGGTCCCCAAGGGTTACGGCCGCAGCAGAGGGAAACGAAGCTTGGAGGTTGGAGAACGAGGAAGGGTTGCGCCTCTCATTAGATATGGTGGAAGAGCTGCGGGATGTTGCCGCCATCAGGCAAGAAGAAATAAAACGGCGAATGGCTCGATACTTCGATAAGCACATCAGAGTCAAGCAATTCGCCGAGGGGGATCTAGTACTGAAAAAGGTCGACGCAGCGGGAAGGTCGGCCGCGGTTGGTAAGCTCAACCCTAGCTGGGAAGGGCCTTACATAGTAGAGAAGGCTCTGGTTAACGGAGGCTACTATCTCCAGGACGCGGAGGGAAGGACCTTGAGTCACACCTGGAATGGTGATGACCTGAAGCGCTTCTACCCGTAGGAGGGAAAGAAGGATTGTAGTGTTGTAAACAACTGTTGCATTTTCAATAAGTTTATTTCAAAATGTTGACTGTCGCTGAATAGGCAATCTTTATGTTTTAGTTTTAACTGGCTAGGATCCCTCATCCCAGTGATAGAATAGGCCTGGTTGAAGGGATCTTCATCAACACCCCGAGCTCGGCTCGGCCCCAGGTAGACCCGCTGCGCAGGCTCTCATCTAGCTGGCAGGTCCGAAGGCTCGCCTGTGGGGGAGAGGTTTGGTTATCTTCATCAACACCCCGAGCTCGGCTCGGCCCCAGGTAGACCCGCTGCGCAGGCTCTCATCTAGCTGGCAGGTCCGAAGGCTCGCCTGTGGGGGAGAGGTTTGGTTATCTTCATCAACACCCCGAGCTCGGCTCGGCCCCAGGTAGACCCGCTGCGCAGGCTCTCATCTAGCTGGCAGGTCCGAAGGCTCGCCTGTGGGGGAGAGGTTTGGTTATCTTCATCAACACCCCGAGCTCGGCTCGGCCCCAGGTAGACCCGCTGCGCAGGCTCTCATCTAGCTGGCAGGTCCGAAGGCTCGCCTGTGGGGGAGAGGTTTGGTTATCTTCATCAACACCCCGAGCTCGGCTCGGCCCCAGGTAGACCCGCTGCGCAGGCTCTCATCTAGCTGGCAGGTCCGAAGGCTCGCCTGTGGGGGAGAGGTTTGGTTATCTTCATCAACACCCCGAGCTCGGCTCGGCCCCAGGTAGACCCGCTGCGCAGGCTCTCGTCTAGCTGGCAGGTCCGAAGGCTCGCCTGTGGGGGAGAGGTTTGGTTATCTTCATCAACACCCCGAGCTCGGCTCGGCCCCAGGTAGACCCGCTGCGCAGGCTCTCATCAAGCTGGCAGGTCCGAAGGCTCGCCTGTGGGGGATAGGTTGGCTCTTGTGATACTTTGTTCTTAGCCACTTCTCCGACACCCCGAGCTCGGCTCGGCCCCAGGTAGACCCGCTGCGCAGGCTCTCATCAAGCTGGCAGGTCCAAAGGCTCGCCTGTGGGGGATAGGTTGGCTCTTGTGATACTTTGTTCTTAGCCACTTCTCCGACACCCCGAGCTCGGCTCGGCCCCAGGTAGACCCGCTGCGCAGGCTCTCATCAAGCTGGCAGGTCCGAAGGCTCGCCTGTGGGGGATAGGTTGGCTCTTGCGATACTTTGCTCTTAGCCACTCCGACACCCCGAGCTCGGCTCGGCCCCAGGTAGACCCGCTGCGCAGGCTCTCATCAAGCTGGCAGGTCCGAAGGCTCGCCTGTGGGGGATAGGTTGGCTCTTGTGATACTTTGTTCTTAGCCACTTCTCCGACACCCCGAGCTCGGCTCGGCCCCAGGTAGACCCGCTGCGCAGGCTCTCATCAAGCTGGCAGGTCCGAAGGCTCGCCTGTGGGGGATAGGTTGGCTCTTGCGATACTTTGCTCTTAGCCACTCCGACACCCCGAGCTCGGCTCGGCCCCAGGTAGACCCGCTGCGCAGGCTCTCATCAAGCTGGCAGGTCCGAAGGCTCGCCTGTGGGGGATAGGTTGGCTCTTGTGATACTTTGTTCTTAGCCACTTCTCCGACACCCCGAGCTCGGCTCGGCCCCAGGTAGACCCGCTGCGCAGGCTCTCATCAAGCTGGCAGGTCCGAAGGCTCGCCTGTGGGGGATAGGTTGGCTCTTGTGATACTTTGTTCTTAGCCACTTCTCCGACACCCCGAGCTCGGCTCGGCCCCAGGTAGACCCGCTGCGCAGGCTCTCATCAAGCTGGCAGGTCCGAAGGCTCGCCTGTGGGGGATAGGTTGGCTCTTGCGATACTTTGCTCTTAGCCACTCCGACACCCCGAGCTCGGCTCGGCCCCAGGTAGACCCGCTGCGCAGGCTCTCATCAAGCTGGCAGGTCCGAAGGCTCGCCTGTGGGGGATAGGTTGGCTCTTGTGATACTTTGTTCTTAGCCACTTCTCCGACACCCCGAGCTCGGCTCGGCCCCAGGTAGACCCGCTGCGCAGGCTCTCATCAAGCTGGCAGGTCCGAAGGCTCGCCTGTGGGGGATAGGTTGGCTCTTGCGATACTTTGCTCTTAGCCACTCCGACACCCCGAGCTCGGCTCGGCCCCAGGTAGACCCGCTGCGCAGGCTCTCGTCAAGCTGGCAGGCCCGAAGGCTCGCCTGCGGGGGATAGGTGAAGTCCTTGACCTTTTGATCCTTGGTTCCTGATTGGTAACTACTACGTTACAACGAGCTCGGCTCAAACCCCGGTAGACCCGCCGCGCGGGCACCCATGTGAGCTAGCAGGTCCAACGGCTCGCCGACGGGGTAGGGGTTTGATTGGTTGGAAAAATACGCGGGCAGGACCCTGACCTAGACCGGGGGCAAACCCCTGAAGGGTCTCGGTTCAGGGGTCTCGACCAGTAAAGGTCTCGGCTCAGGGGTCTCGGCCAGTAAAAGTCTTGGCTTGGAGGTCTCGGCAGATCGCGGCCCAGGGGTTTCGGCCAGTGAGGATCACGGCCCAGAGGTCTCGGCCAGCAAAGGTCTCGGTTAAAGGAGGCTCTCGCAAAAAGAAAGCTCCCGGCGGGCCCAGGCAGGACGATTCAATCGACGATGCGAGGTTTCCGCCTAGCTGATCTCTAAGTAGGGTCACCCTAAAGAGACTAAGTGTCTCGGCGGAAGCTCGCGCGGAGGTCATTCGGCATAGTAATATACGCTTAAAAAGCACAATGACAGTGAAGAAATGAAACATTACTTTATATAAGGTTAATTACAAAAGTGAGGAGCTTCTCGCTCATTACAAGAGGATATTCAAAGTAAAAGACAACTCAAGGAGACGCGCTGTAGTCACCACTGGTGCTCTCGCTTGAAGCATCGCCAGAGCCTTCCCCGGACGTCTCGTCAACAGCGGGAGAGGACCTCGGGACGTCTGAGAGCGGCGAGTCCGGCGCGCCCGGGGGTTTGGGAACCGGGTCGTAAAGCCAAGGGAGAAGCTGGCGAGCGTCGATGGTTGCGCCATCCTCCCGGAGCAGCTCGACATCTCGCAGCGTCTCGAGCGTCAGCCTGACGGTCGCTTGAGCGTTGGCTTGAAGCAGCTTATCGACGTCATACTCCGAGAGGTAGCGGCTCCGCAACCGCGCATCTAGCTCCGGGGGCGGGCCCTTCGCTAGCTCTGCGCGGAGCTGTTCCCTCAGAAGGACGCTCTCGCAGCGCGCGTTGGCCAGATCTGCGCGAAGCTCCCTGACTTGGGCGGAATCCTGCAAAAGGGACAAAAGATCTTAGTCACGCATTACACAGTAGAAACTTCGAGGAAACGGGGGCAAGGGCTCAGGAAGGTCTCGCCTACCTCGGTCGCGGGGCGCAGAGATAGCGCCAATTTGGCATCCGCGAGCTCCTGTTGAGCTCTCGCGAGTTCTTCTTCCGCGACATGCGCGCGAGCTATTGCGTCCTCCCTCGCCTTGCGCATGTCGGTGAAATTCTTGTCAAGAGTGATGCTTCGGCGCGCACACATATGCGTGAGCTCGAACGCGCGCATTAGGGCCCGGGTGGCGTCGAAGGCTAGGAGGCGGGTAGACATCTGGTCAAAAACGCCGGCATCCTCCCGGCTGTAGAGACCATACCCAAGCGAGAAGGCCTCGCCGGTCACATTCTCCCCCTCCGCCCATCTGGGAAGGAGGGTTGAAACCCTGATCGTGTTTGACTCAGGGTCCCATTCCATCTGAGGCTTCCCCTCCGAGTCGGCGTATCTAACGCCGAAGCCAAAGTTTCGGTGCCCTCTCGGCACCTCCGGGGGCGGGACGCTGGCGGAGGTTTCGGCGGCGACCACTTCTCCACCAGCCTCGCTTACGGCCGATATATTCCTGGCGGAAGCCTCGGCACGGCTCTTGGCGGCGGCATCCATCTCGCTGGCCATCTGAAGGATCGCTTCAAAGGACCTGCCCTCGGGAGGAGGTTGGACAGGCGGGACGGCCGGGGCTTTTCCCTTCTCAAGGGCAGAGGGTTTCGGCCTCTTCAGTGTGCGGAGAGGAGGAAGGGTGGCCTTCCGCTTCTTGGCCGGTGGCGGCATGGAAGGGGTTGGATCTTCTCGGCAGGCGCTGGCGCTGGCTTCCGCGAGCGCAAGGGGGCCTCTCGCTGCCAGACCCCCGACACCCCGTCCTGCGGCGAAGGGTTGGCGCAGAGGAACCTCCCGCTCTCCTGCAAAGTAAAAACGCTTTAGCACTTCAGCGCAAGAAAATCTTTGATAGAAAAAGGGAATCTGAGGCGAGACCGTACCTTCGCCCGATTGAACAAGTGGGAGGGAGTCGACGTCCCGCAGAAGATAGGGGACGTCGAACTCCTTGTTCCCGAAGAATTCCAGGATTGCGCTCTCGCGCGATCCCAGAGCGGGCGGCTTGTAGGCAGCGTCTTCATACTGGACGGGCTGAAGCGGGACGTTGCCGAAGTCCCCGCTGACGTACACGAACTTCTCGCCCCAATGGTGGTGCTTATTGGCGAGACCGGTAACCTCGAGCTGTTGACCGGAGAAGAAAACTACCCCCCCCTTGGCACGGAAGTTGAATAGCTTCCGGAAGATGGGCAGGCTAAACTCGATCCTCTCGGATCGCATATAGCATATGAATGCTATAAGGATCGCGACGGAGTTCGGGTTTAGCTGGGCGGGCACCACCCCATAATAACGGAGAGCTAACCGAACCTCCGGCCACAGGGGGAGGCGGAAGCCCACCTCGAAATGTTCGAGGGGGATGGCAAGCTCTCCCGCCCCGGGGGTATTCACCCTATCATGATTCCCCGGGTTCCGCGCCGAGAAGCCGGCGGGAACGTAGCGGTCGATGATCGCGTTGTACTCGTCGAGGGTGAGCTTGCAGGAAGGGAAGAGATGTTTCTGGAAGGCCTCCGCGCAATGGGCACGACCCTTGCTCTCGCCAGGCATGGCTAGTTCGTGAGTAAGAGCGAGAGCTGTAAGGGAGTCGAAGCGGGAGCAGGAACGCGAGAGCACGGAGGGAGGCTGAGGTTCCGGATCGGAGAAGTAAATGCGGTTGGTAGACTTCTCTATTTATAGGGAATCGTAGTCATCATGAATCCATCCGGCGGAGAGAGAAAGTGACAGCGGAGTACAGCTGTCAGAATCCGGGCTAACGGCGCCTCGGTTCTCCCCCTCAGGATGACGGCGGTCAACGGTCGCTACGAGTTTCGACGCGACTGCCTGGATCGGCGCAAGCCTCCTAGACTGGCGCAAGCCTCTTGGGTTAACGCAAACCTCCTAGACTGGCGCAAGCCTCCTGGGTTAACGCAAACCTCCTAGATCAGCGCAAGCATCCTAGATCGGGGTAAGCGCCTTGATTAAAAAGCCCCGCAGAACGATAAAAAGGAAAGGGAAAAGAGAGACATGGGTAGAAGCGAGACTCTCGCTAGCGCAAGCCGGATAAAACTTAATTAATAATAATGTTTATTACAGACATTGAAAAAGAGAAACAAGGGGAGAAGAAAAAAGAGATACATTAAGTTTCAGAGCGTGAAGGCTAGTAGGGTTTCCAGCTCCATCGTCCCCGTTCTCGCCGCCTAGTCCTTGGGGGCGCCAACGGGTTGAAGTAAGACGATAGCGTGGTACACCCAAGGTTGATCCGCCTGGCGTAGTCCCGGATCTGCGAGATGCACCTCCCTGGCGAAGACTCAGCGGAAGGCCCGCGCGGGCAATCAGTCTCGCCCAAGAAGAAGTCCCGCTCCAGAGCCTCCAGTCTTTGCTCCACGGATTCGCGGAACGCTTTCGCCGCGGCAGCATGGGCACGGTCTCGCCGGACGAGCTTGGCCAGGATGGCCGAGATCTTCCTCCGTCTCCCCTTCGCGCTCCCTGCACTGTTCAGGGTTTCCTCTATCTCGCCAGACGAAGGGAGGGGGGACTCTTCATCCTCTTCTTCCTCGTCTTCTTCTTCCTCTTCCTCTCCTTCCTCGTTGACTTCCAAGCCAGGATCACCTGCGGAAGAAACACGCGAGAATTCTGGTTAAGACATGACGATCGGCAGTCCGACAAAGTTTTCGCATACCTGCGGCTGGGCGAGAACCGTCAGCCAAAGTTGGACGAGAAGGCCCGGCCCCTCCGTTGGTTCCGTAAAGGAGGTGAAGAGGCTTGCCCAGCCCCGGGCGGAAGGGCTCGCGCACGATGATCCCGGCCTGGCCGGAAGCATGAGGGGAGTGGTCTTCTCTCAAGGGGCGATCAGCATCCTTGAGAGTAGCGGAAGGTTTGGAAGCCGCCCCCCCCCCCCGCCTGCAGGAGAGGATTGGCCACCGCGGGAGGCACTTCGGCGGTTCTCGTTTCATCTTCCCGGGTGGATAGACCCGGGTCGGCGGGAGCTGGCACTGCGAGAAGACGGTTCAGAAAAGAAAGGGTCTGGTTGAAATATTGACAAGGGAAAATGTACCTATTGTTCCGGTCTCGGCGGGAGGAATCCTTTCCGAGACCCGTGTTTGGCCCTCGGGGGGATGAGCGGGTAGGTTCGAAGAGCTGGGCGGAATTTCGGCGTCATTATCGGGAGCGGACTCCTGCGAAAGCATACTTTAAATCATCGAATCTAATGTACAGTTAGCTCGGTAGGCACGTGCGAAAGGCTTACCTTCTGTAGGGAAGAATCTCCGGCAGGATTGGGAGTGGGGGAAGGAGGATCCCTGTTCTCGCGAGAAAGGTCCCGCCGGACCGCCTTCGCCCTTTTCTTTCCCTTCTTCTTCGGCTCCGAAGGCCCGGCGGTTGAAGTCTTTTTCGCTAACCATGGAGCCACCGCCGCACAGTTAGCCAAGGCCCGCGCTTGGGCAGCGGCTAACCGGTCTTGGAGGCCTGGCGGAAGCGGTTTGGCAGCACGTTTGGAATGCATGGTGTGCTCGCGCGAAAATCCCGGAGGCGAGAGCTCAGTCGAAAAGCCGTATTTTAAGGGCAGGGCGTAGGGACGTCCATCAGTGCATATTTATAGCCGCAGAGGGACCCACCAAAAGATTCCCTCGATAGGCGGGCACGTGTCCAGCGAATATTTTGGGGGTTGGACTTGTCTTGTCGAGCGCAGGGCTAGCTCGAAAAGAGCGGGGATTGTGTACAACCCCATATTCGCTGGGTGGGACCCGGAGGCACCACTGAGGGATTGGGCTAGGCTTGGGTTAGCCCTGGGTCAGCCCTAAGACATACTTATAGAGTTCTCGCCCTGAAGGGGCTCTCGCCCAAGGCAGATAGTCGAGCTCTCGGCAGGAGAGATCGTCGACCGACCAAGGCAGATAGTCGAGCTCTCGGCAGGAGAGATCGTCGACCGACCAAGGCCGATAGTCGAGCTCTCGGTGGGAGAGATCGTCGACCACGGAAGCTTCCGCCTTAGGGCAAGCTCCCGCCCAGGGGAGGCGAGAAGGCCCCAAGTAGGCCTTCCGCCCGCGGTAGTTTCAAGACCGTGGAGGGCGCGAACCTCCCTGGCAAGGGGGTCTCGCCAAGGTTGGCCCGGGTGTGGGTCCAGCGGGAACCTCCTCAACCAGGGTTCTCGCCAAGTGGGCCCACGTGGTGGGGGCCCGGCGCTCATAAAGAGGATTATTTTATAATATATTATCCCGAGGTGAAATTACCCAAATGCCCCTTTAAGTGACAGCGGGATTTGGCTATTGGCAGACCCCTCAGGGGTATTTCAGTATTTTCAGGCCAAAGGAAGGCTATAAAAAGACCCATAAGGGCTCTTTAGAAGGGAAGCGGATCATTTTTCCTCTAGCCCTAGTGCCTTCTGAAGAGCTCCCAGCCCAGCATTTGGCTTTGGAGGGGAAGCTCTCAGATCTTCCGGGTGTGTGGTGGGACCTCCCAGCTGAGGCTTTGGGTCTGTGTTAGGACCTTAGCAACCTGTCAGGGGTCGAGGTTCGAGAGAAGTAGGCATTGACTGCACTTTGGTTCGTGAACTTTTGTTGAGGTCAATTTTGGCTTCAACAGAGTGATTACACAGCATCACTGTCATTTATATTGTGTTCCATGATGGAGGTAAGTGTGTCCCGCATAGCTTTGGCCGTCTTGCACTTACGAAGGCCTGGGAAGGATGAGTCTTTCCAGGCATCCAAGATGAGGTGTCTTGCCTCCTCATCCAGGTTTACCAAGAAAAGTTCATGATCCGTCATTTCCGAAAGATTCTTTGGCATTTGAGCATTCCAATAAGAATTGGAAACCTTCATAGGAATGAAGGGTCCTTCCTCCATAATCAGGATGAGTCGAGGGTCAATTGCTTCCACATGCCACTGAAACTTTTCTTTGCATAGGAGAAAATTTTCTTTTGTCCAAACTGGAAGCCTTAGAGGATACATGTCTGTGCTTAGCTCCATGTTGACTTTGATGACACTAGACGAAGGATTTTACTCGAGGTGTTAACCTTATTGACAAGCAACCTCCCTCTGATACCACTTGAAAGTGTCTAGTGTCAGCCTAATCCACCTATAGGGGGGTGAATAGGTGCAGTGACGTCTTTTGCGGAATTAAAAAAATAACCTGCACAATTAAACAAACCAAGCACAGAAAACACACAGTAATTTACAGTGGTTCCCCAACCTTGGGTACATCCACTCTCCCCTTCGCCTATCTCCCATACGGGGACGACTCGGCAACTCCTCCAAAATGAGATTGAAATCCAATCTCTCCACTCGGAGCCACGCTCCTACAACTCGGAAGGAACCCTTCCTACAACAAGGAGTCAACACTCCACCAAAACGGGTTGCACCCAACCCTTACAACTAGGAATAAAATTCCTTGCAAAAATTGAATGTAAATAAGAAATACAAACAATGCAATTTGGAGAACCCAAGGTCCTTCTTTGTTCGTTGAGAGCTTGCACTAAAATGACGAAGAATCCACACTTGGTTTTTCTCTCTTGGATCGGATCTTGACTTGATCGGTGGCGACAAGCGAGTGCGGCGGCGATGTGGTGTAGATGTGAACTTCTGTACGAAGCAAGCTACTAGGTCACCGATCAATCTCAGTTGGATCAATCGTCTTCAACGATTCGGAATGAACAACTAGTCTCAGCCAACGAATCGAAGAGATAAGAGATCTCAAGAGAGAAGCGAGGGACTGAGGCTTAGCTTCAGTTCTGCCTTCGAGCGATCGGCGGCAAGCTGCGATCTGCGTGCGACAGGCGACCTGCCGGATTCAACCGACTACGTGAAATTGGAGTTTCCAATTTCTTCCCGTGTCTCTCTCTCTGATTTCGAAAATCACTTAGGTATTTATACCTAGTTAGCCCAAACATAGCCGTTGGCGGACCCACCAAGGAAAGAACGGAACTTCGGTTCATACTGTGCATTGCGACCCGGCACAGATCAAAAAGCTGCGGAAATTTTCCTAAGGCAAAGTCGGTGGGAATCGTTGGTGATTCCCGTCGAAATCGGCGGGAATCGGCAGTGATTCCCGTCGATTTTGCCTTGGCAAAATTTTGACCGGCTGGAAGATGTCGGTTGGAATCGCTGATCATCCCCGTTGATGTCGGCGGGAATTACCAACGATTCCCGTCGATGTCGACGGGTATGACTCACGATTCCCTTCGACTTATACTTAGAAGAATTTTCCTCCTTTTTATTCCTTCTTCCTTTCCTTTGAGAGCTTGGTCTTTGACTCTTCCTTGCTCCTTCTGCTCTTTGTCTTCCTTAAACCTGTACTTGAGAATAAGTGCACCCAATAGAGATAGCACACGTGGATTAACGCATTGACCTATATAATGAGGGATTACGTTGCATAGTCTCGTGATTATTGACCCACTGTACCCTGACATTGGTGTGTATTGGCATGAAATAGCTACAAGAAAACTTGAAACGACATATCAAATACATCATGAATCCATCTTAGCTTGACTGGACTCTTCTTCAAATCAGGTTCATTGTGGATGCAATACCCAACAAGAAAGATGAGCAACCAGACGACACAAGAAAATTATAGTGGTTCCCCAAATCTGGGTACATCAACTTTTCTACCACCCTACTAGAAATCCACTTAGGTTTTTGATCAGGTGCCATATCACCACAAGATCTGCTTCTGGTAGATCTAGAAACCCTTCAGGCTTTAAATCAGGTGCCTAATAACCAATAGGTTTTTGATCAGGTGCCCTATCACCAAAGAGTTCACTTTTGAAGGGAGTAATAACCCGTTACAAGAGTAGTTAAAGAAAATAGATGGCAGTCTTCTCTTTATCAAAAAAAAATGAGAAGACTATGTGGATTTGATGATGTCAAAGCTCCCCCTGAGAAATTGAGTAGATTCAGGAAGATGGGAGCTTTGTCCATGGTATAGGTATTCAATAGACTGGTTTTCTTGCTCTTCAGAATCTGTAGAATGATGTTGATTTTCTGTCTCTGTAGATTCCTGAAGATAGAACTGAAGAAGAAGACTCGAGATGAAAATTTATTGTTCTTCTTCTGTTTTCTGAGAGAAAGAAGGAGAGTTTTGAAAGCTATTGCAGAAAAAAATGCTTGTGTTATTTGAGAGAGTATTTCTGAATCTGCTTGTCTGTCTATTAACCAGTCTGACTATCTCTTTTTGAGATTCAAAAACATTCCTTATATTACTGCAGAAAACAAGGAGAGAAACGGCTACAAATTCTGGCAATTAATTTTCTCCCCAACTGTCTTGGCAAATAAGTCAGAATAATAACTCTGTGAAATACCATAGTTAATGTTGTCAGGAAACGACTATATGCCTAGAGAATGTCAGCATTACCTACCAAAGATTATTTGAATAAAATAGAATCAATGAAGTAGGAAATAAATCTTCAAGACAGCTGCTGAAAATAAAAGGAATCGGACACCGAGAATGATCGTCAATCTGAGCAAGAAGATCATCGAGCTAAGATCAACTATCTGCAATCTGAGACTTCCGTGAACAAAAGAGAAAACGTCGACTTGAGCTCGTAGATCGTCGAGCTCAGTTCAGAGACTAATCTCTGAGATTGTCGATCGAATATCTACGATCGTCGAGCTGAGTTCGACGAAAGTCGAACTGATATGTAATCCATAGATTTCTTCTGAGTCTGAGATCTTTGAGAGAAATCCAAAGCTGGTCTTGAGAAGTCTGACCTGTAGAGACTAACATAGTCCTAGAATTTGACCCTGGCTATACATATGGGTCAACATTCTAAGAGTGGACCTAGCCCAAATCAAACAAGGGTTCCAACAATCTCCCCCTATTTGGGTGAGGTCACTCAAAGTAAAAAGAAACTAAAAATACAAGGCCATACATATCTGATAAAATATAAATTATTAACATATATAATATAGAAATGTACCTCACATTCAGTTAAGATAAAATAGTAAAATAGTAAAGCAATAGAGTAAAAACAGTTCAGAGAAAAACTTAAGAATTAGCAGGAGGAGGAGCAGAAGAAGTTTTAGTAAAAGCAATCTTCCTAGTTGGGTCTTCTACTTCCTTCTTTTACATCTTTAAGTCTTGCTCACCAAGGGTTCTCTGAGATGTCGCTCTGGGTATAACTGCTTCTGGATGAAGTGACATATATTTAGCAGGATTGAATACTTTCTTACTTACTTGCAGCCTTTCAAGTTCTTTTTCTCTGTAAGAGGACATAGTAGTAAACTGTGAGTGATCTTGTCCTTATTTTCTGGCTTTGTTAATCTGAGACAATCCAATTAGCTCATTAAGTCTGGCCATCCTGAAGTAATGATCCATCTCTGGATCAGCAGGAGGAGAGGAAGGTTTCTCTGGATCAACATCCTGTGATGGCTTCTGAGATAAGCTTCTGAATTGGGTAGATTGAGCTTGAAAGTTTGTTGATACAAGATTTTGTTGGTGTTGACTAGAGTAAAGAGATCTTTGAGGAGGGGCTTGACTGAACTTGCCTTTGGACTTAGAAGATTGAGAAGAGGAATGCCTTTGAGATCCAGAAGGAGCTTGCTTCTGATGCTGAGAAGGAGCTGGCTTCTGATGCTGAGAAGGAGCTGGCTTTGAAGACTTAGAGATATTTGAACTTTGAGTTACATTGCCTGAAGCTCCTACAGCAGGAGGAGGAGGACCTCTCCTGAACTTTTGAGGAGGAGGAGAGTACCTTCTTCTTTTCTTCCTAGCCTTTTGCTCATTCTTTGACAGCCACATCCATTGAGGCATTCCTTGATAAGGATTAATCTTCTGGAGTATGTAGTATGGAGTGTCATTATGAGGATTTGGCTTTGGAACTGCCTTTGGTGGATCCTTCCTTTTCTTAGACATTTTCTTTTTGCTGTCATCAGAATCCGAATTATCATCTTGATCATCATCAGATAATCCTTAGGGATTATCATACAGTGCATCAATATCTTTAATTACTTCCTTTAGAACTTCCCTATCAGCTGGAGGAGAGATTACTTCAGTAGGACCTACTTCAGTTTCCATAGCAATATCTTGAGCAACGAGATCATCGATACTTAGAATGGGGCTATCATCCAAAACATAGGATGGCCCAGGAGATCTTGACATCTGATCATCAGGCTTTTCTGCTAGAGGAACTATAAAACTTGCCTTTAGTTGTCTGACAACTTCAGGACTTATAAAGGGAGTACAGTACACAATAGCCAAAGAAGATGGCTTAAAACTTGGAAGACAATTCAGAAAAAGTGTATAGAAGGAACTCAACAAACCAAAGATATCTACTGTGGGATTGATGCAACAATAACCAACAGTCAAAACTTCTGGAAGAACTATTTCTTCTGTACCAATAATAATATCAATAATTTCAGTATCTAAAGTCTTTTGATCATCTAAGGAGACATCTTCCTGCATATCTGCTAAAACGGATGCTGCTGGTTAGAGCATAGGAGCTTCTTCATTGGATATCTCCCCTTGCCTGGCTGCAGAGGCATCTGTAGCCAGGCCCCCAGAAGAAGGGACAGAGGATAGGGTAGCAACTCTATGGGTAAGAGTGTTGATGGAGGCAGTTAGAGGAGCTAGAGCTTGTGCTATAAGATGCTCTAAGGAGGGAGAAATGAATTTCAGAAGATCTTTAGCTATATCTGAGAAATTTAGGTATAAGGGTTCAGGCTCAGAGGAGGTGTAAGGAGTTTGATGTCCACAATTTTAGAAAACTGAGAATGCATGAAGGAAAATCTGTGTGGGTGAACTCAGGAAAAGAGGAGGATTGAGGAACATCAAAGGGAAGAGATGATGATGTAACATCCTTTTGGATTGGCTTAGAGGGAATCTGAGAGGATAATGATGGAGAAATGATGGGAGAAGTAATGTGTAAAGGAGATTCATGATGATCTGCATGAGGAGATGTAGGATGATCTGGGGAGTTCTTAATTTGGATGGGTGAAGCAGGAGGTGGAGGTGAAAGAACTGGAGAGGATTGGATTTGGGAGGCAGGGGCTGAGGGGACTGAGGTTGAGACAGAGAGAGGATCATCTTTTGGGGTTGGGGAAGTAGCTGCATCAGCTCTTGTATCCTCAGAAGTTCTGGAGGCACTAGAAGGCCTAGGAATGGTCCTCTCCCACTTTGCAAATAGAGAGGAGTCCATCCTCTTACTGGAATTTATGAATTGAGTCTGGGAGACTAGCAATTCAGGAGCTTTAGCCTGGAGAAATATTCCCAATATTCTCCCAAAACAAACCTCTTTCTTAAAGTTTTTCCTTCTAATCAACTCAAAGAAAAGAGGTGCCCAGTTTATAGATTTCCTATTAACTAGAGCAGACATCACAGAGAACTGCTGCTTGTAAATGTTATCATGAGCTGTATGCTTGCCCATCAGAACTTTACCAACAATATCTGCCAAGAATTTAAATTCTACAGACAGATTTTTCTTAAGCAGTTTTGATGGTGTTCCTTCTAAATGACCCATTCTTATCAGCATTGAACTATACTCAGAGGTATATAGTTCTAGAGCATATTCTCCATTTACTAATTCAAAATTTTCAGAAAGTATAGCTGGAGTTAGAATAACCTGGGTTCCATAAATAGTTCCAACCATAGTCGATTCATCTGGACATGTTGAAGAGTAAACCCATTCTTTAATTTCAGTTGTTTGAATCTTGATTCTGGTTGGCATTATCTTCTTCAGATTCTATTCCTTAAAGAGATTCAGTATATCCAAGAAGATTTGATTGTAGTGGTTGAAGGAATCCATGTCAATGTCGAAACCTGTGTCGAACTTCATCGAAGTAAGAACGGTCGCTGAAATCGCCATTAGAGTCCTGCAAAGAAAACAAAGATCAAGTGAAAGAGAACTTGGAAGGCGCGGGATAGAGCACGACGAGAAACCTTAATATAGGTTTTTCTTTTTGAATACGAAAGGTCGGGCTCTGTCCTACAATAAGATAAGAAAACTTCGATCTTAGGTCAACGATGTATTTATAGACAAATATTATCGTCGGTCTCTAAATGAAGAGGGAAAACAGATCGTCGATCTCAGGTCGATGATTTATTTTCTGAAGAAAAAAAATCGTCTAACTCTGGTCGACGATTTTAGCTTCACACAGAGCTATCGTCGATCTCAGGTTAACGATAGAGCTAAAGATGAGTTCGCCGATCGTCGATCTCCATTCGACGATTTGTGAATAGATCTTCAAACACAGACAGGAAATAAATTAATCCACTCCATTTATCATTCAAAGCTGATTTAAGAAGAATAGATGTTTCTTTTCATCCAAAGGCTTGGTGAAGATATCTGCTCTTTGAAAATCAGTAGAGATAAATTTAAGATTAATTTTCTCTTTGTCTACACTATCTCTAATGAAATGATGCCTTATTTCTATATGCTTAGTTCTAGAATGATGAACTGGATTCTGAGCAATAGAAATTGCACTAGTACTATCACAAAATATAATTGAATTATTTAGATTGTATCCATAATCCAACAATTAGTTTTGAATCCACATTATATGTGAGCAGCAACTGCCAGCTGCAATGTATTCAGCCTCTGCAGTTGAAGTGGACACTGATGTTTGCTTCTTACAAAACAAAGACACAAGCCTATCACCAAGAAACTTGCATGTTCCTGATGTGCTTTTTTTGTCTACTCTACAGCCAGCATAGTCAGTATCTGAGTATCCAGATAACTCAAACTCTGACTCTGTTGGATACCAAAGTCCTAGATTAGGGCAACCCTTTATATATCTCAAAATTCTTTTTAGAAAAATTAAATAAGATTCTTTAGGGTTCAATTGAAACCTAGCACAAAGACATGTAGAGAACATGATGTCTGGTCTACTTACTGTGAGGTATAATAGGGATCCAACAATAGCCCTATAGGTTTTTTGATCAACAGGTTTCCCTTTTTCATCATAATCAACCACAACATTAGAAGTCATGGGTGTTTTCATTGCTGAGGCATCAGCCATCCCAAACCTTTTACTAATTCCTTATCACACTTAGACAGAGATAAGAAGATGCCATCAGGTGATTGCTTCACTTGGAGACCAAGAAAGTAAAAGAGTTCACACATGCTACTCATTTCAAACTTAGAATGCATCAGGTCAATGAACTTTTTGCATAGTTTGGAATCAGTAGAACCAAAAATAATATCATATACATATATTTGTACTAACAAGATTCTATCATGATGATGTCTAATAAATAAAGTTCTATCTACTATGCCTCTAGAGAATTTATGCTCTAAGAGAAAGCTAGCTAAGGTGTCATACCAAGCTCTTGGAGCTTTCTTTAGACCATAGAGAGCTTTATGCAATCTAAAAATATAGGAGGGATGAGTTGAAGAGATAAAACCTAGAGGTTGTTCAACATAAACCACTTCCTTTAGTTCTCTATTGAGAAATGCACTCTTGACATCCATTTGATATACCTTGAACTTCTTATATGCAGCATAAGCAAGAAATATCATGATTGCTTCTAGCCTTGAAACAGGAGCAAAGGTCTGATCATAGTCAATTCCTTCCTCTTGCCTATAGCCTTGAGCTACAAGTCTTTCTTTGTTCCTTATAATTGATCCATGGACATCAAGCTTATTCCTGAAAACCCACTTAGTTCCAATGACTGGGTAGTCTTTGGGTCTTAGAACTAAGTCCCAAACTCTGCATCTCTCAAATTGGTTAAGCTCCACTTGCATTGTAATAATCCAGTGTGGATCTTGGTCAGCATCTTCAATGGATTGGGGCTCAATTTGAGATAAGAAGCAGACATGCATCAAGTCTTGGTTGAGTTAATGCCTTGTCTGCACACCAGCTGTTATGTCTCAAATCACTTGAGATGTAGGGTGATCTCTAAGTATGACAAGTTCAGGTGGTGGAGTTGGTTTAGCAACAGCTTGGGGAAATAATTCCTCTTGTGGAATTGAGTTAGCTGTTGGAGGAAGTTCAGCCACTTCCAAAGTTTCTTCTTCACTTTCTTCATTAACTTGTGAGGAGGAATATGATGTAACATTTTGAGTAAGGTTGAGATCATCCAATTTTTCACAAAGTTGGGGTACCTGCAAAGAGGTACTTCTAGAATCTTCCTTCTCCTTGTAAAACATATTAGCTTCATCAAAAGTAATATGGACAGATTCTTCAATTTTCAATGATGATTTATTGAAAACCCTATATGCCTTACTGACTTGGGAATATCCTAGAAAAATTCCCATTGCATCTTTGGCTTCAAACTTTCTAAGATAAGTTTTATTGTTATTATTAATGTAACAAATGCAAACAAATATTCTAAAGTAATCTATTTTAGGTTTCTTCCCTTTGAGTAGTTCATAGGGAGTCTTGACCTTAAGCTTATGTATCAAGCTTCTATTCAGGAAATAATTTGTTGTGCTTACAGCTTCTGTCCAATAGGATAGAGGCATGTGAGCATCTACAAGTAATGTGCCTGCAGCTTCAATGAGTGTTCTATTTTTCCTTTCTACTATCCCATTTTGTTGAGGAGTTCGAGGAGCAGAGAAATAATGCCTGATACCTTCTCTCACATAGAATTCTTGCATGGGAAGAGATTCAAACTCAATACCATGATCACTTCTAATCAAAAAAACTGGAGTAGAATACTCAATCCTTATGCATTTCAGAAAGTCTGTAAGAACTTTAAAGTTATCAGACTTGTGTCTCAAGAAGAAAACCCAAGTGAATTTGGAGAAGTCATCTACAATCACTAAAGTATAGAACTTCCCTCTATAGTTCTGTACAGCAATTGGTCCAAAAAGGTCCAAATGAAGCAAGTATAGTATCCTAGGTGAATCACTCTTATTTACTGATTTAAAACTATTTTTAGTTTATTTGCCTAATTGACAAGCCCTGCAAAGGCTTTCCTTCTTATAAGGGCAAGAGGGTAATCCTCTAACAAAGTTGTCTTTAGATAACCTAGCAATGTTTCTAAGATTTACATGTACTAGTCTTTTATGCCAAAGGGTGTTGTTATTACTAATATGATTAAATAAACAAATTTCTGAACTAACAGAATTAAAGTTAACCAAATATATATTACTTTGTTTAAAACCAGATAAAACAATATTACTATTTAAAGAGATATTACATTTGGATTCAGTGAAGCATACCTGATAACCTGCATCACATAACTGACTTATAAATATCAGATTATATTTCAGACCATTTACATAAGCTACTTTGCTGAATGTGACAGCTCCAATAGTAAAATTTCCATAGCCTTCTGTCTGACCAAAGCTTGAATCTCCAAAGATCACTTTTGGACCTTGCTTGAACTTGAAGTTAGTTAGGTTGTATCTATTCCCTGTCATGTGCTTTGAGAACCTACTATCCAAATACCACTTATCCTGTTATGTAGGATAGGTCTTCACCTGTAAGAGAACAGACTAAATATTCTGGACCCAGGTGACCTTGGGTCCTTGTCTCTTTTCATACTTGAAACTGGAAATAAAGGAACATACAGGTTGGCATTTATAACCTAAGGGATGAAATTTTCTAGGTGGGATTATCCAATTAGAAAAAGGGTTAACAGGTTTAGGGTTTTTATTGAAGTTTTTGTTGTAGTTAGAGTTTTTATAAAAATGATCTGGGTTCGACGATTTATGTTGAGATCGTCGATCTGCGTTCGACGATCAGAATTGATGTCGTCGATCTCGGTTCACAAAATAGTATTGATTGTTATCTGTGTTCCACGATCGTCGATCTCTGGTCGACGACACATAATAATGTCGTCGATCCCCTTCTGCTGAGTGTTTAAGCTCAACCTCTAGGTTCAGAGATCATCGATCGACGTTCGACGAATAATACTTGACATCGTTGATCTTGGTTCGATGATTTTGGTTGAGACTTAGCTTTTTGTTTCATTTGCTTTTCTAGTTTAATTTGTTCTAGTACCTTATTAACTTTTTCTACCTGCTCTGTATTCTTTTTACCTTTATCTGAAATAAAGTTTATTGGTTGAGATAAGTTATTTTTCTTGATTATTGGTGGTTCACTAGATGAAGCACCTAAACTTAGTTTACTCTTATTTAATCTAGCATTTAGGGTGCTAGTGATTTGAATTATCTGTTGGGTTCTACCATTTAAAGTTTCTTCTAATTATTTTGCTTTACTTAGTTCAGTTTTCAGAAATGTGATTTGTTCACTATACATATTCAATTCATTATTTAATTTGATATTTTCTGATACTAAGTTATCATATTCAAGTTGTCTATCTCTGAGAAGTTTAATTTCCTTCTCAGATCTTATAAGATCATTACACATAGATTTAAAATCATTTTTAAAGTCTTCAGAGGTAAAATCAAAAGATTCTATTACCTAATCACAGTCTGAATATTCTTCAGATTCTTCTACTTCTAATACATGACCTGAAGCATTGATAGCCATTAAGCATATTTCTTTGGCATTTGCTTCTTTATCATCTTCACTAGAGCTAGAGGAGGATGATTCTTCAGTTTCACTCCAGGTTTCAGAAACGAAACCTTTCTCTTTCCTCTTGTGCTTGTGGGAGGATGGTTTTCTATGATGTTTCCTAGAGTCCTTCTCCTTTCTTCTCTCTTTGTGTTTATTCTCGGGACATTCTGGTAGGATGTGTTCAGGTTTCCTGCAGCCAAAGCAAATAATCTCCTTAGTTGTAGTTTTGTCATACCTTGGTTTATCTTCATTCCTTGAAGACTTCCTTCTGAAATCTTTTCTTCCCATCTTGAAGAATCTCTTTGCAAAGAGACTCATCAGTTCTTCATTGGAAGGAGTTGCTTCTTATTCTTCAGAGGCTTTTAATGCTATATTTTGATCCTTCCTTGGAGGGGTAGAAATCTTCTGTTCTTCTTCTTCTCTTGTCTTGAGGAGCTGCTCATAGCTCTTGAGCTTTCCCAACAGAGATTCAGTTGTGATCTCATTGATGCTTCTGCCTTATTTGATAGGCCAGATTCTAGAATCCCATGACTTGGGAAAGCACATGAGTATCTTGTCATTTAGCTCAGTCAGTGAGATGTCTTTGTCTAATGTTTTCATCTCATTAACAATGATGTTGAGTCTATTATACATCTCATCTACTGGTTCAGTTACCACCTTCTTCAAATTTTCATAAAGAGACAGAAGATAGGATCTTTTATCTTTTCTCTCATCTGGAGATCCGGCAACCATTTTGTTTAGTGAGTCCATAATGGCTTTTGCTGAGTTGCATTCAGCAACTTTCTGGAAGATTTCATCTGACATAGTTTGGGCAAGAATATTCATTGTCCTTGCATCAGCAATCTTAGCCCTTTTCTGAGCATCATTGTAGTCTGGAGGAGGAACAACATTTAATCTTGTTGAGGTAGTTGCCACTGGAGCTGGTGGACTTGTCAAAAAAGAGTTGAAGATATACTCATCAATAGAATTCATATACAATTTGATTCTTGCCTTCCAGAGAGCAAACTTATTCAGGTTGAATAATGGAGGTCTGGTGCTTGTATAATCTTTATTTTGTGCTATGGTTTATAAAAAAGAAAGAAGGAGAGAAGAGGATCTATCAAGGATCTTCAGGTTCAGGTGTTAGCCTGTACAACTAATAGAAACGACCCTCTGATACCAATTGAAAGAGAGGGGATAGATCAAATCTACTCTAGAGGGGGGTGAATAGAGTATTAAAAACTTTTAATTAATTTTTATTGCGGAATTAAAATAGGTGTTACTTATAAGTATAAGAGAGTTAAAAACAAAAGCAAACACATCACAGTAGGATTAAAGAAAGATGAGCAACAAGACGACACAAGAAAATTATAGTGGTTCCCCAAATCTGGGTATATCCACTCTTCTACCACCCTAGTAGGAATCCACTTAGGTTTTTGATCAGGTGCCATATCACCACAAGATCTGCTTTAGGTAGATCTAGAAACCCTTCAGGATTTTGATCAGGTGCCTAATAACCAATAGGTTTTTGATCAGGTGCCCTATCACCAAAGAGTTCACTTTTGAAGGGTGTAATAACCCTGTACAAGAGAGGTTAAAGAAAATAGATGGCAGACTTCTCTTTCTCAAAACAAATGAGAAGACTATGTGGATTTGATGATGCCAAAGCTCCCCCTGAGATATCGAGTAGATTCAGGAAGATGGAAGCTTTGTCTAGGGTGTAGGTCTTCAATAGACTGGTGTTATTGCTCTTCAGAATTTGTAGAATGATATTGATTTTCTGTCTCTATAGATTCCTGAAGATAGAACTTAAGAAGAAGACTCAAGATGAAAATTTGTTGTTCTTCTTCTGTTTTCTGAGAGCAGAATGGAGAGTTCTGAAAGCTATTGCAGAAAAAAATGCTTGTGTTGTCTGAGAGAGTATTTCTGAATCTGCTTGTCTGTCTATTAACCAGTCTGACTATCTCTTTTTGAGATTCAAAAACAGTCCTTAAATTACTGCAAAAAACGAGGAGAGAAACGGCTACAAATTCTGGCAATTAATTTTCTCCCCAACTACCATGGAAAATAAATCAGAATAATAACTCTGTGAAATACTATAGTTAATGTTGTAAGGAAATGGCTATATTCCTAGAGAATGTCAGCATTAACTACCAGAGATTAATTGACAAAAATAGAATCAATGTAGTAGGAAATAAATCTTCAAGATAACTGCTGAAAATAAAAGGAATCGGTCACAGAGAATGATCGTCGATCTGAGCTGGAAGATCGTAAAGCTGAGATCAACTATCTGCGATCTGAGACTTCCGTGAACAAAAGAGAAAACGTCGACCTGAGCTCGTAGATCGTCGAGCTCAGTTCAGAGAATAATCTCTGAGATAGTCGATTGGATATCTATGATTGTCGATCGGAGATCTACGATCATCGAGCTGAGTTCGATGAAAGTCAAACTGATATGAAATCCACAGATTTCTTCTGAGTCTGAGATCTTTGAGAGAAATCCAAAGCTGGTCTTGAGAAGTCTGACCTGTAAAGACTAACTTAGACCCAAGACCTTGACCCTGGCTATACATATGGGTCAACATCCTAAGAGTGGACCTAGCCCAAATCAAACATGGGTTCCAACAAAAACTCCTAACAAATCTCTAGTTCTTCACAGAACTTTGTCATGCCTTCAGACTGAAATTCAGTACCATGGTCACTTCTAATCTTAACCACAGAGCTACCTTTTTCATTCTGAACTTGCCTAACAAAGGTCCTAAATATGTATAAGGTTTCAGACTTTTTCTTTAGAAAAAACCCAAGCATATCTGGAATAGTCAACAAATATCACAAGTGTATAGTCCTTCCTACCTAGACTATGCACTGGCATAGGACCAAACAAGTTCATATGTAAGAGGCACAAACACCTCACAAAATCCTTGGCCCCAATGCTCTTAAAGGATGCTTTGGTCTGCTCGCCCTTTTGACATGCAGAGCAAATGCCCTCCTTGATGCATCTCATATTGGTTCCATTTCTGACTAACTCTCACTAAGAGCTTACTAATGGACTTGTAATTTAATTGGGCAAGTCTCTTGTGTCATTGCACACAGTAAGAGACTTTCTCATTAGCAACTAGACACACTGGAGTGCCTGACCTTAAACATAAAAAAGTTTAAACAATAAATATTTCCACTCTTAGTGTCTGTTAAAATGACCTCTTGGTCACTTGATCTTTTAATTAGACCCTCATCCTGGTGGAACACAATGACATAGTCTAGATCATATAGTTATCTTATGCTTATTAGGTGGTGTTGTAATTGAAAGACTTTATTTTGAGAGCCTAAACACCTAGAGGGGGTGTGAATAGGTTCTAATCTTTTTGTGTCTTTTTAATTTTTTGGCAAACAGTTATAAGACTTCTTTCAACACAGATTAATCAATCTACAAAAAATAAACACATCACAGTAAACACCAGACTTATAGTGGTTCCCTAAGATATGGGTACATCCACTTTCCCCCTTCGCCTATCAAGCAGATAACTGGATTCAGCCTAACTTCCTTCCACTGGCTAGGATCCTCAGATCTTACAATCTCAAAACCAAAGATGGTTCCTACACCTCAGACTTAATACAAGTCATACCTCAGATTCTTCTCCAGAATCCTACCTCAGGTCTCAGCCCTACCTCAGCCTTTATAATTAGGCTTACAACTCAGACTTACCACAAGTCCTACCTCAGGCACACAGCCCTACCTCAGCCTTTATTATTTTAGTCTTACAATCTCAGATCTAACAGAAGATCCTACAAGAATTTGTGAGTAAAGAGTTACTGAAAACTTCACTAGCTAGATTTCTCTATTGATGTAGTCTTATTGATCAGTTCTTGGATTGATTGATCCTTCTGATCCAACAGAACTTATCTTTTCAAAGCTTCTTGATTAGAACAAAAAAATTTGGATCTTCTCTGTTGATGAAGATGATCTTCAATCAGCTTCTTCCTTAAATTCAGATAGAACTCTAAATCTTTCTTCCAAACAGCCCTTGATCTGTCAGAATTCTTCTTATTGATGCCTCACGTTTTTGTTCATATATTTGTCATTTCCAATCTGTCTCTAATATAGAGCTTGCTTCATGGTTACCGGCTAATCCGGTTCATAACAAACTTCTGACAGTTCTGACAGTGGTGTCAGATCGGCTGGTTATGACAACTGTCAAGTCACCAATCACATCACCAGGTTCTTCAATTTATTTTCAACTCAGTATACAACACTAAGTAGACTGCTTCACATGTGTCGACATATATAGATTAAGTATCGACAAATTACTCCAAGTGTCGACACAGTCATACTTCTGCTTCTCGACACTGCTTATGTTGTATGTGTCGACACAAGTCCTGTGTGTTGACACAGCAGCTTCTTGTCTCGACATTTCTATTGCAGACAGTTGGTGTTGAGTGTTTTTCAAATGGAGTTGAGTGTGTGTTGACACAAGTCCTGTGTGTCGACACAATTACTTTTGAACTCGACACAGCCTTTTGATAGTTGGCGTGTCGACACAAGTCCTATGTGTCGACACAATTGCTTCAGGTGTCGACATATCTCTTGAATGTCGACGTAGCTTCAGTTTTAAGTATCGACACAAGTCCTGCTTCAGATGTCGACACATTTCTGGATGTCGAAACAACTGCTTCTTTAGGTGTCGACAAAGCTCTGAGTGTCAACACAGCTTCTTTATAAGTGTCGACACAAATTCTGGGTGTCGACACAACTTCCCTGAGTGTCGACATAATTTGCCTGTGTGTCGACACAGCTTGCCTGAGTGTCGACACAAGTTTCTTGAGTGTCGATACAGTTTCTTTACAAGTGTCGACACTTGTACTTAGAAAATTTTCCTTCAAATACTTAAACCTGCACAATAAAACTCAAACTCCTATCAAATACAAATTGATGCAAATCATTGACTAAGTTGTGGCTTCTCCAAATCTAGTATACATTTTCCAATGTACCCAACAATCTTCCCCTATTTGGAGATGTCATAACCCTTAGTCAAAGATATACATCTCTTAAGATAAAACAAAATTGTAATAGAAGTAAAAACATTTTAGAGCAGGTTATTACATAATCATTGTAAACAACAAACACTTAATACTGAAACAGATTTCATTAATCAGAAAAACTTTGGTTTACATGAATTTCTTATAGAACAAAAGAAACAAATTATTACATTATTCTATTACAAAAACCTAGCAATCCTATTACTGACTAGGCTCCTTAATAACTATTCCTTTGCCAGACTTGATTTTAGCCTGCACAGAAGGTTCAGCAACCTCAGCTGGCTTTTTCCCTTTTAGAGCTTTCTTCTTTAATTCTTCAGCCTTGATCTTCTGTCTTTCAAAATAGTGGAAAGGTTTGGGGAAGTACTTGCTTGGCTCTTGAGCATTAGCAGGTAGCTTCCCATCCTTAGCACTTCTTCTATGTTGAAGAATTTCTTCTTGTCCTGCTTGATATTTATTCCACTCTTGTTCAGAATACCACTTACCTCTGTCAAGGGTTTTATCCTTTACAGCTTTCCAGGCAGTAAGTATGATGTTTCTAGAAGTTGGGCTCCACTGCTCAAAATATGGCTTCAGCTCAGCCTGCTCTCTGAATCTCTTCTTGGAAAGTTGAGCTTCCTTCTGAGCTTCTAATGCAGCTTCTGACATTTTAACCGTTTCAAGAATTACATTTTGTGCCTCTGGTGGAGGACTATACATTTTCAGCACTTCTTCTTGAACCATCTCAAAATCAGCTGGGGTAGATCACCTGAGCAACTTCAGGCTGATCTCCTTCAAAATATTCAGGTTGTATCCCAGACTCAGCTACATTAGCATCATCAAAAAGAGGAGGATATCCAAGAGTAGCTCTGATTCTATTGGTAGTCCATTTAGCATGGTCAGAGCTGGCTTTGACTAGTAATCTCTCCCCCTTTATGACTTCTCTTGCAACATGATCTCTTAAATCTTCTTTTTGGAATCTGACTTGATCAGCTATATATTCAGTTCCCTCTTTAAAATAAGCTCTGAATTTTGTCAGGAAAGTTTTAATTTTCTCTTGAGATTCTTGAAATGTGGCTTTGATAGCAGATATGTCCTCTTGGATTTGCTTGGAGATTTCAGCCTTCAGAGTAGTGCTAGAATCAGTGATCTTTGTTAATATTTCATGATGTGAATCCTTGAGATTTTCATTCATCCTTAACTGATTCTACAGTACATATCCCTGCTTCACTTCAATTTCATCCACTTTAGCTTAGATATTTTGTTGTTGCTTGGCCAGGAACACCACAGCATTACCTTCATTATGGAAGCAATCTGTCATCTCCTTCTTATGTTGATTCATTTCAAATCTAATGGATTTGATGTCCTGGGCCAATTAAAACTGTAACTCCTTATGAGTTTCATCCACATATTGCTCTATAGACTGTCTTTGATTATATAATTTTATTTTCATCTTGACAAGTACAGAACTGAAGTCCACAGTTGATGTAGATGGTGCGGTTCCCACTTGCAAAGCCTTCTTATATCCAGAACTCTTTTTCTTTAAAATAGTTAGCTTCCTTTTCTTAGCTAATGTGGCTTCTTCATCTTCAGAAGATTCAGTTGTACTATTAATATTAACAGTATTCTTTTCAACTGGGGAATCCTTCTCAGTATCCTTTGATAACTCCCCCTCAGTCCTTATAATATCTTTTCCTTTCTCAATATGCTCCCCCTCAGTTCTATCTAGAGGAAGATCAGGAAACAATTCTTCCATTGTAAATTCCTTCTAAATCTGTATAGAAGGAATACGATTAGTTTTGGTTTAATGACTTAAAAGACTTTCTTTTTACACAAACGTTTTCCCCCTGAACAATTATTGAGAAGAATACTATCATATATCACTAGACTGTAGAGAAGATACTTACTGGCTCATTTTGAGCATCTGTCTTATCAGTTCCTTCAGCTGCAATGTTGATTTCAGATACTACCTTCATGATTTTATCTACAAAAAAATCATTGTCTAGGACAGCATCATCAATACCTCTCCCTTGGGCAGGCAGCTCAGTTCCTTGTTCAAAGTGTTCTCCCCCTTGAGTGGAGTCAACTTGTTGCTCCTGGGGCTCACTACCCTTTACTTGATCATGTGCTTCTTGTTGGTACTGGTCTTCATCATAACTAAAGACCACCTCCTCTTATGAATCACTGGAGGAATCAGCCTGTACAATCACTTTCTTTTTCTTCTTGTCTTTCTTAGTTTGCTCCTTGGGAGCAGGGACTTCTTTGGTAAGAACTCTGTCCAATCTTGATAGTATCCTCACATCCATTTTCCTCATGTGATTTATCTTAGAGCCATTTGCTTGTTTCAGAACATTTGGAATTACTGATGTTAAGCATAAACTGAGGATCCTTCCCAGGTTAGGTTTCTTAAATCCTTCTAGTATTTTATCAAACACTACTGCTGCCAAGTCAGTGTTTATCTTGAATATAACCATCACCATAAGATTGAACATGTGGGCAGAAATCCTATTATATCCACCAGTCTTGCAGATTATCACTTTGCCAACAACTTCTGAAAGAAATTTTCCTTGGAAATTCATCCCTTTTCTATTGATAGATGATCCAATCTTAATACTGGGACTCAGTCCACACCAGCATAAAACTTCAGTTATCTGGGAAGGAGTTATTTCGTCTGTATCCTTGATCAATGGTAGATATAGTGCTTTCCTGATTGATTTCAATGTGAGCTTCACCCAAGTATCTTGAATAGACGCCTTGATTTTCTGTCCTTCTGTGTCCACAGTAGCGGTTGAGTAAAACTCCTTGACTCCTTTTTCCATATTTTGGTCGGTTCAGAGACAAAAAATTCTTATCCATTTTCAGAAATTAGGGCAATGACTCACTGAATTTCATCAGAAGCAGTCATGAATCCTTCGCGAACCAGTTCATAACCTTTATTAACCTTATCTTCTTGGTTTGGCGCCATTGAAGTAAGTGCTAGAGGAGAAGAGAAGAGAAGGTCTATGTCGACAGAAGGTGTAGAGTCAAAAATTCTGATAGCGTAGTCGACCAAATTTTGGCTTCACCTATTTATAGTACTTGAGTCAAGGGCAGATCAAAAGTCAGGCTTAAGTCGACAAATCAGTTTTTTTGTGTCGACAAAAATGACCTAGGTCTTGACAAAACTTAAGTTAAGTCGACATGACTATGTGTCGACATACTAATGTCTAAGTCGACAAAACGAATTTTAAGTCGACACATCTATGTGTCGACATACTTGAGTCTGAGTCGACACTGACCACTTTAGTCTCGACATACTTATGTCGACATACTTGAGTATGTCGACACAGACAACTTTAGTCTCGACAGAGTTATGTCGACACCAACTTTTTGTGTCGACACAAATATCCTCTCGACATATAGTCTCGACAAGGTTGTGTCGAGACTATTTGTGTCGACACTTATTCTTCTGTCGACACAGATACTGTTTCTGTGTAGACATATCCTTGTTCTGTGTCGACACAACACACTGAGTGTGTCGACACAACTTGCTTGTGTCGGCACAAACATTGTACTTAGCCAAATTTCAACAGAAATTTGGTGCTTATATATGCTACTAATGGAAACTTGTGTTAACCTAGTCTAGGTTCAACATACCTAATTCAATTTTGAAATTATTGAATTTAGTTTCATCCAGTGGTTTTGTAAAAATATCAGCTATTTGATTATCAGTTTTTACAAACTCTAGATTAATATTCTTCTTCTCTACATGTTCTTTGATAAAATGAAACTTAATATCTATATGTCTGGTCCTACTGTGTGATACAGGATTCTTAGCAATAGAAATAGCATTTGTAGAATCACAAAATAGTGGTATTCTACTTACCTGGATGTCATAATCTTCTAGTTGGTGCTTCATCCACATCAATTGTGCACAGCAGCTACCAGCAGCTATATACTCTGATTCAGCTGTTGATATAGCTACACTGGTTTGCTTCTTATTGCTCAATGACACCAACCTCCCACCAAGGAATTGACAGGTTCCTGTGATACTTTTTCTGTCTTCTTTGCATCCAGCAAAATCTGCATCTGAGAAACCTGTTAATAGAAAATCTCTATTCTTAGGATACCAAAGGCCTAGATTAGGTGTGCCCTTAAGATATCTCAAAATTCTATTAACTGTAGTATAATGAGATTCCTTAGGGCATACTTGATACCTAGCACAGACACATGTTGTGTACATGATGTCAGGTCTACTAGTAGTCAAGTATAGTAGGGAGCCAATTATCCCTCTATACAAAGACTCATCAACAGGTTTCCCTGCTTCATCTTTGCATATAGGCATACTTGTTCCCATTGGAGTTTTCATTATAGAAGCTGAGTCCAAACCATACTTCTTAATCAACTCCTTGGTGAACTTAGACTTGGATATGGACAACCCACTCTCAATCTGTCTAACTTTAAGTCCCAAGAAGAACTTAAGCTCACCCATACTGTTCATCTCAAACTTCCCTTGCATAAGTTTGGCAAACTTCCTACAAAGGCTATTTTCAGTAGAACCAAATATAATGTCATCCACATATATCTGGACTAGTATTATCTTGCCTTTTGATTCCCTATAGAATAGAGTTTTGTCTATCTTTCCTTTAGAGAATTTATTCTCAATGAGAAAGGCAGACAAGTTTTCATACCAAGCCCTTGGAGCTTTTTTCAAACCATATAGAGCTTTCCTAAGCCTATATACATAATCAGGAAAGTGAGAGTCTACAAAACCTGAGGGTTGTTTTATATAGACTTCTTCTTTTAAATCACCATTCAGAAATGTTGATTTCATATCCATTTGATATACTTTGAACCCTTGATAGGAAGCATAGGCTTAGAACAGCCTTATTGCCTCCAGCCTTGCCACTGGAGCAATGGTTTGATCAAAATCAATACCTTTCACTTTCCTGTAGCCTTTTGCTACCAGTCTAGCCTTGTTCTTGACTATAGTGCCATTCTTATCAAGCTTGTTCCTGTAGATCCACTTAGTTCCTATTATGTTGTGATCCTTAGGTTTTGGCACCAGTTCCCAGACCTTACACCTTTTGAACTGATTGAGCTCTTCTTGCATTGCATCAATCTAGTTGGTGTCTTGCATGGCCTCTTCAATCTTCCTGGGTTATATCTAAGAGAGGAAGCTAGAACATAAAACTATGTTCATTCTCCTGCTCCTTATTTGAACACCCTGACTTGCATCACCAATGATCTGGTGAGCTGGATGATCCTTCAGGTGTCTCCTTGCTGGAGGAATTCTGTTAGCATTATGGCTATCTCCAGTTTCCTCATGTTGATGCTCCACATTTTCTTCTTCATCCAGAGGGACTTGATCACCCCCTGGATAGCTGGCATCTTTATCCTCATCCAATTTAGCTGGAACATCTTCATTGTTGTTCATCTTGTCCAGCTTATCTGTTAGACCTATAGAACTAACTGAAGAACTAGAAAATTCACTGTTAATAAACATTGACTCATCAAATACAACATGCATAGATTCTTCTACAACTTGAGTAGTCAAGTTGTAGATCCTATATGCTCTACTATGGTTGCTGTACCTAGAATTGGCAACAAAATTAGTTTGATAGTGTTTACCATTGACTAGTACAAAACACTTACTACCAAAGATTCTGAAATAAGATATGTTTGGTTTTCTGCCTTTTAAAATCTGGTAGGGTATCATCTTGTTTTTCTTGTTGATGGAGGCCCTATTGAGCACATGACATGCAGTATTTACTACCTCAGCCCAGAAGTATTAAGGGAGAGTAGTGTCTTTCAGTAGAGTTCTACTGGCTTCAATTAGAGTCCTATTCTTTCTTTCAGCAACACCATTTTGCTGAGGAGTTCTAGGTGAAGAGAATTCCTGATGAATCTCAAGTTCTTCACAGAATTTTGTCATACATTCAGACTGAAATTCATTTCCATTGTTACTTCTGATTTTTACCACTGAGCTATTGTATTCATTCTGTATTTGTCTGACAAAAGTCTGGAAAATGGTTGGGGTTTCAGATTTCTGCCTCAAGAAGAAAACCCATGTAAATCTAGAATAGTCATCCACAACAACAAGTGTGTATGCTTTCCTTTCAAGACTATGGACTGGCATAGGACCAAACAAATCCATATGCATGAGATACAAACATCTCTTTGAATCTTTGATGTCAAGTGACTAAAAAGAGGACTTAGTCTGCTAGCCTTTTTGGCAAGCTGTGCAACACCTCCCCTGTAATGACCATATAATATGGGTCCGGCTGGGGCCCCACAACATACGGACGTCACAGCTTCAGTATTAAAGATTATATAAACTACCTTGTCTCAAAACTCAAGACACCACACAGCAGAAACATACCAAACGACTAGAAGTTATCCACTAGGAAACAGGAGTATCAAAATAATGGCCTTAAGGCCTTACACAACCAAGTCCAAAACATGAACGTGCAAAAGCACTCCTAGGCTACCTCGGCGTGCAAGCCGGACATGTCCAAAACAAAAGTAGCAATACAAGAAGAAGAAGCAATCTAAGCACAACAACACTTCATGAGGCTTAGGGCTTTTCGCCGGGCGCACTATCTCCCGCTTACGATCCTTGCCCTGTAAGGATTTGAAGTAACGTGGGTCAGCAAAGGCTGACCTCTAATGTGTAACAAACACATCTCCTCCCGGCCGCCCCTAACGGACCCCGAGGGTACCCCTCCAACCTGCAAGTCAGCACTTCGTACACCAAAAGTACAAATATATAAAGCTTTAAAAACAGGTTTGGATGTCTCATACAGCATACACGTTTTCTATGTTTTGAACAAAGTTAAGCGGGCCTACAATGCAACATGAATGCAAACCCGGGCTTCGCCCAAGGCACCCTATTTCGTATGCATCTAACATACCATCAAATAACTGGGTACTTTAGTTTCCCCATTGGCTTAAAGCCTCAAAACAAAAGGGAACCACCATGTCCCTAACGGCCCAAACGCCGTCATACGAAGACCTTGCAAAGGCCCCACCCGCACATGGGTCTTAAACCCTGGGCTTTCCCGCACATTCTGACTTCACACGTCAGGGTTCCGTCTCACACAGACCGATTCTAAGAACCCTTGCTGGACCCCACCCGCTCATGGCCTCATTTCCTGGGCTCGCCCTATGCTCGGCATTATCATCAGTCACACAGAAGGGGCTAGTCTCGCCGGGACACTTTCCTTACATGACTTTCACGTCACGGGATAGCCAGCCGACCACGGAGACATAGCCGCACCTTAGCACAGCACAGCAAAACAATTCCCCACCCTAATCTACCGTTTATACGGTAACTTCCCCGTGCACCAAGGAAAACATCTACCGCCAATGCGGAGCTAACCTCATCCAGTTCCGTCTACGAGTACTCACTCACGAGAAGGGGGAGAATGTGCACAACACAACGACCTCTTGCCGCAACAGATTTCTACCGAATCCTCAACGCTCGCTATGCAACATCACTGAGTCGGACTAACGGTCGCAACTACTGCTTCACCCACAATGCCTAATCCACTAGCAAAGAGGATTTCTAATGCAACTCATGCCGGGGACGGACACAATCAACCCGGAGGTTCCTCTTGAACCAAGGCTACGCGAATCCCTCTCATTTGAGAGATCCGGTGCTCAAAACATGAAAGGAAGGGGATGCTAATCATGCATCCTAAATCCTAAAAACCAAGAGGAGAAGTGTCGTTACCTTTTTACCCCTCTTCCTAACCATAGAGAAAACTTGGCCGGTTGAACACCACCGCAACGATCCCGCCTTTGCGGATCTGGACTCCGCTCGAGAAACGGGGCTCCAGAGCTTAGCCAGCGGCCGGATCTTGGCCTTCTTCCTCCTCCTTGCTCTCCCTTCTCTCTAGAACTTAGAGAGATAAAACCAAGAGAAAAGTAAGGGCTTCTAACCCTATTCCCGGGTTTAAACCCTCAGACCCAGCCCCCAGCCATTGGATCCCATAGCAAAGAAATGAACGGCCACGATCGGGGCCTGAAAAATAGAAAAACTGGGCCGAACACGGGTTTCAACACGGCCGTGTGCATGACCAGTCCACGGCCGTGTGCATGACCAAACTCCCAAAAATTTCCCGAACGGGACACGGCCCATGACACAGCTTCGAACACGGCCGTATCTCAGCTTACACGCTCGAGTCAAGGCCCGTATCACGGCCGTGCATAGACCCTGCAAGCCACCCGAGAAGGACACGACCAGGGACACGCCCGTGTCCCAGGCCGTGTTCTATCTCGACGATCGTCGACCTAAAATTATCGACCACCCGACGAAGTGTCGACACCCAGAATGACACGCCCTGTGACACGCCCGTGTCACAGGCCGTGTCAGCCTACCCAAAACCCAACTTGGCCAAAACGACGCCGTCGATTCCTCTTCCATGTTTTGGGGTGTTACAATTCCCCCCCCCCCCTTAAAAGAATTTTGTCCCGAAATTTAAAATATGGAAAGTACACAAAACTTAAACGGTACCTGAGGAGAAAAGCTCGGAATACTCCACAAGCATGGCCTGCCCTCGCTCCCATGAAAGCTCCTCGCGGCACAGTTGTCCCAACGAACCTTTACGAGTTTAACCTCCTTGTTCCGTAATTGCCGAACCTCTAAATCTTCTATCCCGATTGGACGAACTAGCATCCTCAAGTCCTCCTCTATCAGCATCGCTGCCGGTTCGATCACCACGCTGGCCTCTATCAAGGCTTTCCTCAAGACGGAGACATGGAAGACATCGTGTAATCCACTCAGCTCCATTGACAACGCCAACAAGTACGCTGCTTCTCCCACCCGTTCTATGACCTCGAACGGTCCCAAAAATCTCAGACTCAACTTCTTGAGTCGGCGAATCCGCGAGACGCCCTTGAACGGTTTGATCTTAAGATAAATCCAGTCGCCCACCGCGAACTCCACATGCCTGTGGCGAGCATTAAAATACTTTTCTTGCCAATCTTGAGCTACCTTCATGCGCTCTTGAATGGTTCGCACTAGCTCACTAGCGTCAACTACCACTTCTTTCCCCAAAAGCTTGGTGTCTCCCGCCTCTGTCCAAGACATCGGTGTTCGACACCGCCTCCCATATAGAGCTTCGTATGGCGCCATCTTTATACTTGCTTGGTAACTATTGTTATATGCAAACTCCACCATGAAGAGATGATCCTCCCATTTCTTGTCGAAGTCAAGAGTACACATCCTTAGCATTTCTTCCATAGTACGGTTCGTTCTCTCGGTTTGCCTATCGGTTTGAGGATGGAAGGCCGTACTGAACTTGAGCTTTGTGCCCAGACTCTTCGGCACCAACCGCCAATCCTTAGACGTGAAACACCCATCATGGTTGCTGACTATACTCTTCGGAATCCCATGTAGTCGCACGATGTTGCGAACGTACAATTCCACCAACTTTTCCACGTTGTCCTCCTTCCGGTTTGGGATGAAGTGTGCCACTTTGGTCAAGCGGTCCACAATCACCCAAATGGCGTCGTTGCCCTGCTGCGATCTTGGCAACCCATGCACAAAATCCATGGAGATGTCATCGAATTTCCACTCTGGGATAGGAAGAGGCTTCAAGAACCCGCCCGGCTTTTGACACTCGGCCTTCACCAAGGCACAAGTTTGGCACCGACTCACAAATAAAGCTACATCCCGCTTCAGCCCAGGCCACCAATAGGACTTCTTCATATCCAAGTACATCTTTGTACTACCCGGGTGAATGGAGTACTTTGTGAAGTGGGCCTCATACATCAACTCCTCGCGGAGCTTGCCGAACTGCGGTACACAAATCCAACCGCCCCTCCTCAGAATCCCATCAATCATCTCCCAGGCGCTGCCCTCGCCCTTTTGAGCTTCCTCCATGAATGGTTGGAACTCCGCATCCAAACGGGCCGCTTCCCGAATACGATCGCACAAATTGCTCTGCATTTCAATCCAGTTTAACCGAGCCACGCTAGACTCGCCTTTTGCCACACATTCCAAACCAAGGGACTCCCAGTCCCGCCTCAATTGCTCATCATGAGCTTCGATCCAATTTCCTTGCCCCGAGTATTTCCTACTCAAAGCATCTGCCACCACATTGGCTTTGCCTGGCGTGTACTGAATCGCCACTTCGTAGTCCCCAAGGAACTCGACCCACCTGTGCTGTCGCATATTTAAGTCCTTCTTATCTAGGAGATACTTCAGACTCTTGTGGTCCGTGTAGATCTCCACCTTCGCACCATAAACGTAATGCCTCCACAACTTCAGAGCAAAAATTACCGCCGCAATCTCCAAATCATTGACGGTGTAATTTCTCTCATGAGGCTTCAACTGCCTCGACCCGAAAGCTATCATATTGCCATGTTGCACCAACACGCACCCTAAACCGCACCCGGATGCGTCGCTAAAAATCTGAAATCCTTCGGTCCCCTTCGGTAGACTTAGGATTGGCGTCGTCATCAGCCTTTCCTTCAGGGTTTCAAACTCCTGATTGCACTCTTCAATCCACACGAATTTATGATCCTTACGAGTCAGTGAGGTAAGGGGTAGAGCTATCCGCGAAAAGTTTTCCACAAACCTTCGATAGTACCCGGCTAGTCCAAGGAAACTTTGGACTTCCGCCACGGTCCTCAATACCGGCCAATCTCTGATGGCTTCTACTTTCATTGGATCTACTGCCACCCCATCCCCACTGATTACGTGGCCCAAAAACACCACCTTCTCCAACCAGAATTCGCAATTCGAGAACTTCGTATAAAGCTAGTTCTCTCTCAATACTTGCAACACTATCCTCAAGTGGGACTCGTGCTCCGCTTCTGATTTGGAATACACCAAGATGTCATCAATAAAGACGACTACAAACAAGTCAAAGTATTTGCAAAACACTCGGTTCATCAAGTCCATGAACACAGACGGTACGTTCATCAACCCGAACGGCATCACCGAAAACTCAAAATGACCATAACTCATACCAAACGCTGTCTTGGGTAAGTCTTCGTCTCGAATCCGCAACTGATAATATCCTGACTTCAAGTCTAACTTGGAATACACCACCGACCCCACCAACTGTTCGAAAAGATCGTCTATCCGAGGAATCGGGTACTTATTCTTGATAGTCAGTTTGTTCAACTCTCGGTAGTCTATGCACAACCGCATATTACCATCCTTCTTCTTTATGAACAACATCGGCGCACTCCACGGTGAAGAGCTGGGTCTAATATACCCCTACCACAAAAGCTCCTGCAACTGAACCTTAAGCTCGGCTAACTCCTTTGGTGTCATCCTAAAGGGAGGACGTGACACCGGTATAGCCTCTGGCACTAGCTCAATAGAGAAATCAATCTCCCGCCGAGGAGGTGCTCCCGGTAGCTCCTCAGGAAACACATCTTCAAACTCCGCCACTACCGGTACTTCTCAAAGGGTCAACCTGGAAAGGCTAACCTCCAATAGTGCTACTAGGGCTACACCTCCCTGGTTAACAGCCCGCACTAATTGTATGGACAAAACTAGGGAGCAGGCCACTCCATGAAGACCCTCAAACTTGACTTATGCTTGCCCCGCGCCCCTCAGGTTACCATCTTGGACAGGCAATCGATACTGGCACGCTGCTCCGCTAGCCAGTCCATCCCCAAAATTACATCAAACTCGGACAACGGTAAGATCGTCGCAATCAACATGAAGTCGACTCCATCAAGACTCCAGCAAATACGCCCTCTAGCCCTGGTAGTCATAGATGACCCATTGGGCATGCGCACTTTCAACTCTGAGTCCATTGAGAAAGACTCCACTCCAATCCTCCGGATAAAGCCATCCGCAAGGAAGGAGTGCGACGCTCCCGTATCAAAGAGTACCCTAACGGGGTACCCGGAAACTACCACAAAGCCTAAATACATGCAACAAACATAAATGGCTTGAAAGATAGAAATCAAAGGTGCAGGTTAAACTCTCATACCTATCACAACATCGGGTTGACGGATGGCTTCCTGTTGCCCAAGGTTGTAGGCCCTTGGCTGCACTGGTTAAAATCGAGAAGCACTCGACTCCGCCATCTTCCCTTTCTCTGCGGCACTGGGGCCGGAGCACACAGTCTGCTCCTGCCTTGGCTCTTGTTCTGTGCCTCCTTGAGTACAAAATATTGCTATATGCCCCGCCTTCCCACAAGTATAGCACATCAGAGGTCCCTTAGAGCGAGACCCTCCGGACGTCCAATTGCTTTTCTCACCAGGCTTGTATGGGTGAGGCTTCTTCTTCCATCTGCTCCCCTCGGACTTCCCGTGGGACGGAGAAGGCTTCCCTTCTCCCTGCTTGGGTGTGAAACCCTTGCGGTGCTGGGTTCTCTCCATGTCACTTTCCAAAATCCTGGCCGCCTCAACCAACTCATTGAAACCCACGCGCTTCAAGGATATGAGTGGTTGCCTCAGGTTCTCCCTCAATCTGTGATATAAGAGATTGTCTCTCTCCTCATCATCTGCCATGGTCGTTCCCGCATAACGACCAAAACGAGTGAATTTTTGAACATACTCATCCACGGTATTATTTTGCTGCACCAAGTGCAGAAACTGTCTCTGGAGGGCTAACCTTGTTGATGCGGGAATGTACTTCAGGAACGCATTCCCAAACTCATCAATGGACGGTGTACGTCAAGGAAACTGTCGGCCACTGTGGATTGACCACCACAACTTGGCGTCTCCTTCTAACAAGAAGGTCGCAAACTCTGCCTTCTTCTCATCTGGCGTCTCTTCTGCCCTCAAAAGCTCCTGAATCCTAGCCCACCAGTCCTATGCATCTGTGGGCGTGCCGACTCCCTTGAAGGTGGGAGGGTGGAAGCTCAGGAAGTACTTCATTTGCCGGTCCCCATGTCCGACAATCACCCTTTCGGCCAGCGGCTCTGCCCGCCTGGCTTCCTCGACCGGCACGGTCGTTGCCGTGTCCGGTGTAGCAGGAGTTGCTGCTTGAGCAACGGGGGCTGCTACCTGTGCTGCCGCTGCAGCTTGGGCTGCCACCATTGCTTCTGCAAGCATATGGCAGAAGTCGGCCGGTGTGACCCCCATACCCAATGGACCTTGCGCAGTAGAGCTACTTGCCGAGAGCTGTTCTCCTGGCCTCGATGTCCCTGCCTCATTGCTTGCGCTCTAAACACAAGCAAGAAAACACAAATCAATCTCTATTCGCAAGACTCGAACACAAGGACACTCATGGTCCCGTTATACTCCTATGTGGATAACTTCTTATACACGGTCCGACTTTTACTTTCGATCGCGAAACCTCTTATTGGAACGCTAACCTCGCTTTGATACCAAATTGTAACACCTCCCTTGTAATGACCATATAATATGGGTCTGGCCGGGGCCCCACAACATACGGACGCCACAGCTTCAGTATTAAAAGATGATATAAACTACCTGGTCTCAAAACTCAAGACACCACACAGCGAAAACATACCAAACGACTAGAAGTTATCCACTAGGAAACAGGAGTATCAAAATAATGGCCTTAAGGCCTTACACAACCAAGTCCAAAACATGAACGTCCAAAAGCACTCCTACGCTACCTCGGCGTGCAAGCCGGACATGTCCAAAACAAAAGTAGCAATACAAGAAGAAGAAGCAATCTAAGCACAGAAACATTTCATGAGGCATAGGGCTTTTCGCCCGGCGCACTAGCTCCCGCTTGCGATCCTTGCCCTGTAAGGATTTGAAGTAATGTGGGTCAGCAAAGGCTGACCTCTACTATGTAACAAACACATCTCCTCCCGGCCGCCCCTAACGGACCCCTGGGGTACCCCTCCAACCTGCAAGTAAGCACTTCATACAAGAAAAGTACAAATATATAAAGCTTTAAAAATAGGTTTGGATGTCTCATACAGCATACACGTTTTTTATGTTTTTAACAGAGTGAAGGGGGCCTACAATGCAACATGAATGCAAACCCGGGCTTCGCCCAAGGCACCCTATTTCGTATGCATCTAACATACCATCAAACAATTGGGTACTTTAGTTTCCCCATTGGTTTAAAGCCTCAAAACAAAAGGGAACCACCATGTCCCTAACAGCCCAAATGCCGTCATACGGAAACCTTGCAAAGGCCCCACCCGCACATGGGTCTTAAACCTCGGGCTTGCTCACATATTCTGACTTCACACGTCAGGGTTCCGTCTCACACAGACCGATTCTAAGAACCCTTGCTGGACCCCACCCGCTCATTGCCTCATTTCCCGGGCTTGCCCTATGCTCGGCATTCTCGTCAGTCACACAGAAGGGGCTAGTCTCGCTTGGACACTTTCCCCACATGACTTGCACGTAATGGGATAGCCAGCCGACCACGGAGACATAGCCGCACCTTAGCACAGCACAACCAAACAATTCCCCACCCTAATCTACCGTTCATACCGTAACTTTCCCGTGCACCAAGGAAAACATCTACCGCCAATGCGGAGCTAACCTCGTCCGGCTCCGTCTACGAGTACTCACTCACGAGAAGGGGGAGAATGTGAACAACACAACGACATCTTGCCGCAACGGATTTCTACAGAATCCTCAACGCTCGCTATGCAATATCACCGAGTCAGACTAATGGTCGCGACTACGGCTTGACCCACAATTCCTAATCCACTAGCGAAGCGGATTTCTAATGCAACTCATGTCGGGGACGGACACAATCAACCCGGAGGTTCCTCTTGAACCAAGTCTACGTGAATCCCTCTCATTTGAGAGATCTGGTGCTCAAAACATGAAAGGAAAGGGATGCTATTCATGCATCCTAAATCCTAAAAACCAAGAGGAGAAGTGTCATTACCTTTCGACCCCTCTTCCTAGCCATGGAGAAAACTTGGTCGGTTGAACACCACCGCAACGATCCCGCCTTTGCGGATCTGGACTCTGCTCGCGAAACGGGGCTCTGAAGCTTCGCCGACGGCCGGATCTTGGCCGTCTTCCTCCTCCTTGCTCTCCCTTCTCTCTAGAACTTAGAGAGATAAAACCAAGAGAAAAGTGAGGGCTTCTAACCCTATTCCCGGGTTCAAACACTCAAACCCATCCCCCAGCCGTTGGATCTCATAGCAAACAAACGAACGGCCACGATCGGGGCCTGAAAAATAGAAAAACTGGGCCAAACACGGGTTACAACACGGCTGTGTGCATGGCCGTGTCACCCATTCGCCGTCGATTCGAAAACCCGACCAATACACGGCCTTGGACACGGCCTCTGATACGCCCGTGTCAGACCCTACACGGCCGTGTCATGACCCGTGTCATGCCCGTGTAGAAAACTCCCAAAAATTTCCCGAACGGGACACGACCCATGACATGGCTTCGAACACGGTTGTGTCTCAGCTAACACGCCCGAGTCAAGGCCCATGTCACGGCCGTGCACAGACCCTACAAGCCACCAAAGAAGGACACGGCCAAGGACACGCCCGTGTCTAAGGCCGTGTTCTATCTTGACGATCGTCGACCTAAAATCGTCGACCTCTCGACGAAGTGTCGACACCCAGAACGACACGCCATGTGACACGCCCATGTCACAGGTCGTGTAAGCCTACCCAAAACCCAACTTGGCCAAAACGACGTCTTCGATTCCTCTTCCAAGTTTGGGGGTGTTACAAGCTGAGCACACGCCCTCTTTTATGCACAGAACTTAAGGACCATTCCTCACTAATCCCATGCTGAATAGCAGTCCAATTGACTTATAGTTCAGATGAGCTAGCCTCTTCTGCCATTTGACACATAAAGAAGCTTTCTCTCCTGCAACCAAACAAATAAGTGAGTTGTTAGACTCACACACTAGGTTAAGGCAATACACATTTCCTTTCCTAGTGTCAGTCAAAATGATCTCTTGATCACTTGACCTTTTTACTAAGAACTCCCCTTTGAGGAAAGAAATATTATAACCTAGGTCACTAAGTTGACTTATGCTAATCAGGTTATGTTTTAGACCCTTTACATAAGCCACTTTAGTGATTGTAATTGAATCACAAGATATGTTACAAAATCTTTTGATGATTCCCTTTTCTGATCCACCAAAGATAACTTTTGGTCCATTCTTTATGGGCACATAGGCCCTCAACATTCTCCTTATTCCAGTCATATGTCTGGAACAGCCACTATCCAAGTACCATATAGGGGTATGGTCACTTGGATTTACGTACAACAAATAATGAATCACTTACCCTTAGAACCAAACTTGTTAGTGGGTCCTAGGTCCTTGTTAGTTTGAAACCCTGTGACTGATCTAACAGGAATCCTACTTTTGGTTTTAACACTTAAGTTAAACCAGTAATCCATGGCAAAGTGTCCCACCTTGCCACAACACCAACACTAAAACTTATTATACCTATTCTTAAGTACAGGCCTTCTTACTTTGTTGTCAGTAGACTTATTAAGTGTTGGTGCTGGAACAACATTCTTCAAGAACTCCTCTTGAATATGATGGGCATGCCTATAGATTGGTCTATTGGCATTAGCACCCTTGCTCATGAAATTTTCTTGCTCACAGTGACCATGTGTAATGTCATGATCATACCTGTTAGTAGGATTCACTACTTTCTTAAAGAAAATAGGGGGATTAACAACTAGAGGTTGAACTGTGGCTTTACCATTTCTATGAGAATTGGTAGCCCTAGTTCTTTCCTTAAAGCCTAGACCAGTCTTTCCTTTTTGTGAAACAAAATTATCTATCAAAGGTAAGTCTGATTTTGGCTTGGAGAATTTTGCCACTAGGTCTCTCTCTTGCTGAAGTTTTCCCTCCAGTTTCTTGATATGATTCTCTTTGAATGAGATTGTGCCCATCTTAATAACTGTAATGTTTTTCAATTTGGTAACCTCATTCAATTTTTGATCCAGCAGTTTTGCTGAAACTGCTGCAGCCAGCTTAAGAGACTCAATCTCTTTGGCTTGCTCTTTAACAAGAAACTTGCTCTTCTTTAGAGCATGCAACAACCCACCATACTCATTAATGAGTTGGTGAACATCCCCTCAGACTCAGATCTATCCACTTCTTTTGAAGAAGATGCTTCTGATTCTGATCCAGTAAAACAATCTGAGACTAGGGGTGAATTGTTTACCTTACTTGGTCCAGGCTGATCCTGGCACTTATCTTCTCCAGATTGAGCCACCAGCCCTTTACAGCAATATTCTTGCACTCCATTTATGGAGTCCAGCATCTGTAGGAATTCTAGTTCCCTAGAATCATCTTATGTTGAGAAGAGTCCAACATATGCTTCTGCCTCTTCTTCTTCAGATTCTGAAGATGAAGAGTCTGTCCAACTCTTCTCCTTCTGAGGCACTAGAGACTTCTCCTTCTTGCTTTTGACCAGCTGCTTCTTCTTGTCCTTTGACTCCTTTCTTTTGTCAGGACAGTCAGCTATGACATGCCCATACCTAGTGCAGCAATATCACACAATCTTAGAATTAGATTGTTTACCAGGTTTAGAAGCATACCTGTCCTCCTTAGGTATTTTCTTCTTCTTGTAGTATTCATCCTTGGAATAGGATATAGATGGAGGCCTGGTTCTCTAATTCTTTTTCTTCATGAATCTTTGGAATTGTCTTGTGAATGCAGCAATGTCTTCATCAGATGTATGACTATCTGATGTACTTGTTTCAGGAACACCTTCTTCTGCTTCAGTACTCCTTCTAGGTGGAGAAGGAGATTTTCTTCTACCCTTCCTTGAGCCCTCAGCCTTGAAGGCTACTGACTTTTCTTTATGTTCAGATCTGTTGCCCTTCTCTTCCTCTTTCCTAGCAGTAAGCTACATTTCATATGAAATAAGTTTTCCAAAAATTCTAGGTGGTGGTGTGTCAGCCAGTTTGGCCACTTCCCTGATGGCATATATCTTAGTGTCCCAATCCTTTGTTAGGGACCTAAGAAACTTGTCATTCAATTCATAAGTACTAAAGACTCTTCCATATATCATCAGTTCATTCACTATTATGAAAAACTTGTTATAGCATTCAGCTATGCTATCATTTTTATTCTGCCTAAAGCTCTCATATTCCTGATTTAGCATAGACTTTCTGTCCTCTCTAACTTCTTCTGTGCCTTCCATATAGACAATCAATGTATCCCATATTTCTTTGGAAGTTTTACAGTGCACAAGATTCTGGAATGTTGCATCATCTATGGCACTTACAATTATATTCTGAGCTCTTTTATCTAATGTAACCAAGATGATTAAATCCTTAGTCATCTCTGATTAACTCTTTGGAGTTTGAATGTTTGCATCAAGAACTGAAACCTTAATTGGGATGAAGGGGCCTTCCTGTACTGTGATATAAATTCTTGGATCAGATGCTTCCATAAATAGCCTGACCCTTTCTTTCCAAATGCCAAAAGATTCTTTCCTGCATATGGGCAATTTCATAGATCCAATTTTTTTTTTGTTTTCACTTGAACCCATTTTTGTTATCTATTATTTGTCTTGGAGAAATCCACTGATTGTTAGGTCAAATTTTGAGTAACCTCCCTCTGATACCACTTGAAAGACTTTATTTCAAGAGCCTAAACACTTAGAGGGGGGTGAATAAGTTCAAATCTTTTTTTGTCTTTTTAATTTTTAGGAAAACAGTTATAAGACTTCTTTCAGCACAGATTAATCAATCTACAAAAAATAAATTCATCACAGTAAACACCAGACTTATAGTGGTTCCCCAAGTTATGGATACATCCACTTTCCCCCTTCGCCTATCCAGCAGATAACTGGATTCAGCCTAACTTCCTTCCACTGGCTCAGATCCTAAGATCTTACAATCTAAGAACCAAAGATGGTTCCTACACCTCAGACTTAACACAAGTCCTACCTCAGATTCTTCTCCAGAATCCTACCTCAGGCCTCAGCCCATCCTCAGCCTTTATAATTAGGCTTACAACTAAGACTTACCACAAGTCCTACCTCAGGCACACAGCCCTACCTTAGTCTTTATAATTTTAGGCTTACAATCTCAAATCTAACAGAAGATCCTACAATAATTTGTGAGTAAAGAGTTACTGAAAACTTCACCAGCTAGATTTCTCTGTTGATGTAGTCTTCTTGATCAGTTCTTGGATTGACTGATCCTTCCTATCCAACCTAACTTAGCTTTTCAAAGCTTCTTGATTAGAACAAAATAAGTTGGATCTTCTTTGTTGATGAAGATGATCTTCAATCAGCTTCTTCCTTAAATTCAGATAAAACTCTGAATCTTTCTTGCAGACAGCCCTTGATCTGTCAAAATTCTTCTTATTGATGCCTCACGTTGTTGTTCATATATTTGTCATTTCCGATCTGTCTCTTACATAGAGCTTGATTTATGGTTACCGACTGATCCAGTTCATAACAAACTTCTGATAGTTCTGACAGTGGTGTCAGACCGGCTAGTTATGACAACTGTCAAGTCACTAGTCACGTCACCAGGTTCTTCAATGTCTTTTCAACTCAGCATACATCACTCAGCAGACTGCTTCACATGTGTCGACACATATAGACTAAGTGTCGACACAAGTCTTCATGGTGTCGACACAATTACTCCAAGTGTCGACACAGTCATACTTTTGCTTCTCGACACTGCTTATGTTGTATGTGTAACACCCCAAAAAGACTCAACATGCAGTTTGAGGTGCAGGCTGTTTGACACGGCCTGGGACACGGGCGTGTCCCAGGGCGTGTCAGGGGTACATGGCCTGGGACACGGGCGTGTCCCAGGGCGTGTTCAGGTTAGTCGACGATTGATAGTCGGCGATTGTGTTGGTACCCTAGATGTGATTTGGCTTATGTGATCCCCTTGCAGCCCTCTCTTGATCTATATAATTTATATATGATCCTGTTTAGACTTTGCTTAGTCTCCCTAGGGCAGTATATGACTGACCTAGAGTTTAGGCTAGTAGTTTTAGAATGTGTTTTGGTTAAGGCTTTTTTCGTTCGACTATCATCGAACGAGGCCTCGCGATCGTCGATCATTGATCGACGATAGCAGGGCTATCGATTCGTTGAGTCAAGACAATTATCGTCGACCGATGGTCGACGATCTCAGAGCAAGCCTCTTATGCTCTGAAGGTTGGTCGACGATCTGCCATCTGCAGTTCAACGATCTTGTTCTTGTTCGACGTTTTCTGTCTCAACAGCTTTCTGCTCCAGTCGACGATATCTAGACCTGATCGATGATTTCTGGTCGACGTTTTCTGTCTCGACAGCTTTCTGCTCCAGTCGACGATATCTAGACCTGGTCGACGATTTCTGGTCGACGATATCTGTCTCGACAGATCTTTTGCTTTGGTCGACGATAGTTTGAGCTGGTCGACGATTTCCGTTCGACGATTTCTGTTTCGACAGACTTCTGTTTTTAGTCGACGATCTGTTAGTAGGTCGACGATCTTCGAACCCCTGTTCGACGATTTCTGTCTGCTTTTATCTTTTTGTATTTATTCTATTCCTTGGTTTATTTCCAAGTGTTTTAGTTGGTGGTTAGATTGATTCTCTGATATTATTGTTGCTAAATTTATGGTTTAAATTCAAATAAATTGATTACAAATTCTGTCAAGCATAAATCACGGGATTCAGTATTCTTGATAAAGCATTTTGTCCTATTATACAAATTGCGTTGACTTTATCTTTCCAGCCTGTTTTCTAGCCGTTGGTACTATGTACTATTTCCAAGAATGGTACGTCTTTATGCTGAGATATTTTTTCCCGCTTATTTTATTCCTTATTGGGACTGACAGAAAGTTAATAGGCCATTCTATTCCTATTGCTATATTCTATTTTGAGATAATCTGTTGCAGGGCTCGAGAATTCAAATCAATAGAGCCGTTCCAAAGGAAAAACGTGAAGACATATTTAAGAGAGATTCTTCTCGCAGAAAAGAAGAAGTTACAGACACAGAGAAATATTATTCATTCGCTCAAGCATCATCAGAGCAGCTCTTCACAATCTCACAATAAGAAGAAGAAAAGTTTTCCTGAAGCAAAAGCCCAGAGCATTCATCTTTCATTCTCAAGTCTCCTGAGCATCTGCTTAGAGTTTTCAAGACTTCAGAAAGAGCTCCAGTTCTGCTTCAAGTGCTCCAGAATCTTAAGACCTGATAAAAATCAGTCTTCAGATCTCTGAGGATTTAGTTTCAGTTTATCTGAAACTCCTTCATCCTGAAGCAAAGGCTTTCCCTGGACTTTCACTGAGCCAGGGGGAGACTTTGATTCTTTAGAGAATCCACAAGTCTTCTCTAATCTGTATTCACAACAGAGAAGATAATCTAACCCTCTCAACCCCTTTGTAAAAAGAGTTTGTTCACACCTCTTCAAAAGTGAACATTGGTGACAGGGCACCTTATCAACAACCTGTGGTTGAGCATCCTTATCAAAAGCTCAAAGGGTCTGTTTGATCTACCTGAATCAGATCATTGGTGGCAGGGCACCTTAGCAAAAACCTATAGTGGATTCCTACCAGGGTGGTAGAAGAGTGGATGTACCTATTTAAAGGGAACCACTATATATCCTGTGTCTCTCTGGTTCTTGCTGATTTGTTTATTCTGTGGCTGTGTTAGAACTACCTAGGGTTGCTAGTTGCTGTGATAGGCTTATAGTTAACTGAAATTTCAGTCAACTTCTTCACTTGTGCACTTCACTGTGTTAGGCTCTTAGGGTTCAAGTATCAGATTTTTTATTCCGCAAATAAACTCCAAGGGAGCTGACTAAGTGTTCATAAAATTTTGAATACTCTATTCACCCCCCCTCTAGAGTAGTTTACAACTTATCCCCTCACTTTCAATTGGTATCAGAGGGAGGTTGGCTGTTCATACAGGCTAACACCTGAGTTAAAAGATCCTGTGATAAGTTGTTTCCTGATACCATTCACAAACACTTTCACACATGGCCCAGTCTAAGGATTATTCAAGCACCAGACCTCCTATATGCAACTTGTCCAAGTTTGGCATATGGAAGGCCAGGATAAGACTATACATGAATTCTATTGATGAAGATATTTTTTCTTCTATTTTGACAGGACCACCTGCTAGGCCTGCTGCTGCTTCCACTTCTGCTGATCTCAGTGCTGTGCCACCACCTGACTACAATGAAACTTACAAGAAGGCAAAAGCAGCTGATGCTAAAGCAATGAATATCCTAGCTCAGACAATGTCTGATGAGATATTCCAGAAGCTGGCTGAATGTACCTCAGCCAAAGCTATGTGGGATTCCCTCAACCACATAGTTGCTGGCTCAGCTGATGAGAGGAAGGACAGGAGATCCAATCTCACCTCTCAGTATGAAAATTTCAAGAAGGATGATGCTGAAGACATTGACACAATGTACACAAGACTCAGTTCAATAATAAGTGAACTGAGGTCTTTGGACAAGGAGATAACTTTGTCAGAAGTAAATGACAAGATCCTGATGTGCCTTCCCATCTCTTGGGACTCAAGGATATGGCCCATCAAGGATGGAAGAAACACTGTGGAACTCTCCACAGAAGCTCTGTTGGGAAAGCTCAGGTCATATGAGCAAACCTTAAAGAGTAGAGCTGCTGTAACTGAAGTGAAGACTCCTACTCCTACAAAGAAAGAGCACTCTCTAGCTCTTAAGGCTGCTGAGACTTCTGAAGGAAGTCAATCAAATGAGGAGTTACTGGCACTCATTGCCAAGAGATTCTTCAACATGGGAAGAAGAGACCTCAGAAAGAAGTTCTCCAAGCATGAGGACAAGCCAAGGTATGACAAGACTCCATCTAAAGAAGTCATTTGTTATGTTTGCAGCAAGCCTGGACACATTGCCCCAGATTGTCCAGAGAAGAAGTACAAGGAAAAGAAATATGAGAAAGAGTACAGGAAGCACCACTCCAAGTCCTCATCACACAAATACAAGAAGAAGGACAAGGGATTTGTGGCTGCTACCTGGAGTGAAACAGAAGAGGATACCTGCTCCTCTAGCTCCAGTGATTCTGAAGAAGAAGAAGAGAAGAAAGCCAAAGAGGTCTGCCTCATGGCCATTGATGCCTGCAGCTCTCTGTCAGCTGCAGAGAATTCTGAAGAAGAAGGAGACAATGAAGAAGATTCCTTTATGGAGGACCAGGTAATCGACTCATTTGATTTCTCATCTCCTGAGTTCAAACTAAAATTTAAAACTCTATGTTTAGATTTACTATTATCTGAAAAAGAAATTAAGTCACTTAGATTAAAAATAATGGAACTAGACATGGAAGGTACTGAAATAATCAGATTAGAAAAGGAATTAGAGAGCTCAAAAGAAGAAGTAACATTCCTAAAATTAGAACTAGCTAAATCTAAGAGGTTAGAAGAACAATTAAATGGCAGAAGCCTTAAATTATCTGAAATAACCTGTATAGCAAACACTAGGGTTGGTAATGATAAACTAGGCTTAGGTGCTACACCTAGTGAACCCATCCTCCTCACAAAGGAGAGATTTAGCACTCCAGTAAAATTTGTTTCTGAATCAGGAATAAAGAATACTGAGGAAATTGAAAAATGCAAGAAAATTCAGAATAAGATTAAGAAAGAGAATAGGAAGAAAAAATTTCTAGCTTTACAAAAATCGTCGAACATTAATCGACGATCGTCAAACCAATCGTCGAACGACTATCGACGATCGCTGAACACCTACACTGAGTATAATAGCTTTGGTGCAGGAGGTCGACGATCTCATCTTGAGTCGTCGACCAGTGATCGACGATCGTGGAATCCAGAACATCGTTCTACCATAAATGATCGACGATATGGCTTGCGATCGTCGACCATCGATCGACGATCTGGACTTAAGCTGGAAAATCATTTTCAAACTTCCAGAACTTCAAATCCTAATCACCACCCCAGGTTGTTTAATCCTTCAACTGAATGGATTATCCCACCTAGGAGATCACACCCTTTAGGATATAAATCTAAGCCTGCAAAATCTTTTATATCTAGTTTTTCTTTTGTGAAGAATACTGGACCCAAGGTAACCTGGGTCCACAATGTATAACTGTTCTTTCTGCAGGTGAAGACCTATCCAGTCATACATGACAAATGGTATCTGGATAGTGGATGCTCAAAGCATATGACAGGAAAGAAGAAGAACCTGTCAGGTTTCAAAGCCAAGCTGGGACCAAAAGTTGTATTTGGGGATTCCAGCTGTGGACAGACTGAAGGGTATGGCAGCTTCACCATAGGAGCTGTGTCATTCAAGAAAGTAGCTTATGTCTCAGGACTAAAGCACAACCTAATCTCTGTAAGTCAAATGTGTGATGCTGGGTACAAGGTATGGTTCACTGACACTGCTTGTAATATTGCTTTAAATAATACTGTTGTGTTAGTAGGTATTAGAATTGGAAATGTTTATGTTGTAGACTTTAACTCATCTAAATCTGAAATATGCTTATTTAATGAAGTAACCAGTAATAATACCCTTTGGCATAAGAGACTTAGTCATGTAAACTTGAAAAACATTTCTAGGCTGGCTAAATACAATCTTGTACGAGGTTTACCTTCTTGCCCCTACAAGAAGGAAGGCCTTTGTAAAGCTTGTCAATTAGGTAAGCAAACAAGAAATAGTTTTAAATCAGTTAATAAAAGTGATTCTCCCAGGATTCTGTACTTGCTACATTTGGACTTATTTGGTCCTATTGCTGTGCAGAGTCTTGGAGGGAAGTCTTACACTCTAGTAATTGTAGATGACTTCTCCAGGTTCACTTGGGTATTCTTCTTGAGAACTAAGGCTGATAACTTCAAGGTTCTTACAGATTTTCTAAAGTGTATACAGAGTGAGTATTCTACTCAGATTGCCTTGATCAGAAGTGATCATGGTACTGAGTTTGAGTCTCTTCTTATGCAAGAATTCTGTGAGAAGGAAGGTATCAAACATAGCTTCTCTGCTCCTAGAACTCCTCAACAAAATGGGGTAGTTGAAAGGAAAAACAGAACCCTAATTGAAGCTGCAAGTACATTGTTGGCAGATGCTAACATGCCTTTGTCCTTTTGGGCTGAAGCAGTTAGCACAACAAACTATGTATTGAACAAAAGCCTGATACATAAACTTAAGGGTAAGACTCCCTATGAGTTACTTAAGCAAGTAAAACCTAAAATAGATTATTTTAGAGTGTTTGGCTGTGTTGTTTTTGTTCATAACAATAATAAAGAATATCTTAGAAAATTTGAGGCAAAAGCTTCAATGGGAGTTTTTTTAGGATACTCTCAAGTGAGCAAAGCCTATAGGGTCCTTAATATATCCTCTCTTAAGATAGAAGAGTCTGCACATGTCTCTTTTGATGAGACAGTCATGTATTATAAGGAGAAGGATTCTTCTTCTAATAGTACAGTGCAAGTCCTAGGAGTAAGTAAGGATTTGGAAGGTTTGAAACTCACACAGGAGAATCATCCCCAACAAACTCCTCAGGTTGCTCCCTCAGATTCTGAATCTGATGTAGAACTTCTTGAAGTTAAAGCACCTGCTCCAACAGTTGATCAAATTCCACATGAGGAATTAAATCTTGAAACTGTTGAAGATCAGATCATTATTGAACCTACTGATCTTGTCACACTTAGAGATCACCCTGTATCTCAAGTGATTGGAGACATTTCAGCAGGAGTCCAGACAAGACATCAACTCAACAAAAATGTGATGTTTGCTTGTTTCCTTTCTCAGGTTGAGCCCCTAACCATTAAAGATGCTGAGCTTGATCCCCACTGGATTATAGCAATGCAAGAGGAGCTTAACCAGTTTGAAAGATGTAAAGTTTGGACCTTGGTTCCAAGACCAAGAGGCCAACGGATCATAGGCACCAAGTGGGTGTTTAGAAACAAGCTTGATGCCCAAGGCATAGTAGTTAGAAATAAAGCTAGGCTAGTAGCTCAAGGCTATAGACAGGAGGAAGGCATAGATTATGATCAGACTTTTGCCCCTGTAGCTAGACTAGAAGCCATTAGGATTTTTCTAGCCTATGCTGCCTATAAAAGATTTAAGGTCTTCCAAATGGATGTGAAGAGTGCCTTCCTCAATGGAGATTTAAAGGAAGAAGTGTTTGTTGAACAACCACCAGGGTTTGTTTCATCAACCTTACCCACTCATGTGTTCAAACTCCAAAAGGCTCTATATGGACTTAAGCAAGCTCCTAGAGCTTGGTATGAGACCTTAGCAAATTTTCTTCTAGAACACAAGTTTATGAGAGGTGTAGTAGATAGAACCCTATTCATTAGACATCATAAGGACTCACAACTGTTAGTTCAAATCTATGTAGATGACATTATATTTGGCTCTACTGATCCCAAACTATGCAAGAGGTTCTCTGAACTAATGCACTCTAAGTTTGAGATGAGCAGCATGGGTGAGTTATCCTATTTCCTTGGTCTCCAAGTGAAACAGAGTGTTGATGGCATTTTCATTTCTCAATCAAAATATGCCAGAGAGCTGGTTAAAAGATTTGGAATGTCTAATGCTTCATCAATGAGCACACCTATGGCCTCAAATGCAGTTATTGATTCTGATGTAAATGGCAAGTCTGTTGATCAAAAGAATTATAGAGCCATTGTTGGTTCCCTGTTGTATTTGACTGCAAGTAGGCCTGACATAATGTTTGCTACATGCCTATGTGCTAGGTTTCAGGTCAACCCAAAGGAATCTCACTTAACTCTTCTCAAGAGAATCCTGAGATACCTTAAGGGATGCCCTAACTTAGGACTGTGGTACCCAGCTGAGTCAGGATTTGAATTAATTGGATATTCAGATGCTGATTATGCTGGTTGTAGAGTAGACAGGAAAAGCACCTCAGGGACTTGTCAGTTCCTGGGAGAGAGACTTGTCTCTTGGTTTTGTAAGAAACAGGCATCTGTGTCTACTTCAACTGCTGAGGCTGAATATATAGCAGCAGCTAGTTGTTGTTCACAGATCCTGTGGATTCAAAATCAGCTAGTGGATTATGGGTACACACACTCAAACACAAAAATTCTGTGTGACAGTACCAGTGCAATATCAATTGCTCAAAATCCTGTGCACCACTCCAGAACCAAGCACATTGAGATTAGACATCACTTTCTGAGAGATAATGTGGAAAAGAACAAGATAGCAATGGAATTTATATCCACAGACCTGTAGAGAGGAGATATTTTCACTAAGCCCCTTGATGAACAAAAGCATTTGTTCTTCCTGAACCAGCTTGGCATGATTAATGGTTCAGAGTAGTGAAAATTTGGTTAATTTTGTTTTCTGTCTAAAATCGTCGAACGACTGCTCGACGATCTTCGACCAGGTCAGAACTATCGTCGACCAACCGTCGACGACAGCTCGCTCTGTAGTAAGGCAGAAATCGTCGACCAACTGGTCAACGATCTCTCCTTAGGTATCTATCGTCGACCAATGGTTGACGACAGATTTTCTGTGCTGGGTGGAGAATCGTCGACCAACATTTATTGATCGACGATCGTGGTAATTGCGTGTAGTCGGTCGATGTTTACCGATTAGTCAAACATTGACTATCGTCAATCTGTGTTCGACGACCGATCTTATTCCGGGTTCGACGATCGCAGATTTGTTTCTAATAGTCGATTTAGGTCTGAAGATCATCGTCTTTCCGCTCCGTCTTTTCATATTCCTTCTTCTGGTTTAGAATTCGCTCTCGAACTCTAATCCCGCGCGATTCTCTTCTCCCCTGTTTTGCTTCTCGATTCGCCATTTTCTCTCAAATCCTATGGCGATTCCTTCTGCTGTTCTCTTTGGGATGAAGTTCGACACTGGCTTCTGTGTCGACTTCGATTCTTTCAGCCGATGCGATCAACCAATCCAAGCTATTCTGCAGCTGTGTGAAGACCAAGGCCTCAAGAAATTTATGTCGTTCTCTCCTAAGATTCATATACCAGAGATTCGTGAATGGGTATATACTTCGTCCTCCAGTGATGACGCCATGACTGGAAAAATAAATGGAGAGGAGGTCATCCTGACTCCTGAAGTTCTGTCTGAGTTGTTTGGACTACCAACAGGTACTGAGGAATATGAGCAAAGCACAGAGGAATATGGCCGCATGCTCACTGTGATGGGCCATGCCGAAGGGATTCCGGCTAAGCTGCTGAAGATAAACTTGTCTCCAGAATACAAGTTTCTGGCCGACCTGGTGGGCAAGGTCGTTTTGGGAAAACATTCTGCTCATGACAACATCAACAGGCAACAGTTTGCCCTGATGTCAGCTTTGGTGAATAAGGCACAGATTGCCTGGGGAAAAGTTCTGTTTGAACTAATAAGGAGAAAGAACAATCAGAAAGAAGTAAATCTTGCAAGGGTATTGGGTGTGTTTCTATATGTGAAAGCACCCCTGCTGCTTGTTTCTGCACCCTCCGCAGTCAACGCTAGCAAGAGGTTGGACCCTTCTCTATTCAAGAAATCCCAGAGGATTATCAAGAAGTCAGCCAGGGTTGATCCTAACCCTCCTTCAGACACAAGGGCTGATTCGGCCGCTCTCCCGCTTACTGGGGAAGGCTCAGTAATCCCTCCATCCTCTCTCTCTATCCCTGCATCCTCTTCTCCTGCATTACTTTCCTCTACAACACCTGCAGTGCCATCACAACATGCATCCTTCATTCCACCTGCATCTCCATCCCAGTCACCAACACCACAACATCTGGCAGCTTCAGCCAGTGTTGACATGGTGACTGCTACCATCCTCACGCATCTTTCTCAACATGAATCCCACACTCATGTTGATGTTCACCCATCTCCACATGACTCATTTGATCATGTGGCAGATCATCCTGCTTCCATTCCATCCACCTCCACATCATCAGCATTTCAGATAACTCCTGAATTGCTTGCACATATTGTTGAGCTCATTACTCCCTCCATCCAAAAAATGATTGAGGCTGCCAATGCCCCTCTCATTGCATCCATCAATACCCTTACTCAAGCCATCAAATCATCTCATCCCTCTGCTGAGCCCTCTTCAGTAAGATGCATGACTCCAGTCCCCACTGAAGTCATGCAGGGGGAGATGTCTGTTGAAGTGGTCTCAGGTGATGCCCTGACCCTTCAGGACAATTCTTCTCTTCCCCTTCAAGAAACTGTAGAAGAACCTCAAGAGATTCCAGAGAAAGAACCAGAAGGTAAACCTTAAAATTCTTCCTCCAAAGGTTATAATCAGGACTTAAATTTGATATTTGTATCTAACAAAGACATTCACTCCCTAGTGAATCTAGCTTCTGAGGAAGAAGTTCCTGAAAAAGAAAATGAGGAAGTCCCCATGGACGTTTGTGAGAATGATGCTGCTCAACCTGATGGTATAGTTTTATTTAAGTTTCTAATTAATTCAAACTCCAACTTTGAGTTAATTTCTTATTCTTTCCTTTCCATCACAGCTGCTGATGATCTCACATCAGTATTGCAAGTTGATGCTGCTAAATCCATTGATTCTGATAAAGATTTAGAATCCTATCTTAACCTAGACTGTGAGTCCTCACTCACATCTACTCCTCTTGTTCCCTCTTTTCAAGAGAAAATGGTCCCTTATAGACCTGAGTACCTTGATGACCCCTTGGTCAAGGATACTCTTTTCTTTTCCTGTATGGCACTCCTCTTGTGCCTTGCAGAGGTGTCTATCCCTGATGTCACTGAACATCTAGAAGGAATTATAACCTCCTTCCTAGATGCAAAGTGGTATCCTGTGTAGATCTTCAGGTAATCCTATCTATTACCTGTTGTTTGTTCACCTTGGGGGGAATATTTTATTCCCACTTGGTTGTTAACCTATCTTTATTTGCATGCAGGCACAACCATAAATGCTGCTGCTGCTGAAGACATCAACATCCCTGCTGATGCTGCTGCTGAAGAAATTGAAGATGTGCAAGATAGGGCAGACAATGCTCCCAAGATGACTGAAATGGACTCAAGCTCAGGTACTCTAAACATTGACCAATATATAGCCTTTGTGGCTGAAAATATTGCCTCTGAGTACATTGAAGGGATGGCTAATTATCATCTGGATTCCCTAGCCATCTCTCTAGAGAAAGCATCTGCCCCTGCAGATATCGTCATCTTTTCTCCACCTATCCTTACCTATCCTCTATCCATTCCTTCTATTGCAGAACTGGTCCCCAAGACAGTTCCTGAGTTGTATCCAGAATCAGAACTCTGGAAGAGGTCTCCAAATGTGGATCTTGATGCCCTCCTTAGGCAAGATGCCATTGAGGAAGCTAAAGAGAAAGAAGAAAGAGAAAAGAAAGACAAAGCTGAACCTGCTGCCAAGGATCCTTCTGAACTTGACTTTGATGATTATGCTGGGAAAGACTCATCTCATTCTGATGATGATGATGATGATTCTGATGATTCTGACTCCACTAAGAAAAGGAAAAGAGCTGCTTCCAAGAAAAGAAAAGCTCCTGCTCCTCCTGCTGCTAATCCAGACAAGGATGTTCCCTATTTTATTCTGAAGGGAATTGATCCCAAGAGCAAAGAATTTCAGCCTTGGATGAGACTTTCAAAGAATCAGACAAGAGAGAATAAGAGAAGAAAAAGATATGACATTCCTGTTCAGAAATTCCCCCCCCCAGAGGTCCTCCTCCACCTCCTGGTGCTGGAGCCTCTAGAAGTCTCTCTTCTGCCCCCTCTGCAAGATCAGCCAGTTCTAACACTTCTCAGACCTACCAAAGAAGGAGTAACCAAAGCCAGGGAGGCCAAGATGTATCAGGACAGGGAAGAAAAAGAAATGACAATGCTCTCGTGGAACAAATAAAGGAGATGATTTTTCAACAACCTACATTCTCTCCTCCTCCTTCTCCTAAGAAGATAGTCCCAGAAAGGAAACCTTCTCCTCCCAGGAAAGGTCCCTCCTCCTCTTCAAGGAAACCTGCTGCAGCTGAATCTAAAGGAAAAAGAGTGGTCTTTTCAGAAAAATCCCACAAAAAGTTCATTGAGCTTGCACCTCCAAGATCTCTATATGCTCAAACTGATCCTAAGAAGGCTGTGCAGATTCCTCCTGATTCAAGCAAACTTGCTACAGCTCTTCAAAGAAACATGGAGATTGCAGCTCATACAGATACTGATAGACCTCCCTCTCCATCAGATAAAACTGAAGCTGAAAGGATTGCCTCTATGGCAAGATTCAAAGAGTCTATTGCACTAAGCATGATGGAGAGAGCCAAATCTCAAGGACTAGATCCTACAGCCTACTCAACAATGTCAGAATTCAGAGAAAAGGAACTCAGCAGAATTCAAGTCAATCCAGAAGCCTTTGACACTGAGGAATACATGAGACTACATCCTGCTGCAGTTCTACCAAGTTATGCTGAAAAGAAAATCATAGGTGAACATGATCTAATGCTATCCAAGAGACAAGCAGCAAACCCTAACAGAGAAATTATTTTCAAACCAGCTGCAATACCCAAAAACTCATCTGATGCTAAACATGCTGATAAATCTGCTTGATACATTCCATTTCTGCTGATTTATGCTTGTTATATTTTCTGTGTATTGCCTGTGTTTTAACATTCTGGTTAATCTTTAGATTTGTTGTTGTCTGCTTTAGCCTTTAAACTGGATTGGATAACATAACCCAAATAGGGGGAGATTGTTGGTACCCTAGATGTGATTTGGCTTATGTGATCCCCTTGCAGCCCTCTCTTGATCTATATAATTTATATATGATCCTGTTTAGACTTTGCTTAGTCTCCCTAGGGCAGTATATGACTGACCTAGAGTTTAGGCTAGTAGTTTTAGAATGTGTTTTGGTTAAGGCTTTTTCCGTTCGACTATCGTCGAACGAGGCCTCGCGATCGTCGATCATTGATCGACGATAGCAGGGCTATCGATTCGTTGAGTCAAGACAATTATCGTCGACCGATGGTCGACGATCTCAGAGCAAGCCTCTTATGCTCTGAAGGTTGGTCGACGATCTGCCATCTGCAGTTCAACGATCTTGTTCTTGTTCGACGTTTTCTGTCTCAACAGCTTTCTGCTCCAGTCGACGATATCTAGACCTGATCGACGATTTCTGGTCGACGTTTTCTGTCTCGACAGCTTTCTGCTCCAGTCGACGATATCTAGACCTGGTCGACGATTTCTGGTCGACGATATCTGTCTCGACAGATCTTTTGCTTTGGTCGACGATAGTTTGAGCTGGTCGACGATTTCCGTTCGACGATTTCTGTTTCGACAGACTTATGTTTTTAGTCGACGATCTGTTAGTAGGTCGACGATCTTCGAACCCCTGTTCGACGATTTCTGTCTGCTTTTATCTTTTTGTATTTATTCTATTCCTTGGTTTATTTCCAAGTGTTTTAGTTGGTGGTTAGATTGATTCTCTGATATTATTGTTGCTAAATTTATGGTTTAAATTCAAATAAATTGATTACAAATTCTGTCAAGCATAAATCACGGGATTCAGTATTCTTGATAAAGCATTTTGTCCTATTATACAAATTGCGTTGACTTTATCTTTCCAGCCTGTTTTCTAGCCGTTGGTACTATGTACTATTTCCAAGAATGGTACGTCTTTATGCTGAGATATTTTTCCCGCTTATTTTATTCCTTATTGGGACTGACAGAAAGTTAATAGGCCATTCTATTCCTATTGCTATATTCTATTTTGAGATAATCTGTTGCAGGGCTCGAGAATTCAAATCAATAGAGCCGTTCCAAAGGAAAAAACGTGAAGACATATTTAAGAGAGATTCTTCTCGCAGAAAAGAAGAAGTTACAGACACAGAGAAATATTATTCATTCGCTCAAGCATCATCAGAGCAGCTCTTCACAATCTCACAACAAGAAGAAGAAAAGTTTTCCTGAAGCAAAAGCCCAGAGCATTCATCTTTCATTCTCAAGTCTCCTGAGCATCTTCTTAGAGTTTTCAAGACTTCAGAAAGAGCTCCAGTTCTGCTTCAAGTGCTCCAGAATCTTAAGACCTGATAAAAATCAGTCTTCAGATCTCTGAGGATTTAGTTTCAGTTTATCTGAAACTCCTTCATCCTGAAGCAAAGGCTTTCCCTGGACTTTCACTGAGCCAGGGGGAGACTTTGATTCTTTAGAGAATCCACAAGTCTTCTCTAATCTGTATTCACAACAGAGAAGATAATCTAACCCTCTCAACCCCTTTGTAAAAAGAGTTTGTTCACACCTCTTCAAAAGTGAACATTGGTGACAGGGCACCTTATCAACAACCTGTGGTTGAGCATCCTTATCAAAAGCTCAAAGGGTCTGTTTGATCTACCTGAATCAGATCATTGGTGGCAGGGCACCTTAGCAAAAACCTGTAGTGGATTCCTACCAGGGTGGTAGAAGAGTGGATGTACCTATTTAAAGGGAACCACTATATATCCTGTGTCTCTCTGGTTCTTGCTGATTTGTTTATTCTGTGGCTGTGTTAGAACTACCTAGGGTTGCTAGTTGCTGTGATAGGCTTATAGTTAACTGAAATTTCAGTCAACTTCTTCACTTGTGCACTTCACTGTGTTAGGCTCTTAGGGTTCAAGTATCAGATTTTTTATTCCGCAAATAAACTCCAAGGGAGCTGACTAAGTGTTCATAAAATTTTGAATACTCTATTCACCCCCCCTCTAGAGTAGTTTACAACTTATCCCCTCACTTTCAGATTGTCGAGCCTGGGACACGGCCTGCGACACGGGCGTGTCCCAGGGCGTGTCACGCAATTAAATTTCGAAATTGGCCTATTCGAGTCAGAGAAGTACACGGCCTTGAACACGGCCGTGAACACGGGCGTGTCAGGTTGGACACGGGCGTGTCAGATGCCGTGTTCCGACCCGTGTACTGGTTGCAGCTCGATGAGGCAGGTTTGACACGGGCGTGTCTCAGGATGACACGGGCGTGTCAGGTTCGACACGGGCGTGTCGATGCCCGTGTTGTTCAGTCGGTTCAAAGACCGCTTGTGCCGCTTAAGGGTACACGGCCTGTGACACGGGCGTGTCACAGGCCATGTCAGCCAAAAATTGGGTTTTTGGGCAAATCGTGGCCGTTCAGATTTCTCTCTTTTGATCCAAGGGCTCAGGTGATTCCTGGCTGGATTAAATTCGTGAAGGAATGATGAAGAAGTCATTCTTCATTTTGCTTAAGGAAGAGAGAAAGAGAGAGGAGGAAGAAGAAGGAGGAGGAGAGCAAGCCACCGGCGGAGTTCCCGTGGTCCGATTCGTGATCCGAAGCCGGCGTTGTGAAGGCAAGGCTGCTGCGGTTCTTTCTCACCGGCTAGTTTTCGATGGCTCCGAAGAGATCGACAAGGGTAACGATCTCCCTCCTTGGACATGTGAAGTCCTTCTTTTCTGCATTGCATAGGGAAAACCCTTCCCCGCGAGTGTGCGGTGGGTTGTGGTGTCCCTTGGGGTAGATATGTGAAGTCCCCCTTGTTAGAGGCCGGAATTGGAGTACGGCTCTAGGCATGCTGTGTGAAGCCCATCTGGACATGGTCTGGATTGGTGATGCTTGTTTGCATATCGAAGAAGGCTCCGTGATTATGGCTTGTGTTGCCTTGTGCCTACCTGTTGCTTGGTGCAGCAGGAAGTACTGGATGATGTCCAGGAAATGAAGAGGGTTGGATGCAACTCTTGTGGCCGTGCGTTGCCACTTTATGAGCGGTTGAGCCGTTGGGCTGCAACTCGATGAAAAGGCAGATTGCCGAACAGGAAAGGTGAAACCGACCCGCGCCTATAAATAGCCATGGACACTTCCGTATTCGAGGTGGCACGGCGACTTGAGCAACGGGGGGTGGCTGATCCGTACCTGCGTTAGGTCCGTCCGACTTGGAAGCCTGGTTATAGGTTTTGTTGGAGCGCCTAATGAGAGTCTTAGGCCCGCGCGCCGGAAAGACTAGAATGCTCAAATACCGTGTAGACGGTGGTGTTGACCCTGGTATTCCGGTACACCAAGAATGTGCCCTGAGTGCACGAACTGTCGGGCCGTATGGCCGATAGTTGTGATGGCTTGAATGTGCCTGTGCGCACATAGTTGCTATTTGATGATGCCATGCTTTGCAGGGAAAGAATGCATGCCCCGAGAAAGGGGTAGGATTGTTATAATTGGGTCAGCTGAATGCTGACCGTTGCATTGTTTGCCACCGGTTGGGTGGATTGTTCCCGTGCAGGTGCTGGAGAGCCAAGTGGTAAGTGATGGGCTGAAGCCCTACTGCTGTTGCTGCTGCTGCGGCTAGCCCTTGAAGGCTAAGCAAATGTTTTGTTTATTCTCTTTTACTCATGTATGGCCGGCCTGCGCGCCGAGGTTTGTAAATCATGTTGTATGTAAAGAGGAACTGTAAGGCCTTGAGGCCAAACCTTTGTTGTACATTCCATGGTTTTATATATAAAGGTGGTTTTATATATTGGACATTCCTGATTAGAGTTCAAAGTTGTAACTGAAAGCTTCCGCTAGAATGCTCTGAGTTAGGATTCATATGGTTTGGTATTATCCTGTGACCTCACCGTCTGTTTGTGGCATATAGTGTGGGGCCCCGGCCGGACCTTCTACTATACGTCATTTAACGGATGGGGTCGTTACATTTTGGTATCAGCTTTTGTCGGTCTTCCTCTTTCGAATTCGTGGTCGAATTCTTTTGTGGGGTGGCGAGCACGTGTTTGTGCGACCTGCTGTAACGCTAATGAACTCTGGAATGTCCATTAAGGAATGTACAAAATCTTGTTTGAGGAATCTGCGCGTTCCTTTTTGTGTTGTCTTGCTTGCATACGTTCGCTAATGTGTGTCTTGTCCACCTATAGGTGACACGTAGTGGTGCTGGGCAGTCTGAGCCCCAGCACTCCGATGAGAGTGCGACACCAGCTGAGGTGCCAACACCTCCTCCATCTGCGGAAACTGTTCGCTTAGTTGCTGAGGCGCTATTTGTCATGATTCAGCCGACCGGGCAAGCGCAGCCGGCAGTAGTGCCAGTTCGTGTTGATGTAAGACCCGAGCCGGTTGAGGCTGTAGATCCACGAGCAGCTGACCGACAGTTGAAGCAATTCATGAGCTTCAGTCCTCCTACGTTTACGGGCATGGGATCCCCAACGCAGGCAGAGGATTGGTTGTCGCGTGTCAAGCGGATAATGACAGCGATCAGGGCGGAGGAAACTCTCAAGGTCACCTTGGCCACCTTCATGCTTGAAGGAGAGGCGCGGTTGTGGTGGGATGAGGTTGAGGTACACCATTTGGCGGGCAGGCAATTAACGCAAGTGTCGATTGAGGAGTTCTCTCGGATATTTCTGGCGAAACATGTCCCAGCGGCGCAATGCATTGCTATGGAAAATGAGTTCCAACGATTAAAGCAAGGGGAAGATAGTGTGGATATCTACTTGCATGAGTTTACCAGGTTGGGACGATATGCGGGTACAATCTTCGCAGATGACCAAAGAAAAACGAATCGGTTCTATGAAGGATTGCGGGATGAGTTGTGATTCCTGCTTTCGAGTTCAGTGAACCAAGGGTTTCAGGCGTTGGTTGATACTGCGTGCGCGTTGGAGAAGGACATGAGGCGAGTGCAAGGGAACAAGGGCTTGGTTGCGTCGAAGCCATAGTTTCAAGCACCTCGCCCGAGCAAGTCGTTTTACCAGAAGAAAGGGGGCAAGAGGTCCAAGCCATCTGGGCAAGTGACTACGACCGTTGTGTCGGGAGCGACATCAAGGCCGGATTCTCGTACATGCTATAACTGTGGCCGGGTGGGGCATATCGCTCGTGACTGTCGGGTTGTTCAGCCCAATGGGGACAAGAAGACGGGTGCGTCTTATGCTGAGAAGGGCAAAGCGGTGGTTGATTCCTCTGCGTCTCAGGCACAGCCCCGAATCTATCAGCTTGGCCAACAGGAAGCGATTAAGCAAAGTGACGTCGTCACAGGTACGAGTTGATTTAGTTTACTTGCTGGTGCTATTGTTTTTGGTTATGTATAGCTTGTGCATGATGTGTGTGATGCAGGCTTTGTCCTGATTCGGAAAAATTTGGTGAGAGCCCTGTTTGATACGGGTGCTTCGCATTCTTTTCTGTTTGAGGATTTCGTATCTCGCATTGGGGTACCAAATCATGTGACGGTGGATAGTACAAGGGTGCTGTTGTCGAATGGCTGTGTGATGCTTGCGGATAGGGCTTGCGATGTGGATGTGCAAATAGGAAGTCGGGATTTCGGTTTGAGTGCAGCTGTGCTACCGTTATCGGAGTTTGATGTGATCTTTGGTATGGACTGGCTCTCGGAGCAGCGTGCCTTTATTGATTGCAACTCCAAGGAGATTACACTGGGCCAGAATACCGGACTTGTGACGAAGTTTGCTGGTATGCGAGGAGTGGGCGGGACTCTGTTGTCTGCACTCCAAGTCGTCAATGCTGTTCGGAAGGGCGCGGAGTTATTCTTCACGCTAATTCAGGCTGTTGAGCCAAAGGCCAGTGTCGGTGAAGTACTAGTTGTGTCAGAGTTTGCCGACGTGTTTCCTAAAGATCTTCCTGGGTTACCACCCCAGCGGGAGATTGACTTCTCTATTGAGTTGGTGCCAGGTGCGAAACCTGTGGCCCGCTCTCCATATCGCGTCGCGCCAAAAGAGATGGCTAAGTTGAAAGTCCAATTGCAAGAGTTGTTGGAGCAGGGATATATACGCCCAAGTATGTCACCTTGGAGCGCGCCTGTTCTCTTTGTGAAAAAGAAAGACGGTAGCTTACGGTTGTGTATTGACTACCGCGAGTTGAATAAGCTGACGGAGAAAAATAAATATCTGATCCCACGGATTGATGACCTCTTTGATCAGCTGGCGGGATCAACGGTCTATTCCAAATTGGATTTGAAATCAGGATATTATCAGCTGCGGATTAGGGAAGGTGACATTCCCAAGACGGCGTTTGTAACACGCTACGGTCATTATGAGTTCACGGTAATACCGTTTGGCCTATGTAATGCGCCTTCGGTATTTATGGACCTAATGCATCGAACGTTCCGAGATTACTTGGATTTGTTTGTTATTGTGTTTATCGATGACATCTTAGTATACTCTCAGTCGGAAGAGGATCATGCAAACCATTTGCGGTTGGTTTTGCATACCCTGCGGAGGAATAAGCTTTATGCCAAGTTCTCAAAGTGTGAGTTCTGGCTCTCTTCAGTAGCCTTTTTAGGCCATGTGGTAAGTGGAGAAGGTATCGCGGTGGATCCGTTAAAGATAAGTGCCATTCGAGATTGGCCAGTGATGTCTTCAGTGGCCGAGGTCAGGAGCTTCCTTGGACTTGCGGGCTACTATAGACGGTTTGTGGAAAACTTCTCACGGATTGCTTTACCTCTGACCACGCTGACGAGGAAAGATCAAAAGTTCATTTGGACGCCGGAGTGCGCGCGAGCTTTTGAAGACTTGAAGAGTCGTTTGACCACGGCGCCTGTGTTGACATCGCCATGTGGTACAGATGGGTATGAGATCTATAGTGATGCATCAGGGAGCGGCTTAGGCTGCATTCTTCTGCAGTTTGGTAAAGTGATTGCTTATGGCTCGCGTCAGTTGAAAGTGCATGAGCGGAATTACCCCGTCCATGATTTGGAGTTGGCGGCGGTAATCTTTGCGCTCAAGTTGTGGCGGCACTATCTATATGGCGTTAAAGTGGATATCTCTACGCATCACAAAAGCCTAAAGTATTTGTTGGATCAGAAGGATCTGAATATGCGACAACGAAGATGGATGGAGTTCCTCAGGGACTACACCTTCGAGATTCACTATACTCCCGGGAAGGGAAATGTGGTCGCTGATGCTTTGAGTCGAAAGACTCCGGTACGGGCAAGCTGGTTGCAGAGGCATGATCAGCGTTTGATCCAGGAATTGGAAGCATTGGAGATATCGTGTGTTGACAAGGGTTGGTCAACAGACGCATGCTTGAACTGGACGGAGGTGCAATATGACCTTACGGACAGAGTTCGGCGAGCAACGGAGCTTGATGAAAGTCTCCAACGCTATGCAAAAGATGGGTCGGAGGACCAATTCTCTTGGGATAACGGTTTGTTACGAAGAAATGGTCGAGTGTGCGTCCCAAGTGTGGGTAAATTGAGGGAAGAGTTGATGTACGAAGCTCACTTTGCAAAGTACTCAGTTCACCCAGGGAGCACAAAGATGTACAGAGATCTGAAAAAGCTGTTCTGGTGGCCCGGACTAAAGAAAGATGTCGCACGTTATGTGGCTGAATGCAATACCAGTGCGTTGGTGAAAGCAGAATGCCAGAAGCCTGGCGGTTTCCTGAAGTTGTTACCTATTCCGGAGTGGAAGTTCGATGATATTTCGATGGATTTCGTGCACGGGTTGCCGAGATCTCAAAGCGGTCATGATTCAATCTGGGTGATTGTGGACCGGTTGACAAAAGTGGCGCACTTCCTTCCAAACAGAAGAGACGATTCAGTGGAAACCTTGGCCAAGCTTTATGTGGAGCAGGTTGTTCGACTGCACGGTGTTCCTCAGAGCATCGTTAGTGACCGTGATGGGCGGTTCACATCGAATGATTGGCGGCTCGTTCATCAAATGTTGGGTTCAAAGTTAGCGTTTAGTACGGCCTTTCATCCCCAAACGGATGGCCAGACTGAACGAACCAACAGGACGATGGAGGATATGCTCCGCATGTGTGCCCTAGACTTTGGTAAGAGATGGGAAGATTATATATTTCTTGTCGAATTTGCCTATAATAATAGCTACCAAGCGAGTATTGGTATGGCACCATTTGAGGCGTTGTATGGTCGTAAATGTCGTACACCGTTAGCTTGGGCAGAAGCAGGCGAATCTAAGCTGAGTGGGAAAAAGGAAGTCGAAGAAGCTACCTCGCTCATACGCTCTATTCGGGAGAGGCTACTAATAGCCCAAGATCGTCAAGCAAAGTACTACAATGCCAAACACCGGAACGTGGAGTTCGCGGTGGGTGATTGGGTATATTTGAAGATCAAACCCTTCAAAGGCGTTTCCAGGATTCGGCGTTTGAAAAAGCTAAGTCCGAGGTATCTTGGTCCGTTTGAGGTGGTGGAGCGAGTTGGGGAAGCTGCTTATCGACTAGCACTTTCAGCAGACTTGGGTGGATTACATGATGTATTTCACATCTCAGTCCTTCGTAAGGTGGTAAAGGATCCAGCTCAAGTAGTGGAAAATGATCGGGTACCGGTCAAGTATGGGCTAACGACGAGAGTTAGACCCATTCGGATCGAGGATCGAGCCGAGAAACAGTTGCGGAACAAAGTGATCGGGATGGTCAAGGTCCGATGGGACAATTGTGGTCGTGAAGAGCTAACATGGGAGCGAGAGCAGACCATGCGAGCTGAATTTCCCGAACTGTTTGTGTAAGCTGTAGACCGTGTACTTTATGTTATAACCGAGTTATCAAGTTAGCATTGTTGGTTCTTGTTTCCTTACCGTGCAAATTTCGGGACGAAATTTTGTTAAGGGGGGAGGGTTGTAACACCCCAAAAAGACCCCAAAAAGACTCAACATGCAGTTTGAGGTGCAGGCTGTTTGACACGGCCTGGGACACGGGCGTGTCCCAGGGCGTATCGGGGGTACACGGCCTGGGACACGGGCGTGTCCCAGGGCGTGTTCAGGTTAGTCGACGATTGATAGTCGACGATCGTCGAGCCTGGGACACGGCCTTCGACACGGGCGTGTCCTAGGGCGTGTCACGCAATTAAATTTCGAAATTAGCCTATTCGAGTCAGAGAAGTACACGGCCTTGAACACGGCCGTGAACACGGGCGTGTCAGGTTGGACACGGGCGTGTCAGATGCCGTGTTCCGACCCGTGTACTGGTTGCAGCTCGATGAGGCAGGTTTGACACGGGCGTGTCTCAGGATGACACGGGCGTGTCAGGTTCGACACGGGCGTGTCGATGCCCGTGTTGTTCAGTCGGTTCAAAGACCGCTTGTGCCGCTTAAGGGTACACGGCCTGTGACACGGGCGTGTCACAGGCCATGTCAGCCAAAAATTGGGTTTTGGGGCAAATCGTGGCCGTTCAGATTTCTCTCTTTTGATCCAAGGGCTCAGGTGATTCCTGGCTGGATTAAATTCGTGAAGGAATGATGAAGAAGTCATTCTTCATTTTGCTTAAGGAAGAGAGAAAGAGAGAGGAGGAAGAAGAAGGAGGAGGAGAGCAAGCCACCGGCGGAGTTCCCGTGGTCCGATTCGTCATCTGAAGCCGGCGTTGTGAAGGCAAGGCTGCTGCGGTTCTTTCTCACCGGCTAGTTTTCGATGGCTCCGAAGAGATTGACAAGGGTAACGATCTCCCTCCTTGGACATGTGAAGTCCTTCTTTTCTGCGTTGCATAGGGAAAACCCTTCCCCGCGAGTGTGTGGTGGGTTGTGGTGTCCCTTGGGGTAGATATGTGAAGTCCCCCTTGTTAGAGGCCGAAATTGTAGTACGGCTCTAGGCATGCTGTGTGAAGCCCATCTGGACATGGTCTGAATTGGTGATGCTTGTTTGCATATCGGAGAAGGCTCCGTGATTATGGCTTGTGTTGCCTTGTGCCTACCTGTTGCTTGGTGCAGCAGGAAGTACTGGATGATGTCCAGGAAATGAAGAGGGTTGGATGCAACTCTTGTGGCCGTGCGTTGCCACTTTATGAGCGGTTGAGCCATTGGGCTGCAACTTGATGAAAAGGCAGATTGCCGAACAGGAAAGGTGAAACCGACCCGCGCCTATAAATAGCCATGGATACTTCCGTATTCGAGGTGGCACGGCGACTTGAGCAACGGGGGGTGGCTGATCCGTACCTGCGTTAGGTCCGTCCGACTTGGAAGCCTGGTTATAGGTTTTGTTGGAGCGCCTAATGAGAGTCTTAGGCCCGCGCGCCGGAAAGACTAGAATGCTCAAATACCGTGTAGACGGTGGTGTTGACCCTGGTATTCCGGTACACCAAGAATGTGCCCTGATTGCACGGACTGTCGGGCCGTGTGGCCGATAGTTGTGATGGCTTGAATGTGCCTGCGCGCACATAGTTGCTATTTGATGATGCCATGCTTTGCAGGGAAAGAATGCATGCCCCGAGAAAGGGGTAGGATTGTTATAATTGGGTCAGCTGAATGCTGACCGTTGCATTGTTTGCCACCGGTTGGGTGGATTGTTCCCGTTCAGGTGCTGGAGAGCCAAGTGGTAAGTGATGGGCTGAAGCCCTACTGCTGTTGCTGCTGCTGCGGCTAGCCCTTGAAGGCTAAGCAAATGTTTTGTTTGTTCTCTTTTACTCATGTATGGCCGGCCTGCGCGCCGAGGTTTGTAAATCATGTTGTATGTAAAGAGGAACTGTAAGGCCTTGAGGCCAAACCTTTGTTGTATATTCCATGGTTTTATATATAAAGGTGGTTTTATATATTGGACATTCCTGATTAGAGTTCAAAGTTGTAACTGAAAGCTTCCGCTAGAATGCTCTGAGTTAGGATTCGTATGGTTTGGTATTATCCTGTGACCTCACCGTCTGTTCTTGGCATATAGTGTGGGGCCCCGGCCGGACCTTCTACTATACGTCATTTAACGGATGGGGTCGTTACAGTATGTGTTAATACAAGTCCTGTGTGTCGACACAATAGCTTCTTGTCTCGACATTTCTATTGCAGATAGTTGGTGTTGAGTGTTTGTTAAATGGCATTGAGTGTGTGTCCATACAAGTCCTGTGTGTCGACACAATTACTTCTGAACTCGACATAGCCTTTTAAGAGTTAGTGTGTCGACACAAGTCCTATGTGTCGACATAATTGCTTCAGGTGTCGACATATCTACTAAATGTCGACATAGCTTGAGTTTTAAGTGTCGACACAAGTCCTGCTTTAGATGTCGACACATTTCTGGATGTCGACACAACTTCTTCTTTAGGTTTCGACAAAGCTCGGAGTGTCAACACAACTTCTTTATAAGTGTCGACACAAATTCTGGGTGTCGACACAACTTCCCTGAGTGTCGACACAATTTACATGTGTGTCGACACAGCTTGCCTGAGTGTCGACACAAGTTTCTTGAGTGTCGACACAGTTTATTCACAAGTGTCGACACTTGTACTTAGAAATTTTTCCTTCAAATACTTAAACCTACACAATGAAACTCAAACTCCTATCAAATACAAATTGTTGCAAATCATTGACTAAGTTGTGGCTTCTCCAAATCTAGTACACATTTTCCAATGTACCCAACAGCAACCCTTCCACATAAGCCACTTTTGTGATTGAGATTATGCCATTGGTGATCATACCATAGCCCTTGGTGACTCCTTTTTTGAGCCTCCAAAGTTCACCTTAGGTCTATTCTTTACTGACTGTATTCCTTTAGATGGATCCTCATTCCATTCATATGCCTGGAATATCCACAATCCAAGTACCATATTGATGCATGGGTACTTGGACTATCCTGCAACAATAATTTAGTTTACCTTAGGACCCCAAAATGGTTTGGGTCATTGGTTCTTGTTAGCTTGAAACTGAACATATCTACCTGCAACTCTCCTGACAGGAAGACTCTCACTTGCCCTTGGCACACTAGTGTTGTGTCAACAATATATAGAAAAGTGTCCCACTTTTCCATAGCACCAACATTCATGGATGTTGTATCTCTTTTTCTGAACAGCCCTTGAGGATATCTGTTCAAAAGGGAGTGCAGTAGCTTTCTTCTTGTTCCTTTCAGCAAGAATTTGAGTGAAGGAGAGTCTGATAGTTGATGTACCTGGCATACTCTGGGTTCCAACAATAGCAATCTTCTTTATATGAGATATGTTGTTGATGGCATCCGAGACTGCCAAGTCAGGCTTATTGACAAACTTTCCCTAAGTCTGGGTTTTTGATGAAGGATCTTGGGAATTGGTTGTTGCCATATCCTTGAATGTGGGGGCTGGAGCACCAAATACAAATGGTCAATGATAGGTCATTTGAATTTTCTCATGGGGAGCCTTTAGTGCACTCATACCCATGTTTTTTTTCCTCCATTTAAGATACCCTTGTATTCTTACAAGTAGAGATCCCATTTTTCCAGTGAACATAAATATTATCTTGGTCATACCTGTTTAATGGGAGAATTACCTTACAAAAGGTAGTCTGAGGCACTACAGGAGCTTTGCCTTTCCCTTTTGGATGGGCAGATCTGGAATTCCACTTGAACCCCAAACCTCTCTTATCCTTTTGAGAGGTAAAGGAGTCTATCAGTGGCAGCACTATTTTGGGCTTCGATAATTCAGCCACTAACTTTCTCTCCTTAAAGAGCTTTTCTTCAAGATCCATAATGATCTTTTTCTTATGGCTGGTGGTCCCAATCTGGATGATTGAGATATTCTTTAGTTGGCTGACTTCCCTCCTCATCTGATCAAGCAAAGGTGTTGAGTCAGACTGCAGGGAAGCAGCTAGCTATAGGAAGACAATCTCCTTAGCTTGTTTCTTGACTAGACTCTTGCTCCTTTTCAGAGCATCAAAAATGACACCATACTTGTCAATCAATTTATTGACATCTTCCTCAGACTCTGAGCCATCAACATCACAGGATGAAGGAGCATCAGAATTGGGACTTGTTTCATAATCAGATTCAGATTTAGAGTAGGAGAGAGAATAAATTTGTACCTTAGGTTGATCAGTCTTATCCTGGCTAGATTCACCATCTGTCATGGCCATAAGTCCATAACAGTCACTAACATCTTCATCCACCTCATTGTAACTATCTGAGTGTGATAGAGTGGCCCTGATTCTTATCCTTGCAACTGGATAATCCCCATCTTCTTCAGTAGTAGCAGCAATTAGCCCAATATAGGCTTCATCTTCTTCTTTAGAGTCTGAAGATGTTGAGTCAGTTTGACTCTAGCTCTTCTCATTATTGGAAATAAAGGTCTTTTACTTCTTGCCCTTATGGTGAACGTGCTTCTTTTCACTTGTCTCTTTTCTCTTGACTTGGCAATCAGCAATTACATGCCCAAGCTTGCTATAATAATAACAAACAATAATAGAGGAAATATGTTTGCTAGGTTTGGAATCATACCTGTCTCCTTTGGAGAACTTCTTCTTGGACTTGTTCTGATCCTTCTTGTAATGTGAGAAGGAGGAAGGATTGTTCTTCCACTACCTCCTCTTCATCATCTTTTGGAATTGCCATGAGAAGGCAACAAACTCTCCATGTGACATGTTACTGTCAGATGAGCTAGACTCAGTGCTTCCTGAATCAGCTGGCCTCCTTGGGGGTGAGGCAATCCTATCCTTTATCTTCTTAGAGCTCTCAGCCATGAAATCCACTATCCTCTCCTTGGCATGAGTCCTATTGGTGGTTTCCTCCTCCTTCCTAGCATATAGCTGCATTTCATATGAAAACAGCTTTCCAAACAAAGTATGAGGAAGAGTTTCAACAAGCTTGTCCACTTCTCTGATTGCACAAATTTTTGTGTCCCAGTCTCCGGTTATAGATCTTAAGAACTTATCATTCAGCTCATAATTGTTGAATACCCTCCAATAGGTCCTCAGCTCATTGACCACTCTGAAAAACTTTTCATAGCAATCAGCTATGTTGTCTCTATTGCTTTGCCTGAAGGCCTCATATTCCTAATTAAGTAGATATTTATTTTCATCCCTAACTTCTTCAGTCCCCTCCATGTAGATAATCAGGGTGTCCCACATTTCCTTGGATGTCTTGCAGTGGACAAGATTCGGGAATGTGGAATCATCTATGGCACTCAAAATGATGTTTTGTGCCCTCTTATCCATGGTTGCCAGAATGACCTCATACTTGGTCATCTCAGTGTACTTCTTTGGAGTTTGGACACTAGCATCCAAGGTAGAAATCTTCATGGGGATGAAGATTCCCTCCTAAATAGTGATGATGATTTTTGGATTAGAAGACTCCATGAACAACCTAACTCTCTCTTTCCAAATGCCAAAAGTCACCTTTCTGTAGATTGGAAGCTTCATGGAGCCCAACTCCTTATGGTTCTCTTGTGAACCCATAAGGATAATCCTTAGCTACCCTTGGAGATCTGTTCAGATTGTTAAGTACTATTTGAACAACCTCGCTCTGATATCACTTGAAAGTCTTTATTTTCAAGAGTAGCTAAACACCTAGAGGGGGATGAAGAGGTTTTTGTGTCTTTTAGAATATTTTCTTACTTTGGTGTGTTGTGACTTAGTGTTATGTTAGATTTCAAGAGTACATAAATAGCACACAAATATTTATAATGGTTCCCTAAGGTATGGGTACATCCACTGTCCCTCCTACCTTTCTAACAATGTGTTAGACAAGGCCAACTTCTCCATACTTGGCTCCAAGAGCTTACAACACAGATCCCTTAGGATCTCTCAGACTCCTCAAAGTCCTACCTCAGGCCCAATGCCCTACCACTTAGATCAAATGATGCTCCTACAACTCAGTGATCCACAGATCACCTACCTCAGACTTTAATCAAAATCCTATAACTTAGGATAGGGGGATAGCCCAACACTCAGATCCACAGAAGGATCCTACCTCAAAGAATGAGCTCTCCTACAGCTCAGGAACACAGGCACAACCTTATATCCATAGAAGAATCCTACACTCAGATCCACAGAAGTATCCTACCACTCGGCCTTTATAGTTTAGGCTTACAACTCAGATCAATTAAGATCCTACAATGAGAATAAGTTTATTGGTGATGAATGACTGCAGAGAAGTAATCTTTAAGACAGCCTCTTCCTAAACTGAGAAGACTGAGTCCTATCTTCTTCACAGCATCAAGAAAAGAACTTCAATGTTGGTTATGCTTGTGCTGAGAAGTAATCTGCAGAGATTGCATCTTCTTTCTCAGAAAGTAACCTTCCTTACTTTGCTATTGAGAGATGATTTTATCTTTTGAGAAAAGTTCCTTCAACAGCAAACTCTGTCTGTGATTCATAGATAACTTTTTAGCAAGCTCTTCTATTGCTTCCACTCAGTCCAGAGGAAGAAGACAACTGCTTTTCTCCCATTGGGTTTTTTCTAATTTAACGAAACTATCCTTTTGTATCCCGACGCTCAACGGCTCTTTGCGCAGTAATGGCAGGAGGAAATGGCAACTGTTCTATTCCTTTTTCATTTACAACTGTATAGAAAGGCATACGACGCATTTTGTCTTCTAGCAATCAGATCCCGTGATATTTGAATTTCTGTTGATGTCAGCATGAGTCAGTGCTTCTGGACTTAGTAAATTTCATACCGACTGCACAGTCATTGAGTGAAGCCTTGTCACCCAATGCAAAAGTACTTAGCAGAATTCTCTGACTTGAGGCGTTGAGAGTGTTGAGTGAGCCTTCCTCACTCAACTCATATAGACTTTTATAGTCTAACAGCTTAGGCGTCGAGTGAGCCTTCATCACTCAACGCATCTGGACTTAGATTGATTTCTTTGAATGTGGGCGTTGAGTGCATCTTCTTCACTCAATGTTTTTTGCCTTTGCCTGGCTTCTTGATGAGGCATTGAGTGAACTGCCTTCACTCGACGCTTCTGTACTTATATAGAATCCTTGTCGAGTAAGCATTGAGTGAACTGCCTTCACTCAATACTGCTGACCTTAGACAAAATTTTTGACAGCAACACTGCAGCTTTGACTGTTGGATGTACTGTTGACGCTTTTGCTTCTTGGTGTTGAGTAAACTACCTTCACTCAATGCTTCTAGACTTAACCAGATTTCTACTTTGGAAATACAGAGGCTTTGACTGCCTGAACATCAGTTGACGCTTTTAGCCTCTTGGCGTTGAGTGAACTGCCTTCACTCAATGCTTCTGGACTTAGGCAGATTTCTTCTTTGCCAGCATCCTGTCATGAGCCCATCTGTCTTTGTGACTCTAACTACCTGTCAAATCAGTTCAATAGAGAACTACCTGCATTCATTAAACAAAGTTCATGCATCAATTACATTCATGTGTATACCATTGACTTGTGGTCCTTCTTCAAATCTACGACATTGTGATCAATGGACCCAACAAAGAGTGTTCCCACTGCTCTCTTCAAATTAAGCAGTATGATAATGAATCATGGGTAACCTCCATTGACCATTTATAATGAGAATTTATTGAATTAAGGAATATGGATCCTGAACTATACAAGTTGCTCAAATCCACGGCCCCGGTGAAGTTCGAGGCTATTTTCAAAATATTGAAAACTTATCAGAAGATGATTATCCTAGCCAACAAGTACATTCAAGGGGGGAGAGAAAATTCTTCTTATGTGTCTCATCTGACTACCAAAGCAAGCCATCACGACGTGGTTAGTTCTTATTTTACAGCCCAGCAGTCAACAAGACCTCCTCTACCAGATTTCTAGTCTCCTTCCAAGAGGGGGACTTCTGTTATTGTATCCCTCATATCGGCCATCAACAATTTCAATAGATGAAATTGTCATTGGTCTCCTCAACCGCTCACTGATCTCACTCTGATCCAGTCAGTCATGTCGATGTACTAGCCACCATACATAAACAATTTCATTAGATTAAATTTCAATAGATGAATGTATTAATGGATGATGTGGTTCAGATCCTCATAAGAGGCCTGGCTATAAGAGGCTCACTCCCCTAAAGTTTTATTTGAAGTCCTGAAACCTCTCTTTGTTTTGTAAGCACACAGGGAGAGGGGACATCTGATAGAAAATTGTTGTGTTCTCCGCTAGTTGGTAGAGAAGTTACAGAAAGAATTCAATCTACATGTCCTAGTTTGAAAGAGTAACTCTGCCAAGTCATCCACCTCCAAGGGCAGGAGGTGGAGGGAGTTTACTAGGAGTGTAAAGAAGTCAGTGATGTCGGTCTCCACAATAATGTCAACTATGCAGCAGAATGTGTCATAGTCGATGATGACGATTATCTTGGCCGCCTCTTTTGAATTCATAGAGGAGCGGGGCATGAATCATCTCGGAAGGCCAGCATCTCCGGGGTCTTCCGACAAGAGGTAATTGCTACCTCTTCTTCTGCTCCAATAAGAGGGGTCATCACCTTCAACCAGGATGACCTTCCCATGACTGCCAAAACTTTTAATAATGTCATGGTAATAATGGCAGACATTGAGAACTACACAATAGGAAAAATCTTGGTTGATACTGGTGGTTCTGTCAACCTCCTATTCAAACACACATTTGAGACATTAAAGACTGGAAAGACTCTATTTTCGACTGAAGGGCCCCTCTACGGTTTCTTAGGAGAAAGGAAAGAGGTAGAAGTGTCACCCTCTCGATGGCGCTAAGTGGAATTACCAAGCTCATGCAGTTCTTAGTAGTTGACGCTCCAAGAAACTACTACACCATCTTCAATAGACCAATAATCAACGAATATCAGGCATTAGTCTCCACCTACAATATAATAATCAAGTTTTCCCTCTAGGGGAAGCAATACAGGGTTAGGAGTGACCCAAAACTGGTCAGGGAGTGCTATGTCAGGACAGTCAATTTGATCGAGCAAGTCCCTCCCCCAGAGGTTCCTCTAGTTCTTCTTATTCTTGAAGTCTCCAAACACCAAGTAGCTGTTAAAAAACTAGTGGAGGAAGAGAATGGAGAAGGAGCTCACCTGGAACCTGCCCTAGTGACTCAGGAAGTCCCAATCATAGAGGATGGGGAGAAAAAACTTTCCATCAATACGAAGCTGTCAGAGGAGGAGAGGGTACAGGAAATCTCCTACCTCTTGAAGAACATGGATGTGTTCGCCTAGTCAGTGGATGAAATGCCAGAAGTTGATCTAGAAGTTGTCGGCCACCATCTTAATATTGATCTAAATTTCAATCTGATCAAGCAAAAGAAGAGGACAGTGGTGGCGAATCTTACCCAGCTGATCAAGAAGGAGGTGGCCAAAAATCTCAAAACAAAATTTATTCAATACCCTGAATGGGTTTCTAACATTACAATGGTTAAAAGGCTGGGGAAATGGAAAATATGGATTTTACAAAACCTAATAAATCATGCACCAAATATTATCACCCCTTGCCTCATATAGATGCTTTAGTTGATTCTGTGGATGGGTATTCATATATGAGTTTCTTATATACATTCTCTAGCTGCCACTAGATCAGAACGCATAAGACCGATGTGCCTCACACATCATTCATTGTGAAAGATAGGTGTTACGGTTATCTCATAATGTCTTTTGGGCTAAAAAAATGCGGGTGCTACCTACCAGCGAATGATGGACTTTCTTTTTTAAATATAAAAAGAATAAAAATCTTGAAGTATATGTTGATGATCTTATCATTAAAAGAAAGTCTTTTTCATCACATCTACAGGACCTTGCAGAGACATTTGCTACTCTACGGAAGTATAAGATGAGGTTGAATCCTCTAAAGTGTGTCTTTGGGGCCAGTAAGGTGGAATTTCTCGGCCATCTCCTTACACCCGAAGGTCTTACTCCAAATCCTGACAAGATAAAATCCATTCTCGACATGGGGCCTCCTCGAACTCCAAGAGAAATTCAACATTTGGGAGGAAGATTAAAAGGTCACCACAGACTTATCTCCAGGTAAAGAGATAAGAATGCTCCATTCTTCGAAACTCTTCAGAGAGCCTCAAAATTTGAGTGGACTATGGAGTGTGGCGTGGCATTGAGCAGCTAAAAAATCAACTAACTTCGACCCCCTTGATCCAAAGCCCTCATGCAAGGGAAACCTTATATATTTATTTAAGAGTTGGTATAGAGACAATTAGTTTTATTCTTGTGAGAGAAGAAAAGAAGAAGCAATTCCTGGTATATTATGTTAGCCAGATCCTAAAGGATACAGATTCAAGAAATCCATTCCTAGAAAAGTTAACCTTGGCCCTAGTTTTCTCAGCCCGAAGGCTTAGACCATACGTTGAAGATAATCATATTTAGGTGATGACAGATCTTCCTTTAAATAATGTGTTGGAAAAGCCTAAGCATTTAGGTAGGTTGGCTAAGTAGGCAATTGAACTCAGTGAATTTGATATTTCATATGTCCCTGGGATGGAAATCAAAGCCCAGACATTGAATTACTTCCTAGTAGATTTTGTGGAAGCCTTCCTGAACTAGGAGTTGAAGTCTCCTTTAGCCAAAACAATCTTTGTGGATGGTGCTTTTGGACAGGATTCTTCAAGTGCAGGAGTTGTCCTCATCAATCCAAATGGCATAAGATTAGAGCAGGTGATTAAGTTATTTTTTCTAATTACTAACAACAGAGCAGAATATTAGGCACCCCTGATAGGAGTAAGGTTCGGAAATGAACTCAAGATATAATATGTCTGAGTAAAGATTGATTCTCTATTAATGGCATCTCAGGTGCTTGGCAATTTCGATACTAGAGAGCCTATTCTCCAAAAATACCTTTCCTTGGTTAAGGAAGAGATTAGAAGGTTTAAGTTCTTCACAATCCATCACATCCCAAGGACAAAAAACTCAGAAGCAAACAGACTTGCAAAGTTTGGTCTTCTATTAGGAGGGACAATGTTAGAACTCTTCTATCCAGTAGTGGAGGAGGGAGAGTTAATGCAAATTGACCAGCGTCCATCTTGGTTGGTCCCTTTTATCCTCTATCTCTCAACAGGAATGTTTCATCTGACTCTTGAGGATAGGAAGAGGTTCATAATAAAGGCGTCCCATTATTATCTCGTGTTAGGGATCCATTACAGGAAGACTTTACTTTCTATTTTTGCTAGTTGTGTTTCGGAAGAGGAAGTACCGACTGTGCTTTAGGAGGTTCACTCCGGCGAGTGCAGCAGCCACTCGCGAGCAAGGACTTTGGAGAAAAGGATTCTTTGACAAGGTTATTTCTGGCCAAAGATTAGAAAGGATGCAGAATTATATCCAAAAAAGTGTGTTCAAAGCCAAAAATTTTCTCCTCTTTAGCTTCATCCAACTCAGCAACTCTGGTCTATAGCAACGCCTTTGTCCTTTTCAGTTAGGGGAATAGATCTTCTTGGTCCTTTTACAATGGCCAACAGGTAGCATCGCTTTATCATTATCATGATCGACTACTTCAGCAAATGGATTGAAGCTAAGACATTACCTAGAACCACCGTCCATATCATTATGAACTTCATTTGGGAGGAGATCGTTTGTTGGAATGGGATTTTGATGGCCATTATTACTGACAATGGTCCTCAGTTTAATAATTCAGAGATGACCAACTTCTGTAGTAGAATTGGATCAGAGATACGGTTTTCAACGGTACACAATCCCAGAAGAATTGGACAAGTTAAAGCTGGAAACAAGATGATTTTTAACCTCCTTAAAAAGAAAGTTATGAATCTGTAAGGTAGTTGGGCTGAGCAGCTTCCTTTGATTCTTTGGACTATCAGGACCACACCTTTCTCAGCTACTTGGGAGATGCCCTTCAAGCTCTCCTATGGATCAAAAGCTCTTATCCAGTAGAGTTTGAGGTGTTCAGTCCAAGGGTCATTTCGCCAAGCAAAGAGGTGAGGATTGGATGGATGCTAATAATGAAGACATAAGGTGCAGCTTAGATTTGATTGAAGAACTTTGAGATGAGGTCGTTATCAGGAATAAAGAATTCAAGAGAAGAGTAGAAAAATATTTTGATAAGAATGACAGGGTCAAGGAATTCAGGATCGAAAACATGGTATTAAAAAAGGTTGATGTAGCAGCTAGGGATGGCTCAGTAGGGAAGCTCTACCAAAATAGGGCGGGACCTTATATTTTTAAAGAAGTCCTCAAGAATGGAGCATATCAACTTCAGACATATGATGGGAGAATTATACCTCATACTTGGAGCGGTGATGATCTCAAGCAGTTCTACTCTTGAACGATGTCTTCTTTTGTATTTCCTTAATATTCCTTAATACAATGATTTTTTTCAGCTAAGATCCATATTCTGACACTTTTTTTGTCTCTCGATCTCATATTTAAGCAGCAACTGGATGAGGATAACTGAACCACGTGATATCGCCGAATCCTGCTTGAAACTAACAAAATTGTTGTCAATAGTATAATACAACGATGACCATGTGTAGCGGGGAGATTTTTCATCGTGTAGTGAGAGCTTACCAATTCTAATGCGGAGGACTTCGGGAACTTGGATCCTTGTCGGTATCTAATACGCCTCTACATCAAGGGAGTTTTAGGTGTCTGTTAGCACTACCATACACCGATAGGGATATCGATACAGCTTTAATGATCTCTTGAGGAAAGAAATGCAGATATACGTGCACTTGCCCGATTAATCATTTTAGCATGTGACCCTCGAACACTCCTTGGTACTCTCAAGAGTTTCCTATAGGGGCCCACAACTTTGTTGATCTCTTGAGAAAAATAATACTCCCCCGCGCTCACCTGTGTGATTGATCAACTTAGCCTGTAACCCTAGGCATGAGAGCAGTGGATCCTATTGGCTAGCTGGGATGGGGCCGCCCTCATGATCCTTTGAGGAAAGCAATGTTTCCCCATGCACACCTACCCGACTAAAAACCATGAACTATACTTCCTCATTGTTCTCTTGATGATCCCCACCAACATCTAACAAGCATCTGCATTCGGTTGAAGTCTAGGTTGTTGGGAATATTGCCCTCAATGTTCCCAAGATTTAAAGAGGCATCACCATCAATAATAAGAGCATAATTGTATTTGATGTATGTTCAAGTTCAATGTGTGCAGGATGTTCTTTAGAACAAGTTTAGACAGGTTGTCTATGTGACAGTGACACAAGGTAGAATGTTGAAGAGACAGAAATTTGTCTAAGTCCACAGGCATTGAGTGAAGCCAGTTCACTCAACGCCAGATGTCAAAAAGCATTGAGTAAAGAATGGATAGTCAAAGCCCAACAATTTTAAAAGCAGATATGCGGCTAAGTCCAAAGGCGTTGAGTGAAGGCAGTTCACTCAATGCCATACAACAAGAAGCGTCGAGTAAAGCTCAGATATTCAAAGCTTCAGCATTGTCAAAGAAGAAATCTTTCTAAGTCCAGAAGCGCTGAGTGAAGACAGCTCACTCAACACCCAAAGAAGAAAGCGTTAACAGAACAGAGTTATGTCAAAGCTTAGGAAGATGTAGACAGAAAATCTATCTAAGTACAGAAGCATTGAGTGAAGGCTGTTCACTCAACGCCTCATCAAGATGACAAGAAAGTCAAGTAAGCGTTGAGTGATGAATGCTCACTCGACGCACTCAACGCCAACTCAAAAGGGAAATTTTACTAAGTACAGAAGCATTGAGAGAAGGTAGTTCACTCAACGCCTCATCAAGAAGACAGGCAAAGTACAGAAGCGTTGAGTGATGAAGGCTCACTCAACACATTCATAAAGATGGAAATTGGCTAAGTACAGAAGCATTGAGTGAAGGCAATTCACTAAATGCCTCAGTAAGATGGCAGGCTTCAGAGAAGCGGCTAAGTACAAAAGCGTTGAGAGATGAAGGCTCAATCAATGCACTCAACGCCTATCAGCAGAAAGTTTGTCCAAGGACAAAAGCGTTGAGAGAAGGTCGTTCACACAACGCACTCAACGCCTATTAGTACAAATATATTGGCTAAATCCAAATTCGTTGAGTGATGAAGGTTCACTCAATGCCTGGCAGTGCAGATTATTTTCCTAAGGGTTTTTCCACTGAGTGAAGGCTATTGACTTAATGCACTCAATGCCTCGGATGAACTATCTGAATTTGGCTAAGTCCACATATGCTGACATCAGCAAACGTCAGCAAAATTCGAAATATTTGCAGGAAGTCTACAGTATGCGACAAACGTCCAACATACCTACTATACAACATTTACTATTAAAGCAAATTTGCAATCGACAAATATTGGTGGTCTCGAGACTCAAGGAGTCGTTGGACGGCGGAAGATAAAAAGCGTCAGATTAGAAAATATAAAGTAACTTTTGGAAAAGCTCTAGACTTTGTCTTATTCCTCTCGACATTATTGTAGAGTTGAGAAAACAAGTTCTAGTTGTTCAAGAAGTTGAAAGAAGTTAGTTGTTGTCTTTCTCACCTTCAACAGCAGATCGGAGAAACGTCTCTGATAAAGAAGGAGCTGCAAAGGGACAAACCCTAGCTGTAGCTGACCTGAAAGCGATACAAGGAAGTTGTTGCGATTCTCACCTACAATAGCAATTTAAGAGAAATCTTTGAGGAAGAAGGAGCATCAAGGCAAGCCCTAGCTGCAGTATCTTCACAGCCCTAGTTGATCATTCCGGAAGAATACTTTTTGGAGCTGTGAAGAAGAAGATAGGACTGAGTTTCACTCTCAGTTCAGGAAGAAGCTGTTCTCAGTAACATACTTCTCTGCACAAGACAAGTCAACTTGAAGATCAACCATCTTGTTGTTGAAAAGGAGATAGGACAAAGCTGTCTTAGTTTAGGAAGAAGAAGGCTCGGAGAATCACCTCTCTGGAGTCAAAGTTATGGCTGAGTATTTCTCAGTCCAGAAAGGCAGACTCAGAGAACTTTATCTATGGAGTCAAACATCAACATCAACAAACCATTCACTCTGTAGGATTCAGTCTTGGATCTGAGATGTCGGGCCTTTGTTCCTGAGTTGTAGGGCCTTTGGCCTTAGGTAGGATCCTTGTGGTCGATCTGAGGTAGGGCAGTGTTGTCTTATATAGGAGGGTCATTCTCCCTGAGTTGTAGGGCCTTTTTGCCTGAGTTGTAGGATCCTTTTATGTATCTGAGGTAGGGCCTTTATGTTTGAGGTATAGGAGAGTCATTCTCTCTGAGTGGTAGGGCTATCCTCCTAGCCTGAGTCTAGGACTTGTGCTTAAGTCTTAGGTAGATGATCTTTGGATTGCTAAGCTGTAGGAGTAAATCTTTACTCTGAGTTGTAAGGATTTGTGTATGAGGTAGGTCTTGGAGGAGACTGAGAGATCCTGAGGGATCTGTGTTATAAGCTCTTTGGAGCCGAGATTTGGAGAAGTGTCTTGTCTAACACACTGTTAGAAAAGGTAGGAGGGACAGTGGATGTACCCATAATCTGGGGAACAACTATAAATCTTGTGTGTATTATTTGCGTTCTTGAAAGCAAGCTAACTAATCTAACTCAACACACCTAAAACACAAAGAAAGTTAAAAAGGCCTAGAACCTATTACCCCCCCCCCCCCCCTCTAGATGTTATCTATCCTTGAAACTAAATACTTTAAAGTGGTATCAGAGGGAGGTTACTCAAAAGGGACTTAATAGTCTGAGTTGATATCCAAGGGTATCTAAAAGGATTACACCTATGAGTTCTGGAAAGAACAATAAGGAGTGGCGCTCAATTAAGCTTCAAGTGTGCAGAAAGGAGAACTTTGGGATTTAGAAAGTGAGGGTCAGGCTGATCTTGGAAGCCTCGGATCCTAGGATCTTCATTACTTTCTAAGAAGGACCTTTCATCCCCATGAAGGTCTCTGTCTTAGATGCAAATGTCCAGACTCCAAAGAAGTATTCAGAAATGGCTAGGGATGAATTCATTCTGGATACTATGGATAAGAGGGCACAGAACATCATTATTAGTATCATAGATTATTCAACCTTCTAGAACTTGGTCCACTACAAGACAGCCAAAGAGATGTGGGATTCTCTTGTTGTATGCATGGAAGGGACAGAGGAGGTGAGGGATGATAGGAAATCCTTACTCAACTAAGAGTATGAAGACTTGAGGCAGAACAAGAAAGATAGCATAGCTGATTGCTATGAGAAGTTCTTCAAGATAGTGAACAGTCTGATCACCTATGGTAGACAGTTCTCTAACTATGAGCTGAATGACAAGTTCTTGAGATCTCTTAACAAGGAATGGGACATCAAGATCTGTGCCATCAGAGAAGTTGGCAATCTGTCCAACACATTACCCAGAATCTATTTGGGAAGCTGTTATCCCATGAGATGCAGCTAAACTTCAAGAAGGCTGAAGAGGATGCTGCCAGTTCTAATGACAAAGATAATTCAGTGGCCTTCAGAGCTGAAGCCACAAGAAGAAGCGGGATAAGGACTCCTTCTCCACCAAGGAGAGTTATAGAGTAAGAAAGCTTAGATCCCAGCTCCTCTGGGAATGAACTATTATATGGAGAACTAGCACTATTCTCCAAGCAGTTCAAGAAGTTACTGACTAGAAGGAGATAGTGGAAGAACAATGGCTCTTCTAGCTCCACCTCAAAGAAGCCTTACTCCAACAAGAACAAATCAAGAAATGACCCCTCTAGGGAAAGGTTTGACTCCTATCAGAACAAACATGTTCAGTCTAATATTGTTTGCTACTGTTGCAATAGGAGTGGACATGTCATTGCTGACTGTCCAAATAAGTAGAAGGAGCAGGTGAGGTCTGAAAGTAAAAAGCATCATAGGGACAAGAAGACTGAAAAGATTTTCTTGGCCAAGAAGAAAGTTAGCTTCCCAGACAGTGATTTTGAGTCTTCAGATTCAGATGAAGAGGAAGCTTATATTGGACTCATGTCCATAAGAAGAGGTTGATGAAGCTGAAGACTATCTTGATGCCAGGATAGGTATCAGGGTCCCTCTATCACATTCAGACAGTGACTCATAGGAGGATGATGAGGATTAAGTTGTCAACAGCTGTTATGGGATGATGTCCATGTCAGATGAAGAATCCTGTCAGGATAATCCTGGTCCAGAAAAGGTATATTCTCTTTCTAGTTCCTCTTATCATTCAGACAATGAGACTAGTCCAGATTCTGATACATCCTCATCTTGTGATGATGATGAGTCAGAATCTGAGGAAGATATCAATCAATGGATTGACAAGTATGGTGCCCTTTTGGAGGCTTTGAGAAGAACCAAGAAGTTGGAGAAGAAGCATGCTAAAGAGATTATCTCCCTATAGCTAGCTACTTCCTAGCAATCTGAGACAGCATCCTTGCTAGATCAGAAAGTGAGGGAAGTCAGCCAACTAAAGGCCATCTCAATCATCCAGATTGGGACCATCAGCCACAAGAATAAGATCATTATGGATCTTGAAGAGAAACTCCGGAGGGAGAAAATATTTGTGGCTTGTTTTTCAAAGCCAAAAACAGTGTTACCACTGATTGAATCCTTCACCTCTCAAAAAGATAAAAGAGGTTTAGGGTTTAAGTGGAATTCGAGAGTTGCCCATTCCAAAGAGAAAGGCAAAGCTCCTGTAGTGCCTCAGGCCACCTTTCACATGGTAATCTTCCCTTCCAATAGGTATGACCAAGACTGCATGTATGGTCACTTGAAGAATGGGAATTTTTCTTATAAGAGTACAAGTGTATCTTACAATGGAAGAAGAAAGGGCATGGGTTTGAGTGCTCTAAAAGCTCCCCATGAAGAAGTCCAAATGGCTTATTATGGAACATTTATATTTTGTGATCCAGCCCCCATACTCAAGGATAAGGCAGTGGCCTATTCTCAGGTTCCACCAGCAACCACCTTGACCAAGGGGAAGTCAGTCAGTAAGGATCACTTGGCTGTCTCTGATGCCATCAATTACATGTCAACTACAAAGAAGACTACTGTTGATGAAACTCAGAATAAGCTATATGCATCCTCTAACAGACTCACCTTCAGTCAAATTCTTGTTGAAAGAACTAAGAAGAAAGCTATAGCACTCCCCTCTGAATAGGAAGCTAATGATGGCTTGCACTCTTCAAAGGCTATTCAGAAGATGAGATATAACATCCATGAATGTTAGTGTTGTGGCAAAGTGGGCCACTTTCCATAGATTGTTGGCACAACCCTTATATGCTAAGGGCAAGGGTGAGTCTCCCTGACAGGACTATTGTAGGTAGACATGTATATTTTTATGCTAACAAGAACCTATGACCCAATCCATTTTAGAGCCCTAAGGTATATTAATCTGTGTTTCTAGGATAGACCAAGTACACATACCCCCATATAGTACTTGGACAGAGGTTGTTCCAAGCATAAGACTAGAAAAAGGAGCTATCTTAAGGATCATACTCCAGTGAGGAATGGACCTAAGATCTGAAGTTGGGAATTTGGAGATGGATATTGACCATCAAGGATACTCCTCCTACTGCCCAAGAGGAAAAGGATGTTGTGTTCATTCCTGAACACTGATAGAGTACACAAGTCTTGGGTAAAGACCTTCAAGTGGTATCTGACTGGATAAACCGACCAGCAGGATCCATCCATTAAAGCTCAAAGATGTCTGACTGGTAGGACACAGTTTTTGCTGCCATTTCAGCAAAATAGTGAGAAGAAAAGAGAATAAAAAACAGGTTGCACTCATCACTGAGGAAAGCACAGGGAGCAGCTCTTCTGAGAGCAGTAAGGAAGGGGCACATTATCCTCAGCTGAAATGATGACTGAAAGTGGTGTGGATAGGATCTGTGCAAATAATAATGGGGTAGACTATCAAGCTAGATGCTCCTGTTGAAGGGGAGCAAGTTAAGTCTAGGTTGTTGGACAAGCTTGATTCTTACCAAGAGTACCTCCAGCACAGAATAGATCAAAAGAATACTACTGAAGATCAGCATGTCCCTATGGATATTGCTGCGGTTGAGGGGGGAGACTACCCTGATGTTTGGACCTACTGTAAGTGAGCAAGTATAATCTGTTCAAGAACATCTGGATTGCTCCAACCATAGTTGATACAAGTCAATAACTTCCTATGGGAAATGTAGAGGTTAAGGGAGAGATTCCAACAGAACTCCCTGCTCAAAAAGATGAGAATATCATAACCTCCCTGACTACAGCTGTATCTAAAGAAGTCATAAAGGGGGGAAGACAATGATCAAGAAGAGACTTTACAGGGTGCAAGGAAAATAGGAAAAGCAAGGATGAAACTTGTCAATTTAGAGGGAGAAGGATGATTTCATGGAGTAGCAAGAAGCAGACCAGCTTTGCAATTTTAACAGTTGAGTCAGAGTATATCTCAGCAAGAAGCTTTTGTGCACAGTTGTTGTAGATCCAGCATCATCTCCAGGACCACAACATCAATATAAGTAACACCTCCATGTACTGTGATTCAACTAGTGCAATCTCCATTGCTAGGAAACCTGTCTCTCATAGCAAGACTAAGCATATACATTAGGATCATTTTTTTAGGGAGCATGTGGAGAAAGAAGACATTGTTCTTGAGTTTGTCCCTACAAACAAGCAAGTTGCTGACATATTCACTAAGCCATTAAATGAAGTCAAGTTCAACACCTTCAAGTTTGAGTTGGGTATGTTGAACTTGGTATAGCTTCAGTTGCTCCTTATTCTATTTTTGTTGTAGGAATCACTTTTCTTGCAGGTTGATAAGTCTTTTAAGTGGGATCAAGACTTAAATGGACTCATGTTGTAATGCCCCGAAACTCAAAAGAGAAACGGGCAGTGCGTTTGAGCCAATTTGGGTCCTAGTAAGGGCCACACGACCTGGGATACGGGCGTGTCCCAGGGCATGTCGTGCTCGGGTTGCACAATTTTTCCTGAGGTCGACGAGTTGCAGTCGACGATCGTAGAAGGCAGAGAACATGGCCTGAGACACGGGCGTGTCCAGGGCCGTGTCCTGCTCGTGCTGTTTGTCGGGCTGTGTGGAAAGAGTTATACGGCCTGTGACACGAGCGTGTCCCAGGGCGTGTCTAGCACACGGCCTATAACATGGGTGTGTCACGGAGTCGTGTCCTCTTCGGGATGGTTTGATAATGTGTCGGTTAAGGGAACACGCCCCTCAATACGGGCGTGTACTATAGGACACGGGCGTGTCATTTTTGACACGGGCGTGTCTAGGTCCGTGTCTCGTTCGGGACGTGATGGTTTCAGCGTCGATTGAGGAACACGGTCCATGAAACGGGCGTGCCACAAGCCGTGTTCGGCACAGTAATTTGACTTTAAGAGCAAATCGTAGTTGTTCGTTTCCTTATTTTGGGATCCAACGGTTAAGGCTTTTCCCTGCTAGTTTAAGTCCGGGAGATGAGGGTTTTCTTCCCTATTTTACTTGGGGTATTCTCTTTCTAAAGTTTTAGAGAGAGAGGAGAGCAAGGAATAAGGAGTGGAGATACATCCGCCGGAGGAGTTTCGGAGCGCCAAATCGCAAATCGAGTTCACATCTGCAAAGGCAAGGATGTTACGGTGCTTTCCATCTGAGTAGATCTTCATGGTGTCGAAGAGAAATGCTAGGGTAATGATTCTCTACTTGGACATGTGAAGTCCCCTTTCCTTTTTGCATAGGAAGCCCGCTCTCGCGAGTATGTGGTGAGTTTGTTGTGTTCCTTCGGGTAGACATGAATAGTCCCTATTGTTTTGCATGTAGAGTCCGGAATCGAAGTACGGACATAAGCATGGTGTGTGAAGCCTACCTGGACAAGTTGGTCTGGATCGCTGATTTTTCATTATGCATGAATGGTCGGAGAAGACTCTGTGCCAATAGTTGTTTTCGGGTTTTCTATGCGGTAGATTGCATCAGGGAATCTTGGGGATTAACTCCAAGGTGCACCCAGAAAACAGGTCAGAAGCGTGATTCTGTCAACTTGGTGGCTTGGGAGCCAACTTGTACATAACTAGGTTATGTAAAATTTGTGTAATCTTTTTGGGACTCGGGGAAGCTTGACCCGTGCATATGGCTTAAATTGATGTTGCGGTGTGAGTAACGGGTTAGGAGGAACCGTACCCGCTCTATGTGGTTCGGTTAAAGCGACCTAAGTTACGTGGTACTTACCGTTGGAATAGATGGATGGTCTTAGGCTTAGGCCGAAAACACCAAAATGCTCATGATATTTTCCATCCTATAGGCAGTGGTGAGACCACAGATTATCACCGTGGTCACCGATTAAGTACCCTGAGAGCACGGAGTGTGTGGCCGCGATCCTGCACCTGTGGTGTATTGTGCAAATAGTGTACTTTCACTTTAATCATTGGATTATACTAATGCATTGCAGGGAAGGAGCACTGCCACCCCAATAAGGGGGTGGGTTCGTTATAATTTGGTCAGCTTTAGCTGACCATTGCTTTTGTTTGTCACCGTTGCCGTGAATTGTTACTTGCAGGTGCTGCAGAGCTGAGTGGAAAATAGCGGGCTAAAGCCCTTGTTGCAGTGCTGGCCTTCGAAGGCCGAAGTGTATTGTTTACTTCATTCTCATGTGTGACCGGCCTGCGTGTCGTTGTATGGAGGACACATTTTATTTAAGTAAACTTTTGTAAGGCCATAAGGCCCAGTACTTTGTGTATTTTGTACGTTCATTCCTCTTTGGGTTTATTAGTGGACATTCATACTTTTGGTTAGGTTCTTTGTTTGTAACTTATTAAAATGCTTCCACTAGATACTCTGTGTAGGACGGTTGTAATTGGAAGAATGGTTTCATTTACTAAGCCACCAGTCTGTCTGTGGTATATGGCATTGGGCCCCGACAAGACCTACTGCTATATGCTATGCGACGAATAGGGGTGTTACAATTTAGTATCAGACTACCAGTTTCGGTCATGCTTAAATGAATTCGTGGGTGAATTCTTTTAAGGGGTGGTGAGCACATGTGTGTGCGTCATCGTTATAACATAAAAAGAACCCATTAATGTCTACTTAGGAATGAAAATACACATGTTTGATAAACCTGCGTGTTCCTATAATTGCTTTTTGCAATATTGTTCAGTCACTTAACGATGTTTTATACAACTATAGGTGACCAGGAATTGTGCAGGGCCATCAGAACATCTGGTTTCTGAGGCAAGTAGCGCACAAAATGTTAAGCCTTCAACACCTCCCTCGGCAGAAACCATACGATTGGTGGATAAAGCGGTGTTCGCTATGATTAATGCTCGGCCTATGAGACAAGTGCAGCAGCAGCCCCTACTGTGGAGCAAGTACCACTTCAAGCGGCGGAACCGAGGAGGGTAGAGCAAGTGGTAGTGGAGCTAGTGATGCCCAGGAGAGCAACTGAAAAGCAGTTGAAGCATATTATGGGCTTCAATCCTCCGGTGTTCTCGGGGATGGGAACCCCATTCTAAGCAGAAGATTGGCTCTCCCGGATAAAGAGAGTCCTGACAGCTACGGAGACGAAGGAATGGAAAAAGTTGACTATAGCCACTTACTGGTTAGATAGTGATGGAAGGCTGTGGTGGGAAGGTTTGGAATTACACCACTTGGGGGGAAGACAACTTACAGACATGTCGATGGAAGAGTTTTTTGAGACTGTTCTTGGCAAGGTACCTCCCCTCTGCTTAGAGGATTGCATTGGAGAACGAATTCAAGAAGTTGACCCAAGAAAATAGTAGCGTCGATGAGTACCTCAACGAATTTACACGGTTGGGTTTGTACTTTAGCTCTACTTTTGTTGATGAGGAGCGGAAGATGAATCGTTTCTATGAAGGTCTGAGGGATGACCTAAGGCTACTATTGTAAGACCCCATTTTTTTCCTTTTAGCCACCAGGATCTTAGGCCCATAACCGCCGCTTTGCGGTGACACCTTCACACCTGAGAAGGTCGTCACTACAAGGTGCGGATTCTGCCGGCCATATTGATCACAAAATAGTAGCAATATATATGAGAGTATACAAAACAAGCTCTAATATATGTCAACAAAAGATCACATATAATAAGTAATAATCTCCACGAAGGGAGAGTCCACATAATAATAAAGTACTGAAAATAGGGCTCTTGCCCGATACATCAAATCCTCACTACAAGAGTCTCTAAAGCGGAAGCAAAACTAATAAACTATTAGCGGTTGGGACTCACAGTCCCAGCTGTCTGAACTCCGGTACTAGACTGCCCTACCTCCAAGCGTGTCAACCTCCGGGGCTGCTCCTCCATGTTGGGCTCCACGGTCCCCTAAAATTATGTGGATCGAAAACCGTTAGTCTAAAAGACTAAGCCCTATCATCCCCCACCCCTTCCCCCATGTCTCCTCGGCACCGGGCGTGGAGGAAGAAAGGAGAGAACATGATAGTGGAGATATAACAAAATAATAACAGGTAACGGCAGAACTAATCTAGCAGTTTTATGAGTATGTATAAATATAGTAATCATATAAGTATGAAAAGCTACTCAAGAATAAGTAACCTTAACTTATGTGAAAGCAGAGAAGCCAAGGGATCTTTTGCAAGGCTCCAATCGTATAAAAAGTACCATACCAATTTATAAGATAGGGTGTCAGTTTTCGAGCAAGTATACATATAAATCAATTGAATAAACCATAACTTATAAGCACGCTTGTGCGAACTTATAAACCAAGGGGGCGTTTTGCAAAGCCTATTGTATAAAGTGTCTCATACCACTTTATACAATAAGTGTCAGGGCTATATGCAATGGTTATGCTATGACATGCAATTATGCCATGATGTGAACATGCAAGTGCAACTCAACCACTCGACTCTGTGTACATAGACCTTTAATTCCCCCTTTCTGGAGCCTAACCTCCCAGGATACCTCCGTAGTGGCAAACGGAATTAGTGGGTTAGGCCTCGCCCACCTCTAAACCGGTATCAGCACTACCAGTCAGACCTATCGTATGCCTCAATACTGGTGCACTAAACGAAGCTCCTACGTACTCTTTGCTGGCTGGTCCACCGGACCTAGTTTGGCTAAGTGTAAAATCACACCCGCCGAGTCAACGTACTAGTGTCGGTGCGATGACCCTCCAATACCAAAGACCCACCACCTTATACCTTATGCACATGCACATTAATGTATTATCCACCAAGCCAAAGCTCCCCGGACCATCCCGTCCGTTACAATCAATAACCGAGCCAAAGCTCACCGGGCCAACCTGCCCATCACCAAAACCCCCGGGCCTACAGCCCGTGTGAACCAACCTAACATCCTGAGACATCAAGGTGAGTGGAAGTGAATCCCTAATTATGTTAGTTACACTTGCAAGTTAGTTTGCCTACAGTTTAGGTTAGCCCAGGACTGCCCCCGGTATACCCGGTGAAGGGTTCTCAAAGGGCACTAGGAACTATGATGGTAGCTGAAGACCATCGTTCCCTTTCGCAAGGCACTTATTATTATTGGTTGTCTCCCTTTACCCATTCCCTTATTGTATTACGTTGTACTAAACCTAGTGTGATTTTTGACTCTTCCTCCCTTCGGGAAAGACGATCATTCGTCGATCCCGAACGCCACCTAACACTAGTCAACACCACACTTTACTCAACCTATCTTCCAGAGATGCCCCCAATTGTTTATCCAATTCAGCAGACTATTAGAATCCCAAACCCTATGCCAACACTCACACACTAACCTAGGTCCTGTACTTTTGCTAATTGTAGACCATCCTTAGCGATATGAAGTACATGGTAAGTTGCACTATAATCATTCATCAAAATTCCTCAAGATAAATATTGGGGGTCTATCATGACCTAACTAGGCCAAATACAGTAAATTATATTTTTCCTAATTAATCTGACATTTATTTAATTTTTCCAAAAGATCCAGGTGCCACTAGTTTGAACATGAAGTACCCTATATAGTCATGCAAGGTGCCTAAAATAATTATAATAAATACTAGGCTTAATCAATACTGTAAATCCAAGATATAACAATTTTTCAGTATCTTAAGGACCCTAAAATTATTTGGGTAATATGTCCTATTTTTTTATATTAATGAAGTAAGTACAAAAAATAATAATCTAAAAATTTAGAATTAATTTTCTTATGCAACTACTGTCCTACCAACACCACTAACCAAGATTCTTAATTTTTCAGTGGGAATTAAGCTCTGAATAAATTATACATCAAATCCCCAAAACTATGGTTTTGTTAAGTTTGTACTGCAAATAATCAGCTAAAAATCATGAATTAATTTCTCCAAGTGGTTATTGACCTAAAATTTTCAGAGACCTAATTTCACAATTTTTGCAATAAGTATATGGCTCTGAATAATTTATTGACCATAATTGCACCTTTTTAAACTTGTGATGAAAGTACTAAAGTTATTCAACTAAAATTTATAATAAAATTCAGTAATAATTATTTTGACTTAAAACATCTTCTACCCAAATTTCATTAGTCTATAATATACAATGTGATCATAATAAATAAAATACCATTTAGGGCCATATCATATATAACAAAGGAGGTGCAAATAATATTACTCATAAAATTCCAATAAATTCACCAGAGATCCTATCTAACTTAGAGTCCATGCTACCTAAGTTTAACACCCTTTTAGTAAGTTTTGGTGGCTTATTCTACACAAAAAGTGATTATGCCCTAAGCTAGGGTTAGGGTTTTGAGATGTCTTTCCATTTCCAAATCTTCTAAGATTCATACCAGAGGACTTAGGCTACCCTAGCATCATTTCTACTAAGTTGCAAGTTCACACAAGGGCATTTAATCCCATGTCTTTCACAACACTCAAAAGCCCCTCCTTAGGGTTTGAGTTTGGATCCTTGGGCAAAACTACCCTAGACTATCCCATAATCCCTATGAGGGTGTTAAAGGTCATTCCAAGTCAGTGGTCAAAATCTCAGCCTCTTTTGAGGTGATTTGACCACACAACCTCATGGTGCACTTTTTACTTAAGAACCCCTCATTAAGGTAAAATTAGGGTTAGGCCATTCCCTATCCAAAACACATCCAAATAAGGTGAAAATTTATACAGAGACTTTTCATGGGTCCAGGGACTACTCACCAAAATTTGGGAGGGTTTGGAGTTCATTAGACCACCTAATTAAATTACCTTAATATTATTAAATAAAAAATAAAACCATAGCCAAAGTATCTCCAAAAATTTCCATTTTTGGACAGGCTCTAGGTATAGCTAAGGGTGACCCCCTGCCTAAATTTCATGTCATTTGGACAAGGATTGAAGAGTGGGCACCCATTTGAATCACAGGATAGCCCTAGGTATAGGTCCCACCAAAATGGGTGCCCTGGTCTAACCAGAGTTCCAAATTTGTTCAAATCAATTTTGAATTAAATTATACCCTTAGGGATACAAACTTCATGTTGGTTACTATTTTAGTAGAGGAGCCTAAGTATTTTTAAAAAATAAAACCATCTACTGTAAATAGTGTGACAGAGATGAAATTATAATAAAATTAAAATGATTCCTATCAATCTGGCGCATGAATCTTGGCGCAGATCCAATGGCCCTGGCTCATCGTCTACCTCCAGCCAACGGATGAGATAGCCCAAGCCTGGAGCCACTTACAGCTGCCACTTCCGCCCATCCCAGCACTTCCCCTGCCGGCCACCGCCACCAACACCTCCATCGAGGTAGTGGCTATCGACTAGCGGCGACACAGCCGTCGGAGGGGTGGATCCCGGCGGTTCTACCAAGAAGATTTCTCGGCCAAAAACCATGAAAACCATGAATTGGTTCGGGCTCAATTGAGCCCGGACCTTGAACCTAAGCATTGCTATGATCTAACCATGAGGCAAGGAGAGGAGGAGGACCTTATTGGCGCCCTAAAGTCAAGAAGATCGCCGGGAAACCATTTTTGAAGGCGGCATGAAAGTGAGGGAAAGATCTACCTTAACTCTAGAGGGGGGGTGAATAGAGTATTTTAAAATAAATTTACAATTAAAACTATAAAGCAGTAGAAGACTTAATTTATGTATATGTGTAAGGTGCTTGTAGTGTAATAAAAACTAAAGCAAGAAATAAGAAATCACACAACACACAGCAAAGTCAAACACATAACAACTAGATGACACAAGGAGCTATAGTGGTTCCCCAACAACCTGGGTACATCCACTCTTCTACCACCCTAGGTAGGAATCCACTGCAGGAATTGTTGATCAGGTATCATGGGCACCAATGAGCTTTTGATAAGGTGCTCAAAAACCAGAAGTAGATTTTTTGATAAGGTGTCTTGCCACCACTGAGTTTTGACAAGGTCTCAGAAACCAGTTTCAGAACTTTTGAAGGGAGTTTTGAAAAACCCTTTTACAGGAGGGAAAGGAAAAAATAAAGAAAGAGTTGACTTGTTCTTCTCTGTCAATAGTCTGAGAGAAGACAAGTGGAAGATGTTGCTAAAGCTCCCCCTGAGATCTGTAAGGGTTATGGAAGGTGAGCTTTGCTAGGTTGATAGGTCTTCAGTTGCTTCAGATCTCCAACAAAAGATGATTTCAGCAGATGCTGAAATATGTGATGTCTGGAGTCCTTGATGTTGAAGCTTTTGAACACTTGAGGATTTTGAGGAGTAGAATAGCAGATGATCTCCTCCATAGAAAAGTTCCTTGTGTTCTTGAAGATTTTGACTCAGTGAATCTGTATGTTCTAGAAGATGAGTTCTTGATCAGAGTATATTTTGATCTCTCTTCTGTAACTCTTTTTCTCAATCTGATAATCATGTATATCTCTTGTCTATCTTATTGTCTTAATCTGTTATCTCCTTATTCAAAAACATATTTTGTAGGAGTATATCAGATTCTGACTCAGATGGCCGTTACTCAGTCATAAATGACTTCCATAAATGACAACTGTCTCTAGGGAAAGTCCTAATTAATATTCCTTTTAGCCTTCCTTGAAACTTGCTCCAAAATGCTTGAAACGGCTACATAATCTTTTGCAATAAATGCAGGAAATAAATCTGAATGAATTCCATAACTGTTCTTGAATTTGAATTCTGAAAGCGTCGATCTCTCACAGAAATCGTCGATCTCTCACAGAAATCGTCGACCTGAGCTCAGCTATCGTCGACCTGAGCTCAAAGATTGGATTTATACTAGAGACAGAAAACGTCGACCTGAGCTCTACGATCGTCGACCTGAGCTCAGCGACTTGGAAAAAAGCTGAAGACAGAACGTCGATCTGAGCTCGAAGATCGTCGACCGGAGTTCGACGTCTTGCAGAATTGAGCTCAGAGAACGTCGAACTGAGTTCGACGTTTTGTCGACCTGAGCTCGACGAAAATTGTCTTTGTCTCAGCACTAAATTCTGAACTTTGAATGGTCTTGGGGGCAGCTTCAAACCTAAGTTCTAACCCTTAGACTCATTCTAATTTGACCTTTTCAACTATACAACTAGGTCAAACCAATTTCCTAAAAACATAGTGATCCTTGCCCCAATTAGTAATAGGGTGTTCCAACAATCTCCCCCTATTTGGGTTAGGATTACTATTTACAAGACAAAGTAGGAAATAAATAAGCATGCAGACAAAGTAAAAGCTAAACCAACAATGATATAGCAACATTGCAGATCACAGATAGAATATCAGCAAGAGATAGATTTTTGTTCAGCTTAAAGAAATCACTTCTTCTCATTTCCCTTTTTAAACAGAATTTCCCTGTTAGGATTTAGGGCTTCTCTCTTTGATTTTCTGTCATCATCTGCACCTAAGGAGGTTTGGGATCTAGGCCTTGGAACTACAGCCTCAGGATGCAGCTTCATATAATCTTCTGGATTAAAGAACTTTCTTGAAGAATATCTCTCTAATTCTGTCTTTCTTTGATCTGATTGTGTTGTAATGTTGGAAATGTCTTTTCCTTGCTCTTTGGCCTTTTTCCTTTGACCTAGTGTAACAAGCTCTTTCATTCTGGCAGTCCATGACAATGGGTTGTTTTCAGGATCTTCAAATGGGACTGGAGGTTCATATCTATTGATTGATTCTGAATCAGTAAGAGTCCTGGTGACAACTGAATCTCTAAGCTAGTAAGGGAAAGGACCTTGAGTAGGATCAATAGGACCTTGTCCTTCCCTTTGTTGTTTGGAGCAAGTTCTGTACTCTCTCTGATTTCCTCTGTACTGACCTCTTCTAGAATGATAGCCTCTTTGATATTGTCTTCTAGGTTGATAACTTTGAGAAGATTGAGATAAACTGTGCTTTGAAGAAGATGATTGAAAAGCTGAGCCTCCACCAGATCCTGAGTCTGGAGGAGGAGGAAACTGAGAAGATCCTTTCTCATATTTGTCTTGCTTTCTTCTTTTCTTCATAGCCTTTAGCTGATTCTTAGAGTATTGCATCCAAGGCTCTGTTATCTGACAGTCATGCAAAATGTAATATTGTATATCATTGACATCTTTGGCTTTTGCAGGAGGGACTCTCATCATTGCTTTGCTTCTTGCTTTCCTTTTCTTGGCAATGGTGCCAGCAGAATCATCAGAATCAGTGTTGAATTTATCACTATCTGAACTCTGAGGTCTGTCATATAGATCATCAATGCTTTTGGTGTATTCTTCTCTTTGTTTTAACGTCTCAGCAGAAAAAATAGGAGCAGAAAAAATTATAGTAGTAGCAGGAGCAGAGACAGGAACTTCTGGAGCAGCAGGAGCAGCAGGAACAGTAGGAACCTCAAAAACAAAAGGTTCTTCTAGGTAAACATCAAGTTCATCAACAATAGCAGCATCAACAGCAGATAACATATCAATGTCAGTAGATTCAGCAACTTCAGCAGTAGGAGCAGCAACATAAGCAGAAACTTCCTCAGCCTTAAGAGAATTGATATAAGAGATAATCAGGCTGGGATCACAGACAGCAGTAGGCACAATGGCCTTAGTAAGGTCTTCAACTCCCTGAGGTTATAAGCAGCTTCTATGAAGAAGCTCAAATGCAGACAACAGTGACTTGAGGTCCACTGTGAGTACTGGTACTGGAGCTGGAGTAGAAATCTCTAGCAGCAGTAATTCATCAAGAGCAGCAGGCACTACCTCAGCTTCATAGGGCATCTCCCCCTGCCTTGATTCAGTGATAACTGGATCAAGGCACCCCATAGAATGGATTTCCTGAGGAGAAGAGAGAGAGGATAGCCTGTCAGATAACTCCTTTATTGATTTCAGGAGTGGAGCCATGAAGGTCTCCAGCAGGCTTACTAGCTTGGGGGCAAGTATCCTATATAGCTTATCTGCAAAAGCTGATAGATCCACTTGCTCAAGTGTGACTTGAGTAGAGGTGGAGGATGGAAAGATTTGGGTTGGTGATGGATGGACTGTGGTTGATGGTATTGTGGATGGTAGGATGGTTGGTTGAGAAATTTGGATGGTGGAGATAGATGGTATGGGTGTGGAGATGGATGGTGTGAAGGATGGCTGGGTAAGAATATCATGCAGAAGTTGTTGATATGAAGAGATAGAGGGAAGTTCAGCAGGTGAGAAAGGGGAAGCATCCATGAAGGAATCTTCCAAGATGTTGAAGGATGGAATGTCAAGAGGTGGATAGTAGTAGAGTGGATGGAATTGTTCTGAGGTGGCTTGAGGTGAAATTGGTGATGAAATGGTAATGGGGGAGGAGATGGATGTGGAGATGGTTGATGAGTAGGTGGAGGTAGAAACAGCAGGAGGTGGAGAAGGAGGAGAAGAGGTGGAGGCAGGCAATTCCTCAATGAGGGCAGGGGCCTAAGGGGAAGAGACTGCAATTGTCCTTGTGCCTAAAGCAATGGTAGTCCTGGTTGGCTTGATTATCTGCCTGTCCCATTTCCCAAACAGGGCACATGATAGCCTTTTTGATGCATTGATGTGCATCCCATTTGAGACTAGCAGTTCAGGGCACCTGGAGTGCAGGAATACCCCTAAGATCCTCCCAAAGTTCACAGAACTTTTGTTTATTTTCTTCTTTATCAAATCAAAGAAAATTTCTCCCCAGTTCAGGTGTTTCTTATCCACTAGGGCTCCCATCAAACAGAACTGATACCTGGATATGGTATCATGTGCTGAGTGCTTTGCCAGTAGCACTTTCCCCACAACATCAGCTAGAAATCTAAATTCAATAGATAAGTTCTTTTTCAATAATTTGTTAGGGTTTTCTGCAGAGTGACCCATTTTGTCTAACATTGAAGCAGATTCCTCTCCTGAAAGTTCAACAGAATCATCTCCAATACTCAAATGAAATACTTAAGTCAGGAGGGTAGGTGATAATGATACCTGAGTCCCGCTGATAGTAACAACAAGGGTATTCTGATCAAGATTATGTGCTGTAAATACCCATTCCTTAATTTCATCTGCGGCGATCTTCATCCTGGTAGACATTATATGTACTAACTGTTGTTCTCTGAAGAGTTCCAGAATGTCTTTGAAAACCTGATCGCTGTCGTCAAACGAATCCATATCAATGTCAAATCCTGTATCAAATTTCATCTTGGCGAGAGCGGCAACTTTCACGGCCATTGTATACCTGCAAAAGTAACAAACACAACCAAGTGCAGTAGAGTTTGGAGGGAAAGGCAAAAGTTTGCAGAGAGTATGAAAGCGCAAGAGAAGAACTACGGCCGAAAGAATGATTTTATATTAGGGTTCGACGCCGGAAAGGAAAGATCGTTGAACTCCGTTCGACGATCTGAGCTTCTAATGGAATCTGAAGAGTCTTCAATATCGTCGATCTCTGTTCGACGACATTGGAGAGCATCGATCTCCTATCGACCAGAAGAAGATAGCTTGGAGCTGACTGGAAAACGCTGAACTCTGGTCTACGCTATTGGAAAGCGTAGATCTACGTTCTACAATTTTTGGGGAAACGTCGAGCACAGTTCAGAGATAGAAAACAGCCTACAAACACTAGAAAAAACAAGTTTTTAGCCTAGTCTTGGTCTGTTTTTAGAGTTTTAAAATCTTGGGATTTATTTTAGACTTCCTCCATCTAACATTCCTAACTGATTTAGGAAGAAGGTATGTTTCTTTTCATCCAAAGGTTTGGTAAAAATATCTCCCCTTTGCAAATCAGTTGGGATATACTGAAGTTCAATTTTATTTTTCTCAACATTATCCCTTAGAAAGTGATGCCTAATCTCTATATGTTTTGTCCTACTATGGAGGACTGGATTTTGTGCTATAGAAATAGCACTTGTGGTATCACAATATATTTTTGACCCTTCTAAGTTGTAGCCATAGTCTAGGAGCTGGTTTTGAATCCACAAGATCTGTGAGCAACAACTTCCTGCTACCATATATTCAGCTTCAGCAGTTGAAGTGGACACAGATATTTGTTTCTTATAGAACCAGGAGACAAGTCTGTCACAAAGGAACTGGCAGATTCCACTGGTGCTTTTCCTGTCTACTCTACATCCAGCATAATCAGCATCTGAAAATCCAGTTAATTCAAATCCTGAGTCTTTTGGATACCAGAGGCCTAGATTTGGACAACTTTTTACATACCTAAGAATCCTCTTAACTAATGTTAGGTGTGACTCTCTAGGGCTTACTTGGAATCTAGCACATATACATGTTGCAAACATTATATCAAGTCTACTAGCTGTAAGGCACAATAGAGAGCCAATCATTGCTCTATATGTTGTCTGATCAACATGTTTTCCATGTTCATCAGCATCTAATACAGCATTAGTAGGCATTGGTGTTTTCATACAAGATGCTTCAGACATACCAAATTCTTAACCAGTTCTTTTGTATACTTGGTTTGAGAAATAAATATGCCATCAGCATGTTATTTGACTTGCAATCCTAGAAAGAAGGAAAGCTCACCCATGCTACTCATTTCAAATTAAGAATGCATCAGATTTGAAAATCTTTTGCACAAATTTGAATCAGTAGATCCAAATATGATATCATCTACATATATTTGTGCTAGTAGGGTATGGGAGTTATGGGTTCTAATAAAAAGATTTTGGTCTACTCTACCCCTTATAAAATCATTTTTCAGAAGAAATCATGTTAAGGTCTCATATCATGCTCTAGGAGCATGCTTGAGACCATATAATGCTTTATGCAATTTGAAAACATGGTAAGGATAAGTTGTAGAGATAAAACCTAGAGGTTGTCTAACATAGACTTCCTCTTTGATGTCTCCATTGAGAAATGCACTCTTCACATCCATTTGGTAGACCTTGAAACCTTTGTGAGCTGCATAAGCTAGGAATATTCTTATGGCCTCTAACCTTGCCACTGGTGCAAAGGTCTGGTCATAGTCTATCCCTTCTTCTTGAGAATAACCTTGAGCAACTAGCCTTGCCTTGTTCCTTACAATAACTCCTTGATCATCCAACTTGTTTCTGAACACCCACTTTGTTCCAACAATGGAGTGATCCTTAGGCCTTGGTACTAGTTTCCAAACTTTGTTTCTCTCAAATTGATGTAGTTCCTCTTGCATAGAAATGATCCAGTGTGGATCTTGTTCTGCATCTTGAATGGATTGAGGCTCAACTTGAGATAGAAAGCAGGTGTGCATCAGGTTCTGGTTGACCTGATTTCTGGTTTGCACACCAGCTGAGATGTCTCCAATCACTTGGGAGATTCGGTGATCTCTTGTTGTTACTAAATCAACAGGAGGTGTTGATTGTTCACCAACCTGTGTTGTTGTTTGCTCTTGTGGAACAACAACTGGCTCTTCAAAATGGTTTTCTCCAAGATGTTGAACATCAAGATGCTGAGTATCCTCTTCATCTTCACTGATTTCAGCTCTTTGTTGGATAGGTGAATGTACTTAAACCTTTTCTACAATGTGTAACCTGTCCAAATTTTCTGAAAGAGAGTGTACCTGTAATGGTTCTATGGTAGAAGTAGACTTCTCCTTGTAACACATGTTAGTCTCATCAAAAGATACATGAACAGATTCTTCAATTTTAAGAGAAGTTTTATTATAAACCCTATAAGCTTTACTGATCATGGAGTATCCCAGAAACACTCCTACATCAGCTTTCGCTTGGAATTTTGCTAAATACTTCTTGTCATTATTGTGAATATAACAAATGCAACCAAAAATTTTGAAATAGTCTACTTTAGGTTTCTTCCCATTGAGCAATTCATAGGGAGTCTTGCCCTTCAGTTTATGTATCAAACTTCTGTTCAACACATGGTCGGAGGTGTTCACTACCTCTGCCCAAAAAGATAGAGGAAGGTGAGCATCTGTCAACAATGTAGTAGCAGATTCAATTAGGGTTCTATTTTTCCTTTCAGCTACCCCATTTTGTTGAGGAGTTCTAGGAGCTGAGAAAGTATGCCTGATCCCTTCACTCTGACAGAACTCTTGCATAAGAAGAGAATCAAACTCTTTCCCATGATCACTTCTGATCAGGGAAATAAGAGTATTGAACTCAATCTGTATGCATTTGAGAAAATCTATCAAACACTTAAAGTTATCAGACTTCTTCCTCAGGAAGAATACCCATGTGAATCTAGAGAAGTCATCTACAATTACTAAAGTGTAAGATTTCCCTCCTAAGCTTTGTACTGTAATGGGTCCAAAAAGATCCATGTGTAACAGATATAAAATCCTAGGTGAATCACTCTTATTAAGTGACTTAAAACTATTTTTAGTTTGCTTGCCTAATTGACAAGCCCTGCAGAGTCCTTCCTTCTTGTAGGGGCCAGAAGGTAGTCCTCTAACAAGGTTGTCCTTGGACAGCCTAGCAATGGTTGTAAGGTTTAAGTGTCCCAGTCTCTTATGCCATAAATCATTCGGTTTGCAGACTTAATTAAATAAGCAGATATCTATGTTAGTTGAAAGGAAATCTATAAGATAAATGTTACCTTTCCTTTTACCTGTTAACACTGTTGTGTTATCCTCTGACTTGATCTTGCATAAGGATTTGTTGAATGTCACTTGATATCCTTCATCACATAGTTGACTAATGTTGATTAGGTTGTGCTTTAGTCCTTCAACATAAGCCACCTTCTTGAATGTGATTGAGCCAATCTGAACAGCACTATATCCTTTTGTTTGAACAAAGTTTGAATCACCAAAAATCACTTTGGGTCCAAGTTTGGCTTTGAAGGATGTGAGATTCTCCTTGCTCCTTGTCATGTGCTTTGAGCACCCACTATCTAGATACCATTGTTGGTTCATTGCTGGATAGGTCTTCAGCTGCGCATAAACAATTTATATGTTTTTGACCCAGTTTTCCTTGGGTCTAGGTTGATAACCTTTAAACTCAGAAATAAAAGACATCCCTGGCTGACTCTTATATCCTTCAGGATGGTATCTCCTAGGAGGCACTATCCATTCAGTATAAGGGTTGAAGCTTTGGGATGAGGGACTTCTAGGATTGATTTTAGATTTACCTCTGAAAGAATGTTCAAAGCTCTGAGCTCCGTTTGACGATCGTCGACCTGAGTTCGACGATCTTGGGTCAGATCGTCGAGCTCCGTTTGAAGATCGACTATACCAAAGTTCAGAGTTCAGAAGTCATCGATCTGAGTTCGACGATCCAGCCTGAGATCGCCGAGCTCTGTTTGACGATCGTCGACCTCTGTTCGACGTTTTCTGTTGAACTGTATTTTCCTTAGGTAAGTCAGGATTCTTCCTAGCTACCTCTACAACACCCTTTCCTTTATCAGAAATAAATTTAATTGGGGTTGTTAATACTATAGGTTGGCTGGATGAATCACCCAAGCCCAGTGTACTGTTGAATATTGAGTTCACTGTGCTTGTGATGTCCATCAGTCTGATGCTTCTCCCATTAAGGGATTCTTCAAACTTCTTTGCCTCGGATAGCTCACTTTTCAGTGAATCTATCTCCTCCCTACAGCATTCTAACTCCTCAGAGAGTTTGAGGTTGTCTGATTTTAAGGTGCTATGTTCAGACAATTGATTTCTGAGAGAGATAATCTCTTTCTCAGACTTTAACAGGTCTAAACAAAGTGCCTTAAATTCAGATCTAAAGTCCTCTGAATCAAAATCAAAGGAGTATATTACCTGGTCTTCTTCAGTTTGAGTTTCAGATTCTGAATCTGATTCTTGTTCTGCATCAGAATTTTGCTGAGAGGCATTGATAGCCATCATGCAGAATTCCTTTTCTTCAGCATCATCCTCATCATCACTTGAGCTTGATGAGGCTTCTGATTCCTCTTCAGTTTCACTCCAGTTTTCTGCTACAAATCCCTTCCTTGTATGTTTATTTTTGCTGGAGGAGGATTTGTTGTAGTTGTTTCCCCTGGAGTCCTTGTCTTTTCTCCTATCTTTCCTGTCCTTCTTGTCCTTATTCTGATTTTCTGGACAGTTAGGCATAATATGGCCTGGTTTCCTGCATCCAAAACTGATTATTTCTTTATTATTTGACTTGTCATACCTTGGCTTCTCATGCCCTCTGGATGACCTCTTTCCTAAATCTTTCCTGGCCATCTTGTAGAATCTTTTGGCAAGCAAGCTCATCAATTCTTCATTGCATGTGACCTTGTCTTCAGGAAGATCTTCTGTAGCTTTGAATGCTATTGTCTTCTCCTTCTTGATAGCTGGATAAGCAACCTTTTATTCTTCCTCTCTGTTCTTGATGAGCAGCTTATAAGACTTGAGCTTGCCCAACAAAGCTTTAGTAGTAATCTCAGTTAGGCTTCTGGCATCCTTGATTGGCAAGATCCTTGAGTCCCAAGTGCTAGGGAAGCACATTATGATCTTGTCATTTAGTTCAGTTAGAGAGATCTCCTTGTCCAGTATTTTTAGTTCACTGACTATTAGGCTGAGCCTGTTGTACATGTCAGCCACTGATTCAGTTTCTCCTTTCTTGAAGTTCTCATATTGGCTTATGAGATGGGATCTCCTGTCCTTCCTTTCATCAACAGATCCTGAGACAATTTCAGATAACTTGTCCCATATCTCTTTTGCTGAACTGTATTCAGCCACCTTTTTGAATATCTCATCAGACATGGTCTGAGCAAGGATATTCATAGCCTTTGTATCTACAACTTTCCATTTCTTTATTTCTGCATCTATTCCTGAAGGAGGTGGAACATCACTTGTGCTTGTGATTACTGGGGGTCTTAGACAAATTGTTAACACAGAATTAAAAATGTCCTCATCAATAGAATTCATATAAAGCTTAATCCTTGCCTTCCAAAGTGCAAACTTATAAAGGTTGCACACAGGAGGTCTGGTGCTAGCATAATCTTTGTTCTGTGCCATTGTTTTGTATGAAAATAAATATAATATAAAAAGTAATAACTATCCTCTATAGAAGGTTTATCTTATCAAGGATCTTTTAGTTCAGGTGTTAGCCTGTTCAACCAATCTGTTGAAAATTCAGATGTTGAATAACCAACCTCCCTCTGATACCAATTGGAAGGGAAGGGAAAGATCTACCTTAACTCTAGAGGAGGGGTGAATAGAGTATTTTAAAATAAATTTACAATTAAAACTATAAAGCAGTAGAAGACTTAATTTATGTATATATGTAAGGTGTTTGCAGTGTAATAAAAACTAAAGCAAGAAATAAGAAATCACACAGCACACAGCAAAGTCAAACACACAGCAACAAGATGACACAAGGAGCTATAGTGGTTCCCCAACAACCTGGGTACATCCACTCTTCTACCACCCTAGGTAGGAATCCACTGTAGGAATAGTTGATCAGGTGTCCTGGGCACCAATGAGCTTTTGATAAGGTGCTCAAAAACCAGAACTAGATTATTTGATAAGGTGTCTTTCCACCACTGAGTTTTGACAAGGTATCAGAAACTAGTTTCAGAACTTTTGAAGGGAGTTTTGAAAAACCCTTTTACAGGAGGGAAAGGAAAAAGAAAGAAAGAGTTGAGTTGTTCTTCTCTGTCAACAGTCTGAGAGAAGATAAGTGGAAGATGTTGCTAAAGCTCCCCCTGAGATCTGTAAGGGTTCAGGAAGGTGAGCTTTGCTAGGTTGATAGGTCTTCAGTTGCTTCAGATCTCCAGCAAAAGATGATTTCAGCAGATGCTGAAATGTGTGATGTCTGGAGTCCTTGATGTTGAAGATTTTGACCACTTGAGGATTTGGAGGAGTAGAATAGCAGATGATCTCCTCCACAGAAAAGTTCCTTGTGTTCTTGAATATTTTGACTCAGTGAATCCGTATGTTCTAGAAGATGAGTTCTTGATCAGAGTATATTTTGATCTCTCTTCTGTAACTCTTTTTATCAATCTGATAATCCTGTATATCTCTTGTCTATCTTATTTTCTTGATCTGTTATCTCCTTATTCAAAAACATATTTTGTAGGAGTATATCAGATTCTGACTCAGATGGTCGTTACTCAGTCATAAATGACTTCCATAAATGACAACTGTCTCTGGGGAAAGTCCTAAGTAACATTCCTTTTAGCCTTCCTTGAAACTTGCTCCAAATTGCTTGAAACGGCTACATAATCTTTTGCAATAAATGCAGGAAATAAATCTGAATGAATTCCATAACTGTTCTTGAATTTGAATTCTGAAAGCGTCGATCTCTCACAGAAATCGTCGACCTGAGCTCAGCTATCGTCCACCTGAGCTCAGAGATTGGATTTATACTAGAGACAGAAAACGTCGACCTGAGCTCTAGGATCGTCAACCTGAGCTCAGCGACTTGGAAAATAGCTGAAGACAGAACGTCGATCTGAGCTCGAAGATCGTCGACCAGAGTTCGACGTCTTGCAGAATTGAGCTTAGAGAACGTCGAACTGAGTTTGACATTTCGTCGACCTGAGATCGACGAAAATTGTCTTTGTCTCAGCACTGAATTCTGAACTTTGAATGGTCTTGGGGGCAGCTTCAAACCTAAGTTCTAACCCTTAGACTCATTCTAATTTGACCTTTTCAACTATATAACTAGGTCAAACCAATTTCCTAAAAACATAGTGATCCTTGCCCAAATTAGTAATAGGGTGTTCCAACACGGCGCCGCTCGATTTCTGTAACTGCATAGTGGGGGGCGGATCTCTTCAGGTATGGTGAGGAAACTTCTCCCCTGAGTCCAGGGATTATTTTAAGCTAGTCAGATTGGGATGGGAGGGGGTGTAACCCCCATGGCCATGAATGGCCATTAAAGGCCAATTTCGGTTTCACTATTTGGACAGGCTGAGCCACCCCTCTGGCTGGCAAACTATTGGAAACTCCTCCCCTTTCTCAGTGTAACTTATCCCAGCCTTAATGGGTGGCCCTTGGCTACCCCAAGCCATGAATGGCCTTATCCCTCTTCTTTCTCTCTTCTCCATTAATGGAGTTTTCTCTCTCCTACCCATCCTAACTGAAATTTACCCCTCCTTCAGCCTATTAGCACCCCACAAATCATAATAGTGATAAGGTTAGGTCTGCCCAAGTGGGGAAGTGGGTTTGAGCTTGAGTTAACCCATTTGGGCTAATTTGACCTAACCCTTGTGTAGAGTTGACCTTGGTCAACATGACAATTTGGGTTGACCCCAATGGGTACTTAATGATCCATTGGCCTCCCCTAAGGTCTATAAGGACTTGGGTAGTGTTGGTTGGGTATCTTGAGGGTCACTTGACCCTTAGTTAGGGCACTTTGACCAATTTAGGGCTTGGGTTGACTTGGGCCAACTGAGCCTCTAGGGCTGACCCCTAAGGGTTCTTGATGACCCATTGACCCCAATTTAGGTCTAGGAAGACCTAGGCAAGGTTGGTTGAACATATTAGGGGAACATTGCCCTTAGTTAGGGCACTTTGCCCAGTTTAGGCCTATGGTGGTCCTAAGCCAAATTGGTCACTTTTAAATTACTCCAATGGACCCTTGGGGCTCTAATGGACCCCCCAATGGGTTAATGATGTTGGGGTAGGGTCATGGAGTCATGGTGAAGCCCTGGGGGCATCCCAAATTAATGTTTAGGGTTTTTACTATTTGCAGCCCATGGTGACCCTTCCTACATCCCTAGGTACACCTGGCCTTCTAGGGCTTCCTAGGGTTCTGTCATGATCTAGTCATGACAAAACCACTCCTAGGGGTCTAGTTGTCTAAGGGATGTTACAAATCCCAATACATAAAAATAAAAATTTCATCCTCAAAATTCAAGTTAAGCCTACGGGGTTTTCAGGTATAGGAGATAAAACATAACATCCCGAGAGGTCGTAAGGAGTACCTGATCGAAAAGCTCCTGATACTTCTGTTGCATCAGGTCCCGTGGCACCCACGTGTTCTCCTCCTGCCCGTGATTCCTCCACAAGACTTTGACCATGTAAGACCCCCTTTTTTTCGATTCAAATCACGGGGTCTTATGCCCAGAACCACCGCTTTGCGGTGACACCTTCGCACCCGGGAAGGTCGTCACTACAACGCGCCGATTCTGCCGGCCTTTTCGATCACAATCAAGTAGCAAGTAGTAAAGAAAGAGAAATGCAGTCCACAATAATAAATCACATATAAATAAATTCCACGAAGGAAGCGTCCACAGTATAACATCAGAGTAAAAAAAATAGAGTACTGAAAGGAAAAATACTTAAGCCCGGTACAGCAACACCTCACTACATGGTCACTCAAACGGAAGCTGAAAAATAAACTGCTACAAAGGAACGGAACTCACGGTCCCGGTTGTCTTAACTCCTGAGCTACACTGCCCTATCTCCAAGCGCACCGGCCTCCTGTGCTGCTCCTCCGGGCTGGACTCCATGGTTCCCTAAAATGATGTGGTCCGAAAACCGTTAGTCTATAAGACTAAGCCCTATCATCCCCCTCCCCTTCTCCCATGCCCTAAGGCACCGAGCGGAGAGGAAGAAAGGGGAGGACATGAAGGTGGAGAGTAGTCAAAAGCAGATGACGGTGGACCTAACTAGCAAGTTATAACAGGTGAACAATATAAGTGTTGTAATAGGTAAAACAGAAAGGTAAGCAAGTAAGAAATTAAACCTTCACTTATGTGAGTACACATAAGCCAAGGGATATTTTACAAGGCTCCCATCGTATAAATGTCCCATTCCACTTTATACATTGGGGTGTCGGTTATCACAAGCATTATTTAAATATTTAAAATGACCTTAATCTATAAAACTTGCCCACACAAGCTTATAGACCAAGGGGTCATTTTGCAGGTCCTAATGTATAAGCGTCCCATTTCACTTATGCATTAGGTGTCAAGGTTCTTATGAATGATTATGTATGCAACTATATGGTGGGTTAATGATGTTCATGCAGTGCAACTCACACACCCAACTTTGTGTACACAAACCTTAGTTCCCCCTTTCAGAGCCGTTACCTCCCAGGATACCTCCGTAGTGGCAGACGGAAGCGGTGGGTTGGGCCTCGCCCACCTCAAAACCAGTATTTGCACTACCGGTCTGACCTATCGTACGCCCTCAACGCCTGGTGCACGAGGCGGACTTCCGTGTACTCTTGCCGACTGGACTGCCAGACTTAAGGTTGGCGAAGTGCTAGCCACCTTGCTAAGTCAACGCTATTAGTGTTGGTGCAACAAACTCCCCAATATCGAAGACCCACCACCTTAAAGTTTCCTATTTATGCACATGCAATATTTAATATAAGAAGTCAAGAGCAAAGCTCCCGGACCAAACCGTCCGTCTCAACCACAAACCGAGGCGAAGCTCCCCGGACTAAACCGTCTGGCTCAATTCCAAACCTCATCCTTTTGAGCACCGCGGGATGGCACCCCTTTGAACACCTTGGGACGACTTAACCTTTTCCAAATGTCTATCCTACTAGTGTGTGAAGTGTAAACCTATTTCAACTAATTACTCTTTCGATTTATTTAAGATTTACGTTAGCCCAGGATTGCCTCCGGATTATGCCCCGTGAAGGGTTTTCAATAGGTACTGGGAACTACGATGGTATGACAGACCAAAGTTCCCTTTCGCAAGGCACTTCATAATATTGGTTAATTTTCTCTTACCCGTTCCGTTCTCATATTACATTAAACTAAAACTAGGGTAGCTTGACATTTCACTCTCACAGGAACGACGATCTTTCGTCGAATCCGTGCTCCTTCTACCACAACCACTCACTTCTCATCACTCCTTAGAACCTTCGATGACAACATATCTAAATCCATCCTAATCAGCATATTGAGAAACTCCAACTTTGCCCTAAGTCGTCTCCAAATGCGATCTTTTACGAAAATGCTAAATGCGGACCACCCTACACTATATGATGACCATGATAGGATGTCCTTTGTGTTTTCATCTGAATGACCTAAGCTATTTACTGGGGTCCTATCATGTCATAAATGAATCAATTCCATGTTATGATAATTTTCTCAATTAATCTATTAATTAATTAATTTTCCTAAAAATCCAAGATCTACCAATTTGAACATGAAGTATACTTTTCAGCTATGTAAAAATCTTATAAATTCAGGATAAATACTATTACCTCTAAAAAAATGACATGTCCAGGTTTGGAAATTTTCTCTAGGGTCTAGGGGACCTAAATCTATTTTTGTAATATCTTGTACCTTTCAAAATTTGTGAATCAACTATATAAAGGTGGCTTCCAAAAATTATGAATCAATTATGTAAGACTTCTACTGGCTTGAAAATAATATTAGCCAAAATTTCATAATTTAATTACTGAGAATTGAAGTCTATAAAAAATTAATTACAAACACTTTAAATAGACAAGCTTATGAAACAAGTATTTAAAATATAACTTCAAAATTCATAAATAAATTTCTACTAGCATATAATGGCCTAAAAATCTTATTTCCTAAATCTCATAATTTTTCAATAGGTATAACAGCCATAATTAAATTAATTCCCTAAAGCTCCTTTTCAAAACATTCATGAATAAAGTACTAAATTTATCCCACTAAAATTTATATAAAAATCCAGGAACATCCATTCTAACCTAAAGACCTCACTTCCAAGATTTTATGAGATTTCAATAATTAAAAAGATCCTAAATAATTAAATCTTCAATTAGGGCTACAACCACATTTACAAATGAAGTATTAGGTATTATCATCATAAAATTCCAGTAAAAATACCTAAGGGTCCTATCTACCCTAGATTTACTCTACCCAAATTTCACAGCTTTTAGATGACATTAAATTACTGTTTTGACCTAAAAGCCCTTCTACCCTAAAACTAGGGTTTTTCTTTTGAGGAACCTACTTACCTCTAACTCTTTTAGATTCCAACCAGAGGGTTAGATACTCATTAACTACCTCCCCACCAAATCTCAAGGCCATTCAAGGGCATTTGCCCCTATGTCTTTCGCAACCCTCAAAATCCATTCCTTAGGGTTTGGGCTTGGGTCCTAGGGTAAACCAACCCTAAACCCTCCCATCTTACCCAAGGGGGTACTTAGGATAATTCTAAACTAGTAGTAGACATCTCAACCTCTGATGAGGTGATTTGACCTTTCAATCTCCAAAGAGCATTTTTCCGTAAACACCCTTCACTAGGTCAAAACTAGGGTTTACTAAATTCCTATTCAAAACTCATCCAAATGAGCTGAATTTTGTGGTACATCTAGATATAAATACCAGGGACCACTCACCAAGAGTTGGGAGGGTATGGAGGTCAGATGGTCCACAAAATCTCTAACCCTAGCTTTTCCCAAGTTAGGGCAAAAGACCTATGTAAATCAACTCCAAATTTACCAAAATTTGGACAGCCCCTAACTAACAATAATATTGACTCCCTGTCCAAATTTCAAGTCATTTAGACAGAGAGATAAGGGTGGGCACCCACTTGAATTCCTAGGGCACAATTCCCAAGATAGGGCTAAGGTTTGGTCAAACCCTACCCAAACCTTATCCAAATGTGCTTAAATTTTCTACAGAGTTATATATTAATGCTAGGGACCCCTCACCAAAATTTGGGAGGGTATGATGGTCATTTGACCCCTTAATTCCCTAACCCTATCTTTTCTAGGTTTAGGGCAAAACCCTAGGTTAACATACTCTAAATGCCCTCCAATTTTTATAGGAGCTAGTTTTAGATGATACTATACTCCTGTCCAAAATTCAAAGCATTTGCATCACGGGTTAGATGTAGGGAATTATTTGAAAATCTGTCCTACATATAGGACCTACCCTAGTAAAATGATCCTACAGGCCCGCAAACTTAACCAAATTTTCACCACAGCATATCGAACTGTAGGTATTCCAAAGGCATACAATTTTTATATTATAAACTTTTTCATGAGATGCCTAGAAAGGGCCTAAAAATCAACATGTAGTAAACTGTTAAAATAATAACAGAAAATGAATTAATAAAACATTAATTCGTGTATTTTAAGTCTTGCACACATCTTGAAGCAATCCTAGGGCAGCTGTACTTCGTCTTCTCCAAATGGCCTGAACTAGAAACTGTGGGAAGAGAGTGTCACGGGCCTTTTCCCGGCAACTAGGGGTGGCGCCACCATCGGGAAACAACTACTACATGTTCCCGGTGGTGGGGGCTAGCCTTGCCGGCGGCTAGGGCGGCCGGAGGTTGCGGCGCCTCCCTACCCAAGCCCACCCAAAAGCCATGAAAATGGCAAAAAAATTCTGGTTTTTGGTTCCCTCCGATCGGCTACTCGAGCCCGACCTCTACTCTAATGATTCTAGGATCTAAACATAAGAGAAAGAGAGGGGGAGGACCTGAGTTCGGGCATGAATGCGGGTTGAACGGCGGGATGCCATGGTGGCGGAGGTGGTGGCATTTCTCTCCTTGGTGGCTCCTGCAAGCCTCTCTCCCTCCTGCTATGGTTTCGAAACTTGTTGCCCCTCTCTCCTAAATGAGTATATAAAGAGGAGAGGGGGAGAGGGGGCGGTTTTCTTCAAGAGCCAAAGCACCTCTTCATGGTGGGGGGGTGGTTAGAGGAGAGAGAGTGAAAACTCCTCTTTATGGCCGGTAAAAGGGTGGGAGGAAGAGGTGTCAACCTCTAGGTGGATATGGTCCCCTCTTTGGCCGAGCCCCATGCCTCCCCACTCTCTAAAACCACCTCTTCACTTCCACCACCTTTTCTCTCTCCTATATTTAGCCTATTTCTCACTTCTTTCTCTCTCCTAGTCACCCTCACGATTTCTCTTCCCCTAGAAGCCTAAAGGCATCCCTTAAAATGAATATTAAATCCTTAAATGCCATATGAAAGGGGGGCTCACCATTTTACCATGAAAATACCCCTTATTCTCACTTTCTCTCTCCTAGTCAACATGTTGGCTAGCCTAGGGTTTAGGGTTGACTTGGTCAATTTGACCTTCGGAGTCAAAATCAATACACCCCTAGGGACCCATTGACCTCCCCTAAGGCCTAGGTATGGTTAGGTAGGGTAGACTTGGCATAATGAGGGTGAGTTGACCCAAGGCAGGGTTACTTTGGCCTAACTAGGGCTTAAGTTGACTTGGGTCAACTTAGCCACTAGGTTTGCACCCAATGGGTCCTTGGTTACCCATTGATCTCCTATTAGGTCTAGGAATGCCTTGGAGTCATATTGAACCCACTAGGCCACCAAAAATCAGGGTTTTAAGATTTTACTATTTGCAGCCCAAGTGAGTCTCAACTAGCTAGTTGGGTCACTTGACCTCCAAGGTTTAACCTAGGACTTGTTATGACCTAGGCATGTTCAAGTCACTCCTAAGGGGGGGGGGTCTACTTTGAAAATGGGATGTTACAAATCCCAATAAACAAAACAAAAATTTCGTCCCCGAAATTAAGGTTAAGTCTATGGGAGCTTTTCTGCCGGGTTATCTTAAGCTTGTAACATCCCATGTGGGTTGAAATACTTAACCAAGGTTAATAAACAAGGGCTAGCCCCAATAAACAAAGGATTAGCCTCTAATCTTAGGTGATACTCCGGTGTAAAACAAGTAGGGAAAAATAATTACAAGCATCTTGAGAAGTTAGAAAATATTACCTAGCTAAACAACTCCGGGTACTTCTCTCGTATCAAGTACTCGGGTTCCCAAGTATGCTCCTCTTTCCCATGTTTCCTCCACAAGATTTTGACTAGCAGGATCTTCTTGCGGCGCAAAACCCGTATCCCCTTGTCATAAATCTGTATCGGCTCCACCTGAACGGACCGATCTGTAGCTACCGGCCCATCAGTGGTGGTAATATGTAGCTCCGGGCGTAGTAGATCCCTCCTGAGTGAAGATATGTGGAACACGTTGTGTAGGCCGGACAGCTCCTGCGACAGCTCTAGTCTGTAAGCTAATGGACTGATCCGCTCCAGGATCCTGAAAGGCCCCATGTATCTCGGACTGAGCTTCTTCCACCGACCACGTACTCGTGAAACCCCGTGCATCGGCCGGATCTTCAAGAACACCCGGGCCCCAACTTGAAACTCTATTAGAGGATGCCGAGCGTCATAATACTTTGCCTGTCTGCTTTGTGCCTCTAGCATCCTCTCTCGAATCAGTCGCACCTGAGCCTCGGTGTCTTCAATAAACTCCGAATCTAACATCTTCGGATCTGCATCATGTATCCAAGACAAGGGAGTCCGACATCTCCTCCCATACAAGGCCTCGTACGGAGCCATCCATATACTGGACTGGTGGCTGTTATTGTATGAAAACTTCACTAGGGGCAACATCCGCTCCCAGGGCTCTCCATGATCCACAATTCACAGCCTCAGTAAGTCCTTCAGCGTCCTATTGGTACGCTCTGTTTGCCTGTCAGTCTGGGGATGGAAGGCCGTAGTGAAGGCCAGTCATGTGCAAAGGTAAGACTGCACTGATCTCCACTCTCTGGATGTGAACCGACCATCTCGATCATATACGATCGTACTGGGCACTCCATGGTAACGAATAAACTGCTCCACGAACTTCCGAACCAAAACTCCAACAGAGTCATCCTTCCTGATCGGGATGAACCTAGCTACCTTCATTAGCCGGTCAACGATTACCCAGATAGAATTGTTTCTCGTGCGTGAACGAGGGAGGCCATTGATGAAGTCAATCGCGATATTATCAAACTTCCACTCCGGCACTGGGAGTGCCTGCACTAGACCAGCGGGGTGTCTGCACTCTGCCTTCACTAACTGGCACGCCTCGCAGTGGGTCACGAAATAAGTGATGTCCTTCTTCATGCCCGGCTAGTATAGTGTCTTCTTCAAATCCGTCGTCATCTTCGTAATCCCGGGATGTATAGAGTATCGGCTATGATGAGCCTCTGTCATAATGTCCTCCTGAATCTTCCCTCCATCTGGTATGTAAGTCCGACCCTTGAAGCATACTAGATCACCTCGCATCGAATAGTCCCCAGCTGAGCCTGCCTCTATGGCCCTGAAAATCGGCTCCAATTTGGCATCCTGCCTCTGCCAATCTCTAACTCTGTCATGAATAGTGTCGGTGGCGCTCGTCGCAGCTAAATACTCCTCTTATAGATCGGTGTCTTCGGACTATACCAAGGTGATGTGCATATCTTTAAAGCTCCGCAATATATCTAAAGACATGACCTGGGGCCCTGCTCCTGAAGTAGTAGCTCTCTGGCTCAAGGCATTGGCTACCACATTTGCCTTACCCGGATGGTAGTGCATCTCATACTGATAGTCTGCCAGGAACTCTACCCATCTCCGTTGTCTAATGTTCAGCTCCTTCTGCGTATCCACATACTTCAGATTTTTATGATCTGAAAATATGTCGCAGTGAACTCCATAGAGATAATGGCGCTAGACCTTCAGCGCAAAAATAACCGCACCCAACTCCAGATCGTGCACTGGGTAGTTTTGCTCATGCTTCTTTAGCTGGCGGGAAGCGTAAGCAATAACATGCCCATTCTGCATCAGAACAGCTCCCAAGCCCTAGTATGAGGCATCTGTATACACCTGGAATCCTTCTTTCCCCGAAGGGAGAGTCAGTATAGGAGCCGAGGTGAGTCTCTCCTTCAACTCTTGAAAAGCTGCCTCGCATTTTGGGGTCCACACAAAAGGTGTCTCCTTCCTCGTCAAAGATGTGAGAGGGAGTGCAAGACTAGAAAATCCTTCTACGAACTTTCGGTAGTAACCGGCAAATCCTAAGAAGCTCCGAACATCTGTAGCTGTCTTCAATCGTGGCCAATCTCGGACTGCTTGAACTTTCGCTGGATCAATTGCCAATCCAGCTCCACTGATAACATGACCCCAAAAGGCCACCTCCTTCAACCAAAACTGGCACTTGCTGAATTTTGCATACAATTGATGCTCCCGCAATCTCTGTAATGTCATTGTCAAATGCCTCGAGTGCTCCTCTTCTGTCCGAGAGTAAATGAGAATGTCATCGATAAAAACGATGACAAACACATCCAAGTAAGACTCGAAAACCTGGTTCATGAGAGTCATGAACGCTGATGGCGCATTCGTGAGCCGAAAGGGCATCACGGTAAACTCGTATAGACCATATCTGCTACTAAAAGCAGTCTTCGGAATGTCCTCTTCTCGGATCCGTAACTGGTAGTAGCCCGATCTCAAATCAAGCTTTGAGAAGAAGTGAGCTCCCTCCAGCTGGTCGAACAGCTCGTCTATCCTTGGCAACGGATAAGTATTTCGGACCGTTAGTCTATTCAAGGCCCGGTAATCTATGCACAGTCTAAGTGTCCCATCCTTCTTCTTGACGAACAATACAGGGGCTCCCCATGGCGAGGAACTTGGCCGGACATAACCGGCTTCCACTAGCTCCTGTAATTGGCTCCGGAATTCCACCAGCTCCTTTGGGGCCATCCGGTAGGGGGCTCTAGATGCTGGCTTAGCCCCTGGCACCAGCAAAATCTGAAAGTCCTGCTCTCTGTGCGGGGTAGCCCTGGTAACTTCTCGGGAAAAACATCCTCGAAATCTCGCACAACAGGAATCTCCGCTACAAGAATATTGGCCTCCGCCATCTCGAATAAAACCTAGTAAATCTCGTCGCCCTGTATATGGGCCTTGACGGCCTGAATAGATGACAAAAATTAAAAGGAGGCAGGTCTTATACCTTTTATTATGACGGAAGAATCTCCATGTCTCAGAACAATCTTCCTGGCCACGCAGTCAATTAGGGCATGGTTCCAATATAACCATGACATGCCCAAAATCAAATCATATGAAGGCATCCTCAGGATTGCGGCTGGTGCCTCGAATGCTTTCCTGCCAGTTTGTGCCTCCATGTTGCAATGCGCAGTGGTGTGTAGCTCGGACCCGTCAGCTAGTCATACCCTCAATGCCAAGCTGATGAATCTCTCCACGCCTGCCAAGCCAGCAATGAAGGCCTCTGATACAAATGAGTGTGACGCACCTGTATCGAACAAAGTATATGCGGGCTTGCCGCTGATGAGGACAATGCCTGGGGTAAAAAAAAAAATTTAAGTCTAATTAAAGTTTTATTTCCTCGTTTGTAATTTCTTTGTTTAGAGTCTAACTATTAAACAAAGGAAATATACAAACTTTTGATGTACCTGTGATCACCTCCTCAGGATGTCGAGGCTGGGCCAGATCAAATGCATATACCTGTTCCCTCTCCTGTCGGCGATCTCCGCCCTGATATCCACGACCTTAGCCGTGTCCTCGACCTCCATAGTGCTGAGCCGGTGGGGCAATCTGCGGTGCTGGAGGGGGTGCTCCCCTCATAGGATAGTTCCTCTTGATATGCCCTAGCTGGTGACAGTGGAAGCATTCCAGCGGAGTGTAAGCCCCACCTCCCGGTCTCTGCACGTCTCGCATCTGAGGTCTCAGCAGTTCCCGCACCTGAATAGGCTGAGGGGCCAGTGTCACCCTCTCCCTCGGCTCCTGCCTCACCTCCTGTCGAGGTTGAACCTCTGTCCTCCTGCCATCTGCTGTATGGCCTCGACGCTGATCATTCCGGTCTCCCCGGCTCTGATCCTCCGTTGGCTGCTTCTGGCCTCTGGTGGTGTGCCAATCTGCCTTTAACCTCTTTGCAATCTCCATAATACGGGAGATAGGCCCGTCCGACACAAATAGAAGGGCATCCCTCATGTCTTCCCCCATACCTTTGTAGAACCTCTTCGTGTACGCTGTCTCATCTAGCTGGTAAGAGTCTGCAAAACGAGCAAGATGGTTGAACTCTCGATGGTATTCCACCACCGTCCTGGTACCTTACTTCAACTGCAAGAAGCAGTCTTCCAACTCGTCTCGGGCCGACTGTGGGACAAAATGCTCCAACAACATAGGCCTGAACTCATCCCATGAAACCTCAGCGGCCAGTCTCTCAACAAAACTAGTATCCAGAACTGTCTTCCACCACCGCTTGGCGTGAGACTCCAAGCAGGACACAACCAAAGGTACTCTCTCCTCCCACGGGCTCCGTATCCCTGTCAGCATTTCCTCCATGATGTCCAGCCACTCTTCTGTCCGCACTGCTGACTCCGTCCCCAAGAAGGACGGAGGAGAAAGTCCTCGGAAGATGCTGAGCCAGTTGGCTCCTGGTATCTGTTGTGGAGTCGGGGCCTGTTGGGCCCTGAAAGCATCCAAGATGACAGTCAAAGTCTTCCCCATGTCGGTTTGTAGGAACTGAGTGGGAACTGGTGGAATCGGTGCAGTATCTAGGGTCTGCTGGGCCCCACCCTATAATGTAGGCAGTGCTGGAGGCTGCACAACAAAACATCATCGTCAGAAAACGTTAACTCAATCTAAAATGGACATATATTATGTGATCCCCATATGGGCCCACCACTGCTTTCGCTGCATAGTTTGTCCGCAAACTAAACTCGAACGGGGGTGACCAAGGGTTTTAGTAGACTTCTATTTGATCGATCGTGGTTTCCTCTGACACCATTTGTAAGACCCCCTTTTTTTCGATTCAAATCTTGGGGTCTTATGCCCAGAACCGCCGCTTTGCGGTGACACCTTCGCACCCGGGAAGGTCGTCACTACAACGCGCCGATTCTGTCGGCCTTTTCGATCACAATCAAATAGCAAGTAGTAAAGAAAGAGAAATATAGTCCACAATAATAAATCACATATAAATAAACTCCATAAAGGAAGCATCCACAGTATAACATCAGAGTAAAAAAATAGAGTACTGAAAGGAAAATACTTAAGCCCGGTACAACAACACCTCACTATATTGTCACTCAAACGGAAGCTGAAAAACAAACTGCTACTAAGGAACGGAACTCACGGTCCCGGCTGTCTGAACTCCTGAGCTAGACTGCCCTGTCTCCAAGCGCACCGGCCTCCTGGGCTGCTCCTCCGGGCTGGGCTCCACGGTTCCCTAAAATGATGTGGTCCGAAAACCATTAGTCTAAAAGACTAAGCCCTATCATCCCCCTCCCCTTCCCCCATGCCCTAAGGCACTGAGCGGAGAAGAAGAAAGGAAAGGACATGAAGGTGGAGAGTAGTCAAAAGCAGATGACGGTGGACCTAACTAGCAAGTTATAATAGGTGAACAATATAAGGGTTGTAATAGGTAAAATAGAAAGGTAAGTAAGTAAGAAATTAAACCTTCACTTATGTGAGTACACATAAGCCAAGGGATCTTTTACAAGGCTCCCATCGTATAAATGTCCCATTCCACTTTATACGTTAGGGTGTCGGTTATTACAAGCATTATTTAAATATTTAAAATGACCTTAATCTAAAAAACTTGCACACACAAGCTTATAGACCAAGGGGTCGTTTTGCAGGTCCTAATGTATAAGCGTACCATTCTACTTATACATTAGGTGTCAAGGTTCTTATGAATGATTATGTATGCAACTATATGGTGGGTTAATGATGTTCATGCAGTGCAACTCACACACCCAACTTTGTGTACATTAGCCGTTACCTCCCAGGATACCTCGATAGTGGCAGACGGAAGCGGTGGGTTGGGCCTCGCCCACCTCAAAACCAGTATTTGCACTACCGGTCTGACCTATCGTACACCCTCAATGCCTGGTGCACGAGGCGGACTTCCGCAAACTCTTGCCGACTAGACCGCCGGACTTAAGGTTGGCGAAGTGCTAGCGACCTTATCGAGTCAACGCTATTAGTGTCGGTGCAACGAACTCCCCAATATCGAAGACCCACCACCTTAAAGTTTCCTTTTTATGCACATGCAATATTTTATATAAGAAGTAGAGAGCAAAGCTCCCGGACCAAACCGTCCGTCTCAACCACAAACCGAGGCTAAGCTCCCCGGACTAAACCGTCCGCCTCAATTCCAAACCTCATCCCTTTGAGCACCGCGGGATGGCGCCCCTTTGAACACCTTGGGATGACTTAACCTTTTCCAAATGTCTATCCTACTAGTGTGTGAAGTGTAAACCTATTTCAACTAATTACTCTTTCGATTTATTTAAGATTTATGTTAGCCCAGGACTGCCTCCGGATTATGCCCCGTGAAGGGTTTTCAATAGGCACTAGGAACTACGATTGTATGACATACCAAAGTTCCCTTTCACAAGGCACTTCATAATATTGGTTAATTTTCTCTTACCCGTTCCGTTCTCATATTACATTAAACTAAAACTAGGGTAGCTTGACATTTCACTCTCACAGGAATGACGATCTTTCGTCGAATCCGTGCTCCTTCTACCACAACCACTCACATCTCATCACTCCTTAGAACCTTCGATGACAACCTATCTAAATCCATCCCAATCAGCACATTGAGAAACTCCAACTTTTCCCTAAGTCGTCTCCAAATGCGATCTTTTACGAAAACGCTAAATGCGGACCACCCTACACTATATGATGACCATGATAGGATGTCCTTTGTGTTTTCATCCGAATGACCTAAGCTATTTACTGGGGTCCTATCATGTCATAAATGAATCAATTTCAGGTTATGATAATTTTCTCAATTAATCTATTAATTAATTAATTTTCCTGAAAATCCAAGATCTACCAATTTGAACATGAAGTATACTTTTCAGCTACGTAAAAATCTTATAAATTCAGGATAAATACTATTACCTCTAAAAAATGACATGTCCAAGGTTTGGAAATTTTCTCTAGGGTCTAGGGGCCTTAAAGCTATTTTTGTAATATCTTGTACCTTTCAAAATTTGTGAATCAACTATATAAAGGTGGCTTCCAAAAATTATGATTCAATTATGTAAGACGTCTACTGGCTTGAAAATAATATTAGTCAAAATTTCATAATTTAATTACTGAGAATTGAAGTCTATAAAAAATTAATTACAAACACTTTAAATAGACATGCTTGTGAAACAAGTATTGAAAATATAACTTCAAAATTCATAAATAAATTTCTACTAGCATATAATGGCCTAAAAATCTTATTTCCTAAATCTCATAATTTTTCAACAGGTATAACAGTCATAATTAAATTAATTCCCTAAAGCTCCTTTTCAAAACATTCATGAATAAAGTACTAAATTTATCCCACTAAAATTTATATAAAAATCCAGGAACATCCATTCTAACCTAAAGACCTCACTTCCAAGATTTTATGAGATTTCAATAATTAAAAAGATCCTAAATAATTAAATCTTCAATTAGGGATACAACCACATTTACAAATGAAGTATTAGGTATTATCATCATAAAATTCCAGTAAAAATACCTAAGGGTCCTATCTACCCTAGATTTACTCCACCCAAGTTTCACAGCTTTTAGATGACATTAAATTACTGTTTTGACCTAAAAGCCCTTCTACCCTAAAACTAGGGTTTTGCTTTTGAGGAACCTACTTACCTCTAACTCTTTTAAATTCCAACCAGAGGGTTAGATACTCATTAACTATCTCTCTACCAAATCTCAAGGCCATTCAAGGGCATTTGCCCCTATGTCTTTCGCAACCCTCAAAATCCTTTCCTTAGGGTTTGGGCCTTTGTCCTAGGGTAAACCAATCCTAAACCCTCCCATCTTCCCCAAGGGGGTACTTAGGATAATTCTAAACTAGTGGTAGACATCTCAACCTCTGATGAGGTAAGTTGACCTTTCAATCTCCAAAGAGCATTTTTCCCAAAACACCCTTCACTAGGTCAAAACTAGGGTTTACTAAATTCCTATTCAAAACTCATCCAAATGAGCTGGATTTTTGGGTACATCTAGATATAAATACCAGGGACCACTCACCAAGACTTGGTAGAGTATGGAGGTCAGTTGGTCAACAAAATCTCTAACCCTAGCTTTTCCCAAGTTAGGACAAAATACCTAAGTAATTCAACTCCAAATTTACCCAAATTTGGATAGCCCCTAACTAACAATTATATTGACTCCCTGTCCAAATTTCAAGTCATTTGGATAGAGAGATAAGGGTGGGCACCCACTTGAATTCCTAGGGCACAATTCCCAAGGTAGGGCTAAGGTTTGGTCAAACCCTACCCAAACCTTATCCAAATGTTCTCAAATTTTCTACAGAGTTATATATTAATGCTAGGGACCCCTCACCAAAATTTGGAAGGGTATGATGGTCATTGGACCCCTTAATTCCCTAACCCTAGCTTTTCTAGGTTTAGGGCAAACCCCTAGGTTAAAATATTCTAAATGCCATCCAATTTTTACAGGAGCTAGTTTTAGATGATACTAAACTCCTGTACAAAATTCAAAGCATTTGAACCAAGGGTTAGATGTAGGGAATTATTTGAAAATTTGTCCTACGTATAGGACCAACCCTAGGAAAATGACCCTACAGGCCCGCAAACTTAACCAAATTTTCACCACAGTATATTAAACTGTAGGTATTCCAAAGGCCTACAATTTTAATATTATAAACATTTTCATGAGATGCCCAGAAGGGGCCTAAAAATCAACATGTAGTAAACTGTTAAAACAATAACAGAAAATGAATTAATAAAACATTAATTCGTGTATTTTAAGTCTTGCACGCATCTTGAAGCAATCCTAGGGCAGTTGTGCTTCGTCTTCTCCAAATGGCCTGAACCAGAAACCGTGGGAAGAGAGTGTCACGGGCTTTTTCCCGCCCACTAGGGGCGGCGCCACCACCGGGAAACAACTACTGCATGTTCCCGGTGGTGGGGGCTAGCCTTGCCGGCGGCTAGGGCGGCCGGAGGTGGCGGCGCCGCCCTACCCGAGCCCACCCAAAAGCTATGAAAATGGCAAAAAAATTCTGGTTTTTGGTTCCCTCAGACTGGCTACTCGAGCCCTACCTCTACTCTAATGATTCTAGGATCTAAACATAAGAGAAAGAGAGGGGGAGGACCTGAGTTCGGGCATGAATGCGGGTTGAACGGCGGGATGGCATGGTGGCGGAGGTGGCGGCGTTTCTCTCCTTGGTGGCTCTGGCAAGCCTCTCTCCCTCCTGCTTTGGTTTCGAAACCGGTCGCCCCTCTCTCCTAAATTAGTATATAAAGAGGAGAGGGGGAGAGGGGGCGGTTTTCTTCAAGAGCCAAAACACCTCTTCATGGTGGGGGGGTGGTTAGAGGAGAGAGAGAGTGAAAACTCCTCTTCATGGCCGGTAAAAGGGTGGGAGGAAGAGGTGTCAACCTCTAGGTGGATGTGGGCACCTCTTTGGCCGAGCCCCATGCCTCCCCACTCTCTAAAACCACCCCTTCACTTCCACCACCTTTTCTCTCTCCTATATTTAGCCTATTTCTCACTTCTTTCTCTCTTCTAGTCACCCTCACGATTTCTCTTCCCCTAGAAGCCTAAAGGCAGCCCTTAAAATGAATATTAAATCCTTAAATGCCATATGAGAGGGGGGCTCACCATTCTACCATGAAAATACCCCTTATTCTCACTTTCTCTCTCCTAGTCAATATGTTGGCTAGCCTAGGGTTTAGGGTCGAATTGGTCAATTTGACCTTCGGAGTCAACATCAATAGACCCTTAGGGACCCATTGACCTCCCCTAAGGCCTAGGTATTGTTAGGTAGGGTAGACTTGGCATAATGAGGGTGAGTTGACCAAGGCAGGGTTACTTTGGCCTAACTAGGGCTTAAGTTGACTTGGGTCAACTTAGCCACTAGGTTTGCACCCAATGGGTCCTTGGTGACCCATTGATCTCCTATTAGGTCTAGGAATGCCTTGGAGTCAGATTGAACCAACTAGGCCACCAAAAATCAGGATTTTAAGATTTTACTATTTGTAGCCCAAGTGAGTCTCAACTAGCTAGATGGGTCGCTTGACCTCCTAGGTTCAACCTAGGACTTGTTATGACCTAGGCATGTTACAGTCACTCCTAAGGGGGGTCTACTTTGAAAATGGGATGTTACAGACCAACTGGACCTTCTTGCACTGCAAGGCCCATATCCCAGTATCGTCTATCCGAACTGGCTCCAAGTGCACCGATCGATCAGAAGCTACAGGCCCATCTATAGTAGTAATCTTCTGCTCCGGCCGAAGTAGAGCTCTCCTCAGGGAGGAGACATGAAAAACATCGTGCAAACCCGCTAGCTCTTGCGGCAGCTCCAGTCTATGACCCAAGGGGCTGATTCGCTACAGGACCCTGTAAGGCCCCATATATCTTGGACTGAGCTTCTTCAAAACATGCACCCGCAAGACTCCATGCATCGGTTGGATCTTCAAGAATACCCTATCCCCAACCTGAAACTCTACTTGACGGTGCCGAGCATCGTAATACTTAGCCTGTCTACTATGGGCTTCCAGCATCCTGTCTCGGATCAACCGCACCTGAGCATCCGTATCCTCCACAAACTCTAAGCCATGTGCCTTCGGATCCTCATCCTGGATCCAAGACAAAGGAGTCCTGCATCTCCGCCCATATAAAGCCTTATAAGGGGCCTTGCCGATGCTGGACTGATGGCTATTATTGTACGAGAACACGATCAACGGTAGCTATCTCTCCCACGGCTCTCCACGGTCCGGTATGCACGGCCGTAGTAAATCTTCCAGGGTCCGATTGGTGCGCTCTGTCTGTCCATCCGTCAGATGGTCGAAGGCGGTACTGAGAGTCAACCGTGATCCCAAATATTCCTGGACCGACCTCCATTCCCTAGACGTAAATCTTCCATCCTGATCGGACACTATCGTCCTCGGCACCCCATGATATTGAACAAACTGCTCCACAAACTTCCGTACCAAGTCACTCACCGGAGCATCCTTCCTGATCGGTAGAAACCTGGCCACCTTCATAAATCAGTCGACGATCACCCATATCGAGTCATTCCCCACATGAGGCCGAGGAAGACCATGTATGAAGTCCATGGCAATGTTGTCAAACTTCTACTCTGGCACCGGAAGTGGCTGCAATAACCCGGTCAGGTTCCTACACTCATCCTTCACCAGCTGGCAAGCCTCGCAGTGGGTCACGAAGTAGGTGATATCCCTCTTCATGCCCGGCCAGTACAACGTCCTTTTAAAATCAGCCGTCATCTTGGTGATGCTCAGGTGCACTGAGTATCTACTGCAGTGCGTCTTTGTCATGATGTCCTCCCGAATCTGGCCTCCTGCGGGTATATAGACTCTGCCCCTAAAACATATAAGCCCATCCCTCAAGGAGTAATACTCTGTCGTGCCTTCCTACAAGGCCCTGAATATCGGCTCCGCCTTCTCATCCAGCCTCTACCCATCCCTGATGCGATCCTAAATGCCATCTATGGCAACCATCGATGCTAGATACTCCATGTACAACTCCGGATCATCCTCGGACACTAATGATATCTTCTTGTCCTCCAACATCTTCACCAACTCCAAGGCCATCAGTTAAGGTCCTGCTCCTATCGTAGTTGCTCTCCGGCTCAGAGTGTCTGCCACCACATTTGCCTTCTCGGGATGGTAGTGCATCGTGTACACATAATAGGATAGGAACTCAACCCATCGTCTCTAGCGAACGTTCAACTCCTTCGGTGTATCAACATATCTCAGATTTTTGTAATCCAAGAATATGTCATGGTGCACACCATAAAGGTAATGCCTCCAAATCTTCAGAGCAAACACTACCGCTCCCATCTCCAGGTCATGCACTGGGTAGTTCTGCTCGTGTTTCTTTAGCTGCCGCGAGGCATACGCAATCACATGACCATGCTGCATCAGGACAGCACCCATCTACTGGAAGGATGCATCGGTGAACACCTGGAAGCCCTCCTTCCCAGACGGGAGAGCAAGAATGGGGGCCGACGTAAGCTGACTCTTCAACTCCTGAAAGGCCTCCTCACACCGCGGCATCCATACGAACGGAGTGTCCTTCTTTGTCAACGTAGTGAGTGGGAGGGCTATCTAAGAAAATCCCTGCACAAACTTCTGGTAGTATCCGGCCAATCCCAAGAAACTTCGGACATTCGTGGCCATTTTCAGCTGAGGCCAGTCTCGCACTGCCTGAATCTTTGTGGGGTCCACTGCCAGTCCCTCTCCACTGATGATATGGCCTAGGAAGGCCACCTCCGTCAGCCAAAACTGGCACTTGCTGAACTTGGCATATAGCTGATGCTCCCTAAGCTTCCCCAAGGTCAAGTCCAGATGCTGGGTATGCTCCTCCTTCGTCCTCGAATAGATGAGGATGTCATCTATGAATACTATGACAAACCGGTCGAGATATGGCTGGAACACCTGGTTCATCAAGCTCATGAAGGCTGATGGTGCATTCGTGAGCCTAAAGGGCATCACAGTAAACTTGAACAACCCATATCTACTACTGAAGGAAGTCTTCGGAATGTCCTCCTCCCAAATCCGCAGTTGATAGTAGACCGACCTCAAATCCAGTTTTGAGAAGATATGTTCCCCTTACAGCTGATCAAATAGCTCATCTATCCATGGCAGGGGATAGGTATTTCGGACTGTCAATCTGTTCAGTGCTCGGTAGTCAATGCATAATCTGAGTGTACCGTCCTTCTTCTTGACAAACAGCACCGGGGCTCCCCATGGTGAAGAGCTCGGCCGGACAAATCCAGCTTCCACTAGTTCCTGCAGCTGGCTTTGAAACTCAGTCAACTCCTTCGTGTCCATCTGGTAAGGTGCTCTAGATGCCGGCTTAGCTCCCGCACGAGCTATATCTAGAAATCATGCTCTCGGTACGGGAGTAGCCCTGGAGCTTCTCTGGGAATACGTTAGCAAAATCTCGCACCACCGGGATTTCGGAAACCTTGGCCTCAACCACTTCAAACAGTACTTCATAGACCTCCTCCCCTTGCAAGTGGGCCTTAACGGCCTGCACGGAAGATAAGAAGTGAGGGTAAATAGGTCTAATACCTTCGATGACGACATAGGAGTCCCCGTGCCTCAAGGTGACTCTCTTCGCTAGGCAGTCAATCTGGGCATGGTTCCACCGCAACCACGTCATGCCCAGAATAAGATCGAAGACTGGCATCCTTAGGATCGTCGCTGGTGCTTTGAATGCCTTTCCCCCGATCTCCGCCTCTATATTGCAGTGGGCAGAGGTGAACAGCTCTGATCCGTCAGGTAGTCATATCCTCATCATTAAGCCTGTGAATCGCTCCATGCCTTCCAACCCTTCCATGAAGGCCTCTGACACGAACGAGTGTGAAGCACCCGTATCGAACAGGGTATAAGCGGGCTTGCCACTGATGAAAACTATGCCTGAGGGGGGAGTTAAATGTCTTAGCATCTAGTTATGGTTTTCTTTTCTAGATTATCAATTCTATATCCATAAATTTAACTGTTCGGGAAAGAAAACTTAAAACTTTCTGACATACATATTATCACTTGCTCCGGGTTCCGGGGTTGAGCCAAATCTAGTACATAAACTTGCTCCCTGTCCTGCCTGCGATCTCTACCCTGGTATCCACGTCCTCGGCCACGTCCTCGACCTCCAAACTGTTGAGCATGTGGGGCAGCCTGTAGTGCTGGTAGAGGTGCTCCCCTCATGGGGCAGTTTCTCCATATGTGCCCTGTCTGATGGCAGTTATAGCACTCCGGTAGGGGAAATGCAATACCCCCGGGTCTCGGTGCCTCCCGCATTTGAAGAGGCTGAGGAGCCACTACCACCGGCTCCCTCGGCTCCTGTCTCACCTCCTGACGTGGCTGGTCATCTGCTCTTCTCCCCTCTCTCCCATCAGTGATGCGGCCCCACCGCCGATCATTCCTGGCTCCCCGGCCCTGGTCCTCAGTTGGCCTCTTCTGACCCCGAGTCGTGTGCCAATCAGCTTCAATCCTCTTGACCATCTCTAACATCCGAGGTATAGGCCCGTCAGATACGAACAAAAGGGCCTCCCTCAACTCCTCCCACGGGCCCTTATAGAACCTCTTGGTGTATCCTGCCTCATCCAGCTGATAGGAGTACGCAAACCGGGCTTAATGGTTGACCTCCCGGTGATATTCCATCACTGTCTTAATTCCCTACTTCAACTGCAGGAACTTGTCTTCCAGCTCATCCCTAGCCGACTGTGGAACAAAATGCTCCAGTAATGCGGCCCTGAACTCCTCCCAAGTAATTTCTGCAACCTTTATATCAGCAAATGTCGTATCTAGTGACGTCTTCCACCGTCTTTTGGCATGAGACTCCGAGCAAGAGACCACCAAAGGCACCCTCTCCTCCCAAGGGCACCATATCTCGGTCAGCATCTCGTACATAATGTCCAGCCACTCCTCTGTCCGAACATCTTACTCTATCCCTAAGTAGGATGGGGAAGAGAGTCCTCGGAAGATGCTCAGCCAATTGGCCTCCGAGTTTGGCTGCAGAGCCGGAACCTACTGGGCCCTGAAAGCCTCCAGAATGGCTGTCAGAGTCTTCCCCACCTCCGACTATAGGAACGGAGTTGTGGTCGGGGGAGGTGGTGTAACATTCGCAGTTTGCTGGACTCCTCCCTATAGTGTAGGCTGTGTCAGAGGCTGCATATAAAATACCATTATAAGCAATTGACTCAAGCCTAATTAGAAGTAGACCATCACATGTGATCCCCACAGGGGCACACCGCGCTTCCACTGCTTAGTTTGTCCCCAAACGAAACTCAAGCGGGGGTGACCCAGGGTTTGTGTACTGCTACTCTTTCGATCGAGGTCTCCTCTGATACCACTTGTAAGACCCTTTTTTTCTTTTAGCCACCGGGGTCTTAGGACCAGAACCGCCGCTTTGCTGTGACACCTTCACGCCCGAGAAGGTCGTCACTACAAGGCGCCGATTCTGCCGGCCATATCGATCACAGAATAGTAGCAATATATATGAGAGTATATAAAACAAGCTCTAACATATGTCCACAAAAGATCACATATAATAAGTAATAATCTCCACGAAGGGAGAGTCCACAGAATAATAAAGTACTGAAAATAGGGCTCATGCCTAATACATCAAATCATCACTATAAGAGTCTCTCAAGCGGAAGCAAAACTAATAAACTACTAGTGGTTGGGACTCACATCCCCAACTGTCTGAACTCCGGTACTAGACTGCCCCACCTCCAAGCGTGTCGACCTCCAGGGCTGCTCCTCCATGTTGGGCTCCATGGTCCCCTAAAATGATGTGGTTCGAAAACCGTTAGTCTAATAGACTAAGCCCTATCATCCCCCACCCCTTCCCCCATGGCTCCTAGGAACCGGGTGGGGAGGAAGAAAGGAGAGGACATGATAGTGGAGATATAGCAAAATAAAAATAGATGACGGCGGAACTAATCTAGCAGTTTTATGAGTATGTATAAATATAGTAATCATAGAAGTAAGAAAATCTACTCAAGAATGAGTAATCTTTACTTATGTGAAAGCACATAAGCCAAGGGATATTTTGCAAGGCTCCTATCATATAAAAAGTCTCATACCAATTTATACGATAGGGTGTCGGTTTTCTAGCAAGTATACATATAAATCTATTGAATAAACCTTAACTTATAAGCACGCTTGCACGAACTTATAAACCAAGGGATCGTTTTGCAGAGCCTATTATATAAAGCGACCCATACCACTTTATACAATAGGTGTCAGGGCTATATGCAATGGTTATGCTATGACATGCAATTATGTCATGATGTGAACATGCAAGTGCAACTCACCCACTCGACTCTGTGTACACAGACCTTTAGTTCCCCCTTTCTGGACCCTAACCTCCCAGGATACCTCCATAGTGGCAAACCAAAGCGCTGGGTTGTGCCTCGCCCACCTCTAAACCGGTATCAGCACTACCAGCCAGACCTATCATACGCCTCAACGCTGGTGCACTAAGCGGAGCTCCTGCGTACTCTTTGACGGCTGGTCCACAAGACCTTGTTTGGCTAAGTGTAAAATCACACCCGTCGAGTCAACGTACTGGTGTCGGTGCGACGATCCTCCAATACCGAATACCCACCACCTTATACCTTATGCACATGCACATTAATGTATTATCCACCGAGGCAAAGCTCCCCGGACCATCCCGTTCGTTACAATCAACAACCGAGCCAAAGCTCACCGGGCCAACCTGCCCATCAACAAAACCCCCGGGCCTAGAGCCCGTGTGAACCAACCTAACATCCCGAGACATCAAGGTGAGTGGAAGTGAATCCCTAATTATGTTAGTTACACTTGCAAGTTAGTTTGCCTACAGTTTATGTTAGCCCAGGACTGCCCCCGGTATACCCGGTTAAGGGTTCTCAAAGGGTACTAGGAACTATGATGGTAGTTGAAACCCATCGTTCCCTTCCGCAAGGCACTTATTATTATTTGTTTCCTCCCTTTACACATTCCCTTTTTGTATTACGCTGGACTAAACCTAGTGTGATTTTTGACTCTTCCTCCCTTCGAGAAAGACGATCCTTCGCCGATCCCGAACGCCACCTACCACTAGTCAACTCCACACTTTACTCAACCTGTCTTCCAGAGATGCCCCCAATTGTTTATCCAATTCAGCGGACTATTAGAATCCCAAACCCTATGCCAACACTCACACACCAACCTAGGTCCTGCACTTTTGCTAATTGTAGACCATCCTTAGCGATATGAAGTACATGGTAAGTTGCACTATAATTATTCATCCAAATGCCTCAAGATAAATAATGGGGTTATATCATGACCTAACTAGGCCAAATACAGTAATTTATATTTTTCCTAATTAATCTGGCATTTATTTAATTTTTCCAAAAGATCCAGGTGCCACTAGTTTGAATATGAAGTACCCTATATAGTCATGCAAGATGCCTAAAATAATTATGATAAATACTAGGCTTAATCAATACTGTAAATCCAAGATATAACAATTTTTCTAGTATCTTAAGGACCCTAAAATTATTTGGGTAATATGTCCTATTTTTCTATATTAATGAAGTAAGTACAGAAAATAATTATCCAAAAATTGAGAATTAATTTATTTTATGTAACTGCTATCGTACCAACACCACTGACCAAGATTCTTAATTTTTCAGTTAGAATTAAGCTCTGAATAAATTATACATCAAATCCCAAAAATTATGGGTTTGTAAAGTATGTACTGCAAATAACCAGCTAAAAATCATGAATTAATTTCTCCAAGTGGTTATTGAAAGTGTTAAGTTGTCTATCTAAATCACCTAGAGGGGGGTGAATAGGTGAATTGTGCATCTATTTGCGGAATAAAAAATTTAACAAACTTACACAAAAATAATCAAGCAATCACAGATGACAAGAAGATTTATAGTGGTTCCCCAACCTTGGGTACGTCCACTTTCCCTCACCGATCTAGTAAATCAGTAGACTCGGCTACTCCACTATCTCGGATTGAAAACCAATCCTACGTCTCGGAACCAAGTTCCTACAATCTTGATCCAAATGGATCTACACTCGAAAGATGAATACTTCCTACAACTCGGAGAACAACGCTCCTACACTCGGAGAATAATCTCCTACAAAATTACAAAGAGATTTGAAATACAAACAGAAATTTTCTTCTCAGATCTGGAAAATATGTCTCTAAGTCTTCTTCTTGAACTTTGCGGCTTTTTCAGACTTTGTTGAAGAAGACTCTTGGAAGATCTGATCTGAGAAAACTTTGACCTACTCGATCAAGGAGAAGATGAAGATTCCTTGAACAGCAAGTCTTTCTTGATCGAAAACATTCGTGTCGATCTTCAAGTTGAGCGGCAGCGGCGACTTCTGTAAAATCATTCTTCAGAGAGACGACCGATTCAAAAAATTAGAAAGTGTACGGTTCACCGCTTAGGGTTAGTCTTAATGACAAGACCTTATATAGGATTTCCCCTAACGGTTAGAATTGACATTAATGACGACACGTGGACCAATCACGTTATGTCATTTGAAAATCCCGTCAATCTGGACTTAAGTAAATTTTCTGAAAAACTAGACTGCAGTTCTCGAGAAGTATGAATAAGTTCTCGAGAACAAGGCTGATTTCTCGAGAGCTATACTTTCTGGACTTCAGTTAGTAATCAAGAATAATGAGCTAAGACTTCTCGAGAACTTAACTGGACTTCTCGAGAACTATTACTCGAAAGCTAAAACTTGTAATCGAGAACTAAGCTGACTCTCGAGAAGTAGAAGCTAAGTTCTCGAGAACTATAACAAGCTTCTCGAGAGGTGGACTTAGAATAATTTTTAAGGCTATCTCTGGCTACTCGAGAAGTATAGGCTGTGACTTCTTGAGAACTAGGCTAAGCTTCTCGAGAACTTTAATGATGTTACTCAAGAACTACTCAAGGCTTCTCGAGAACTAAGAGAACTTCTCGAGTTCTGCTAACTCTACTTCTTGAGAACTATACTTAGGCTTCTCGAGAAGTGGACTTATAATAAATTTTTGAACTTAGAAAATTCTTCTCTTCAAGAATCCAATCTTTATCTCATGTTCCAAGTGTTTGAATATGAAGTGTATCCCAATTGAGAGGCTACACATGAGTCAACACCTTGGATCACACAGTGAGGGATTACACTGTATGGTCCTGTGTTCATGACCCACTGTAGACTGACATTTGTCTACACTTAAAATGATAGTCTACAAACGCACAACTAGATGGAGAGATCAAATATAACTTAATTCATCTTAGTTCAAGGGTGACTTCATGCAAATCTAGGTTATTGTGGATGCAATACCCAACAATCTCCCCCTATTTGTAAAAGTCAGAACCCTCTACACTAAGGTGAATTATAATAACAAAGAAAGAACTGTATATGAAAAATAGATTCAAATGCAAGAGATGAAAAATTAAACACAGAATTAGCAAAACTAGAAATTATATATATATATATATAATGTTTTAGATTTCCAATCAACATCCATTTCATCCATAATCTCAAAAGAAAAAAATCATTCCTTGCTCTGATGTTGCTTGTCATACTTCTCTTGTTGTCTTCTCTAGTATATGAAAGGCTTTGGATAGTACCTTGGAGGTTTTGGTGGAGCCTTTGGATTGTTCTTCCCATACTCTCTGTCATAGATTCTCCTTTTATTCATGAACTTTTCATAGAGTTCCCACTCAGAATAGCTGTAGTGGAGATTCCTGCTTTCATTGCAGTCCATTACTAATTTGAGAGTATCTAGAATCAAAGCCTTGGAAGTGGGACTCCAGACTTCAGCAAATTTCAGCACTTTCCTTTTATCTGAGTTTGGCTTAGGGACACTTTTGCTAGCAGAGGGGTCTTCCCCATAATTCCTCTTCTTAGGAATGTGGATTTCAAGTAGATCTTGAGGAATCACATCATCCCAAACTTGATCATAGGTAGCAGGAGGAGGATTTTGATCTTTTTGCCTTGGAGAGAAGCATGGCATCTGAGGCTGCATCTGAGCAGGCATCTAGCTTGACTGACCTTCAGCAAGGGGGTTCAGGTGATGACGTATGCCATTAGGATTAACCTGGAATTCATGGAATATCTGATTGTGCATCCAGACTGTAATGTCATAGTTATGGAATTTCACAGATTGGATTTGTTCTAAAACATTCTTATTAATTGTAGTTAACTGCTCAGACCAGATAGTGTTGGCATTAGCAATAAACTTGTCCACATGTTCTTTCACTAGACTCTCCCCTTTCTGAATTCAACAGATAGTATGTCTATAGCATTTTCTTTGAAGGTACAAACCTCTTCACAGATTTTCATGAGGTTTTCCTAGGCTTTCTTCTCTAATTGGATTTGATTGTTAGCAAGAGTGACTGATTGTTCCATTACCTTTCCAACACTAGTGATAGTGTGGTCTATAGCTTTTCCACCAATTTGAAACAATTCTTTGAGAGAGTCAGTGTTGTGCTGAATTTCTGCAAATCCTCTGTTCATCTCTTTCTCTAGAGCAGTGACTTTGTCTTGGACTATCTTCAGAGATTCATCAAAATATTTCCTTTGGTCAGCCAGCATAACTTCAATCTTGCTTAGAATATCTGAACTTATAGGGGCAATAGCAGTAGAAGGAACAGCAGGAGTAGCAATTTGAGGTGGAGGAGGGACTTCCCATGGAGGGATTTCTTCAACAACTACAGAGCTTTTAGCTCTGGCAATATGAATGACTATATCTCCTTCCTCACCAAGGAGGGTGGGAATAGAAAATTCAAGTCTCCTAAGGGGAGCTTCAACTACCTATGGTTCTGGCTCATCTTCTTCTTATAGAAGTATAGTATCTGGTTGAGGTGAGTCTTTGCTTGGAGAAGGAGAAGGAGTAGAAGTTGCTTTGGGAGAATATACTGGAGATGGAGAAGGTGCTGGAGATGGATCCTTAGGTTCTTCAGCATTTTATGAATGGAGGGAAGGAAGAGGCTCATCAGAAGTGAGTTCTTTTATCATGTTTTCTATGTCTTATGCAGTAGAGTTGAGGGTTTTCTGAACTTGCTCGTCTGAGATTGTCTCATCTGATATATCTGTCAATGGGGACCTGACTAGAGATCTGGTTGGACTTCTCACTAGACATCTTATTGGACTTCTGACTGGAGATCTCACTGAAGGAGGAGGAGAGGGAATTCTATCATCTGGAACAGAGGAAGCAGGCTCCCCCTCAGTTGCTGCACCAGATGGTTCAGTAACTTCATGAGAGGAGGGAGATGGGGTCCTGACCTCTGAAGCAGGGTGTTCAAGCTCTTTAGCAATCTGCTTGGAGTTCTTCAGTTTTAACTCCCACCTTTGAATGGAAGCTAAGGAGATCTTCTTCAGGTGATGAATTGGTGCGCCTTTAGATGTTTGGAAGACAACTTAATCAATCTCATGCAACATCAAAGAGATTATCCTGGCAAACTTTGGATTCTTTATGATGTCCCTTATCATATCAAAAATCATCATTCCATAAGGAAATTTCTTCCTGCAGACGATAGTAGTCATTAAATCGAATAGGTCATTGGTGATGAAACCTATAGACCCTGTCCTACACCATAGAATTTTTCAAACAATGTCAACCAAAAGCTTAATGACATCATTCAGAGATGTCCTCCTTAGAGAGGTGATGTCAATTGGAACTCCACAAAAATGACAGGTTCTGTCATTATATTCTTGAGTAAGTTCATCTCCATCATCTATAGTCGGCAACCTTAGAAGCTTGGACACAATGGACTGGTTTAACTTGATCTTAACTCCCTTTACTTTTGATTTCAGAATTGTACTATTCCTCCTAATCTTGACATTTTTATAGAACTCTTTTACTTCTGGGAAAAGGATCTTACAAGGTTCTTGAAGAACAAAGTTCAGACCTGCGGTTTCGAGCAGAAGAAGAATATTCTTGAAATCATCTGAAATTTCTGCAATCCCGACAACCACAAGTTCACTTCCAACTCCGATTCTGGACTGCTGTGCCATTGAAACTGACGACAGCGATGGACGGAGCGCGAAAGAACGGCGGTGTCGAGGCTCTGCATCGGCGGAAGGCGAAGAGTTTTCGAGAGAGATGGATTTGAAATGTCAGTTGATTTGTGATTTCTAAAGTTTTATATATATATATATATATATATATATATACCCTAGTTATGACAATTAAGTGTCTAATTAATATAAGATAAGCCTTTGATTAAGGCGAAAATGTGTCGGTTTGCGAAAATTAAGAAATGGAAAGAATTCGAAAAGAGACGGGGCATTTCTCGAGAGGCAGAGTTAGTTTTTAAGAGATAGAGTTAGAGTTCTCGAGAAGTGAATTTCTAGTACTCGAGAACTTATAGTACTTCTCGAAAGACAGACCTTTAATTCTCGAGAAGTAGACTTTAGTTTTTGAGAACTAGTTATTTACTTTTCGAGAAGTAGACTTTATTTCTCGAGAACTGCCTTCCACTTGAGAAATTTCTGACTTTTTTATAGTATCCTCGATTCTTGAGCTTTGAAATGATTCCTTTTGTTCTATCCATCTTTGTTCAGCATCCCAAGTTCAATTTTGAAGAAATTGAACTTGGTTTCGTCCAGCGGCTTTGTGAAAATATCTGCAACTTACCGATCTGTTGGCACGTACTACAGATCCACATCCCCTTGCTCCACATGCTCTCGGATGAAGTGATATCTGAGCTCGATGTGCTTTGTTCGGCTATGCGAGACTTGATTGTTGGCAATTGCTATTGCGCTGGAGGAGTTTCAAAACAATGGAATGTCTTTAACCTTCATGTTGTAGTCTTCTAGTTAGTTCTTTAGCCAAAGCAACTGTGCACAACAACTGTCGGCAGAAATATATTCTGACTCGGCCGTTGAGATTGCGACACAGTTTTGCTTTTTTCTGCTCCATGAGATAAGCCTTCTTCCAAGGAACTGACACGTCCCGGAAGTTCTTTTTCTGTCATCTTTGCTACCTACAAAGTCTGCATCTAAAAAACCAATTAGTTCACTGTAATTACTTCTTGGGTACCATAAGCCAATATTCGGTGTACCTTTAAGGTATCTCAAGATCCGCTTTGTAGCAGCATATTGAGATTCCTTACAGTTCACTTTGAATCTAGCACAGACACATGTAGAGAATATTATGTATGGTCTACTGGCAGTAAGGTTGAGCAAGGATCCAACTATGCTTCTGTACTTGGTTTCATCAAAAGGTTTTCCTTTCTCATCCTTATCTAGAGACATAGCTTAGTCCATTGAAGTCCTCATAGAGGTTTCACTCCCCATTCCGAATTTCTTAATGAACTCCTTGGTGAACTTAGTCTGTGAGATGAAAATTCCATCTTCAGATTATTTCACCTGAAGTCCTAAGAAATACTTCATCTCTCTCATGCTACTCATTTCAAACTTCCCTTGCATAAGTTTAGAAAACTTTTTGCAGAGGTTGTCGTCTGTAGAACCAAAAATGATGTCGTCGACATAGATTTGCACTAGCAAAATCTTGCCTTTAATTTCCCTAAGAAATAATGGCTTGTCTATCTTTCCCCTTGTGAACTTGTTCTCGAGGAGAAAGCTAGACAACATTTCGTACCAAGCTCGAGGATCTTGTTTCAAACCGTACAATGCTTTTGATAATAAATAAATATAGTCAGGAAGGTTAGGATCAAAAAAACCTGGGTTTGTTCCACATACAATTTTTTCTTTTATGTAACAATTAAGGAAGGCGGACTTCACGTCCATTTGATAGACAGTGAAGCCCTTCAGTGCAGCATAAGCCAGGAATAGTCTGATGGCCTCCAGCCTTGCCACTGGAGTGTATGTTTGGTCGAAGTCGATTCCATCTTCTTAACGATATCCTTTGGCGACGAGTCTGGCCTTGTTATTTATGATTATCCCATCCTCGTCCAACTTATTCATGTAAACCCACTTTGTCCCAATAACATTCTTACCTTTGGGTCTTGGAACTAGCTTCCAAACTTTGCAGTGCTTGAACTAGTTCAGTTCTTCTTCCATGGCCAAGATACATGATGCGTCTAAGTTTGCTTCCTCAAACTTCTTTGGTTCAACCTGTGAGAGAAAACTTAAATATAGATACTCATTAGTTGTACCTCGACGAGTTCTAACACCATCCAGGGAATCTCCTATGATTCTGTCCAATGGATGATCCTTCAGATGTTTGAGCTCTAGATTCCTAGCATCTGGAACTTCTTCAGCCACTGGAGTGACTTCATCAACTTGGATGGTTTCTTCATCTTGATCGTCTATCTCTCCAATGGGGGTTGGAGTAGTTATCTTGATGAAATTTTCTCTTTCACCTTCAGTCGGTTCATCCAAGCTGATTTACTTCAGCTTTGTACCTACATCTACAACAAGCACACTAGACGATTTGCTTTGCAGCAAGCTCGTCTCATCAAATACAACATGTATGGATTCCTCTATAACCAGAGTTTTTTTATTGAAAATCCTGTATGTCTTACTATGGCTACTATAACCTATAAAAATACCTTCAAAACTTTTCTCACTAAACTTGGTAGTGTGATACTTGTCATTGCTAAGCACGAAGCATTTACAGCCAAAAATTCTAAAATATGAAACAGTTGGTTTCCTGCCCTTTAGAAGTTCGTAAGGTGTCTTATCATGATTCTTATTGATGAGTGCTCGATTATTCACATGGCATGCAGTATTGACGGCTTCAGCCTAGAAGTACTCTGGTAGTGAAGCATCACTCAACATAGTCTTGCAGGCCTCTATGAGTGTTTTGTCCCTTCTCTCAGCTACTCCATTTGCTGTGGAGTACGAGGAGATGAAAACTCATGAAAGATACCTAGGCTTTCACAGAATTCTATCATGGCCCCAGACTTGAATTCTGTTCCATTATCACGTCTGATTTTGACTACGGAATAGTTTTATTCATTCTGGACTTGTCTGACAAAATTAGTAAAGATATCGAAGGTATCTGACTTATGTTTCAGAAAGAACACTCACGCAAAGCGCGAGTATTCATCAACAATAACTAATGTATATTCCTTACCTCCCAAGCTTCTAATTTGCAATGGACCAAACAAGTCCATATGAAGTAGGTGTAAACACCTATTGGAGTCTTTGCCTATTATGCTTTTAAAAGTAGCACTTGTTTGCTTGCCTTTTACACAAGCATGACAAGGTATATCCTTAGCGCACTTTACATTCAGGTCATCACGTACTAAGTTCAGAGAAAATAACTTATTAATTGTTTTAAAATTAATATGTTCTAACCTCTTGTGTTATTGGTCACAAAGAGACGTACTATCTTTTGCTAAAAAGCACACTGGTGTAGAAGAGTTTATGCAAATGAAATTTAAACAAAATATATTCCTGCTTCGAGTGCCAGATAGAATTGTTTCCATATTGTCAATAGACTTTATCAAGCACTTGTCAGCGTGAAATTCAACTATGTATCCTTTTTCGCATAGTTGGCTTATGCTTATAAGATTATGTTCTAATCCCTCGACATAAGGTACATTCAAAAAGGATACACTACCGTTCGTGATCATACCGTAGCCTTTGGTTATCCCTCAGTCTGAACATCCAAAGATGACCTTTGGTCCGTTCACCACTGGAGAATAATTTTGAAGTAGGCTTCTTGTCCCGATCATGTGCCGAGAGCATCCACTGTCCAAATACCATATTGGCGTTTTGGTGGCCTTTGGACATACCTGCAATCATAATCAGTTTTCCTTAGGAACCCAAACATGTTTGGGTCCTTGGTCTCGTGTTAAAACACTCCCCCTATGAGAGTTAGCATTTTGAGTGGTCATTCTCATGTTGCCAACTTGAGGAGTTGCAAAATTTCTTGGATTAAACCAACAATCGATGGCAAAATGACCAATTCTGCCACAGCACCAACAGTCAAACCTGTTGTATCTTTGCCTTAAGTTCTCCTGCTTGACCTCCTGGGATGGTGTCCTAGCAGGGGTAGCATTCTTAGAGGAAGAAGCTTCATGATGATGGCAATCACATGGTTTCTTCTCCATTACAGGCTTTTCCACAATGGATTTTACTTTTGGTGATTTCTTGAAGTTATGACCATGATCAAAAGGTCCATAGCCCTGAAGAATGACTTCTTTATAAGGTTCCTTAAAGACACTCTCGCCAAAGTTTCTGGGGTTAGTCCATCCTTGGTAACGAGACTTTGGCTCTACATAAGTAGGCCTAGTCAAGTGGCCATAGGACGAGTCAAGATCAAACTCATTGGTTGGAAATATGACTTTTTAACGATTGTCTGATCTTGAGGGGATTCCCCTTCTCTTCGGTTGAGGCCTTCTTGGCGGCCTTATTCTTTCTCTTAGCCTTATTTCTCCTAGAGGATTTACTAGGAGCTTCTACATGGCCTAGTCCAGCACCCTTGGCCTTAGCTGAGAATTCAGCAATGAGAGGAAGGATAGTCTTAGGCTTAGAGAAACATTCAACAAGTTTCTTTTTAGCTGTGAGTTATTCTTCCAACTCCTTGATGATTTTCTCTTTCAAGTCAAGGTTCTCAAGCGCTTTATTATATTCTTCAATAGTATTATTAAAATCTTCCTTGAGTGAGTCAGTCTTAGCAACTTCCTCTCTTAAGGAGCTCTCTTTAGCTTTTAGAGATTTGATCTCTTTAGCTTGAGTTTTCACGACTCGTCGAAATTTGTCGTAAGCCATGATCAACTCCTTATACTGGGCCATGAGTTCAGACTCATCGTCAGAGGAGCTGTCCTCATGATCATGCTCAGAAACTTCAGATTCTGAAAGAGGGGTATGATATTTTACCTCTCCAGTGAACTGGGGCTCTTGTTCATCATCTGATTGAGCCATAAGCCCAAAGTAGGATTCCTCTTCTTCACTTGACTCAGATGAGTCAAAGTCACTAAGAGTCTTTCCCTTCTTTGCTATGACGCTCTTCTCTATCCTGTTCTTGTTGTACGAGGACTTCTTTTCTTCTCTCCTGCCACCCTCCTTCTTCTTATGGGGGCAGTCATCAATGACGTGACCTGGCTTGTTGCAATAGTAGTAAATTATATCAGCCGAAATATGTTTGTTCTGTTTAGAACCATACCTGTCGTGGCTGCTTGAGGCCTTTCTGTGTTGATCACTGTCAAGTCGTGATCTTTTGTAAGAGGCATCCTTTCCTTTCCATTGTTTCTTCTTGTTCAAGAATTTCTTGAACTGTCGTGAGAGTAAGGAGAAATCTCCTTCAAATAGTTCTGATCTCGAGGTACTTGGCTCCGAGTTTTCTTCTTCACTAACTTCTTGTGCTGGGGCTGGAGAGGTAGCCTTTGACTTCCTGGAGGTGTTTGCCTTTAAAGTAACAGACTTCTCTTTGGATGCAGACCTTCTCTTTTCTTCTTCAGCTTTCCTTGTGTTGAGTTGAAGCTCATATGACATCAGCTTCCTGAAGAGGTTCTGAGGATCTGTCTCAGCTAGCTTTCTAAATTCCCTGATGGCACATACCTTGTTGTCCCATTCCTTGGTTAAGGATCTTAGGAACTTGTCATTCAGTTCTCCGTTGGTGAAGACTCAGCCATATACTCTGAGGTCGTTGACTATCTTGAAAAAGTTCTCAAATGTGTCTGTAATGGAATCCTTGTGCCCTTGTCGGAAGGCTTCATACTTCTAATTCAATAGGGATCTTCTATCATCCCTCACTTCTTTTGTACCTTCCATCAGAGTGACGAGAGACTACCACATCTCCTTAGCAGATTGGCAGTGAATCAGGTTCTGCAGCATAGAGTCATCGACTGCACTTGCAATTATATTTTTAGCTTTTTTATCTAGAGAAACAAGCGCAATCTCATCTTTATCTAGATCCATCAACTTCTTTGGGACTTTCTTTGTTGGATCTATAGTAGAGGTAGTCATGGGGACGTAAGGACCTTCTTCAACAATAATGAAGATCCTAGGATCCACAACTTCCATGAAAAATTTAATTCTCTCATTCCACATAGGAAAGTTTTTCTTTGTGCACAGGGGAAGCTTGGCAAAATCTTTAGCCTTGTCCATTGCTTGAAAATTCTCAAGAGACAACTTAGAGAGGAAATTGATCAAGGTGTTAACCTTTTAACGACCAACCTCCCTCTGATACCAATTGAAAGTGTTATGTTGTCTACCTAAATCACCTAGAGGGGTTGAATAGGCAAATTATGCGTCTATTTGCGGAATATAAAATTTAACGAACTTGCACAAAAACAATCAAGCAATCACAGATGACAAGAAGATTTATAGTGGTTCCCCAACTTTGGTTATGTCCACTTTCCCTCACCGATCTAGTAAATCACTAGACTCGTCTACTCCACTATCTCGTATTAAAAACCAATCCTACGTCTCGGAACAAAGTTCCTACAATCTTGATCCAAATGGATCTACACTCGGAAGATGAATACTTCCTACAACTCGGAGAACAACGCTCCTACACTCGGAGAATAATCTCCTACAAAATTACAAAGAGATTTGAAATACAAACAGAAATTTTCTTCTCAGATCTGGAAAATATGTCTCTAGGTCTTCTTCTTGAACTTTGCGACTTTTTCAGAATTTGTTAAAGAAGACTCTTGGAAGATCTGATCTGAGAAAACTTTGACCTACTCGATGAAGGAGAAGATGAATATTCCTTGAACAGCAAGTCTTTCTTGATCGAAAACCGTCATGTCGATCTTCAAGTTGAGCGGCGGCGGCGACTTCTGTAAAATCGTTCTTGAGAGAGACGGCTGATTCAGAAAATTAGAAAGTGTACGATTCACCGCGTAGGGTTAGTCTTAATGACAAGACCTTGTATAGGATTTCCCCTAACAGTTAGAATTAACATTAATGATGACATGTGGACCAATCATGTTATGTCATTTGAAAATCCCGTCTATCTGGACTTAAGTAAATTTTCTGAAAAACTGGACTGCAGTTCTCGAGAAGTATGAATAAGTTCTCGAGAATAAGGCTGATTTCTCGAGAGCTATACTTTCTGGACTTCAGTTAGTACTCGAGAATAATGAGCTAAGACTTCTCGAGAACTGAACTGGACTTCTCGAGAACTATTACTCAAAAGCTAAAACGTGTACTCGAGAACTAAGCTGACTTCTCGAGAAGTAAAAGCTAAGTTCTCGAGAACTATAACCAGCTTCTCGAGAGGTGTACTTAGAATAATTTTTAAGGCTGTCTCTGGCTACTCGAGAAGTATAGGATGTGACTTCTCGAGAACTAGGCTAAGCTTCTCGAGAACTTTAATGATGTTACTTGAGAGCTACTCAAGGCTTCTCGAGAACTAAGAGAACTTCTCGAGTTCTGCTAACTCTACTTCTCGAGAACTATACTTAGGCTTCTCGAGAAGTGGACTTAGAATAAATTTTTGAACTTATAAAATTCTTCTCTTCATGAATCCAATCTTCATCATATGTTCCAAGTGTTTGAATATGAAGTGTATCCCAATTGAGAGGCTACACATGAGTCAACACCTTGGATCACATAGTGAGGGATTACACTATATGATCCTGTGTTCATAACCCACTGTAGACTGAGATTGGTCTACACTTGCAATGATAGTCTGCAAACACACAACTAGATCGAGAGATCAAATACAACTTAATTCATCTTAGTTCAAGGGTGACTTCATGCAAATCTGGGTTATTGTGGATGCAATACCCAACAATTATTGACCTTTAAATTATCAGAGACCTAATTTCATAATTTTTGCAACAAGTAAATGGCTCTAAATAATTTATTGACCATAATTGCATTTTTTTAAACTTGTGAAGAAAGTACTAAATTTATTCAACTAAAATTTATAATAAAATTTAGGAATAATCATTTTGACATAAAACATTTTCTGACCAAATTTCATGAGTCTCTAATGTACAATGTGATCATAATAAAAAAAATACCATTTAGGGTCATATCATGTATAACAAAGGAGGTGCAAATAATATTACTCACAAAATTCCAGTAAATTCACCAGAGGTCCTATCTAGCTTATAGTCCATGCTACCTAAGTTTCACACCCTTTTTAATAAGTTTTGGTGGCTTATTCTACACAAAAAGTGATTATGCCCTAAGCTAGGGTTAGGGTTTTGAGATGTCTATCCATTTCCAAATCCTCTAAGATTCATACCAGAGGACTTGGGCTACCCTAGCATCATTTCTACCAAGTTGCAAGTTCACACAAGGGAATTTGATCTCATGCCTTTCACAACACTCAAAAGCCCCTCCATAGGGTTTGAGTTTGAGTCCTAGGTAAAATCTACCCTAGACTATCCCATAATCCCTATGAGGTTGTTAAAGGTCATGTCAAGTCTGTGGTCAAAATCTCAGCCTCAGTTGAGGTGATTTGACCACTCAACCTAAAGGTGCACTTTTTACTTAAGAACCCCTCATTAAGGTAAAATTAGGGTAAGGCCATTCCATATCTAAAACACATCCCAAAGAGGTGAAAATTTATACAAAGACTTTTCATGGGTCCAGGGACCACTCACCAAAATTTGGGAGGGTTTGGAGGTCATTTGACCACCTAATTAAATTACCCTAGTATTATTAAATATAAAATAAAACCATAGCCAAAGTATCTCCAAAAATTCCCATTTTTGGACAGGCCCTAGGTAAGTCTAAGGGTGACCCCTTGCCCACATTTCATGTCATTTAGACAAGGAATGAAGAGTGGGCACCCATTTGAATATCAGGATAGCCCTAGGTATAGGTCCCACCAAAATGGGTGCCCTGGTCCAACCAGAGATCCAAATTGGTTCAAATCAATTGTGAATTAAAATAAACCCTTAGGTCTACAAACTTCATGTTGGTGACTTTTTCAGTTGAGGATCCTAAGTATTTTTAAAAAATAAAAACCATCTACTGCAAATAGTGTGACAGAGATGAAATTATAATCAAATTAAAATGATTCCTATCAATCTGGCGCACGAATCTTGGCGCAGATCCAATGGCTCGGGCTCATCATCTACCTCCAGCCAATGGCTGAGATAGCCCGAGCCTGGAGCCACTTCCATCCGCCGCTGCCGCCCATCCCGGCACTTCCCCGGCCGGCCACCGCCACCAACACCTCCATCGAGGTGGTGGCTATCGACTGGCGGTGACACAGCTGCCAGAGGGGCGGATCCCGGCGTTTCTACCAAGAAGATTTCTCGGCCCGAAACCATGAAAAATAGGAATTGGTTCGGGCTCAATTGAGCCTAAACCTTTAACCTAAGCATTGCTATGATCTAACCATGAGGCAAGGAGAGGAGGAGGACCTTTTCGGCGGCCTGAAGTTGAGAAGATTGCCGGGAAACTATTTTTGAAGGCGACGCCGCTCGGTTTCTGCAACTACACAGTGGGGGGCTTGATCTCTTCAGGTAAGGTGTGGAAACTTCTCCCCTGAGTCCAGGGATGCTTTTAACCTGGTCAGATTGGGATGGGAGGGGGTGTAACCCCTATGGCCATGAATGGCCATTAAAGGACAATTTCAATTTCACTATTTGGACAGGCTGAGCCATCCTCTGGCCGGGAAACTATTGGAAACTCCTCCCATTTCTCAGTGTAACTAATCCCATCCTTAATGGGTGGCCCTTGGCTGCCTCAAGCCATGAATGGCCTTCTCCCTCTTCTTTCTCTCTCCTCCATTAAAGGAGTTTTCTCTCTCCTGCCCATCCTAACTGAAATTTAGGATGGGTTTGAGCCCCATCCTATCTGAAATTTAGGATGGGTTCCAGCCTATTAGCACCCCACTAATCATAATAGTGACAAGGTTAGGTCAGCCAAAGTGGGGAAGTGGGTTTGAGCTTGAGTTAACCCATTTGGGCTAATTTGACCTAACCCTTGTGTAGAGTTGACCTTGGTCAACATGACCATTTGGGTTGACCCCAATTGGTCCTTGATGACCCATTGGCCTCCCCTAAGGTCTATAAGGACTTGGGTAGGGTTTGTTGGGTATCTTGAGGGTCACTTGACCCTTAGTTAGGGCACTTTGACCAATTTAGGGCTTGGGTTGACTTGGGTCAACTGGGCCTCTAGGGCTGATCCCTATGGGTCCTTGATGACCTATTGACCCCAATTTAGGTCTAGTAAGACCTCGAAAAGGTTGGTTGAACATATTAGGGGCACATTACCCTTATTTAGGGCACTTTCCCAGTTTAGGCCTATAGTTGTCCTAAGCCAAATTGGCCACTTTGAATTGACTCCAATGGATCCTTCGGGCTCTAATGGACTCCCCAATGGGGTAGTGATGTTGGGGTAGGGTCATGGAGCCATGGTGAAGCCCTAGAGCCATCCCAAATTAATGTTTAGGGTTTTTACTATTTGTAGCCCATGGTGACCCTTCCTACATCCCTAGGTACACCTGGCCTTCTAAGGCTTCCTAGGGTTCTGTCATGACCTAGTCATGAAAAAACCACTCCTAGGGGTCTAGTTGTCTGAGGGATGTTACAACTGCTCTCAGGGCCTATAGCGCAGGGCTTCTTGACCCTGGTCAACACGGCCCGGTCTTTGGAGAAGGATATGAAGAATGTGCAGGCGAAGAAAGACTATGGTGTTAAGAAGACAGAGTTTAAGGTGCCGACTACCTCAAAGTCTGGTTATCATAAGTTATTAAAGAAGGATAGGATTTTGGGTCCAGACCCTTCTTCTGGTGCTTCGGGGGAAACTACAAGCCGGACCCTGGGCGCTTGTTACAATTGTGGGAAGCCGGGGTATTTTGCCCGTGATTGCTAGAGCGGAAGCCCAAAGTCCGAGAGGAAGCCGGGAGCAACCTACGAAGAGAAGGGCAAGGCGGTGGAGTCCACCGCATCGTATTATGCCTCAACTCAACCAAGAGTCTATAATCTTAGCCAGCTGGAGGCCATAAAGCAAGCCGATATGGTGACAGGTACGGTTTAAATTTATAGCAATTTAGCTTTAAATATTGTTACCTTGCGCATGTTAGCTTATTATTGCTTGTACTAGGCTTTGTGTTGATTTTTGATAATCCGGTGAGAGCACTCTTTGATATGGGAGCTTTGCACTCCTTTTTGTCGAAACGATTCATATCATGCATCGGAGTACCTTCTTCGAGGGTGAAGGACAAATTGGATGTGTTATTGTCGAACGGGTGTTCGATGCTCGTGAATAGAATCTATTGCGTCAAGATACGGATTGGGAGTCAGGAGTTCTACTTGCAAGTGTCGTTACTGCCGCTGGTGGAGTTCGACGTAATTTTTGGTATGGACTGGCTCTCGGAGCAGCAAGCATACATCGATTGCAATCGAAAGGAGGTCAAGTTGGGAACCGGTCGTGAGACGACTTTTGCAAGCTTGAAAGGGTCGAGCAAGACGTTGATGTCTGCTCTTCAGGTGGTTAAGGCAGTTCGTGCCAGTGTAGAGCTGTTCCTCATATTAGTGGAGGCTTCGAAGCTTAAGCCTACTTTTTAAAATATCTCAGTGGTATCCGAGTACCCTGACATATTCCTTGACGATCTCCCTGGAGCCCCACTGCTGTGAGAGATTGACTTCACAATTGAGCTAATTTTAGGTGCCAAACCTGTGTCACGCTCTTCGTATCGGTTTTAGCGCCTAAGGAGATGGCAGAACTAAAGGTTTAACTAGAAGAGCTTTTGGAACAGGGTTATGTGCGTCCAAGTTCGTCGCCTTGGAGCGCACCGGTCCTCTTTGTTAAGAAGAAGGACGGAAGTTTGCGACTCTGTATCAATTATAGAGAGCTGAATAAGTTAATGGAGAAGAACAAGTACCTGATCTCAAGGATTGATGATTTGTTCGATCAGTTGGTTGGGTCATCGGTGTACTCTAATTGGATCTTAAGTCCGGGTACTTCAGCTGAGGATAAGGGAAAGTGATATCCTCAAGACAACGTTCAGCACGAGATATGGGCATTATGAGTTTACTGTCATGTCGTTTGGGCTGACTAATGTGCCATCAGTGTTCAAGGATCTGATGAACAGGACATTCAGAGAGTACTTGGACCACTTTGTGATCGTCTTCATCGACGAAATATTAGTGTACTTGTAGTGCGAAGGGGATCACTTCAAGCATTTGCATTTGGTGATGGAGACACTGAGGAGGAACCAACTATACGCCAAGTTCTCCAAATGCGAGTTTTTGTTGTCCTCGGTGGCGTTCCTTGGTCACATAGTCAGTGGAGAAGGGATTGCGGTGGATCCGGCGAAGATAGTTGTGATACAGGAGTGGCCTGTGTTGTGTTCAGTGGCGGAAGTCCGAAGTTTTTTGGGGCTTGCCGGCTAGTACAGGCTCTTAGTAGAGAACTTCTCGCGGATAGCATTACCCCTCACGACTTTGACGAGGAAAGATCAAAAGTTTGTGTGGTCACTGGAGTGCGCACAAGCTTTCGAAGAATTGAAGAGGTGGTTGACCACGACACCTGTTCTAGGTTCGCTTGTTAGGACCGAAGGCTTTGAGATCTACATTGATGCTTCGGGCAGTGGTTTAGGTTGTGTTCTACTGCAGCACGGGGGGGTGATAGCTTATGGCTTGTGTCAGCTAAAGGTGCATGAGAGAAATTATCCGGTCTGTGACTTGGAGTTAGCAGACGTGATATTTGCTCTAAAGCTATGGAGACATTACTTGTACGGGGTGAAGGTCGATATCTATACCGACCATAAGAGCCTGAAATACTTGTTAGTTCAAAAAGATCTAAACATGCGGCAGCGTAGATGGATGGAGTTCCTGGGGGACTACACATTCAAGATTCATTATGTACCTGGGAAAGGCAATGCAGTTGCGGATGCTTTGAGTCGCAGGGCCCCTGCACGGGCCAACTGGTTGTCGGTTCATGACGAGCGGTTGATTTGGGAGTTGGAGGCATTAGAGATCTCTTGTGTAGACAAGCAGACTAGTGCTGAAGCACAGCTGAACTGGACAAAAGTGCAGTATGACCTGGCTGATCGGATTTGGCAGGTGCTAGAGTTGGATAGCAGCATAAAGAAAATCTTGGGTGAGGCTTTGGATGGTTCAAATTCCCATTTTAATGTTGTATATGGACTGTTACAGAAGGACAGTCGTTTGTGCGTTCTTGATAATGGTAAATTGCGGGATGAATTGATGTACGAGGCGCATCATACCAAGTACTCGATTCACCCGGGGAGCACGAAAATGTATCAGGATATGAAGAAGTTGTTCTTGTGGCCAGGACTGAAGAAGGACGTGGCACTTTACATTACAAAGTGTCAAACGTGCGTCTTAGTGAAGGCGGAGTGTCAGAAGCTTGGAGGTTTCTTGAAGTCTTTGCCTATTCCAGAGTGGAAGTTCGACGATATTTCTATGGATTTTGTGCATGGTTTGCCAAGATCGTAGAAGGGGAACGATGCAATCTGGGTGATCGTAGATTGTTTGACGAAGGTGTCGCACTTCATTCCGAATAGGAAGGATGATTCGGTAGAGAAACTTGTGAAACTGTATGCGGATAACATTGTTCGACAACACGGTGTGCCCCGCAGCATTGTGAGCGATAGGGATGGACGGTTTACGTCCAATGACTGGAGGCTGGTGCAGCAAATGTTGGGAACTAAGCTGAGGTTCAGCACAGCCTTTCATCCGCAAATGGATGGTCAGATCGAGAGGGTCAACAGGACGATGGAGGACTTGCTTCGCATGTGCGTCCTGGATTTCGGGAACTAGTAGGAAGATCACATATACTTGGTGGAGTTTGCGTATAACAACAGCTACCAAGAGAGAATTAAAATGGCGCCCTTCGAGGCCCTATATGGTAGAAAATGTCGCACGTCGTTGTCGTGGTTAGAAATGGGTGAGACGAAGCTTTTCAAGAGGCAGGAGGTGGAAGATGCATCGTCGTTGGTACGAACCATTCGAGAACGGTTGCTAGTCGCTCAGCACCATCAAGCTAAATACTATAATGCCAAGCATCGAAACGTGGAGTTCGCTGTTGGTGACTGGGTGTATTTAAAGATCAAGCCGTTCAAGGGTGTCTCACGGGTACGACGCTTGAAGAAGCTAAGCCCGAGGTACCTTGGACCATTTGAGGTTCTGGACTAGATTTGCAAAGCAGCCTACCGACTGAAGCTATCAGCGTAGCTCAGTGGTCAATACGACGTATTCCATATATTGGCGTTGCGAAAGGCGGTGCAAGAGCCTTCGCAAGTGATCGCGGTCGATCAAGTACCAGTTGATGTTGGGTTGACGACGAAGGTCAAGCCCATACACATTAAGGACTCGGAAGTCAAGCGACTGCGTAATAAGGATATTAGGATGGTAAAAGTCCGATGGGACAACTATGGTCGTGAGGAGCTTTTGTGGGAGCGAGAGAAGACCATGCTCGAGGAGTATACCGAACTCTTCTTCTCAGGTACAGTTTAAGTTTGAGTACTTATTTTCCTTTCTGTAATTTCGGGACAAAATTCATTTAAGGGGGGAGAATTGTAATGCCTCGAAACTCAAAAGAGAAACGGGCAGCGCATTTGAGCCAATTTGGGTCCTAGTAAGGGCCACACGGCCTGGGACACGGGCGTGTCCCAGGGCATGTCGTGCTCGATTTGCACGATTTTTCCTGAGGTCGACGAGTTGCAGTCGACGATCGTGGAAGGAGGAGAACACGGCCTGAGACACGGGCGTGTCCAGGGCCTGTCCTGCTTGGGCTATTTGTTGGGTTTTGTGGAAAGAGTTACACGGCCTGGGACACGGGCGTGTCCCAGGGCGTGTCTAGCATACGGCCTGTAACACGGGCGTGTCACAGAGGTGTGTCCTCTTCGAGATGGTTTGATCCTGTGTTAGTTCAGGTAAGACGCCCCTCAACACGGGTGTGTACTATAGGACACGGGCGTGTCATTTGTGACACGGGCGTGTCTAAGTCCGTGTCCCGTTCAGGACGTGACGGTTTCAGCGTCGATTGAGGAACACGGCCCATGACACGGGCGTGTCACAAGTCGTGTTCGGCCGAGTAATTTGACTTTAAGAGCAAATCATGCCATTCGTTTTCTTATTTTGGGATCCAACGGTTCAGGCTTTTCTTTGCTGGTTTAAGTCCGGGAGATGAGGGTTTTCTTCCTTATTTTACTTGGGCTATTCTCTTTCTCAAATTTTAGAGAGAGAGGAGAGCAAGGAAGAATAAGGAGTGAATATTCGGCCGCCGGAGGAGTTTCGGAGCGCCAAATCGCAAATCGAGTTCAGATCTGCAAAGGCAATGCAGTTACGGTGCTTTCCATCCGAGTAGATCTTCATGGAACTGAAGAGAAATTCTAGGGTAACGATTCTCTACTTGGACATGTGAAGTCTCATTTCCTTTTTGCATAGGAAGCCCGCTCTCGCGAGTATGCGGTGAGTTTGTGATGTTCCTTCGGATAGACATGAATAGTCCCTATTGTTTTGCATGTAGAGTCCGGAATCAAAGTACGAACATAGGCATGGTGTGTGAAGCCTACCCGGACAAGTTGGTTTGGATCGGTGATGTTTCATTATGCATGAATGGTTGGAGAAGACTCCGTGCTGATAGTTGTTTTCGGGTTTTCTATGTGGTAGATTGCATCAGGGAATCTTGGGGATTAACTCCAAGGTGCAGCCGGAAAACTGGGCAGAAGCGTGAATCTGCCAACTTGGTGGCCTGAGAGCCAACTTGTACATAACTGGGTTATGTAAAATTTGTGTAATCGTTCTGGGACTCGGGGAAGCTTGACCCGTGCATATGGCTTAAATTGATGTTGCGGTGTGAGCAACGGGTTAGGCGGAACCGTACCCGCTTTATGTGGTTTGGTTAAAGCGACCTAAGGTATGTGGTACTTACCGTTTGCATAGATGGAGGGTCTAAGGCTTAGGCTGGAAAGACAAAAATGATCACGAGATTTGCCGTCCTAGAGGCAGTGGTGAGACAACGGATTTTTACCGGGTTCACCTATTAAGTGCCCTGAGAGCACAGGGTGTGTGGCCGCAGGCCTACACCTGTGGTGTATTGTGCAAATACTGTACTTTCACTTTAATCATTGGATTATACTAATGTATTGCAGGGAAGGAGCACTGCCACCCAAATAAGGGGGTGGGGTCATTATAATTTGGTCAGCTTTAGCTGACTGTTGCTTTTGTTTGTCACCGTTGCGGTGAATTGTTGCTTGCAGGTGCTACAGAGCCGAGTGGCAAATAGCGGGCTAAAGCCCTTGTTGCAGTGCTGGCCCTCGAATGCCAAAGTGTATTGTTTACTTCATTCTCATGTGTGACCGGCCTGCGTGCCGTTGTATGGAAGACACATTTTATTTAAGTAAACTTTTGTAAGGTCATAAGCCCCAGTACTTTGTGTATTTTGTACGTTCATTCTTGTTTGGGTTTGTTAGTGGACATTCATGCTTTTGGTTGAGTTCTTTGTTTGTAACTTATTAAAATGCTTCTGCTAGATGCTCTGTGTAGGATGGTTGTGATTGGAAGAATGATTTCATTTAGTAACCCACCAATTTGTCTGTGGTATATGGCGTCGGGCCCCAGCCGGACCTACTGTTATATGTTATGCAACGGATATGGGTGTTTCATATGTGTCCATTAGAGAGGATGACAGAAGATGCTCCTATTAATGGGGAGAAAGTCAAGATGCTCCTGTTGAGAGGGAACAAGTCTAACAATTGCAGGAATAGGTTCAGCTTCTTGTTTAAAGGTAGCAAGAAGCTACAATAGTAGATTAAAGATCAACAATGTTGATTTGCATGTCCTAAGGACAATGCACATACTAAGGGGAGATCAATCCTGAACTCCCTTCTCCAGAGATTCTTTATGACATAGTCATAAATTTCTATGACTCTGAGGTGGAATGTTGCTGCTAAGAAGACAATGTTGCTATAGGAGAAGAGGAAAATAGAGAAGGCCAGCACCTCCCTGACTATAGTTGCTTTTGCAGAAGTCATAAAGGGGGAGGAGTGGCATTAGCTCAAGTTGATCAAGGATGGACAACTCAAGTTTCAAGTGGTTGCATTGAACTGTTGTGTCAGTGGTATCAACATAAGAGGTAGGATATCTAGTAAAGTAGTATGATCACTAGTGTAGTGGAATAAGGCTAGGATCAAGAGAAATGTTCTCCAATGATCCTTTCACCTCCCTCATTAGATAAATGTCTTTTGAAGAAGCCATACAGGGGAGGAGTGGGAGAGCAATACTTGACATGAACAAGTCATGTTGAGTAAGTGCATATACTTAGAGGAGTGGGAAAGCAATGACTCATGTTAAGTAAGTGCATATTACTTTCCCACTTCCAAGTGTTATGAGAAAAGTTCTTCAAGTAGTATGAGGAGAGCAATGACTACATGTTCAGTCAGTGCATATACTTGGTGGTATGTGGAAAGCAATGACTTGACATATTAAGTCACTAAATTGAATTGGATAACTTTGAACAAGCTTACAGCTGCATTAAATTGATATGTTTTATGTGTTAATACATCTTATTATTGTTGTGTGTTTTGCCCTCTTCAAATAGGGGGAGATTGTTGGGAATATTGCCCTCAATGTTCCCTGGATTTGATGAAGCATCATCATCAATACTAATAGCATAATTGTATTTGATGTGTGTTCAAGTTCAATATGTGCAGGATGTTTTTAGAACAAGTTTAGATAGGTTGTCTAAGTGACAGTGACAGGTGGTCACAAGGTAGAATATTGGAGAGATAGAAATTTGTCTAAGTCCACAGGTGTTGAGTGAAGCCAGCTCACTCAACGCCAGATGTCAAAAAGCGCTGAGTAAATAATGGACAGTCAAATTCCAACAGTTTGCAAAGCAAATATGCAGCTAAGTCCACAGGCGTTCAGTGAAGGCAGTTCACTCAATGTCATACAACAAGAAGCGTCAAGTAAAGCTTAGATAGTCAAAGCTTCAGCATTGGCAAAGAAGAAATCTTGCTAAGTCCAGAAGTGTTGAGTGAAGACAGCTCACTCAAAGCCCAAAGAAGAAATCGTTGACAGAACAGAGTGATGTCAAAGCTTAAGAAGATGTAGAAAAAATCTGTCTAAGTACAGAAGCGTTTAGTGAAGTTTATTCACTCAACGCTTCATCAAGATGACAGGAAAGTCAAGTAAGCGTTGAGTGATGAAGGATCACTCAACGCACTCAATGCCAACTCAACAGGGAAATTCTACTAACTATAGAAGCGTTGAGTGAATACAGTTCACTCAACGCCTCATCAAGAAGAAAGGCAAAGTATAGAAGTGTTGAGTGATGAAGGCTTACTCAAGCATTCATAAGATGGAAATCGTCTAAGTATAGAAGCGTTAAGTGAAGGCAGTTCATTCAACGTTTCAGTAAGATGACAGGCTTTAGAGTAGCGGCTAAGTACAAAAAACGTTGAGAGATGAAGGCACTCAATGAACTAACTGCCTATCAGCAGAAAGTTTGTCCAAGGACAAAAGCATTGAGTGAAGGTCATTCATCAACACACTCAACGCCTAGCAGTAAAGAGATACTGACTAAGTCCAAATTCGTTTAGTGATGAAGGTTCACTCATGTGGCAGTGCAGATTATTTGGCTACGGGTTTTTGCGCTGAATGAAGGCTATTCACTCAACGCACTCAACGTCTGGATAAACTATCTGAATTGGCTAAGTCCACAGATGCTAACGTCAGCAAAATTCGAAATCGTTGTGGGAAGTCTACAGTACGCGACAAATGGCCCGCAGGCCTACTGTACGACATTTACTGTTAAAGCAAAGTTGCAGCCAACAACTATTGGTGGTCCTGAAACTCAAGGTGCCATTGGACGCCGGAAGATAAAAAGCGTCTGATTAAAAATATAGAAAGTAACTTTTGTAAAAGCCTTGTACTTCATCTTCTTCCTCTTGACATTGTTGTAGAGCCGAGAAAATAAGTTTTAGCTGTTCTGGAAGTTAAAAGAAGTTAGTTGTTGTCTTTCTCACCTTCAACAGCAAGATCGGATAAACATCTCTGATAAAGGAGCAGCCAAGGCCAAACTCTAGCTGCAGTTGACCTGAAAGCTGATACAATATAGTTTTTGTGATTCTCACCTGCAACAGTGAGTTCAGAGAAATCTCTAAGAAAGAGCAGCAAGACAAGCCCTAGCTGTAGCATCTTCATAGCCCTAGCTGATCATTCCTGAAGAATACTTTCTGGAGCTGTGAAGAAGAAGATAGGACTGAGTTTCACTCTTAGTTCAGGAAAAAGTTGTTCTCAGCAACATACTTCTCTGCACAAGCCAAGTCAATTAGAAGATCAACCATCTTGTTGATGTGAAGAAGATAGGACTAAGCTGTCTTAGTTCAGGAAGAAGAAGTCTCAGAGAATCATCTCTTTGGAGTCAAAGTTAGGGCTGAGTATTTCTTAGTCCAGAAAGGCAGACTCAGAGAACTTTATCTCTGGAGTCAAACATCAACACCAACAAACCATTCACTCTGTAGGATTCAGTCTTTGATCTGATTTGTAGGCCTTTGTGTTTGAATTGTAGGTTCTTTAGCCTGAGGTAGTATCCCTGTTATAGATCTGAGGTAGGGCAGTGTTCTTGTGGTAGGAGATTCATTCTCTTTAAGTTGTAGGGCCTTTGTTACTGAGTTGTAGGATCCTTCTATGGATCTGAGGTAGTGTCTTCGTGCCTGCGCTATAGGAGAGTCATTCTCTCTGAGTGGTAGGGCTATCATCCTAGCCTGAGTGTAGGAATTGTGCTCAAATCTGAGGTAGGTGATCTTTGGATCATTGAGCTATAGGACTAAATCTTTACTCTGAGTTGTAGGGCTTTGTTCCTGAGGTAGGTCTTGGAGAAGACTGAGAGATCCTGAGGGATCTGTGTTGTAAGCTATTTGGGGCCTAGATTTGGAGAAGTTTCTTGTCTAACACACTGTTAGAAAGGTGGGAGGGACAGTGGATGTACTCATAATCTGGGGAATCACTATAAATCTTGTGTGTGCTATTTGTGTTCTTGAAAGCAAGCTAACTAAGCTAACTCAACACACCTAAAAAATAAAGAAAGTTAAAAAGGACTAGAACCTATTCATCCCCCCTATTTCTAGGTGTTAGCTATCCTTAAAACTAAAAACTTTCATAGGTGATCGATCGGCTCTATCGTGCATTTAGGGGATGATGTTACAACTTCTGTGACCTCTTGAGGAAAGAAATGCTGCCTCATACGCACTTGCCCAATTGATTGCTCTAGTTTGTAGCCCACAAGTTCTTTTTTTTAGTTTTGTGTGGCTAGACTTATCAGACTGCCCAGGTCGCAGATTTGAGGGAAGGTTACATCTTTGATAACCTCTTGAGGAAAGTAATTTTCCCCATGCGCACCTACCCAATTGGTCATCCTGGATTTAAAAGAACAATGTTTAAAAGCACACATATTTTTGCTATTGATAGCCAAAATATATTAACACGCCAAAAAAATTATTTTCACACCGACATGTTATTGCCACCCCAAATAAAAAAATCATTTTTTTGCTATTAGCTTTTTTGATTATATATTGTACTCATGATACATCACACATTATATATTATGATACATTCATCACAACATTCATCTCAATTTTGATTGGGAGCGGATAAAATTAGATATTAATTGATTATGCTTCTCAAAGAAAGAAAGAAAAAACATATCAATATTCTGAAAAAGGTTGAAATAATTTTTTAATGAATCTGTAATAAGAGTCATCAGTTGGTCAAATGCAAGAAACAACAGACTGATCCGTTGAAGAGAAGGGGAAAATCAATTAAACAATCCACAATTAAAGCAAAAATGGTGAATCTCTAGAGCACAAATCAGGAAAACAATTTCCGAGATTCGACCCCCTAAATGGGCCAAAACCCTAATTAGCTCAATATGAAAATAAATCCTCCATATCACCTATCAAGGCATTCCTACTCTCTGGAGAACTTCCATTTACACGACGGTGGAGAACTCCCATTTTCCTCTTCCGTCTCTCCCGTCTCATATTCAATGTCACAGATTAAGGGCAGTTTGGGAGGGCTTTCTAGCTCCTTTTCATTTTCTAGAAAACGCCACCGCACATAATAAACCGTTTGGAATGTCTACCGGTGGGAAAAGCTACCACCAAAATTCCTTTTTCTCCTCTATTTGAAAAGTCACTAGCCTCCTACTTTTCAACTTTTCGAAAAGTAATTTTCATCCCGATACACAGTTGATGCTATGAACACATTTTACTCCTCTGCATCCAGTTCGACAATACTGCGAAAAAACATAGTCTTTCTCTAAATGAATATTTCGCTCGGGCGCGATTTTTTCGCACGGGTGATTTTTTTCGCCTAACGCGAATTTTTCGCCCGGACGCGAAATTTTTGGCCCGGGCGCAGAATTTTTGCCCGTGCGCGAATTTTTCTCCCGCGCGTGAATTTTTTATCGGGGCGTGAATTTTTAGCCGGTCACGAATTTTTCGCCCGAACGCGAATATTTCGCCCGGAGCGCGGAATTTTTCAGCCGGGCGCGAAATTTTTCGCCCGGGTGACATTCTTTCGCCCTTGCGCGAATTTTCCACCTTGGGCGAAATTTTTCACCCGGACGCGAATTTTTTTTCCCGGGCGAGAATATTTTGCCCGGGCCGAATATTTCGCCCGGGCGGGAATTTTTTGTCGGGGCGCGAATTTTTGGCCCGGTCGCTAATTTTTCGCCCGGACGCGAATATTATGTGCCGGGGCGCTAGAGCGTAATTTTCGCAGGGAGACCTTCTTTCGCCCGATTTTTCCGGCGAATTTTTCGCCGGGGCGACATTTTTCGCCGGGCTCGCGACTTTTTCGTCGGGGAGGACCCATTATTTTTCGCCCGGGCAGGACTTTTCGACCCGGAGCAAATTTTTTCGACCGAGCGACGCGAATTTTTTTCGGGGCGAATTTTATGTGGGCGCGATTTTTTGCCGGGTCTGTTTTTGACGCGGTTTTCGTGATTTTTTCGCCCGTCGCGAGCAGTTTTTTTCCGGGGTTTTTCGCGGGTTTTTTCG